>OY720682.1:24155365-25355365 GCA_963170755.1 Amphimallon solstitiale
TTTATCATCAATTTTCCGTTAGGTTTTGGCTTGTAAAAGTTAGTATTAAGAAAAGTTGTACGACCTTGCGCGGAGTAGATCATTTAATATGCTCAGGCACTGTCCATAGCCATTTTGTATGCTTCACCTGCCCGTGCTATATGTTTAAGATTATACGTGGTGCAAATTCATTATCAAAAATGAATTTAATTATACTACAACGGATTAAAATTGATGTAGTGTTATCATTTATTTTGGAAAGGCTGTTAAGTCGCTCCTGCTGGAATATCGTGCCTTAAATTAACACTACACGTGGGCGGAAGCGTGGAGAATTTCTTTTTTTTTGCTGCATCTTTAGCAGGAATTTTTATTTACAATTTTTTTGAAATTTTTATTTGCGATTTTTTATCCGCGATTTTTGATTGAAGGTTTTTAATTGGAGTTTTTAAAGAAAATTTACCGGTTCTTTATTTTGATCAAAATAAAACTCCCTTACGAGCGTTGAACGCTTACTCTTAAGTAAAGCACGTGGCTCCGAATCATTTTATTTCTTTTACTACCTAAGAACTGGAGTTACTTCATCCATGACCAGCTCCACTGAGTGACCGGGATAAGAGTGTTAGTTATTTGTGGTCTCTATATCTCAGTTTGCTTCATAATCTGTCCTCGGTCATCTGGGAATTGTCCTTCCAAAATTATTATAATCATTTGCTATCAACAAGATTTGGTATCAAGGTCAAAGAGTTTTGTTTGATTCTCCTCTGCGACGGTTGATACTTCTATATGGGCATGCAGTTGAATGGAGTATTGACGTTTGTTCACAACTTTCAAATAATTACTTCGGAAAGTCAGCTAATGAAATGAAAAACACGAGAAACTTTATATAAATAAAAAAAGTTATATTAATTCAGAATTTTAGCAAAATATAAACTACAATTTTCTTTATTTAATTTGTGTCCACGATGTCTGGAAATAATAAAGCCTATTTCAAGAAATAATTTAGAAATATCTTGCAAAATGTCAGATTACTATACGAAGAAATGTCAAAATTCTGTGATGATCAACGGTTGTCGTATTTTTTATATGTTGTTTGTCGATAAATGCTTCGATTTTTGCCAATTTATAGTATGCACATCGAATGTTGAATTATTTAAAATTTATTTTTATAGTTTCATTACCTCTGCCTTGTGATTGGATTTTAAATTTTTTCTTAAATTTTCTCTATTACTGGGCATTATTAAATTCACTACCTCTAGGAAGCTTTCATGAAAATTAAATTTTATTTAAATCAACATTTCTTATTCCATTTTGTCTTAAATGTTATATTAAATATTTTATATAATTAATTACTTCTTTTCTTTTCTAAAATTAAAACTGGAATTAATTACGATATTCCGGCAACGCTAATTTAAACGAATGCTACCTAGTTTGTCTTGGAAACGCCTCTCTTTTAAAAACATTTATCTTTTAATATTTATGATTTTTAGAATTAAGTATTTACCGCAGATTAAGTAATTTCATATACTAATTTTTGTGAATAAGCCAAGTCAATATATAACTTTTACATTAGTTAAATTGTTAGTGATAATAAATAATTTTAATTATTATTAAAAATATATTCTAAAAGTTACATAAATTCTAAATTCTTACTTAACATATTAAAAATAAATATCATGTATTTTTCCCTTGGTTAGAGGAACGTTTTGATCAACAAATACGTCTGCAGAAACAAACAAAGAAAACAAGAATTACTTAGCAATGGATATAAATGATGAGGTATTATAGTTATATCAATATTGATTTTCGTGGAGATATTTTCCGTCTGTCAGTCTAGAGTTCATTGTTAAATTATAGGAGAATTACATATATCTAATAATTAATATTTGTTTCTCCTTCTTTCCCATTGTTGCCTCATATGCGTCTCCTACACCTGCATTTCGCACAAACTATCTATTTACTGCTTGATTGATAGGTCGAAATGAGATCGGTAACCGTTTTTTTCTGCCTCGTCGCTTCCGTTTTTGTCCGATAGATGGACACGGGTATATACGTTACTTAAAATGTGTCAATCAGCTTGATATGCGCTTTGATCGGTCGTGTCAAAGGCAAGCACGAGTGATTATGGACTTTGTTTGAAATTAACATTGCATCGCACCTACGAATGTACGTGTGTAGTTGTTGATTAAATCGAGCGACTTCTATTAAATAAAATGGATAATTTAGTTTCAGTACGGTAGCGGATTAAAACAAAGGGGAATTGTAGATTTGCAAATTTTCAATGCTAAAGTGGATTTCGATTGTTATACTCTGAAATTTTAACGAAATCCATGAATAATACAAATACCTGCACGCAGTGTTGCCAATAGTAGGGTAATTACTCATTTAGTGTACGGTATTTTTAAGGAAATATACGTTATACGATCCTGATGGGCGTTGGGGCTTATGGTTAATAACCAGGTGTATAATATATGTTGTTCTGATTCTAAAAATTAACACGTATACATCAAGTACATTGGAATACCTAAAACAAATAGAACTAAATATTAGCATTAGTAGTTTAAGGGATCATCACAATCTGACGGGTCGAAAAATAACTGATTTTTGTCATTTTATTTTTGACGATTAAAATATGCTAATCAATCTGATTTTTTTTGTGTCGTATCAAAACAGTCACGAAGAACAGGAAAATAAATTTTCAAACGTTTATTCACATTCTTGATAACATTTTTTCAACGGACGAAAATGTCTTCGAAAAAAAGGAGTCCTCACGGTGTAGTGGTTTTTAAAAAATGTCTCTCTCTCTGTGTGTGTGACCACGATAGCGGTCAAACCACTGTAGGTATCAATTCCAAATTTTATATTTACGAATATAATCTCCCTCTTGAGATCTGATTAGATTTCCAGTAAAATCGGCAGACCGGAAGTAGTAGTTTACTTCAGTGAAAAAGTCGAATTTTGCCAATTATTCGTCAACTACTAAGTTTAAAGAAATTTATAGAGAATTCATATATACTTAGAATTAAGTTTGAGACTAATTGTCTTAAAAAAGTTTTTTGAAATTCCTACCGGAAGTAGGTCTTTTACTCTTATCGAAAATCAGTTTTTTGCGAATATCTCGCAAGTCATGCTTTTTAGAGAAGTACGTTACGAGTACGAGTATAAAAGTATTTAAAACATAATTTTCAATATCTTTTGTATAAAAAAAATTTCAAAATTCAGACAGGAAGTACCACTTTTACTCTTATCGAATAGCGATTTTTTGCAAATATGTCGTAAGTTATGCATTCTATATATATTTATCAAAAGTACATTTGCAATATTTTTTGTATACATGAAATGTCAAAATTCGGACTACTTTTACTCTTAGCGAGTAGCACTTTTTTGATAATATCTTGCAAAGTATGCATTCTATAGCGATTTATTAAGAGAATTAAAGTACTTAAAATAGGACTTTGAATAAGTTTTGTATAAAAAAATGTTTAAAATTGTATAGTTTGGAACGCTCATATGTATAAGAAAGTCATGTGGTGGCAACACCTCATTTTTTTTTCGTTATGAAAAAAAAAGCTTCCATAACAAGATAAAGAGTAACGTAAAGAATGTTGAAAATTTGAGATCGATAGCTTGAGAACTCTTCCTTTGGGAGTGTACACCGTTTTGAAAACGATATTTCGAGAAAAACGCGTTCAAAGTTTCGAGGGCAGAATTTAGCTGCTTGATAAGAAAGGCTGTAGTGACCAAAATAATTCGAATTTCACCCTAAAATTTTCACAGCATGTTTATAACCATCTATACTATCTGATAATACAAAAAAAAAAAATTCGAAAATTTGAAAATTTTACACTGTAAGCACATAGTGTAGATAACTTCCTTTATACATATACACTATATCCCATGAACTATTTTCGGCCTAAGATAAATTGTAATTATTCATTTCGATTACTAGCATAACCGCCATCAGAGTAAATATGTTATTTTAATTGTAGATTGGTATCTTAGTTAACCTTATTAAAATATTCCTGGCATCCATCCTCTGTACTTAACCTAAAACAAAAGACGCATTAGACATTTGTGCGTTACACAGTAGATAAGATACTCATCTTTTTGAAGTTAGAAAAGTTCTATATCAACACATAGTCTACCCGCATAAGTCGGAAGTGTTTTCATTCTTAGTTGAAGTGTTGTACTAAGCCTAGGTATCTGTAATGAGTAATTATCGTTAGTATTTATGAAGAAGCCTGTAATTGAGGAATTAACGTAGCTTGTTAAAGGCAACACTAGAAACATCTCTTCGTAAGAAGGTATATCATAGCTAACTTGAACATAATGACCACAGAGTTATGTGTAAAAAGGAAAATAAGAACTCTAGAGCTTTATTTATAAAGAAATACGTAAAAGTCCAGCCAGTGACATGTATAGTTCAGAAAACAAAGTAACCAGGAATCATTTGAAAAATTTTTATAAAATAATAAAATTATTTAGTTGGGTTTTAAACTATGATATCCGTCCCTTGTTAGAGGGTTGGACGTTTAATAAAACACATGTGGTTGTTGTGATGTGCTTTAATTCGTAATGGTGAACTACATATTATATTAATTACATTACTATACACTATACACAATATATACATACTTAATTACTTAATACTGACTACTAAATCTGAATGATGATGTTCATAAGTCTTCTCTTATATATTAACTATATTATTTTAACCTATTTCAGAGAAAGGATTGTTTATGCATAAAATAAGTAGTCTGTGTTTATGTATAAAGGCCTTGTCTATATAACGAGACCTTGTGTGATGACCTTCTAGTACTTTTGCAATATTACTTGCTCCACATACGTTACGAAACCAATCATATACAGTTGTAATACGTTAAGAGTCAAGTAGAATTCGATTTAAATGTAATTAAAGAAGAGGCGTTCTATATTTAAAATATTGGACATGAAAAATCCATGTAAACCAAGATTATATAATGTACTTGTAACTGTGAGAAAGAATGAGTTATTCAAAATAATATCTAGCATTATTTTCTCATGTTTACATGCAATTCAAAGAAGTATATATTTTAGTGTCATGAGCATTGCGATGACATAAAAGGAAATAAAAAAAAAAAACAATGGAGTCAAGGGAAGCTTGTTATAATTAATATTGGAAATTGATTTATTTCTTCATTAAAGTAATGGAAATGTTATTAGTGTAAAATTGATTCATACCTGTGGAAGTTAAACCAGCATAAATAGAAATCTTCACATCTGTAGAATTGACAATATTTTGTAGTTTTCTTCGGACAACACTCGAGACTTGGATAGGAATGGGTGTAATGTAATCCTAAGTAGGTGAATCACAGCCAGGAACATCAATTTAGGATTATTCAATGGAATAGATCAAATATACCCTACAACATGACGTAAAGGTAAAATAATATACATACATGTTCTTCAAAAAAATATTCTAAAGAGCTCTATAAATATTCGAATTCTACATATTGATATTTAAAATTTTAAAGGCATACTCACAAGGAAATAACCACTTCTAAGGAGCGATTGTAGCATAATTTAAAGTTAATTCAAGCATTGCGTATTTAGCACTCATCGCGATGTTCTTTTATGATGAGCTTATAAATTATTGAACTATGTAAAATTTATGGAATTAATATGTTGCCAAATATGTTAAGAATATTGTACTTAAAAGGTCAAAACCAAATAATTTAAATATGGCAACTACTATTTAAAATGAATAAACTTTTGTAATATTAAAATTATATACAATTATTTTTAACGTAATTTTGGGTTTTGAAAATATTTTTTTTAAATATGATTCAACCGTTGAAAATTAAAATTACCTAATGTATTAGGAAGTTAGTAATATCTTGTTAGAATTATATGTCTAAGGAGAGTACCATGTTTAAGCGTTTTTATTATTTGACATTTGAATTTAATAAATAGAACCTAATATGTTCTAAAATCAATTCGGATGTTGTAATTGCTAATATTATGTCTAGTTAGAATTTAAATGGTTAGAAGTAGTGATAGATATATGAATTATACTGAATAAATAGATATCATTTCCATAAGACATATATATTTGATAAAAACACAGGACCCCTTAATGAGATAGTTTAAAATGCTTATGGTCATAAAAGAACTATGATTTAGTAGAATATATATACATATTTGAAGATTAGGATAATTATTCGGTGCCCGGTCTGATCTTTAATAAAACTATTTGTTCAAAGGCTCAATATTCCGTTATTTATTTATAACAACATCAGGAGCTATTACTAAAAAAACACATTAATGAAGAATTATAATTACAGAAAATTGTGTCAAACTTAGAACTATAAATTAAAATTGTTCTTAGTCCAAAACATAATACAATTTTTGGCAATTACTGTAAAAACATCATACAGGCGTAAATCAAATTATCATGTTTCTGAAAAAAATAATTCTCCCAGGAAAATGTTAAAAAATCACAAACAAAAACAAATGTGTGCTATATCATTTCTAACAGAAATACCGAATAAAGTCAAAAATATTAAAAATATAAAGTAAATAAAAGATACATTCAAAAATAAAACGCTCAAAACAAATACTAATTTAAAATATATAAGATATTACAATAAGTATTATTTAATTGATCGATATCAGATTTAAAATTAATACCATCAACATATCTATTAATGTGAATTATTCCTAGAAATAACTTTTTTTATAGTGTCATTGAAAATCCAAAACAATGAATTTTAATATTGAAAATTGTGATAAGTCAGAAACAATAACAGATATAGAAGAATGCTGGAAAATCAATAAAAAAAAGTATCAAAAAGGCAGCAGAAGAAGCCTTGGGTAAAAGGAAAGCTAACAGAAATAAACGAGAATATAAAACACCATGGTACGACGAAATGTTTAAAATACTAGCACAAGAAAAGAAAAAAGCGTTTTTAACATATAAAGGAAACATAATAGGAGAAAATAAGGAAGAATACGTAAGAACAATAAATAGAGTGAACCAAGAAATAGACAACATCAAGAAAGAATACTGGGAAAAATTTACAAAAGACAAGGAACGTGACCTACATGGACAACGAAATGATATGAATGAATTCATAAGAATAAACGATATCACAGAAGAACAGTGGACCGAACACTTCACAAAATTTTATGGAGAAACAGAAGAAGAGGATGATGAAAACAACGAGGCGGACATTGATAGGGTACAGATATCAAAGGAAGAAATAAACATGCAAATAAAACGATTAAAGAACAGAAAGGCACCGGGTCCAGATGGAATATGCAATGAACTCATAAAATATGGAGGGAAAACGCTATGCACTTGGATTCAGAAACTATTCAACGACATTATTAACAGTGGAAAAGTACCAGTGGAATGGAAAGAAAGTATAATGATACCAATACTAAAAAAAGGAGACAGGAGGAAACCAGAAAACTATCGAGGAATCAGCTTATTGAATAACATGCTGAAGCTGCTAACTGCAATAATGAAAGACAAGATAGAAGAAAGATTAGATATAGCCGAGGACCAACAAGGCTTCAGAAAAAACCGTAGCACTATAGACGCGACTTTCATTATCCGACAAATAATTGAAAAGTCAATTGAATATAACAAGCCCGCATATATGTGTTTCGTAGACCTACAAAGTGCCTTCGATAAGATAAGACAGAAGGACATCATAAAACTATTACAAACAAAAAAAATAGAGGGTAAAATAATAAAATTAATCAAAGAAATAAACATAGATAACAAAACCCAGGTCAAAATGCCAAGAGGAGAAACGAGATACATTAACATAAAAGGAGGAATACGATAAGGGGACTCGCTTAGCTCGACATTGTTCAATATGATAATGGACCAAATAATCAACGAAATGAAAAATAGGGAGGGGTACAGAATGGGACCCCATAAAATTAATATAGTATGCTACGCAAATGACGCAGTATTGGTAGCTAGTAACGAAGATGACCTGCAAAGACAACTCCACTCATTTAATATTAGGGCACAAGAATACAACATGCAGATTTCAGCGGAAAAAACCAAGTCCATGGTAATTAGCAGAGAACCACGCAGATGTAGACTATAATTGGAGAGCAAAAGCATAGAACAGGTGATGACATTCAACTACCTGGGAGTTGAAATCACCAGTGAGAGAAACTTGAAGACAGAAGCAACAAAGCAAACGACTAAAGCGATGAAAGTGAGTAGCTGTTTGACACAAACTATATGGAGAAACGAATTTATGACTACAGAAGGCAAACTGCAAGTATAAAAAACAACAGTGAGACCAATTTTAACATACGCAGTAGAGACAAGGGCTGACACAAAGGGAACAAAACAGAAAATAAACAACGGTAAATGAGAGTATTAAGATCGATAACAGGAGTGACACTAAGAGATAGACAAACAAACAGTAGCATACGAGAGCAATGTAACATACAAGACGTCAACAAATGGGTGAAAACGAGAAAGAAAAATTGGAACGAACACGTAGATAGGATGCGACCAGACCAACTTGCAAACATTTCTAAAAACTTTAAGTCATACAACAGAAGATCAGTAGGAAGACCAAAAAAAGAGATGGCAAGACAATATACCTACAATAAACAACAACCGAAACCGAATAAGAGGTAGACAAACAGGAGAAATCCTAGTCGTACGAAGAAGAAGAAAATTGTGATTTAAATTTTGTGAGTGTATTGCCAAGGCACGTGATTTTTTTCTCTAAACGAACGTCACTTTGTGTTAATAATTTCTGATTTTAATGTTAGTGATGTGGGAGCTAACAACCACTACAATTATTGTAAGAGCAAACGATTTTTATATTACTGAAAGGTTTAAAATAAGAAATTATTTTTTTCTCTTAAGCCACGTGTATAATTAATTTCAATTTTAAAAAAAAACAAAGAAACAATCTTTACTTAAAATAATGCATATCATCTTAAATGACAGTTTGTTTGAGGTTAGATATCATATTTATTTCTCTTCAGCAACGTAGGATTACAATTTTTTTTGGACAGCCTTTATTTAAACTTCTATATCAAAACATCTAACCTGTTCGATTTATTTTCATCCAGGAATATCGATACACCGAAACTCCCATATTGTTTTCGTTTTACATTGTAACATGTTTATGTTGTTCATGTTACGTGAAAGTTATTAATTGAATATTAATTAGTTGCTATCCGATTTTAAGGTTAGTTTTAGATTAATTACAACTTTATTAATTAAAATGTTTGTTTGGCTGGTTGTTAGGTGTATACAGGCTACGGCGAACAATTGGGAATAAAAGTTACGTATTACAGTGTTTCCCGTACAAAATTGTGCTTTACACACCGAACGATAATTAGAGAGTGTTACCCGAGTCATAATTGGAATTTAGAATTCAGCATTCCTATTTAATTTTTTTACTCGTTCTCTCTGGTATATAGTGCGGCGATGCATTTATGAAAAGTTGATGTTGTGTTTATCAACATCGACAAACAAAAATTAAATTTTTAAAATTTTTGAAAATATTATAAATACAAGCTTTTTAAATTAAATTTGGAATTAGAATAACTATTTCAATAGATATTGTAATGGCAAAGACCACTTATTTAATAAAACTCGACCCCTTGCTGGTCTTGCCATCTTAATACGATGGTTAATGTTTACAGAATATATATTTGAAATTATTGTATTGAATTAAAAATGTTGAAGGTAATAACAGCAAGTTGGGCAAGCTAATTAAATATGTACAGGTAATTACGACAATGATAATAATAATAATACTTTATTGTGTACCAAACAGTAAAAAAACTACCAAGAGGAATACTGTATAATAGAACTAGTATGTACCAAGAATGACAGAGGATCGACTGGCCAAGATCGTTAGAAATAACAAACCACGTGGGGGGCAATCCCAGAGATATAGAGAGGGGAGAATGCTCTTGAACCACTGCGCATCTAATTCTTACGCGACGCAATGATCGCCGCCATTTTGACCCAGGTATGTCATGAGTGGTTTTGTTTATGTTCATCTAGGTTATGTTTGTGGTGTATTACTAAATTATTGTGTTTTTGTTTTTGACTTTTAAATGTAGTTCTCAGACATACTTGTTTCTGGTGGATCGTGTGGAAAAAAGTAGCTGTGGAAGTAATATTTGTTTCTTGTGCTCAAGTGTGTGGTTTCATTATTATATAAATCTTTTAGATATTAAATACATAAATATCTATATAAACTTGTCGTGCAGTGCTAAAAGCTGTCCCAATATTAAGAGGTTTGACCCTGAAGGATAAAGTTTTCACAGGTTTGATGGCAAGATCGTTTTAAATTTGTTGAAATATCAAAATTATTTCATATTTTCAGAAGGTGCCTTGTTACCGATATACTTGAAAGCTTTGAATATAGCAACTGATGGGCTATGGTCAGACAATAAATATGTTTGTTTAGAACATTTCAGAGATGAAGATTATGTGCCAATAGAACACCAGTGATTTCGATTGTGTAACAATGCTGTAGCATCTTTGAAAATAATACTGGAAACATCTGCTGTAGACGAAGTTTCAAGTATTAGTTTTGCTGGTGTTAGTGGACAAAATCTCACTGATGAATCGTTTGCAGGAACACATGTAGTGCCTTCATTAAGTTCTGAAAAGGAGAGAGCTGATCGGATTGGATGCTTAAAATACATAATCCCATTAGTCCAAGATAAGATAGGAAATTGAAAGCAGTAAAATGTAATAAATTAATTAAAATGATTATCAGATTATGTATAAAATAGCACACTTTTTTCAGAATGTTTTCTGGTTATGAGACTTGTTCTGACACGAGCTGCAGGAAAAAAGGCAAGCAAAATCAAGAAAGAAGCTTTATGACACAACATGAACTTTGAAAAATCTAAACTCTCTTACCTTTATTGTTGTAGATTATTGCAGCTATTGTATATGGATATATGCTGGAAGTATTTAATTGCAGTGTAAAGATAATGTGTTATAACCTCAAAAGAAATATCTTTAATAAATATAATATCTATAATAAAAGCAATAAGCATCATTTCATATTTTTATTAATAAAAACTTGTAAACATGAACAAGTATTTTTATTTCACAAAACATTACGCTGAATAACAGAAAGCATGAAGAGAATAAAAAGTACATTTCTAATTGTTATTACAATAAGTTAAAAAAAAACACTAAAATTAACTGTTGCAATTTTACACTACTATTATTTGCACCAACTTAATGTCAAAACATGAATTTTGATCATTAAAATTACATGTTTTCGAGATCGGATATTGTCAACAATATTTCAGTACCGTACACTTTTTCTTCTTCCATTACCTTCCATATAAAGGTAAATGAAAGGTGGTTTTTTTGCAAGCTCCAGTCATTCAGATTTTAGTATACTGCTATCAGCAAAAATTCCTCGTGGTAAAAGTTATTCAACCTTTCCTTTGACATGTTCGTTTTATTGGCCATAAGGCACCATTGTTATTAATAACTTAGAATCAAAATACTCATATATAATTTATACGATAACTCACAGTATATGTTCCTTTATGATTTTTTGAAGGACCCAGTAAAGCGCTACCACAGACAAAGAAATTTATCTCTGCCTCTATCAACATACTATAAATATTAGCGATTACAAAAAGAAAGATAATGAAAGTGACAAAATACCTTCATAAAGGGAATATTTTACTTGCGTCTTCTAAAAAGGACTATTTTTTAAGAATGTTAATAATAAACAATAAACTATCTAAAATACAATAAATAAATGTTTGACAAAATAAGAAAGACGCGATTACTTTGCGGTTTAAATGCATAAACCAATTACCTGGACGTTTTTTCCACATTCCTTTCTCATCTTTTGTTTCAAAATTCGTTCTTTCGAGAATGCCTATGATTGGTGTTTCTTGACAACCTTGGGTCAAAATGGCGCACCTCATCATTTGCAATCATTCTATCTTTCGCACATTTGTAAGAGCATTCTTCCCTCTCTATCTCTGGGCAATCCATTGGAAGACCTCCCTACCAAAAGATGGAAGGATAGCTGGCTGAATACCTTACAGGAAAATTAATGAAGTAATGAACAGGCATTTTGCCTTGTGAAAGAAAAAGAAGAAGAATTAACGAACGCATTTATGCCAACCGTGCTGTAACCTCAATGGCAGGGTTTAATTTCCGAAAACGTCTAAAGCGGGCCACGTGCAATAAATCGCTATTTCCTTCAATAATCAAGTGGATGCTTTCTAAACAAAGCTGCAAAAAAGTATTTAAATGAACAGTTACAGTAATAAATTAGTTGACAAGTTTATAATACTCTATTTTTGCTATATGTCAATTGTGATTATGCCATATTAACATTTTTTTTTGTTAGTTAGACGAATCGTTTTTAATCCTTCCAGATTCTTAATCTAAATGTCACGATGGTTACTGAATTAAAAGAAACACACATATTTTTGTGTCAAAGTGAGTTTTATTACATATTAAACATTAAAAGACGACATGATAAATAATAAGGTAAGTGTGCTATTTAATATTGATAAATTTAATAACTTGCTTATGTTGTAAATATATAAAAAAGAAAAACAAACCAGAGAAACAAAGATTTTTTGTGTTTCTTTTCACTAAACCAAAATATCGGATTTAGATTTATGAAGTGCTTGATGTTTTTTACCCATCACATAGCTATAAACTATTACAATGTTTTAAGTCGACTACTTATTTATCGTCTAAGCGATAGAAGTTATTTACGAACCAAGTGCGGGAAAACATATTTCGCGAATGAGTGGCCATTTTTAAAGCGCGCAAATTTGTTGATATTAATTCAAAAATTTTGAGTTAGCAGTACTTATTATTTGAATTGACATTTAATTTAAAATTAGTCAAATTCCAAAAATTGAATACAAAATTAAAATCTCCTCTAAAACATGCATTCTGATGAAGAAATACAATGTACTCTTCCTGAAATTCGTGAAGCTTCCAATATTGCAAAGTATACTTTAATACCTTATTCTATGCTAAAATCATGCTTCATAATATAATATATGATAATATGGATATATCTAAATCATCTATGGTTGCAGAAGGATATATAGAAAATTCTCTGCATAGTAGAATTCAATTGGCTAAAAAAATGAGCCAGTCAAAGATGTTGATTCCTCTTGCAACTCGTTCGACATCTGAAATACAAGGATTATGTAATAATACTATTAATGTTACCTTACCCTCACAATCGAGATCAAATAAAGCGAATCAGCTAATCCCTGGAGTATCAATATCTGGTTTTGAAAATTGTGCAATCAAAATTTTTAATAATTGTTCTGTTCCAATTTCTGAAAATAGTTAATAATGGTAATTTATACAATATTTGTTGCTGTTCTGACATTTATATTTCAAAGGTATGTAATCCTTTGAAATATAACAATTTCTATTACATTGTCTTTTATTATTGTCATATCAAAACAACGAACTGGCCAGCGTATTAGTAGGATTAGGGGTTTATGGTTTTAAAATGTAATCAAGTTATAGTAAGTACCAACTTTTTTTCCCACACCCATATGAATACGTAAAACTGTATGTTATGTTATATGAGTACAAAAAAATCTTATTGCATTCTAAGTATTAGCGTTGATTGAAGGAATACATAAAGATGCGCCACTACATAGCACTGAGCGTAGCCAAAACTGGATCCGAGATCATAGCGACTGCATCAGTCGTTTGGATCCGAGATTCGAAACAGCCCGAGACAGCGATGATGTTTCTCGGCAAGGGGTTTGCGGGACGACTTAACTGTAAGACACGCTATCTTACTAAGCGTTGCGCATCTTTATATATTCCTTCAATCAACGGTATTAGTCACAAAAGAATTGAAATTTTAATTCTGATCGAAATCAGGGATCAGACTAAAACTTAGCAGGAAATGGGATTTACTTAATGCAAAATATACAGACCGCCCTATCTAGTAATCTACACTCAATAAGATTGAGTAAAAATATCGAGAAACTGGTGATGTTTAAGATATTCCATAACCCGGACGTCCAAAAGTTAGTGATATTCAAAAACTTAAGATTTCGTTAAGCATGGAAGAGAATATTCAGTATAAGTAACGATTGGTTGCATTAAAAAATGAAGTTAGTAAGGCAACAGTACTACGTATCATGAAAAAGAAAAAAAATATCAATGAAAACAACCAAGACCGGCAATAACAGTTATGTGAAACTATGATGGATTTGTGTCAAGCCAATAGATGTTGTATTGTCATTATTAGCTTTTCATTAAAAGATAGTTTTGCCGGGTGATGCCTTTTTGTTTTGTGGCAAAATACAGTGCGTTCATGATGAAAGGAACAAATTCGTTTAAAATTCAGGTAATTATTTTCCAGAAAAACGCTCGGACAGGTCGATTAGTATTTTTAGTTTAGAATTCTTTGACATAAGAAAATTATATATCGACCTGTTCGAGCGTTTTTCTGCAAAATAATTACTTGAATTTTAAACGAATTTGTTCCTTTCACCATGAACGCACTGTATATGTGTTCACTTTTATATTGTGCTTTTAAAAGCAGCAAGGAATACTATTATTATTGCATGAACATTTATAACAAAATCTTTTGGCTTAACAATTCTTTAAACGCCCAAACAAACATAAAAATGAGGTGTGGCCACCACACGACTTTCTTATACGTATGAGCGTTTCAAATTACACACAAGTTGTTCTGAATTGTTTTAAATACTTTTATCTTAGAAAAATAAACCTGTAAGTGTGTTACTTCATGTTGAAATTTTAAGAATTTTATTTTAAACAAAAGATATTCCAAATCCAATTGTAAATACTTTTGTACTCTTGACAAATATACAGGGTGTCTCTAAAAGGTCTTTAAACAACTCTACCACGTATTTTCGGACCAAAATAAACCGATTTAGCAAAACTTGGCTTAGTGAAAGTTGCTTAGTTTGTGCGCAATACGGTCCTGAAGTTGCAGTTGGAAAATTGTTTTTTTGTTATAAATTTGAAACGGCTGGAGCGATTGCACTAAATTTTGTCACGTTTACATAGTTTTATGAGTCAAGAAATTCTGTATCAAAATTGTGATAGTAATCAATCCATAGGCGGAGAACCTGCGTTTATAAATATTAAAACATTTCCATTTTCTACGCCAATGGATAAAAAAGAGTTTGTCTATAAAATTTAGATTAAGTGTCTTAAGTTCAAGAAAAAAGGTACTCTTGGTAAGACTCGAAAAATTGCATCGTTTTCTCAAAAATCGCATTTTAAGATTTGAGAACATTAACTAGAGGACGGCAGCGCATACTGTGTGCTCCATGTACATGTATCTTTAAGCCGTGTACACGTGTCTTAGGCCCTTTAGACGTCTCTTTAAACTGTGTACACGTCTTTTGACGTCGTTTTTGAATTGATAATTTTTTTTGTAAAATGTTTTCTTTTTTAAAAAATACAGAACGGCCAATACCAGATAGGTTAAAACAAAAAGGCACTGGTTTACAAAAAAGATATTCTATTTATCTCGACAATTGATGCAAAAAATGCTATTTTTTTGATGTTTTTTTTTGTTTTAAGAATTCCACTTGTGCCCTGCGTTTTGTAAAATACATATGTTTGTATTATATGGTTTACAAAAAAGATATTCTATTTATCTCGACAATTGATGCAAAAAATGCTATTTTTTTGATGTTTTTTTTTGTTTTAAGAATTCCACTTGTGCCCTGCGTTTTGTAAAATACATATGTTTGTATTTAGTTGTTATTGTTGGTTTCCATAGTTATGACTATTCGAACGACTTTTCTGGATTTTCAAAAGTGTTTTCCATCATTACTTTTATTTTCGTTTTGTCATGGCTGTTCAATACACCAACGAAGAATATACCGATATGTTATTAGTATATGGATATTGTCAAGGCAATTGTGCCGAGAGTGTTAGAGTATATTAGGAACGGTTTCCAAATCGTCGTGTTCCAAGTCATCCAAAGTTTGCCGCAGTAGAAGAAATTTTAGACCGTGTTCAAGAAGATTCGGAACTGAGCGTTAGACGAATAGCTAGAGAAATTGCAGTATCTAAAGATGTGGTCAATAGAGTAATTAGAGAACAATTATTACATCCATACCATAAGATTCGAGTTCAAGACCTCCTACTTCAAGATCCTGAAAGGCGCCTAAATTTTTGCCGGTTTATTGAACATAAAAGAGCAAGAAATTTAAGCTTTTGCAAAAAAATCTTATTTACCGACGAAGCTTGTTTTACAAGAAGAGGGATAACGAACTTTCATAATGAACATGTTTATGCAGAGGAAAATCCACATGCCATTAAAATTAACCATTTTCAACATGAATTTAAAATGAATGTATGGGCTGGAATAATCGGAAATTTTATTATTGGACCTGTCAGACTACCGCAAAGATTAACTGGAGAAGCCTATTTGATTTTTTTACAACATACTCTTCCGGACTTGTTAGATGATATACCGCTAGATATTCGACGGAATATGTGGTTTATGCACGATGGTGCACCACCACATTTTTCGATGAACGTACGACACTAGTTAAACCATCACTTTCCAAATAGATGGATCGGTAGAGGTAATGGCGCTCCTGTACAATGGGCACCTCGAAGTCCAGATCTGAATCCTCTGGATTATTTTTTTTTGAGGACACCAGAAATCCATTGTTTACAATACACCTGTAAATAATGAAGAAGAATTGTGGCAACGTATTCAAGAAGCAACCAATAATCTCATAGGTGATGTAGAAGTTTTGCAAAGAGTTCAATTTAATTTCCTCCGGCGAATAGACCTTTGTATTCACGAAAATGGTAGACATTTTGAACACCTTTTATAATAACTTTTCTTTTTTTTTTAAAAATCATTATTTCATTTTCATTATTTCATTGTTTAATTGTTAATAATTCTCTGTTGTCCACCAACCAGAACACAATTGGAATTTATCTGAAAAAACATTATTAAAAAAATAGCATCTTTGTATTAATTGACGAAATAAACAGAATATCTTTTTTATTAACTAGTGCCTATTTGTTTTGACCTATTTGGTATTGGTCGTTCCGTATTTATTAAAAAAGAAAACATATCATAAAAAAATTGTTAACAATTCTTAAAATGCGATTTTTGAGAAAACGATGCAATTTTTCGAGTCTTACCAAGAGTACCTTTTTTCTTGTACTTAAGACACTTAATCTAAAATTTTTTAGACAAACTCTTTTTTATCCATTGGCGTAGAAAATGGAAATGTTTTAATATTTATAAACGCAGGTTCTCCGCCTATGGATTGATTACTATCACAATTTTGATACAGAATTTCTTGACTCATAAAACTATGTAAACGTGACAAAATTTAGCGCAATCGCTCCAGCCGTTTCAAATTTATAACAAAAAAACAATTTTCCAACTGCAACTTCAGGACCGTATTGCGCACAAACTAAGCACTAAGCCAAGTTTTGCTAAATCGGTTTATTTTGGTCCGAAAAATACGTGGTAGAGTTGTTTAAAGACCATTTAGAGACACCCTGTATATTTGTCAAGAGTACAAAAGTATTTACAATTGGATTTGGAATATCTTTTGTTTAAAAAAAAATTCTTAAAATTTCAACATGAAGTAACACACTTACAGGTTTATTTTTCTAAGATAAAGGTATTTAAAACAATTCAGAACAACTTGTGTATAATTTGAAACGCTCATACGTATAAGAAAGTCGTATGGTGGCTACACCTCATTTTTATGTTTGTTTGGGCGTTTAAAGAATTATTAAGTCAAAAGATTTTGTTATAAATGTTCATGTAATAATAATAATAGTATTCCATGCTGCTTTTAAAAGCACAATATAAAAGTGAACACATACTCAGGACCGTATTGCGCACAAACTAAGCAACTTTCACTAAGCCAAGTTTTGCTAAATCGGTTTATTTTGGTCCGAAAAATACGTGGTAGAGTTGTTTAAAGACCTTTTAGAGACAGCCTGTATATACAATGCATAATTTACGATATATTTGCAAAAAATCGCTATTCGATACGAGTAAAAGTGTTACTTCCGGTCCGAATTTTGATTTTTTTTTATACAAAAGGTATTGAAAATTAAGTTCTAAATACTAAAAACTGTTTTTCGATAAGAGTAAAAGACCTATTTCCGGTAGGAATTTCAAAAAACTTTTTTAATAAAATTCTTTTCAGATTTAATTTTGAGTACATATGAATTCTTTATAAATTTGTTTAAACTTAGTACTTGACGAAATATTGGCAAAATTTAATTTTTTAGTTAAGTAAGCTACTACTTCCGGTCTGCCGATTTGACTGAAAATCTAATCAGATCTCAAGAGGGAGATTATATTCGTAAATAGAAAATTTGGAATTGATACCTGCAGCGGTTTGACCTCTATCGTAGTCACACACAGAGATACACACACACACACACACAGCGAGAGAAACATTTCTTAAAAACCATTTTCTTGGTATCAGAAGACTTCAAAACGTGGACATCTGCAAAAATCTCGAGGTCGAAAATTTTGATCACAATACTTCCTTATACCTACGTATAAGAAAGTAAAAATGGTGGACAAGGTAAATTTTGACTGAGAATCTTATTTTTACTCGATTATATTCTATAAAATAGTCACTAAGTAAACCAGAATAAAATACTGAAAGTAGAAACGCACTTCACAATTGAATTATAATCAAAGTCAAATCAAAAAGATTAATTTAATATAACGCCGTCTCTTAAAATATGACGACAGCGAAACTTAACAGAATTTAATGGAAATCAGTCGGGCATTTGTAATCACTCGTACTTCCATTAGCTTCGGCTCTTTCATGTTTGTTACTGCTAAAGCGGCCGAAAAGGGTCCTAATAAAGTCGGCTTAATTTTATCAGGAATGATATACGCGTTGATTTAATTAAATGCACCTGCTGTGTTGTATTTATACGTAAAAGGTTTGCCTGCTTTAAGCGTAGGAAAAACGTAAGACAAAATGAAAATGTACCAGGCATGTAAATTGTAACGACAGCAGGCTTTATTACGGATTTTTTTTATATCTAATTTAATTTTCATAATTATGTCAAATAATTGTGAAGAATCGAGGTCATCTACGAGATGTTTGATTTCCGTTATTTTTTTTTATTATATGGCACTACAATTCCAACTGGCAACGCAATTTAAGAGATTCTGCTAAACTAAAAATTCTGTGCTCTTCTTAGCGCCATCTATCGAAAGGATTATAAACTAATTTATAACCGCCGAGCGTCTACAAAATCATGTGCTATAAGAATATGCAATGTGATTGGATTATACGAGATCCGTTAAAACTTGATTAATACTCAGTTATTACAGTTTATTCTGTACCCTAGCAGCATTTTTCGAATTTAGCGGGTGTTTTAAATTTACATTGGACGCAATAACATATAGAGAGGTACAGGAACCGTAGAATTAGATGGCGAGCGGTGGGGATGCGCTGTAGTAGTTTTTAAAAACGCGTACGTCCACTTACTGAAGTAGTAGTCAGACTATATTTGTCAGTGGCGGATCATAATGTCTTTGCAAGGGGATCATACAGTGATACACGCTCGACCGCGAGAAGTACTTTTATTGTTTACAATTTTTATAAACATAAAAGCGGATCAGTGCCATTAAGTGAAATAAAATAATGTGTTCGTGAAGCGACTCGTGTGTCGGTGCGAACAATAGAAAGAATTATTCAAGAATGAAATACAGCATCAAAGAGCGATGAAAATTTTTTTAGAAGTTCTGTCAAGAAGAGACAAAGAACAAAGAGTGTCAGAAGTTTGCCGGAGTATCAAATAAGAATAGTGCGAGATATGATCTATGATTTCCATAGAACAGATGAGCGACGAGTTATGGACTCAGCTCTACGCCAAAAGATGCACGATGAATTGTGTAAAGGAACCATCAATATAAAATTTGTTATTATTTAAAAATGTAACTGTTAATATAATATTTAATATTAATAATAATAATATAAATCAAAATAAAGTAGATTGTTTTGCCTGCTAGCTCAATTATTAATCTCGAGGGCGATTGGATAAAAGAGATAATTAAATTAACAGGTTCCTAAAGTACTATTGGGTGTTAATATAATAAAATACCATTGTATAATTTAAATAATAATTGTATTCGAAACCAATGATTTTTTTATAGGTTATTACAAACAAAATAAAATCTTATACAATGAATTGCTTTTAACAAAGAAGAAACAAATTGACAAACAGGTTAAATTCATTTTTATAATAATTACATTTAATAATATTTACGCACATCATTCCATATATTCAAATGAAAACAACATAGCAAGAAATAACATAGGCTACACAATTCATATACATAAAAAACAACGTTAAAATGTATCAAGTTACATTTTAGTTTATATATTTGAGACGCTGTTCATTTATTAAATATATTTATTTCATCCAGATAAATATATTTACTAATTTCGTCTCTGTTTGAAAACTGAATTATTACGTTTAATTCTTTATTTTCTTAATAAATGTACATACAATAATCTTTTAAAGTACCTTATTTTAACGCTTCTTTCTTTTTTATTCTTTCTTCGATGCTCTCCAGTTGAATTTTCTTACTCACGAACAAGACGTGGAGAATCGGCATACACTGCCGCTTGTAGCACAATATCTTTATCACAAAAGAAATAATAACTTGCACATTTAAATTTGTATACGCAAGATGCGGTCAATTTTACAAGTTTATACTTGCAAATATACCTTTATTTAACCGCTGTTTATATAATTACTGGAATCGATACACTTTTTAAACTTATTTGTCGACTCGATTTGTTAAACGACTCTACTGGCCGTTCGACTCTCTACTTGGAGTCTTTCTTTGGAGTTCACTTTCCGACTCGAACATGAAGTCTAGCTGTCGACCCATACGATTGCAACGCCTACTTTCCTTCTTATAGGTGGACGCCTGTGGTTTTCCGCTTTCTATATAGTCTGGGTATTCCCGCTCACAATTCCCACACACAACCGTCACGTAACCGTGAGAAGTTACAGATATCGCGGCGCTTTATCTCACTAACATAAACTTTTGACGCCACAATGCTTATACATAACAAAAATTATCTACATACATATGACTACATGGGAATTAAACTTATAGTAATATATTCATTGAATTCAAATATATTTAAAATATTCATAAAATATTATTTATTGGATTATTTAATATAATAAACTTATAATATTAATTGATAAGATAGGCTGTACCATTACAAATGGAATGGAAAGGATCAAACACATCATTAAGGAGAATTTTAAGAGATTTGGGATTCAAGTTTCGATGTACACAGAATAATAGAAAAGTATTAATAGAGCGATTAGATATACGAGCATTAAGAATTGATTACTTGCAAAATATTAAACATTTTCGTGAAACAAATCGACCCATTGTATATACAGATGAGACTTACATTCACAGTTGTCATACGTCTTCCAAGATGTGGAGTGATGAAAGTACAAGAGGTCTTTTCAAGAACATATCTAAAGGACCCAGACTAGTAATAGTGCATGCAGGAGGCAACATGGGCTTTATCCCTAACGCCCTATTGATTTTTAAGTCCGGCGTATAAAGTTTTAATTGATAATGCGCCCTATCACAATACACAAGCAAATCATGCTCCAACAAGCATTAGTAAGAAAAATGATATGATTGAATGGTTAAAAAATATAAATTCGACGACATTCAACAACGCAATGGACACACAGTTTTGTGACTTCCACCGTATCACGCCAATCTAAATCAAATTGAGTTGATCTGGGCGACCGTCAAAAACAATGTTGCTGCAAGAAATGTAAATTTTAAGATAGAAAATGTTCGTAAAATGGCGGACAAAGAATTTTAGAGAATTTCTCAGGAATATTGCCAACAACGTTGTAAACATGACGTTAATATTGCAGATAAATATTTAGAATCAGAAATATTAGTTGATGAAACGACAGACAGTTTAATTATTAATGTAAATAATGAGAGTGACAGTGATGACGACAACTTCAGTTCCGAAGAATATCTATTTTGTATACTTAAAACTGTAATTTAGGGGAGAGTTACCCAAGATGGGACGATTTTTTCCGAAAATCAATATTTCAAAAACTAAGTATAAGAGACAAACATTGTGATAAGTAAACAAACATTTATTTCAAACACAAACAATTTTTGGTAAGGAATTTAATCACAAATAAACAAAATGTCTTATTTTCTAAGTTAAAAAAAAACAAAGCAAGGGGCCCGTCTTGGGAGACCAGCCTCATAAGATGGGTCAATGGGTTACCTAAGAAGAGACATCACACTTCACATCCGGCACATGTGAAATACAGGTCATCCATGACTCCACAAGACTCATGAGCCCACTCTAAACATTCATGGCAGTTATACCAGTCCTCCTCACTACCCACGTACTTTTCTCCACACACGATGCAACTTGAATCATCAACACTTTCATTGATATTAGACTTATTCTAGTTGCAATTTGATTTATTTACGCCTTGATTATTTTTGCCTTTGAAAACAACTACTTTCTTGATTGTTTTGATGTTTTTCGCGGATTTTTGGGTCTGCAAAGCTGCTAATTCATTTTTGTAAGGTGATTCTGTCAGAATCGTAGATTTCAAGGACCTTCTAGAAGATGCCTTCTTCTTCTGTTTTTCTTTTGTCGTTGGCAGGGGACTGGTATCAATTATTTTGATCTTAGAAGAGGAAAGCTTAATATTATCAATGCTTTTTATTTTACGCTTACTGACAAAGGTTCACAATGGAAGCTCTTCTTCAGAGTCACTGTTATGATGTTTTCCAGGTGTAGGTGAAATATTATGCACCCTTGAGGTAGAAGGAGTAGGATCTTCGTATGGATTTATATTTAAAGTAGGCAGTGGTGTTGGTTCTCCATTTTGGTCTGTCGAATTAATATTTTTTTCTGTTGTTTCTGACGCAGAAAATTCCCAGTCCTGGAATACCTGGTCATTGAATGGCCAGATTCCGGCTCTGCGAAAACCGTTTGCGGCAGTCTGTACGCTTGATGCTTTGCCAAAAGCTTCTGCAACAGCTCCTGCGGTTTGATACAGTCCGAAAGTGCGACCACAATGATTTTTTAATTATAGTAATATAGATATCGTAAGAGCTCACAAACGATTTAAAATACGAAACGTCTAACGGCTGCAATTTATGTGTGCAGTGGGGCGGTAAGCACAATAAAATGACATTATTCTCATGGCAAAAGTTTATGACGTTTAAACTTTTTGTATGCGAATTATGACCGTCCAAGATAATAAGAATTGGCTGCTGCTTCGACGGTCTAGTTTGCTCAACAAAATATTTCATAAACTGCAAAAATACGTCACAATCCATCCAACCTTTGTCTTGTGGAAAAGCTGGACTTCCAATAGGTGCATTGTCCATCAGCTCAGCTTTTATTCGCTTACGGGGGGAAATGAACGCAGGTGCCAGAAAATTTCCGGTTGCACTCATAGAACTGACAATAGTAACATTCACTCTTCTTTCGGCACTCGTAAGCCACCTACCTGCTTTTTACCCTTTTGAGCAAGAATTTTTGGTAATTTCTGAACGGTTGTTACACCGGTTTCATCGATATTCCATATTCGATCTGGCGTGAGTTTATATTTTTCATAAATACCTTCAAGATTTTTGAAAAAAATTCGAACTGCATTTTGGTTAAAGCCCGTGGCTCTATCATAAGATGTTGCTTCGGGTTTTCTTAGAGAAATATTTTTGTGTCTACGCAAAAACCCGTAAATCCATTTGTTAGAGACCATTCTAGCATCTTTGTTGAAATTATTAGGAATATTATTGACAGTGGCAAAATCAAATGCTAATCGACGGAGCTCTGAATAAGTAATTCCAAAAAATCTCATTTCCATTTGGAGAATATACTCCATAATCTTGTTTTCTTGTTCCTCAGAGAAGACCTGCCTAAATAGTCCTAGATATTTTTCATTTTCTGTCACAATTTTATTTTTGTTTGTGACTCTTCTTTGCAATGTACTTTTCGGAACATTGTACTGTTCTGCGGCCTGTCGAACTGATAACCCTTTGTTGCGAACTTTCTTAATAGCTTCTAACATGTCTTGAGCCGACCATTTTCCACGATCTGTTTTTCTTTTGTAGTAGCGATCTATTTCAGGCATCTGCAATTACGACATACAAAGGAGGGGATCAACAGTTGTATTGCATAAGAACAGTTTCTCAAAATGGGACGTCCCAACTTAGGAATCTCGACTATGTCCCATCTTGAGAAATGTTGTCAATTATGAATGCCATTTAACCTAAAAATATTAACGCGATAAATGTAAAGCGAATTTATGGTAAACTACACTATAAAGTCTGCTCTGATTGAAGGTCTTAGATAAATTAAAGGTAACTTACGTTTTCGATGTTATTTTCTCTTTTGTATCGTACGAAATATTTTAATATTTTTACAAGAATCGCCAAACTACCATCACTACCGGCTATGGATATTGGAACTGAGGCAACTTTTAAAATAAGTGTGTCTACCGTGGGGAGTTAACTTACAAATATTTAGATGGCGCTGTAGTGCTAAACTTATCAATTTATTAACATGTCCTTTCTTAGGAGACTGTCCCATCTTGGGCAACTCTCCCCTACTATTACATATATTTCTAAAAAATGTGGTCTATTGCACTGTTTGTAATAAAGGAATAAAGCATTTATAAATTAAATATTCTTTATACGTATAGGTACAAGCGAATGGAATTGTGATTTGCGATATTCTTACTACCTGCTTGTACATTTAAATTTCATATGTAATTTATGTAAATTGTTTTATTAATAGTAACATCAAATTGCTTCTTCTGTAAATTTATACTGTTTTAAAAATATTATTAAATACCTGTTTATACATTAAAATCTCATTATTTATATCATTTCGTTTAGTAATGAATGTATATGCATATACGAGGTAGGCACCATAAATTCTCGGCCTGACAAGCCTATACAGGTTCAAACTTCGTCACGTCATGCATGCACATACGCGAGGTGCACACTATAAATATGACGGTTGGAAGCCTAGTAGTATTTAGTAACCAGCCAACCAACGTGAATAGCCCACGAAAATATCTGAAGTAACGAAAATTGAGTACCGCGCGGTCATTAAATTTTTAACAAAAGAATCACATTAAACAACGTTTAGACGGCGTTTACGGTGATTCATCTCCTTCGTATTGAACTGTAAAAAAGTGGACAAAATGTTTCCGTTTGGGACATGAATTCCTGGAAGATGCTGATCGAGTCGACCAATTGAAGTGATAACGCCTCAACAAATTTCAATTATTGAATATTTAGTGCTAGAAGATCGTCGTTTGAAAGTGAAGGAATTAGCAGTGATAATAAACATTTCTGAAACACGTGTTCGCCGAATTCTCCATGACCATTTGGGTATGAATAAAATTAGTGCTAGATGGGTACCGTGACTTCTTTCTGCTCTCCAACGTGAACGTCGAGTCGAATGTGCGCAGTCGTTTTTAAACATGTGTGGAGACGACCCAAAGCCGATTTTGGAGTCCATTGTCACAGGGGATGAAACAATGGTTCTGTTTTACGATCCTCTATCGAAAAGGGAGTCCATGGAATGGCGGCGACATGATGAATCTCGTGCCAGAAAGGCGAATGTCGTTCAATCAATGAAAAAGGTGATGGCCACAATATTCTGGGATTGTGAGGGCATTTTGCTAATTGACTTTAATAAGCGCAATACAAGTGTGAACGCCACATATTATGCGTCTTTATTGCATAAACTAAGGGACAGTATTCATGCAAAACGTCGTGGAAAATTGACAAAAGGTGTGCGATTATTGCACGACAATGCTTCCGTCCATACTGCCGCCATATCACAAGTTGCCATCTGCGAATGCGGCTTTCAAGAATTGGAACATCCACCGTATAGTCCGGATATGGCTCATTGTGATTTTTGTTTGTTTTCTAATTTAAAAAAGACCTTAGGGGACGTAGTTTTTAGGGCGACAGTGAGTTGCAAGCAGCTGTTATAGAACATTTTGACGGAAAAACTTCAGATTATTTTTGCAAGGGTATCGAATTATTAATTAATCGTTGTAATAAATGCATAGAAGTTAGGGGAGATTACATTGAAAAATAAAAAATCTTATATTGTTCCAAGCTTCGCTTTTGTATATCAGGCCGAGAATTTATGGCGCCTACCTCGTATCTCATTATACATTTGCTTAATTGTTTCTGTAACGTCTAATTGATTTCACAATAAATCTATACTGTTAAATAATAAGTTTGTATATATTTTATTCTAATAAGTTATTAATTTATTAAGCGATAGATGTGTAGTTTGCGCCACCTATGGTTTCTTGCAACTTTATGTAAAACCAAATACAAAGCTTCCCACAATTTCTAATGCTGCACGGACTTACTCCCACCGCTCGCCATCTAATTTGGCGCTTAAAGTACTCGCTAATAATTTCACTACAAAATCAGGGAATAGGAACGTAATTTTATGAATAAATGTTTCTACGGCTATTTTTTGACCAGTCTTCTACTTGGGTATACGGTTTGTCTAGTAATTTCGCAATAAAATATAGATTGGGTATTTGATTATCTTCGTAGCCAACTTAAAACACCCGCGAAATTCAAAAAATGTTCTTAGGGTAAATTAAATGATGAGACATGACTCTGGAGGTAGAACAAATGATGGAAGTTTGCCGAATTAGTATTATGATAATTTCTAAATTGCAATGCGTACGTTATTTGCAGAAGCCCATTATTATACAGGGTGAGTCATCTCCGCGGGTAAGGCCGATTATGCCTTTATGAGTAAAGATATTTCGACGCGGTTTTTTCCGTGTGATAGCTGCTCATTAGGAGCACATTTTAAAAGTATTTTGTATTATACAGAGTGTTCCATAACTTGGTGGCTAACCATAGTTATAGTTTTTAAATGCAATACCCTATATATTATTGCATTCTTGTATTCCCCGTATAATTTTTAGTCAAAAAGTAATAAGATAGTATAGGCCCAAAATCTAAAGTTTTTGACTTATTCCCATTTTTCTGAAAAATTCAATGTTTGTATAAAATTATATTTCTCGAAAACGATGTATTAGATGGACACAGTTTTTTGCAGTATTGTTTACAAAAAGAGATTCTAATAGAAGCATGTTTTATTTTTTTATACTTACTAACTGCATGTGCAGAAAACTGGATTAAAATTACATGACAACTTTTTGTTTTCTTATTAAATTTCACATCAAAAACATGTAAGACGTTAATACTGTAAAAATTACTATTACTGAGTTACTGTCGTTTCTTCATATAATTTTGTCAGTTTTATGGTTTTAATTAATATAGTATAGTACTGACAAAATTATATCAAGAAACGATAGTAGTTCAGTAATAGTCACTTTTAAAGTATTAACGTCTTACATATTTTTGATGTGAAATTTAATAAGAAATTCAAAAATGAACTTATATACAGGGTGTTCCGTTTAAAAAAATTGACTTTTATACAAAAATATGTCATGTAATTTTAATCCAGTTTTCTACACATGCAGTTAGTAACTGTAAAAAAAATAAAACATGCCTCTATTAGGAACACTTATTGTAAACAGTACTGCAAAAAATTGTGTCCATCTAATACCCTCCGTTTTCGAGAAATATAATTTTATACAAACATTGAATTTTTCAGAAAAATGGGAATAAGTCAAAAACTTTAGATTTTAGGCCTATACTATTTTATTACTTTTTGACTAAAAATTATACGGGGAATACAATAATATATTGGGTGTTCCATTTAAAAAACTATAACTATGGTTAGACACCAAGTTGTGGAACACACTGTATAATACAAAATATTTTTAAAATGTTCTCCTAATGAGCAGCAATCACAAGAAAAAATCGCTACGAAATATCTTTACTCATAAAGACATAATCGGCCTTATCCGCGGAGATGACTCACCCTGTATATACTAAACTAAAGGTAAGTTTAGTAAGTGTGTAGTCAGCTGTCGTGACAGCAGGCCTAAGAATTAACAGTAGCTGTAAAAAATTTGCAAATAAAATAAATGCAATTAGATAGAGTATTTTATAAACATGCAGAAATGTTGTGAGAACTGGTAATATCACAGGCAATGTGATATGCTTAGTCCGTTATTATTTATAATAGTCATGGATGAATTATCACACAAGGTGGAAAATGAATTGAAAGGAATACAAGTATGGGTGAGAAAAATAGAGTCAGTAATAATAATGTATGCTGATGACATGGTGTTAATGGCGGAAAACGAAGACATTACAGACATTGATGAACTAGTGGAATAATGTTTTTAAGGAAATCGGATTAAATATTAACATTGATGGAAATAGGTTAAAATAAGTAGATTTGTGTAAATACCTGGGAATAAAAATTAGCTATAAAGACATGTTAGAATACGAATTCAATATATTATTATGCATTGGGAAAATCTATTTTCGGAAGAAAGATATTTCAAAGGAAAAAAAAGTTATAGTTTTATGTTCGTAATAGTTTCCATTCTGACGTTCGGAATTGAGGCATGGGTACTCACTGATCAGCTTAAAAGCAAATACAGGCACTTGAAATGAGGGTGCTCAGAAGAATAGAAAGTGTGACGCGTAGGCACTGTATCAGAAATGAAGAAATTAGAAGACGTTTATCAGTGAAATTAATGAATTGATAGAAAATAATCAGTTGGTCTGTTAGTACGTATGCATAGAAATAGAATAGGTAAACATGTGAGAAGTGGGTGTTTGTGGGAGAGATCACGTAGTATATTGGCACTATGTAACATATAATATTCGTAAAATTGATCTTCAACAACTACAGATAATTATTTCAGTGGTGTGAGGACGACAAGTTTCAATGTAAAAGCAAAGCGTTCGCATTCGGATATATTTATGTTCTTTACATTTTAAATAGCCAAACGCCCGTCATGTATGTATTGCATAAGTACTGGCACGTATAATAACTCTGTTTGCGGAAAAAATAATATAGTTTCATTTGAAAGTATAGGTACACAAAAACATTAATCCTGTAAAAGGACACAATGGGTTAAGTCTCATGGAATTGTAAAATTGGTACAACTGCTATCTGTCACTATCATCCATCATTTTTGCAATTTGTTTAGCACCTATGGAGATAGAAGGGGGGGGGGGAAGAACATGCTTGCCAAATATTGAAGCCACTAGTTGTTTGTCTACAGACGCCATTGGATTGTCATAGTATTTTCTTCATGAATATGCATATATTTTATTTATAATGATGAAAAGAAAGTTGTATTATTACATATATAGTTTTTAAAATACATGGAATAGAATTGAGCTACACGTATTGTATGTAGCCAAATTGTATTGTGGTAAGTAAGACCAGGTTGTAAAAGTGTTATGTCTAACAAATTGCGAACAGTGCTTTCTTTTTACTTTCTTATACGTAGTATAAGGAAGTATTGTGATTTCCGACCTCGAGATTTTTGCAGATGTCCACGTTTTGAGGCCCCCTAATACCGAAAAAGTAGTTTTTAAAAAATGTCTGTCTGTCTGCCTGTCTGTCTGTCTGTCTGTCTGTCTGTGACCACGATAGCGGTCAAACCGCTGGAGATATCAATTCTAAATTTTGTATTTACGTGTATAATCTCCCACTTGAGATCTGATTAGTTTTGCAGTAAAATCGGTAGGTCGGAAGTAGCAGTTTACTTCGGTGAAAAAATCGAATTTTGCCAATATTTCGTCAACTACTAAGTTTAAACAAATTTATAAAGAATTCATATGTACTTTAAAATTGAAAATAATTTTATTTATAAAGTTTTTCGAAATTCCTACTGGAAGTAGGTCTTTTACTCTTATCGAAAATTAGTCTTTTGCGAATATCTCGCAAGTCATGCTTTTTAGACAAGTACGTTACGAGTATAAAAGTATTTAAAACATAATTTACAATATCTTTTGTATAAAAAAATTTCAAAATTCAGACCAGAAGTACCACTTTTACCCTTATCGAATAGCGATTTTTTGCAAATATGTCGTAAGTTATGCATTCTATGTATATTTATCAAGAGTACAAAAGTATTTAGAACTGGATTTGCAATATTTTTTGTATATTTGAAATTTCAAAATTCGGACCGGAAGTAGCACTTTTACTCTTAGCGAGTAGCACATTTTTGATAATATCTTGCAAAGTATGCATTCTATAGCGATTTATTAAGAGAATGAAGGTATTTAGAATGGGATTTTGAATAAGTTTTGTATAAAAAAATTCTTAAAATTGTATTGTTTGAATCGCTCATACGTATAAGAAGGTCGTGTGGTGGCCACACCTCATTTTTTATATTACATTGATTTGCCTTAGAGATACTTCTTCTGTGCTTGCTTTTTCTTCTTTATTTTCTTTTACACTCTTTATCCACCGTTTCTCTTGTGATTGTCTAAATTTTATTTCAGATGCAATGATTTTTTAGCTATTCTTATTATTTTATTCTTCTCATGTCTTTTATTTTTACGTCTTTAATAGTGGTTTTTCATACTCTTCTCAAGTAAACTTCCTCCATAATTGCTTCTTCTGTGTTATTTTACTTTCCGACTGCATTGTTCACTATTCCTCTTGTGCTTGGCTGGAATTAATATCTGCGCTATCATTTACTACAAGTATTTCTTTTGTCTTTCTTTTTAATACCGTTGATGTTGGTCCAGTAATTTCTACGATTTGTTATTAAGTTAGGCTGAGGAGAAATTTGAGGTTAGTTTGCCCATCGTCAAAGAAGATAATCTAATAAACAAGATAATTAAATGGAATGGAGATTTACAAGAACTTGGGGAAAATAAATATCACAGATTGGTGGAGAGATGTAAAGAATAGAAAAGATTAGGGGAACATGATTGAGTTGGCAGAAAACACATCTATCTCTAACGAAGGAAATAATAAAGCATGACTAGGTACTAAGTACACTATATACTTAGTGCCTAGTAATTCTTTTTTGCACTTATGTCTTCTGCAATTAACGTATTTTTATCTTCTATATTTTGTTGGTGTTTAGTGTTGTTCTGTATACGCCATGCTGTACAGACCACACGGTTTTTATTAATCAATGCTACTAATGATGACAACATAGTTGCTGAAATACACTCATTGGTGGAGCAATGTAAAGAACGATTGGAGGAAAATGATTGAGTTGACAGAAACACATCTATCTCTAACGAAGAAAGGAAGAAAGCATGACTAGGTACTAAGTAGACAATATACTTAGTGCCTAGTCATCCTTTTTTGCATTAGTGTCTTCTGCAATGTTTATCTTCTATATTTTATTGTTGTTTAGTGTTGTTCTATATACGCTATGGTGTAGAGACAACGCGGTTTTTATGAATTATGCTTCTGATGATGACAACATAGTTGTCGAAATACGTATCCAGCTTTCAGTGCTTTAGTATGTGGTAACGGTGTTTTTGTTTATATTTTGTTTACATATTAAAAGTCCTTTTTCTTCATAAAAAAAATCTATCATTTTCTAACTACATGTTTCTATTTCACTAAAAATTAAATAATAAAAAACAGGAAGCGACGTCGAACATGAAATACGCTCGGAAAAGATATTTGAAGCGTCCATTTACTCTATTGATACACTGAGAACGAGTACATGTGAATTAAATGTATTCATCGTACAGCTATCCATTCACCACTTGGCACCGAAGTACATGTGGAGTATGCCAAAGAGTTTCAAACATGCACGCATTGCCTGCACACGAAAGATATGTTCGCATGGTTACTCCCATTATAGGAGGAATATCGATCGCGCTGATGCGCCCTCTCTCTGTGTTCTATGTGCGCTGTGTTAAAATACGGCAGCCTCTTTCTGATGTCGGTCGGCGGTGGCATGGAGCACGTCGACGGTAACATAGGTTCGCTTGGACGCCCAGCGTCGTGTCAACAGGCTTATGCTCATATTAATCATGCTAATTGAACTGGATCATCGTATTATGCGAGAAAGCGGTCGGCCAGGGTATTATATTTATAAGCTCATGTGAAGGTTACCGAATTAGGTGAAGTTTTACCCCTTGTTTCACTGTCGGTTGACGGTGAAATGAGGTAAATTTAGCCCTTTAAATAAAAAAACAAAGAGATGTTATGGAGAGAGCGAAAGGGAAAAATTTACCTTTTGTATTTTTATCAAATGTAAATAGATGCAGAACTATTTTTAATCAAAGTTAACAAAAAAAAAATAGGAAATAATGATTTTCGTTGTTAATATTTTAATTGTTGTATTACCTAGCAGTCCCAATGATGCTTTAAATATACAGTAGAACCTCGATTTTTCGTGCTAGTTGTGGGGGTGGCATAGCAGTATAATCAAAAAGCACGAATAATCGAATAAATTAGTAAACATAATAAAATAAAAAAAAGTTTAAAATGAAGTTAGAGACATATTGCTGTGAGCTTAATGATGTTAAGCATAATGAAAGTGCAAATATGTATTTTGCAAGTTTTAATTTTGATGACTTTCATTAATGGGTCGAGACTGTGGCTATAAATCTGAAAGAAAATGCAAAAGGAAAAATTCATTACCACAAAAATTAAAGAGATATAAAAAAAATCTATACACGTATTTGCCATCTTCAGTAGAAATCTGTAGAGAAATAGAGAAGAGTGCTAAACGTCGTGTTTTTGGCTAAGGTGTAACCTTAAAAGATACGTTCTTTACCAAATCACCATAGAGATAACACCGTTTTTTTCTTTAAAGAGTGACAGACCAATCACATAAAGTACAACAATTCGTAAAAACTGGGTATGGGTATATTGGTCCATTGTCAGTGTTTATTAACTTAGATCTATTTCTATGATATAACAACTTTCGTAACTGTCTAATTCATTAAAATTATTTACAGTTTTAACTAATCTAAGACTATCTGTAGGCATACCGTGGCCTATGTCGAAAATATGTCGAGCAACGCCTAATTTTTCAAGTCTATTGTATCTGAAATGTGCAATGTGTTTTTTGTAACGAGTTGAAATTGAATGCCTGGATTGCCCAACATATTTTTGATTACAATCTTTACATGTTATTTCATAAATACTAGATTTTTGAACTACCTCAATTTTATCGTTGGCGTTCCCTAAAAGTGATTTTAATGAATTGCCCGATTTAAACGCGATTTGAAGTTCCTGTTCTTTAAAAATGCTGTTCAAATTTCGTGTGACTGAATGATATGGTAGAGAAACAAAGTTATTACCACGAGTTTTTTGAGTTAGCAAACATGTAGTATCCTGAATTTGTTTCTTAAATTTATGTCTCTTAATAAGCCTAGTTACTATTTCTGAATCCAAACCATTGTACTTCGCGATCTTTTTAATTAAACTAAGTTCTTTTTCATATATATCTCTAGTAAGCGGAAAACTTAACAACCGATGGATAAGAATATTAAAAGAAGCCATCTTTTGCTGAAATGTTTTGAATCCCCTGTTGTAAACTTTGGTGTCTTCTCTATCTTTCTATCTGTTATCTATTTTTATGTTATTATTATTATTATTATTATTTATAACAAAAACATCTATAAATGGTAGTTGATCATTGTTTTCCTTTTCTATTATGAAATTAACTGTAGTGAATTTCGAATTTAATTCAAATAAGAAGTCATCCAAATCAAACAAGTTAGTATTAAAAAGCTAAAATATCGTCAACGTACCTAATCCATACTTCAAGGAAATACTTATAGTTCCTTCCAAATTCAGTTTCAAAGTGACTTATGAATAAATTCGCTATAAATGGAGACAAGCTGTTGCCAATTGCTATACAGTGTCCCTGTTCGTAAAAGTTGCCTACACACTGAAAGGAGTTCTGGAACATGCAAAGAGTTGTCAACTTCATGTATACAACTATTTTTACGCGTTCAATTTTATTCTTAATCAACAAATCGTCTATATATTTCAATGTTTCTGGAATCGGTACTGAGGGAAACAATGAACTTACATCAAATGAAACTAAAATTTCATCCTGCTCCAGCTAGTGTTATCCCACTGGCAATTTGGTGAAGAGCATATGTTCTAAAGTTACACATTAGCCAAAAACACTACGCTTAACACTCTTTTCTGTTTCTCTACAGATCTCTACTGAAGATGGAAACTTAGATGACAAAATACGTATATCGATTTCTTTATACCTTTTTAATTTTTGTAGTAAGGGATTTTTCCAAAAATACCTACATTTTCTTTTATATCATTTATTTTAACTTTTACACGGAGTCTGTATTAAAAGCAGTATTTGTTATTGGGATATGCATTGATTTCTTTATCATGCCTACACTGTGTTCGTGTACTCACATATAATTTGTATATTACAGCATTCAACTAGCAATATCTCAAGATACGTAGAAGCGGTTTGAAATATCTGATCAAACTGGCACCAATAATTTGTTGGTTCATACAGGTGAAATTCAAGTAATTGTTGATTTTTTTCCATTTTCTCTGTAAAAACGTAGAAGAGACGCTTAAGATTGAGAATCTTTAACAGCAAGGTCTGGTTTAAAAATGTAGGAGCTAGTAATAACAGTCTGTCTCATTTGAATAGGTATGGTTGTAATTTATTAATTCTAATGTATATATCTGATATTATTTGTTTATTAGTAAATATTTTAACTTTTTAGCAATGACGTTATTGTATTGAAATGTCATATCTGGGAATTTATTATGTAGAGATTGGTATCACGAATTATAAGATTCGTATTCATTTCCGGCACTTTTAAAAGTAGCTTCCAAGCAGGCTCATCAACCATGACTTTGACGCTATCTACAGCAACCGGTAGAATAAGTTCTTCTGCGATGGTATGAGTATTCTTATATTTTGCGAGTTTGTAAGCCACCTTGTAAGATGCTAGCAGTGCGTTGTTTGGTAGTTTTACAAAACGTATTTGGTGTTGTTTCTGTTCTTTTAACTTCCTGGCCAAAAAATCACGAGCTTTGCCAACCTTGCTGTACTGATTAGCTTTTAAATGGGGCTTTAATTTACTTTTAAGCATACACTCTGCTGCCAGAACTTTTATATACAATAAACATTGTAGTTATTCTTCACCATTAATTTCTCTTGACGAATCATATTTACCATATTTTCGTTTCTGAACAGTTTTGTCACTGACTGAAGACATACATACTTTCTTTTTCTGCACTATTACGTTTATTACTGTTGAAAAATCGATTCATCAACAAAGATACTGGAGCAGAAATTCACAAAACTATTTATCAAAGACAACAAACAAGAAGTACTCTTTATTTATGTTTAGCTGCGTTTAATTTCACTAGACTTAGAGTATAAACCGACCGATTGGATCGAGCCAGCAACATGCTTTCCGTAATATCTTTCAGAACAGTCCAAGTTTGTCGTTGAATCTTTTTTATATTAAAGATTATTTGTAAAAGACTGTGCACGCAAAATTTAGAGGAATTTGCTGAAAGCAATCCAGCAATTCAAGCTTAAAATTAGGAAGAAAGTGTAGGAGGTCTAAATGATGTATAACTAATAGTACATAATGCATATACGGGGCCAACGGAGAAGTTATAATAAAGCGGGATTAAATTTATTTTAAATGTTTAACTTTCTATTGAGGATATTACTTTCTAAGTTAGTGTAATTTAATAACGGATTAAGTATATGATACACGAGAGTTTGACTGACGAAATTATTGAACTATATATACAAGGTAATTATTTCTTTAAAATTCATAATTTAGGGCAATTAGCACGATTATTTAATTATTTAATTTTTCAAAATTATTTATTTTTATTAATATTCCAAGTTGTTTATTCTCTTTAAAATAAGTATTTACATATAATTATTTCTGGGCTAGCACTCGCTCAATAAATCGATTAATATTATATAGGATGAGCAACTGTGCACTCAGTAAGTGTGTTATACATTCTGGGGATATTATTGACCAAGCGTGGAAATACGTACCTGTTTATGAAATCAATACCAGGACACATAAATAGTTAAGCCTTTTTCATCTAGCTTTGGCAAGTGATTATGTGAATAAGACACGTCCTTACTGAATTGACAAAAGTGTCCGGAGCAGAACTGAGAAGGTTATTCATGTCGTGGAAATGACTTGGGTAACTGCTGTAACACCCATATTTTATGCTAACTGTACCTTTTATGTAGTCTCTTCTTTTCAATTTCTTTTAAATGTTACTGTACATCAAGAAGCATATGATTCATTATCATATATCAGTTTTACATATAGATTCATTTACGAGTTTCTGTTTTATTTACCTTTTTCATATGGCAAAGAATATTTCAAAATAGAGAAAGCACTGCATCTGTGAGTAAGAGGTCAGGCTAACTCTTCATATAACAATCACCCGCGCGCATAAAAGTGTAGATAAATATAAACCGCTGCACTCAGCAATATGTATACGGAAAAGCCATCTAGTTACATGCATTTGTATGTGTATTACATAATATTGAATTATTTTTTCAAAAATTTAGTCATAAGTAACTGTCGCTTATTGTTAATCAATTTTTGTTTAATGTTTGTTATGCAGCAGCGACATTGATTAATAGCTTCCTCTGCGTCTTTTGCAACAGTAGCCAGCTTTTCATAACGCTCAGCACTATCTCCCATATCGGTGCTCCGTAGAGTATGGAATAAATCATCAGCAAGGCAAGAACCTCTTGGTGTTTGCTGATTCGACAATTTTTACCTCTCACTTTGATCTCTCTTCCTAGATGCTTGCTAATACTACCTCCCGTATCAAAGTCATTATATTCATAGTACTTATTTTTGTTGTTAAACTTTATTGTGTTATTTTCCTGGTTATAATAAGCGCCTCTATTTCTCCTGATGAAGCTTTAATTCGCTTTTTTCTACCCGCTTGTCTATTTGTTTAAGGTTTACATTTGCAACCTTCATTAGTTGTGTGGGTCAGGGCTCATGTGGGCATCAAATATATACAGTAGTGCTCACAAGGCTACGTTAATATAGAGAGAGGAGAATATAAGTGGGGGGTGTACATCAGACAGCGACGAACCTAAGAGGAATCAGTTGCATATAACCTGTGGGAGAGCGCAGAACAGGATGGAGTATTCATTAGCGGAAAAAGTACAAATCGTAAAGTGGTATCATCAAGGTCACTCGACTCTATCCATTAGAGGCCTTTTTAGAAATAATTTTGAAAATCGGCCTGTTCCTTGTATTGATACAATTCGCCGCTTTACAAATAATTTTGATAAATTCGGATGTGTTTCACCTTCTAAACATAAGAAACCAAAAGAAAATGCGAACGAAGAAAATATTCGTTTCATTTAAAATATCCTATTTACATTGTATTTTATTTACTTTGATGTTAGGAAATAGGGACAAATAAAAATAACATTGAAGAATTCACATGACAAATGTTTTGCGTTGTATGTGAATACGTTCACCGCACTTTCTCGCTAGCCAGGGTGTTATAGTATGCGGCTACGCTAGGCATACCCCACCCATATTCCCCATTCCGTATATTAACGTAGCAGTGTGCGCATTACTGTATAATGAAGCAGCAGACAGTTTAGCTAAAGCTGGCTGTAAATTAAGCCATTTAGCCGAGAAAAACATTTCATTGGAAGATGCCATAAGTATTGCCAAAGAAAGACAAAGATCAAGGTGGAAATTCCAGTAGAAAAAATATACAACAACCTCTCAGTCTAAATACGCAGCAATACATCCTGAGTTATCTCATAGCGTGTGGTTTACTAGCTATTGTATTCGACTAAAATATATTTCGACCATTAGTCGATTTAAGTTTGGGCATGGGTGCTACTCAACGCACTTAGCAAAACTACAAATTATTGATGATAATAAATGTACTATCTGCACCACCGAAAGCGACCTGGACCATATCATTTTTGATTGTAAGAAACATTATCAAGCTTGCCGGAAAGTCTATGATGATATAGCTGCACTAAACGTAGAAAGGCCATTTAATATGCAGCATGTACTAACCCTGAAGAGGAAAGACGTATTAGACTGTCTAATATTTTTTTTTAGTAATTCAGGAGACAAAATTTTGTTTCGATCCTATATTTGTAATACCTCTGTTGGAAAATCCTGTCTATCCAGGGCTCAGTTTTGTTTATGTGATAAAGCCGCCCTGATGAGATTCTAGGCGTGAAAAGAGTTTTTGTCCAAACCTTGTGACATCTTCAAAGTTGTTTCCTTAGAAGTTAGGGTCTGGCTGCATGGACAATGCCATTAAAAAAAAGACCCTCTTTATATTAGTTTTTAGTGTTATCGGCAAGTGCAGTGCTTTTTGGCGGTCCCTGAAGTGCGATTAGCAATTCGTCATTGTATAAAACATTCAATAGTGTAGGGTCCAGAACCGAACCCTGCGGCGCACCACGATTAAGATTTAGCTGTCTGTATTAAATGCATTTTGGAAATCTGGGGTTACTAAGACATTTGAGTTTATATGATATACTATAACATTTACAACATCTCCTAAAGACCCAAGTGAGTGGCACTTTTAAATAGTAAACTTTTAGTACTTTTCAGTCACGTAAATATTTCCATTTATTTATTTTAGAATTTTCAATTTCAGTTAATTGTATGTAATTCTAAAGAACATGAAGTGAATTATCGAAACAACCAATAAAGTCACATGGTGGAATGATGGCTTTACTGATTGAGCCTATAATAGTTCTTTAATCGATACTTGTTATTTCATAGCAACTTTACAATTTTAGCAGAAAAATTAAAATCGACAAATATAAATTTCTGTTAATTTATTTAATTCTTAAAGGTCTACCATAAAATGGAATAAATTATATACCATTCCACTTAACAAAATGTAAGTTTGTGTTGCTTCGTCGTTCAATAAAAATGCCTATAAATTAAAATATTTTTAAACTGTAAACCCGGTATTACATATCTCATTATGCCTTATTTTCGTTCCAAATTGGATATAAGCTGTTACGTTTTTGATAAAGACAAAGATTGTATTCGTAGAGAAATTCGTTTCTACTTTCACTTTGCTATTCAGACATTAGGTCTATTGTCAATTAATAGTTATTTACTTTCTGAAAACATTATTAACATATGTAATTATGTGTAGTACAATGTAATAAATTTCTGAGGTAGTAGGATATTCTATTAAGTTATATGTCAATTTTTACAATAAATTAATTTAATAATGTATTGTACATTAAGTATTATTGTTTTCTGAAAGCATTATTATAATTATGTGTTGTAGTATGTTATAAATTTTGGGCTGGTGCGTTATTCCATAAATTTACTACAACGTAGGGGACATTATTTTAGCCATTTCGTGTTCTTACCATCTTAGTTATGCATGGAAATTTCTTAAGACAATGCATACCCGAATTACGCGATATTTTCGATTCTATAAATCCCTTTCATAATTATTGTCGAGCTCTTTGCTTGTGTAATTACAAAATTGCTCAAACCGATTCGATATCAAATTACCTGTGGGGCAATAACAATTCATACTCGGCAGTCTTTCCTGATTATATCCATACTGCTTGACGATATTTGGAATTATGTATTGGTACATTCTTCCATTTTACAACATAATGTCAGACTTTGTTGAGAATTGTGAATTTGCAATTCTTATTGCCATTGTATACACAATCACAGACGCTGTATTTTCCAAGAAAATGGCTTTAATGTTGAATGACCTTTCTCTTATAGATGGTGAACTTCAAGCTTTTGAAATTCACATTGAACATTTGTAAGTACAAGGTGATCCATGGTAGCGGGAAATTATCGAAAAGCAACAAAACTTAACTAAAACAGAGTATATCGGTAAAAAGGCAAATTCATTAGATTCAACTTTTACTTGATGTAGTTCCATATTACAACGTATATAAAACAAACAAACTTGCAGTTCCTGTTGTGAAATCTTCAGCGAACTCCACGTACAACCTAAGATTGGGATGAAAAATGTGTCTTCTCGTGCCAATTGAAGGATAAACAATATTCAGAAGCCACATCTATAAATATTCAGTAGGATTGAGAGCTAATTTTCCAAACAAAGCTGCAAGGTAAAATAAAAATACACATAGATACTTAACCGATAAAACATAGGCTTATAAGAAAGAAATACTACATTATGATAAATAATTTAAGGCATACTTACACTCGTAAAAATGCGAGGAAATCAATAAGATTAAAAAAATTAAATTTAGTTTATTAAAATGTTGACCGTTATAAGGCTCTTGAAGCCATGTTGTTTAAAATGTCACATTAAATACTATAATTATGTATTTATGTAGAGTAGAGATTCTTAAGGCGTTGAATTGTATTACTTACTGACCTTAAGTAAGTTAAGTAAATATGAATATCATAATTAATATAATTATCAAATTTAACACACAGCAATAAGTAATAATACTTTAACGTATTAAGAATTAAAATTGTATTTTAATAATGATAATAATATGTAACAACTAAAGTCTCGAAGCTTCAAGACAAGAATGTTTTCTATGTAAAAATATGAACATAGTGATTTTTGTATTCGCAAGTTATCTCTGTATTTGACATTCATTTTGAAAATAAATAACCTATAATATTTGGAGTTAAAATTTTGAAGTTTTAATTTTTTAATTAACTAGAATCTTTGGTAATAATTATAGCAGAGCTAAATAATGCATAAGATGGATCCATACTATCACTCAGAGAATGCCTATTAACTGAAATCGAACCCCCACCATATTGAGATTATATTAAAAAACATATGCTAAATAAATTATAGTAATAAAATAGCATAATATATATATATATATATATATTATATATATATATACATTATATATATATATATATAGAAAAAGAAAAATATTGGGTAATAATCCGCTGTAGAGCAACCGTAGACACGTGTTTCTGAGTAATTGGTCGTCATCAGTACGGTGTAGCCAAGGAATAAGGTGGAATAACCTTGGAGATGTAAGCCAAACGGAAGACCATCAGGTGACATACCACCATTTATAGCTTCAGTTAGAAGATCCTCCGCTTTGAAGACAACAACTAACGTCGCCACGAGGAAGGCATTATCAACCCGCGTGCCATCCGAAACCCAGGAAATGTAAATAAAAGATTAAAGAATTATCGCGGATACATGAAATATCAGAAAAAGAAAAATATTGGGTAATAATCCGCTGTAGAGCAACCGTAGACACGTGTTTCTGACTAATTGGTCGTCATCAGTACGGTGTAGCCAAGGAATAAGGTGGGATAACCTTGGAGATGTAAGCTAAACGGAAGACCATCAGGTGACAGACCACCATTTGTAGCTTCAGTTAGAAGATCCTCAGTTTTGTGGACAACAACTAACGTCGCCACTGAAGCTACAAATGGTTGTCTGTCACCTGATGGTCTTCCGTTTAGCTTACATCTCCAAGGTTATCCCACCTATATATATATATATAAATATGATAGATTAGAGTCGTCATGTCTTAAAGACAAACAGTTGTGATACCTTTAAAAATTTTTTTTTTACTACATACATAGATATTCAAACATTAGCCCTGAATATTTTAGTATCTAATAATCATAATAATAAGAAGTACAATAGATCATTTTAATAATGTATTGTTCATTAAGAGTTATTTGTCTTTCGGAAACATTATTGTTAATATGTATATATAGTAATGAATTTATGGAGCAGTGCAAGTTTGCTTTCAACTACAACGTAACAGAAATTATTTTAGCCATTTGGTATTTGTACTGTCGTAGTCATGTACGGAAATTTCTTGGAAAAATGCACACCCAAATTGCGCGATATTTTCGATTCCATAAATCCTTTTCAACTTTTTTGTCGGATTCTTTTCTTGTGTAATTATAAAATTGTTCACGACAATAAGATGAGATATTACGAAATAACGCGTGGGGTAATAGTAGTCCATACTCTGCAATTTTTACTGATTATGTCCTTAATGCTGTGCTATTTTATGCCCTTAGTGGAAAACAATTTTTCGTTTTATTTTGTAGAAAATGTAAAGGTTTATGACGTGGGCATGTTGGTTGCGGATTTGAGCCGTACTATATTAGCTGCTACTGCCATTGTATGTACAATCACAGACGCTATCTTTTCGGAGAAAATGGCTACTACATTGAATGACCTTTCTCGTATAGATGGCGAATTTAAAGAGATTGGAATTCACGTTGAACATTGGTAAGTGTTTCTAAGTACCAAATAGGCATGAACAAATTATAACGCTAATAATAATAATTACGGTTTACTAACCACAATATACGCTAAGTGGAGTCTAAAACATGTTCTACACGGTATTAGAATCATCCTAGTTCCATTTTTTTCCACAGAAGCCCCATTCTAGAAATACAGCTAGTCTTGCGCATAAAATGAGTAGGTATTTAAATAAGAGAATGTCTTTAATTTATGCTGCTACTAGCGCGTTCTATATAAATTTTTGTTGCAATTTTATTTAAGATTGAAGGCGAAGTTATTGATAAAATTACATTTAATATTTTGAATTCGAATATTCTGTCATCTACACTTATGTAAGGTGGGATGCTGTTATATGGAACAAATGCACAACTACACTTACACATAACATTTTAGAATTAATTGGAAATTTGCAAATTAAATAATTGATAAAATAAGAGTCAGTCAAAGTATGAACAAAATAGTGGGTAAATGTGAATATTTTAATTTGATTTCAGGGGAGTTTTTTATGTTATATATCCAAGCTATGAAAACAATATGTTAACGCGACAATTTTCTTACGTGACGTTTCTGTGACATTTAATAGTGTCGCTTAACATTTGTTACTTTTACATTCGTTTATAGAAGAGAAAATAAGAGAATTCAAACGAAAGTAAAGTAAAGTATGAACAACAAAAAAGTCGGTAAATGTAAATCTTCTAATTTAATTTTAACTACGATCTTTCTGTGATATTTTATAGTGTCGCTTTACAATTCAAATCAAATCACATCGTTTATTGTCGAAAGTTGTTACAACAACATAGGACATCGTCATATTCAAATCAATATAAATATACACATATAAAAATACAAATATAATAAGGTATAACACGATACAATGCAACATTCATATTTATAATTCTTCAAGGTTCCTATGGAACAATGCATTGTCAAATTTAGAGTTTTACAACAAATATTATCACAAACAGTACAAATACAAAACACGTAACACCCAGCTTACCTAGTACATACAATTCGGTCATGACGTATCCTCACAAAACTTGAAATACTTGTAATATTCATCTTCATCAAAACATGCTTGTTCAACAAAATCTTTCTTTAAGGCACTTTTCAAATTATTAGAATCTAAATCTCTAAAAGCATTGTATAATTTTACAGCCCTCTGACAATATGCCTTTTATGTACTACTCCATCGAGTATATTCAACTCAAAGATCTTTCTTGTTTCTAGTATCGTACTCATGAAACGTGGCACAAGTATTAAAAGACGAAATATTAGCTTTCACGTACAATAAGCATTCGAGTACAAACAAATGAAATGTCAAGATTTTTGATTTCACAAATGGCTGTCGATAGTCAGCACGATATGACAACTCCAGTAATACAGCATCATCCGTGAAAAGTATAGTCTTGTCAACCTTAACATTGCTTGCAAGCAGATAAATTAGAAATAAAACTGGCCCCAATATGGAATCCTGTGGCACACCTGAGTTTATTTTCAGCTCTGCAGAAGCTCTACCTCCCACTCTAACTATCTGACGTCTGTCAGTGTAGGTACGACCTGAGATACCGCAAAGATAATTCATCTAAATTGAATAGTTTAAGCTTGTTCATTAAAAGCTTATGATCCACACAATCGAACGCTTTACTAATTTTACAAAAGGTAGCCGCACAGTATTCTCCATTTACAAAACATAATGAAGTAAATTTGTTAGTTTTACATTCGTTTATACTCGTAGAAGAGAAAATGGGTGAATTCAAACTTGATCACAGAAGTGTCATGAAATTTTTATCAAAAGAAGGCAGTAGCCCGAAGAATATCCATAAGAGAATGGTGAGAGTGTATGGAGAAAATACCCCCTCCTATTTCCAAGTAAATTTTTTATGTAAGTAGTTCAAATAGGGCAGAAAATTCATTCGTGATGACCAAAAGTGTGCAAGACCTCTAGAAGTACGTACTGAAGAAATCATCAACAAAGTTAAAGGTTTGGTGTTGACTAACCGTCGAGTAAAAGTTTCAGTTATTGCTACATAAATAACAATTTCAGAAACGAGTGTTTTCAAAATTTTACACGAAGATTTGGAAATGAGCAATGTGTCATTACGATGGGGTTTCAAGGTGCCCAGTCCCGATCAAAAATTGGTTAGTCAACAAATTTGTGACGAGAAGTTGACTCCTTTATGACAAAATATAAACTTCTGAAATAAAATTGTAACTGGGGATGAAACTTGGGGACACCACTACGATCTTCCCACAAAACTATAGTCCATGCATAAGGGCTCTCCACCGCCCAAGAAGGCAAAAACAGCTTTCTGGGATTGAAGAATTCTTTTGTGAAGGCATAGCGTTATTAAAGAAACGTTGGAATAAGTGTGTTAGTGTTGATGGTTCTTTCGTTTTTTTCACTTTCTAACGCGTTTTATTTATAACTAGGTAGAAAACATAGCCCTATTTTGTAGTAAAAATATCCTTTTTGTATCAACGGAATTTCTCCAGGTTATTATGTAGTATGACATTGCAGAATGGAACATAGAAAAGTATGAAAATCTTGCCGCTTCCTCATTAACACAATATGATAACTTACGTATATATGTGGTCTTTGAAAATTTTATGCATGGTGAATCCACTTCTGCATTCCAGTTTAAACCTTCGCCACAGTGGTTCCATTCCATTGAAATATATGCAAAAGTGCGTTTTGGTGATGTCATCCTGGATATTCTAAATTGTGAATATAGTGTACAAACTAAAGTATATAAGCAAGTAATAACAAAAAACACACTTGGTATTGTTTCACAAATAAATATAATTAAATACTCGATGTACATTTCGCCTTGCGACATCGTCAGGAGTTCTCGAGAAACTAAAGTAAAATTTAATATACTGTAACTACCTACTTCTAACAAAAATGTGACGAACAAAACAAAAATGTAACAAAAACTTGACGAATGTGGTGTTCTCAGAAGATGAAATGGATCTACTTAACCAAGGCATGAGTTTTTCTGATGAAACCTTAGATGAAAAAACATTGATTAATTTGTTAGCAGATATAGAGGTAGCCACTACTCGGCAACCGTTAGTCACTAAAGCCTTATGCATGAATATTATATCAAATGAAACAAGTAACTTAAGAGATTGTAATAGTGTTAAATGTAGTAAGTTTAATTTGTTATTAAAATCACTTAAACGTAAAATTAAGACTCACAAATTGATTTTTTCTAAGGCGGATAAAGGTAATACTTTAGTTATTCTCAATGAATTTGATTATAAAACAAAAATGAATGAAATTTTATCTGACCAGATGTTTGTAAAGTTAGAAAAAGATCCATCCCAGAGTTATCAAAAAGATATTCGATCTTTGATTAAGAAAACGAACTTTATAGTAGAAGAACAAAAATTCAAAGTTAGTATCATGAACCCAGTACCCCCAAAGCTATATGGGCTACCTAAAATTCACAAAGAAGAAATACCTTTACGCCCGGTGGTTAGTTATGTCCAAGCTCCGTCTTACAATATTTGTAAATTGGTTAATGAAATTTTACCCGAACTAATTGAATTTAAACCTAAATATACCGTTAAAAATAGCCTAGACTCAATAGATAAACTTCAAAATACTAATCTAAGTCACGTTACTAAACTTGTTTCATTTGATGTAAAAAGTTTATTTACTTCCATTCCAATCCCGGAAGTAAAAAATATTGTATATTCTAGAATTAAGAAACATTGCCCGGATAAATCTTTAGAAATAGAGGAAATGCTGAATTTATGTTTAGAACAAAATTATTTCCAGTTTGGTGACAACTTTTATAAACAGAACAATGGCCTTCCGATGGGCTCCCCCTTGTCACCATTACTAGCAGACATTTTCATGGACCATTTCGAAGTTAACTTGTTTGATAAATACAGGACAAATACGTCACCGGTATCAGCATGGTTTAGATATGTGGATGATATTCTCTGTTTGTGGTCAGGTTCAGATAGACAGCTAGATAACTTTTTAGTACAACTTAATAAAATTAATAATAATATTCAATTCACTATAGAGAAAGAAGCACCTGATCGATCTTTAAATTTCCTTGATTTAAAAATCCAGATTAGTAACAACAAGTTAGATTACAGTATTTTTAGAAAACCTACCTTTTGCGATACGTTGATACCAAATACCTCCAATCATCCCACTAACGTCAAACATGCTGCGTTTAATTCAATGATTTATAGACTATTGAAAGTACCGATGAACACATTTAACTTTAATAAAGAATTAAAAACTATTAAAATAATTGCACAAAATAATGGTTATAACTCATCTCTAATAGATAAATTAGTCAATGGAATGAACAAATCAATTACATTAAAATCAGCATTTCCCCCGTCCCAGGACTTGACATTAAAACAATGCCTTAAAATTCCATATTTAGGTAGTATAAGTATGAAAATTAGTAATGTTTTAAAGAAACTGGATTTTAAAATAGCCTTCTATAATAATAACACTTTAAAAAGTCAATTAACGAATAATAAAACAGCGAATCCTAAACTAAACAAATCAGGAATTTACAGAATTAATTGTCGTGATTGTAGTAAATTTTATATAGGTCAAACAGGGCGAAATTTCAAATTAAGATTCTCAGAACATATGCGAGCCGTTAAATTAAATTATGAAAATTCAAGTGTAGCTAACCATGTTTTAGACACGGGACATCAATTTTCAATAGACAATTTAGAAGTACTGTATAGTTTAAAAAAAGTAAAAAAAATGAATGTTCTAGAAGGTTATTTTATAAAAGAAAGTTTACTTTTACAACCAGGCAATGTTCTTAATGAACAAACAGAACTCATAAATTCACCGCCAATAAACCCTAGCCTTGTAAAAACGGTCTTTCCAGATAAGCCATGACCTTTTCATAATTTTCTATTTTTGTACATTTTTATTTACATTTTTGTTAGAAGTAGGTAGTTACAGTATATTAAATTTTACTTTAGTTTCTCGAGAACTCCTGACGATGCCGCAAGGCGAAATGTACATCGGGTATTTAATTATATTTATTTGTGAAACAATACTAAGTGTGTTTTTTGTTATTACTTGCTTATATTTCGACATGTTTCACCAAGAGATTTCCATCACTTCATTTAATTATTTGTTAAACTAAAGTATCATTTATCAAATTTTCTTTTTGTTTGAAGCTGCCACTATTGTTGTGAACTATTTTAAAGTTGATCGTTTCGATTACTCCTGAGAAAGGCCTACGCGCGTTCATTGAATGTGTGGTGAAGTAAGCTAATACTTTATTAACGTTTACTAATGTGCTATATTGTAACGGACTTTCGTCCGTCACTGTATAAACTATCGAACTAATGTGTATTTATGTTTTTTTATTTAATTTTAGCATTAATAGGTTCGATAATTCTATACGAATATTCTGATAAATATTTAATTTATCTAAAGTCAATTAGTAATGAGAAAGATGATATTTTTGTTAATTTTCTATCTGCATTTTGCACGTGTTAATATCGTGTGTTTGAGTACAGTGCATGCGTTTTGCAAGTGATACTTCGACAAAAATATTGTTTTGAACTATTACTTATGCGAGTCCAGGGCTATATAAAGCGACGATTTTGTTAGGAAAGTCAGATTTCTCTATGGTAGTCCGAGGAAATTCTCAGAAAACTCTCTGGCAGTCCGGAGGGTATACCTCTTCCTTAATCTTTCTGGCAGTCCATGAAAGAAGTCCCGCAAATTGTTTTTCCTGACAGCCTGTGGAAAAACAATTCCGTTCCCCTAAGTTCCGAAACAATCTTTACGTGGTTATTCCGTCTAATTTAAATAATCATGTCAGATAGTTTTCTTTTAATTTCAGATGTACTAAAGTAAATTTTAATCTCACGTAAAAATTTGAATATTACTTATTTTGTCGATTTTCTTTTCAACAATACGAACACACGTGCTAGCCAAGATGTTAACTTTTTTCCCGGACTTATGTAAATATCATCCTTCCCACCGTAAATGACATGCATTCTTATATTTTATTTTACTAAATATTCTCGACCGTATGATTTATAGATCGATGTTTGTGTATCTCGTTATATGTTTATTGACATATTGAAAATAAGATTCAATGAATGTAAGGTGAATTTCAATAATTATATGAATCGTAGTTGCTTTTGTATATAACAAATATTATCTGATTTTCTTGTAAATATATATGCGAAAATTTTTGTAATCTAATGACTCTCGTATATGTATATAAAAGGGTTGACATTGGAAATATCTCGTTTTCTCTTAATGCTAGGAGTTAATATAAAAAAATATATTAAAGAATAAAAGATGCTAAAACATATTGACATGGTTTAAATAACCATGCCATATTCATATTGGTTAAATTATTTGAAACAGATAATGTTTAAATTCTTAAAATAATGATTTTAGTGTTCATGTAGAATTTATTATTTAAATAGTAACTTAAGAAAGAATATTTGATGAGATTCTTTGGTTCATCCTGTATAGTCGTGGAACGATAAGGTTTTCTTTCTTCTATGTCATATTTGTAAAATCTGTTAGAAAGAAATGGAATAATATAAGTATTGTTACAAAATATTATGTAATATGTTTTTTTGTACAAAATTGTTTAATTTACGATGATATGTCAAGTACAATAGACAAAACTAATTGATTTTGAGTACAAACAAATTTAAATTAAGATTCCCGCAGTTATTTGAACAGGTGGAAGTGACAGTTTAATTTTGACAGTTCCTGTGATAGGTATTTTTAAATAGTATGTAAATGTTAAAAAATGCATTAAAAGAAGGTTTTTTTTTTAAATAGAAAAAGAATAGATAATGTGTGTAATATAAAATTAATTGGATATAAATATTCAAAAGCAAATAGTAAAGAGACATGTTGATTTTTAAAGGTAGGTGTAGATATCTCATTGGAGAATTTAAATAAGCAATAAGGTCGCGAAGGTAATTTGTTTAAAAAATAACAAAGTGAATTTTTCTAGATAAATTTATGTACAGACGTATTATTTTGATGAGGAAGAAAATTCCATCAAATTAAGATATCTGGGTGTTATAAAAGTGTTTAAAAGGTTATTGAGCATTATCAGAAATTTATAAGAAGATTTTTATAAATTTCTAACATTAAAAGGATTTTCAAGTAAGCAATTTATTGTGAATATTTCAAGATTAACCAATTGATGTGAAGAAATTTATAATCCAGGACGAGAATCCGAGGATATTGCAAGTTTAACCAATTGATGTGCAGAAATTTATAATCCAGGACGAGAATCCGAGAATATTCCAAGTTTAACCATTCGATGTGCAGAAATTCATAATCCAGGACGATGATCTTAGAATATTACAAGTTTAACCATTTGATGTGCAGAAATTCATAATCCAGGACGAGAATCCGAGAATATTTCAAGATTAACCATTAGATGTGTTGCCTATTATAATCCAGATCCAGGAATCCATAACATCTCGAGGAAGTGTTTTTATTTTTAGGAACAGCCATTTGTTTATTATTCAAGATACACAAGAATTAGTAGCTGGCAGTTTTGGAAACATTCATCATTTTTAAGCACGCAGGAAGGTGTAACACTCCGGAACAAGAACCCTTGTCAAGGATATAGGTTCTATCGAGGTACGAACAATCTATAAAACACAAAAGGATGGTCAATTGGACAAATCGTGTGAAACGTCATATTGTATCTAACTCAAGGTTGTATAAGATATTTATTTATTAACAGAATAATAGATTTGTCTTACGAGTTTAGTCGTATCAACTTAAAAATTCATATTTAAAACTATATGCAAAAACATTTAGGATTCACCGAATTAAAATACGCATTATAAAATTATATATAAAGGAAATACCTTATTGAGAATAATATTTCACATTGTATCCATTGGAATTTCGTCATAAATTAAATATTTATATTAAGAATTACAAAGCAGTATTTATCGGTTGTTAAAAATATACAACCTGTCATTCAAAGAACATACTCACCATAAATGTTTCACTTTCTATAACGGTTTATTTACATAATTTCGAACGTACATATTTTCATCGTTATTAGATAATTTTAATAGTGATTGTTTTATTACTGTTGCATTGTTGAGCACAATCAATATACATTATTTATCTTGAGATTGTTGTTTTTCCTTCATTAGAAATACTATTTATTTTTATTCTTCAATGGATCATCTGTTAATCAAAGTTACATAGCCCTAAAAGAAAACAAATATGAAATTAATGTCATCTGAAAAAGATTAAATAAGATTATAAATACTTACATGTTTAGTTGTAATCATATATTTACCAGCAAATAACCAGATACAGCGGACCCACATAGACCCTTTTCTTGAGATTAAAAGAAGTATTATTTAAAGAATTTTGTAAAACAAATCAGTGGTAAACGATTTACAAATAAGTTTAGAAATCAATGACATTGTCCGTCAAGAACCCCTCCCACATTTATAATATACTGGTATAGTTTATTTAAAGTATAGTTCCACCAGTTTATTAAATATAAGGAAAGAGAAAAATATTATGATTTGTTTTATTTGAGTTTAGCCAGAGGTTTATTAAAAATAGTAGGGCATTTATAATAAAGGTTATTAAAATATATCTCAGCTCGAATAGTAATTCATTTTAGCGCCCGAACATGGGGAATTATTAGAACATTAAGTGTCGAAAATAACACTCATCTACATATATTAATTCATTTGACTAGCCCAACGTGGTACTTAGTGGATATTAAATTATATCCCCGACAATACGGATACAATATATTACCTTATAGTTAATTGATGAGGCTGATACATGTTGAAACTCCATATTTAAGGGAATAAATACAATACGTAAACTTGCTTTCAAAAATTATTTCATAATATCACTACAATATCGTTTCGCCAAACCTTGGCGAAACGATATTGTAGTGATATTATTAAAAAAGTTTTGAAACCAAGTTTACGTATTTTATTTATTCAGTTATATTACCTTAGTTTATTTCCTTCTCCGAAAACCGAGCTTCCCGTAATAGAGCATTTACTGTTGGTGAAATTTACATTCACCAAACACTTTAAATGCTCGATTTTATTATTATATATATTGTTTTGAGTTTAAAATCTAATTAACTGTCAAATATAGATAGTGAAGGTGGACGAATGCCAACTGCTGTTTTAATTGATGACAATACCACTCTGTTGTTGAATATACCTAAGAGTCTACAAAGACATTTAGTTATCCGTTGTTAAGTATAGATGGAAACACCGTGCCATTCAATTTGGTAATAAGTTACGTTACGTTGCTTTTCGGAGCTACAATTTTCTATTTAAAAAATGTATTAGTTTATTTTGTAGAATTGTTTCTTCATACCTGTGCTGAAAATTAGACAGTAACTACTTTGACTAACCTTTAACTACAAGCAGGGTTTGTCCGAGTAAAGTTATTCACCAAATTTGGTAGCTAATATATCTGCCTATAAAACGCACTGCAATATACTGCAATTCGATGCATTTCTATTTGTAAATTAAAAGTGTGGGGATGTGATGATTTTTCTGGACAAAGCGAGTACAAATATCAGATGCAAATCTATCGATATCATCGCTTGTATCACTTGTGCTTGTTAGTGAAGTGGATAGTAGTGTTATTTGGCAAAATCCATCGCCTTCGTCTGTACGTTTTTGTCGTCCTATTCTATAAAGTTTGCAAAAGAAATTCCTGAGAAAACTAAGAGTATAGTCATACATATCGAATCTCAAATACCTGTATTAACACCATCCGCCGTACTAATAAATACAGCTATGGTCGATGGTAAAATGGTTCAAGTTTTAACAAATACGTCAGTGAGTGCTACCTGTAATGTATATCTAGCGAAGCCAAATGAAATGAATGATCTTGTACGAGTAAGTCAAAGACCAGAAAGAGAAGTAACGTTCAGGTTTGGTCTTCCAACTTTGCGTGCCTGGATTAGGTTAGTGGAATTAGTACTTTATATGAGGGCTGTTCTCTTTCCGGTTTCGGTATGCATAATTTCCATGCCTGGGCCCCAGTGGTACCTCGCGTATCCGGTATATACTTGTAGAGGCGGTCATTTTCAGTTCGAAAGTCCGAATGGCTTTGCGGGTCGGCGCGGACATCAATTAACTTATTACTGTACCAGGAGCATTGTACGTGATCGAGTAAAACGCACACGTCTTCTTCAGGTTCAAGTTTATAAGGAAGCGGTGAACGGGACAAAGAATTCGCTAAATTATTCATGGACCCCTACGGTATCGAACCTCAAATTCAAACTGCTGCAAGTCGACGGCCCATCTACTTAGACGTCCGGACGGATTTTTTAGTTCATTGAGGAAACGTAGGCATTGGTGATCGGTAACGACGGAAACAAGTGATATTAAAATCTTAAGTCGCCGGCTTATATAGAGGTGTGGGTGTCTCCCACTTCGATAAATAGTAAGCGCCAGCAGCTCTGTCGTATGCAGAAATGACGTAGCAGGTAACATTCCATTCTGCACACGGAGAGTTTTAAATAATTTAAAAATTAATTTAAATCAATTATCAAATCGTTATTAGGCAAATAAAAGAAACATTTGATTGCATGAAAACTAATCTTGAAAACGTTTTCTCCAATCTTCTGGCGGTAGTGTGTTTATTTCATTTTTAAAGACGTCAACCATTTCTTAGGCCGATATAAAACGTAAACCCTGTAATTTATCATTTGCCAGTAGAGATAAGAAGAAGTCTGGACTATACGGTGAATGATCCATTATTTCTATGTTTTGAGAATTTAAATACTCAGTTGCTCAAGCGGCAGTGTGGGCCCGAGCATTATCTTGATGCAAGATGATTCTTCGTCTTGGAAGTTTTTCGCGAACATTTTGGAGAACCAGAGACAAACAAACTGTAGTGATCATTCTGAATTAACAGTATGTCTATCCTCCAGTGGTACGGTGGTGTAGAATGTAGTATACCAAATGAGACGATCCACGGTTAGAGCGATCTAGTGTAGATCTGCACCATCACACACACGAAGTAGCACAACTTGTCACCAAACACTCGATTAATTTCCTCAAAACATTCTTTACGGCTTAAGCCACCCTTGGAATTGTAAAAAATCATCGCTCGATAATGTTCCTTGTTCAGTTTCATGATTTATTGGCGAAAGGAGTACTTTAAACTAATATAACTTACACCCAGTCAAGTATATTTGATAACTGCCATTATAATTAAACTTGTCAACAACTGATTCAAGTTGTCATACAAAATTTGTCGCAAAATATCATCGCCTACTAGATAGGTTCAGTGGAAAGAAAACATCCCTAATATAAATATCTGGGGAGTTTAAATTTAATAATTTTATAATAGAAAAACCAAGTTTGCATCCTTTTACGATTTACCAAGGAGAACCAACGAATATCAAGGCAAACTAACTATTCGTAAAAGATCGTAAAAAATGTTCACCATAACTCGTAAACAACTTACTGAAATTATCATACAAAATTTGTCGCAAAATATCGTCTAATAGATAGACTCAGCGGAAAGAGAACATCCCTCGTATAGCCTATAATTTACAGCTCCGAAAATGGTTTGCTACCACCGAAGAAAAGAAAATACTAAAGGGGGCTAAAAAGCTAATTGTGCAGAACCGTTTCCGTAATGAATTTGGGTTAGTAATTGACCAACCTCGTCAAGTTAGCGGCAAAAGCAACGACGGAAATACTGCAAGAAGTTTTTTTTTGTAAATTCTGCTTGTACATCCCAAATAACAGGGATTGGTCAAACAATAATAAACAGATTTCATATCATACTGAAAACTATGTCGTGTGGCAGGAAAGTAAATGCGAGAATGTTTGTTGAATACGCACGCTCCACAGCTGAAATTTATATAAGAAAATACAATTGGTTCTATATGCCATATTCTTAATAAAGTGATAATATTTTCATAATTTTTAATTGTTCACATTAAACTTCAACTATTTGCCACTACTCGTACCAAATTTTATGAAAATCTGTACAAAGATCACAAAGTTACAGATTTTTGGCAAACAAACGTTTATTTGGAACCACTGTGCGTCGGCGTCCTCCAAAAGTGATGCCAGATATTTCATTGGTTCTTGAAGTGCCTCTTTCCTGATCGTAAATATCATGGTTTTTGCCTTGTTTATGTTTAATGTTAAACGATTTCCGCTAAGCCATAATTTGCTCTCCTGTTGTTAATTTACACCCCCATTATCGGGAAAATGTTGATCTTTATTGTTAGAAAAACAGTGTCATTGGCAAATAATATTGTTGGTACCTGAACATTACTACATAAATCATTTATATACATCGGAAATAATAGCGGTTCCTATATTACTATATAGAACTTGGGGCACGCCGTTTTTAACAACCTGAAATTTACTAAGTTTAGAGTGTATCTCACATTGTTGAACCCTATCGGCTGAATAAAATTCTAATAATTCCAAGGACTTGTAACGGAACACCCCCTATTTCCGACTATGACTCAATTTCTCTCAGGGCGGTTTGGGTTTATCAGAAATGATTAATAAAGAGGGTTCCTAAACATCATTTAAAGTTAATAAAAAGAAAAATACCATTGAAACTTTAAATAATACTTATATTAAAATCAATGAATCACACATATAATTTTAACAGATAACGAACAATCTCATACAAACATAAAAGAGATCAAATTTATTTAAAAGGCAATTTGAATATAATTTTATAAATGCTAAACAGATATAAATCTTTTTTGTATATTATTCAGCATACTCAAATATCAACAACAGATGCCAGAATCTACTACGTATGCTTTATACACGTTTTGTGTATTATTATTATATACATACAATGCTGCTAATACAGATTAAATTACATTCTCCTTATTAGAACGGAGATGATATTTATTTGATAACTTTATTATATTAACATCAATTTAAGCTTTAATATATAATCTTTTAAAAATACCTTATAATAAAGTTTCTTTCTTCGCTCTTCCGTGATGTCTATATTCCGTAGAATCTTCTTTTTATTGCGATGTTTTCATCGGGGTCATTTGCTGGGTGGTCACGATCCTATGGTGACGAATTCCCTTGTTCTGCTTACGGGAGCACAATACATATATTCTTACATATATTCTTTTATCAAACTTTTACCACCGTGCACATTTATTCTTTAAATGCTACTTTAAACACTATTTTGGCACTAACAATTCTTATTATTGTTATCCAATTAGTTATAGGAGTGTGGGTTCTTCTTCTTTTTCTTTATAACATTTACTGTATATTACTTAAACTTTTACTAGTCGGGGTTCGACGATTTCTTCATGAAATCAGCCAGTCGAAACCTTCCCGACTTTTAAGTTAACCATTCGACTCTAGGTCTAGCTGTTGACTCTTTTGTTCCCAGCGCATGTTTTCATTTTATGTTGAACCGCCGGTGGTTCCCCGCTTTCCATATAGTTAGGTGGTTCCCACTTAAGTTTCTCACACACACTCTTTTACGTCGGCGAATGTTTATCACAACTGTAGCGTTTATTTCACTGTTGTAAACATTCGGCGCCACAATTCTTAGAACTAAACACATACTAAACTTATCTTATGACTAATATTTACTTAATAATACCATAACATATTCATTGATTTTAATTCTTATTTTTCTTTAAAATATTAATAATGAAATGTACTTAATTAAATTCTAAAAATATAAAAAATTACCAATTCGTAAACGAACTGGTATGTACCATTACAGACTTACCACGAAATCCTTAGAATTCTGATTTTTCCAGTAATACATTATACGACACACATTCGAAGGCCTTCGAGATACCACAAAACAGTACTTTCGCAGTCCGTGAGTCCTCAAAATCATCAGTAACATACCTTACAATATGTAGTACTGCATCCAAGGTAAATAACCTTTTGCGAAAACCATATTGCTTATATGATAAAATGTTAAGTTTTTCTATTAATTCATACGATTATAGGTATATTACAATATAAAAATAAAAAATAAATAGCTTCAATTTTTCGATACTGTCTGTTTTGGTGAATATTGTTGTACCGTTGGTGTATTTTTTAATTATTCTATATAAGGTACTACTACGCAAGTTTACATTCTTTAGTATCGTACGGTACATTGGTATGGGGTTCCTCAAGTGAGAGTGTGAGAGTCTTCAGGTTACAAAAAAGAGCAATACGGAACATGGTGGGTGTAAGTGCGGCACGTCATGTAGGGGTTACTTCACTAGGTTAAAAATTATGACGGTTCCCTGTATTTTTATTTACCAAATATTGACTTACTCTAAGCAAAATCTGTTCCAATTTATAAAGGTTGGTGATCACCATGAATATGCTACGAGGCGGGGTGATGCTTTGGAGGTGCCCAGACACAGACTATCGATTTATAAAAAAAGCCCACGATATTTAATGATAACTGCCTACAACAGAATCTCTAAAAATTTAAAAAGTCTACCGTTGGAAAAATTCAAAGTAGAGTTAAAAAAGTTACTGATTGCCAGATGCTATTACTTTTTTTAGTGATTTAAAAATGACAGGCAGATCTTAGATTTGCATATCTAAATTGTTTGTTTGTGATTGTTGTTGTATTATTTTATATTAGTATATTGTATTGTATTGTATTGCATTGGTTAGTGCTTATGCTTGTGTTATATTTGTGTTCTTTGATTTTTTTATGTTTATATTTACATTTGTGTTGACTTGTTCTATACCATTTTTATGGTCAATTGAATAAATAAATATTATTATTATTATTATTTCCAAATATATGTAAGCATTATATTGGCCATTAAAACAAAACAAAAGAAAGTCCACAGTATAATGGCAAAATATACACTAAAGATAACAAATTTGTCCAATTGAAAAAGTATATTATTATAAAAAGGAATATAAACCTACAAAAAATATACTACGCTATTCTGATTCTAATTCCTCTGCTGGACCCTGTATATTAATAAAAGAAAATTCTAGAAATACGTATATCTGATTTATAATAGGATATGCTATATACATCGAATTACTAAAATAATCCCTGAATTTTATCGTTTTAGGAAAGTCTGGTATATTAGTCTATACACTGGGTTCATATATATCACCTATGTAATAATTTACACACGAGCTGTATACACTGGTTTTTGGTTAGAAGTGAAGGCTTTGATATATGATGTCATGCAAATTGGTGTGATCCTTTCTTATGTGATTAATATGCTAGCAGTACTGCGATATAGCCATTTAACCTTGGTGATAGCTAATAGGTACAAAGCTGTATATGGCTATTTGGAAACATCGTTTACCGTTAGAAGAACACCTATTAATGGTAAGCTATTTTCAACTTACTTTTTGGCGATTGCTATGAATTATTTCATAAAAATAATATATAATTTATAATTTGACATTTATTAAAATTGTGTCCCATTGAACTACATTTTTCCAAAATGTTGTTATGCCCTAAATTTCATTTTGTATGTGGGTCTCGTAAGGTTATGTGTTATTATTGAAATTCTTAATGAATTGACTAGAGAGCGAGACTAATCGAGTGCACCTTGTACATCTTTCGGTACACTGAATGGAAATGACCTTTAGTCGTTTATCTGAGCGTGTCCTATACCTAATTATTTGCTTTCGAAACTTTGGGTTATGTAATATGGCACTGACAGATGTGTCTAGTGCAGTTTCGGTCAAATACACTCTTTACGAGTGGGGAATTCTGTTATAAACTACCTTATTTATCTTATTTTTGGCTTATTCTAACCTACCTGCAGACTCGGTTACTTGCTTTTAAATGCTTTGTTTAAGCTTTGTCTACACTTGCTTAATTATACCTTCCGTTCTCTTCGAAATGTATCCAATATGTGGCATTTATGGAATTATTTGTAGTTGATGTTGCTTTAAATTCTTCGAGACAACAGTCAGGCTTTGTTGCATTTACTGTCGCTTGTATCCATACGTACTCCTAAACACACACACATGTTTCGTCCGATTGATGTTTTTCTATCGTAAATATCTCCCGAAAACGTTATAGATATTAAATAGGGAAATCTTGTAGAATAATGAACATACTATTGATTGTTCTCGTAATTTGTTTTGTTTGCTGCAGCCCTCGACATTACTGCGACGGCAATGTAAACACCTGTTGATATCTTCCAGTTGCGTATCCGAGGTTAGATCTTCGTTGTTTACCCTGTAATACATGGGAAGGTCGGTTTTATCAACCGCCTTATCGAAGCGTTTTAATAGCTTGTAATTCTCGTATAATTACCTGCAAGATCCGGTCTTATTTCCGTAATAAATTTTGGCTATAACAGAGGTTTGTTTAGATTGCCATCATTCGCTGTCGTTGACTTGAACTTGGGGTGATGTCAAACAGGTGACCAACCTTAAGCGCGAAATTGTCCTGTGTGTTGACTAGCGTTTTCAATCTTCCGTACTTTGTAGGTGTGTTTTAATAAATTTTACCATCGCCTTAAGTTCCGAGGATGTTTGTGTTTAATTATATAGGTCACGTTATTGACTCTCTCTTTTGTAATTAAGTCCTGTGTTCGTTACTTTTATTTGAATTCTCCCGGCTTTTGTTTTGAACCATTTCCGAGTTGCGTCATATTTTGGGGCGTGCGTGATCGGCTGTAGCGTATTATCCAGGAAACCACGTTCTCGTTTTCACTTACGAAGTCCATCTTGTTTAAAGAACATCAGTACATAATGCTTATTTTATTTGGTAATTTTTATTACTATGTCTAGTAAATATACGCTTAGGCGGCTCTGAAGAAATAAGTAGTGAGTGTCGATGCCTTAGTATAGGTGAATTATCGTAAATCTTATCGAAATACCGCTTCCGAATTTACGATTTACCACGTGTTGGAATTTGAATTTAAATTTTGTACTTTTGTGGGACTTGTGAGACGATTTCGCGGATCTCCAATAAATTTGGGGTAAGTGGGGTAAATCTGGTGTTAATTTTCGGGGTTTTATCTCTGTTTTTTTTCTTTTCTAATTTAATAGGATTTTATTGTTGGGCACGAGGCTAAGCCCTCAGTAGCTATTCACTGAAAATGGCCGCAGTACATTCCTGTTGATGAATATAGTGACAACCATCGTCGCTCTATTAGTTGTACCTTCGCATCCATCTCAGGGGCATCTTGGGTAGAATTTCTCCGTCCAGCTAAGGAGTCTACTCCGCACCGTGCCAGATAAGTACAACTATATTCTTAGTTTTCGACGTACAATTCGACCAATTTATCGATATTTTGTGCCAGTGAGCTGGACATTTACCTTACTTTTTTTTTGTGATCTAAGACTATATGGGTGGTTATAAGATACCTAATGCACCACTTAATCAATTGCGAGGTCACGTGCAATCCTATTTAAATTACTGTTCAAAATTGCAGTTTGTTAATGCTGTATACAGAGTGACCCTGAGTAAGAGTTGATTAGGACTCTCGTTGATGTGTTGAATTTTTATTTTTAATAAAAACTCTAGAAAATTCATTACCGCTAAAACTCTGCCTTTCATGTATGTTTTTTTAAAATTTCTGAGCTGTTTAAAATTATTTATGCAATTGTAAATCCTATACCGTAAGCTCAGTAGATTCTTTTGAGTTAACTACTAAATTTTCCTTTGTTTTTTAAGCGTCATTTAGTAACTTAACATTTGTAATCAAGTTACTTTATCTAATTCTTAATTTTTATTTTTGTAATCAAAACCATGATTTTGAAAATTTAACGTTTTTCCTTTCTCTTAATTATTTTTTTTAAGTCTTAAGTGCTAATCTTAAATCAATTTTCTTTTAATTGTGAAACATATAACACATATCATAGAACCTCGCCGTTGGTGGCACTTGTATAATATCATTTGTAGAATAGCCTGTGAGGCGACGAAACGTTTCTGCTGCTGACCATCCCCTGCCGATGCGCAGAGGTTATGTCATTAGTATTTAAGATTTCATTATAATTAAATCCGACTGTTAACTATTTTCACCATTTTCACTTAGACTTGTTTAGAATATTTTCAAAATCTCTTACTGACTTGTTCAATTTATTTTTCAATTTATTTTCAAAAAAAAAACTAACAATTTAATACAGAACTTTCTACACATCGTGAACTCTCTTTTATTTTACCTCAACATAATATCTTGTTTTCTTTATTTTTATTGAGACAAGCATTTGAATAAGGTTTGGCGCAGCCGACCTATACAGGGTGATCCGTAGGAAACCCGCTGGAGGGACACAGCCAGTGGCAGATCAGTAGGAACGCAGGTAGGTTACCGTAAGGTAGCATAGTGTCCTGGTGCCGGGACAACGTCGCTTGCGTCGTCGCCGACCGACGCTCATTTCTCAAGTTTAGTTATCTGAACCGTCACGGCATCTGCGATTGGAGCTAGCTCGGCCCTGCGTTTCTCAATTCCTACCACCACATTATCGTGATCTCCTTATACTGTGACTCACCTGGTCAGTAAAATTTAGTTTCGACGTTGTTGCGGGTGTAACAATGTGCAAAATCGTCATAAATAGAATAACACAATAATTACTGTGACTTACATATATACCTTTATACGTAAAACGTATATGCATATATGCATGTGTTTGAGATACACACATACATTAAGTGCTATTGTAGATAATCGAACGCACAGACACCGGTGTTTCGACCTATGAGGTCTCATCAGTGTGCGTGGAGATTCTCGACAATAGCTTCAAGACTTAAATCGCTGCTTATGTCATTTTAGCGTGTTAAATGCAGTGAAAGTATCACAGCGACATCTAACACCCAAAAGATGACACAGAACAAATGTGTTCACACTTTTCATTTTCGTTTAGAATAACACAAATTCACTGTGGATCACTTTTTTCAAGAATTTAAATGCTGCCACAACTTGTCTTTTATTTATATACGCTGACAATATGGTCATTTAAGTTGGATTGGATTCTTCGAATGAAAAACGAAGCAGAGCCTTCGGTAATATGTTCCGCCTTATAAAACCGCATTGTTAGAAAGAGAACAGGAATTCTTGTATTTAAGATGTATAGCAAAATAGTAGAAGGGATAAAAAATGTAACGAGTCTTAATTAATTTAAGTGCAAGATAAACGGGTGCATTGGTTCACTCCTCTTACCTTATCAAAATTATTTTAATGTTTAAATTGTACTTTTCTAAATAAAATTTATTGTTGTAACTAGTTTATACAATGTTACAAACAGCAAACGTCAAAGAAGAAGCAGATGGATAAGAATCATTAATGTTAATGATTACAGTCAAAATACATTATCGAAACGCTCTGTAATAAGTTTCTAGAATACACAGGTTAAAGGTTACATTTTAAAGAGTAGCTGTGCTGGCGGGGGGTTTCTCTATGTTTCGGTAAAAGTTAAAAGAATTCGTCAAGATAAACAAGATTGTGAAATATTGGATGGTGCTTAGGGATAGTAGTAGTCCGTGTTATCTCTTGTGGGATAAGTATGACTGGGTATGTGATTATTTAAAAGGAGGTGTTTTAATAATATAATATACGTTTATTATTGCTTTTATTTTACAGAATCTTATATATGTTGTGTACATACAACACATTAGAGTTTAAAATAGACTTACGGGACTAATCTTACATATAGAATGTCAGCATTTGGTCGTTAATTTGCTAACCTACTAAATTAAAACATGTATATCGTGTACAAAATCAATATATGTAGAAGACCCGCTTTTGTACGAACTTTGCCTTTAAACAGGAAATTTCGCGGTCTACAATGTCCCTTCAATGAAACTCCGCACCAGTATGCTTTCCTTTCCCGCATGAGTATTCCTTCACTTTTGAAGGAACTATCAGTTTCCTTCACCGTATTTTTTCATGTGTGAAAAAGACCGGCTGTTGTACGAACTGTGCCTTTAAACACGAAGAAAGTTCTTGCTTATCTACTTCTACCCATAGCAGAAGTAGAGAAACATTCATATTTCAAATTACAACCACCAAAATAATGTCTTGCACGCCGTAAACGAAACACGAAGAAAGTTCTTGCTTATCTACTTCTAACCATAGCAGAAGTAGAGAAACATTCATATTTCAAATTACAACCACCAAAATAATGTCTTGCACGCCGTTCAAAGAGGTGCAATCTACCCCTAAGCACTACAAAAATTATTATCGATAAACTAATATGTTTATTGCATAAATGGCTGATCTAATATAGCGGAAGGGTTCCTCAATCAGACCTTAGATCCGCGTGAAATTTAGCATATGGGGATTTTTGGGGTCGCTGATCACGAATCCGAAATTGAAAAAAGGTCATTTTAAAAAACATAAATGGCGGGCCCGATATGGCTGAAAGGTTCTTCAAAATGTCCTTCGATTTGGGTGAAGTTTATCTTTTCGGGGTTTTTGAGGTCGCTGGTCACAAATCTGAGGACAAAATTTCAAAAAAAAAATGGCAGAGTCAATTTGTCCGAAAGGTTCTTCGAAAAGTGCTTGGATCTGAGCACATCGTTCCTTCGTAAACTTTAACATGATTCAGTGTTCAGTGTAACGGTTTGTGTAAAAAAGTAAAGAACAGTTCTAAATAATATACACGATTGGCATCACAACATTTATGTATGTACAGGGGTGCGCTAAAAGTTAACAAAAGCGGATATTCTAAAAAGCGTTATGGCAGTGAGATTGCTTTTTACAGAAAACTGTAAAAAAGCTGTAAGCGGACGCAAAAAAGGTGATTCAAGCTAGATAGAGATTTACGGACAGCTAGTTATATATAATAAAAGCCGCGCTCCTAGAATTAACACGAGACAAAAGACGAGCAAGAGTAGCGATATGGGGAGCGAATGATTGGAAAACGTGGCCTATCTGCGGTCGGTACGAAAGTATCACACAACAAAGACTAGGGTCCCATGTGCCGTAGGCTATTTTTCATGTCTCCTATGAAAGAGCGAAGCCCCGAAAAGGTTTTTGAAAATTTTTCGACGTGTCGAAAAGCACTCTGTATCGCCCTCGGTATCGCCGCTTTGTGCCATAAGAAAGTATTGATAATACTCCAGTGCAATTGCATCAGATTCTATAGCCCAATCATATTCTGCGTTCATCACGGCCCAATAATGCTCGTTCGCCACCTTTAATTATGTAGACTCAAACTGCTCAAATTTTTAAATTCATCTTGCACTTCTTGCACAAAATCTTTACATATTTTTTCATACATTATTATAAATTGCAACTTGCTCAATCAAAATTCGCCAATGGTTTATAAGATTAATCAACACTAAACCTTTTATAGTCTTCATAAAAAAATATTATTAAAAATAACATGTTTATAGCAATATGAAATTCTGTGACGTCAATTGCAATCACAGCAGCTGTGCGTGATTGGTGAATATAACATATCATCAACAAAGAATGGTGTGACATCAATGTCCATCACACGACATCAATTTTCTATACAATGCATTAAATTATTTAATTACTTCATATAAGATTTAAAATATTTTATTTTGATAATTCTAATCACACCACCTATAACCTTTTAAAAATAATTTTGGATTGATAAAGAAAATATATTTAATTGCTTCAAAATATAAGGCTAGCCTTGCGTAATATACGCTAGTGGAAGCTAGAGCCTCAATTTGCTTAGTCAGCAAACGTGCTGTGATGGCGATTGCAAAAATAAACACGCACACCCTGTGTGTACACGTTGAAGTTTCAAGGCCAAATTTTCACAGTATCCCCCCAGCTATACTATTCATATGTGACAGTTCTTATGAATGATTTTTGATATATATATCAAGGCGAAGATGGGCACTTCCACTAGCAAGATTGCTGTTTAGTTTCAGTTTCATATCCATAAACCCAACTTTCGTCACCTGTAACGACCTTAGAAACAAAATCTGAGTCAGTTTAAAGCTGTTATTTTATTTTCTTGCAGACATTTATTCGATGCTTTTTTTGATAGTCACGCAGCAGTCTTCGCACGAACTTTGCACGAATCCTTCTCAGGTTTAATTTTTCTGACGAAATCCACTGATTTTACAGATGTCGTGAATGGCCTGCGTACGATAATCTACACTGACATTTCTGATGTAATGCCGGCAGATGAAGGTCTCGAGCGTTCATTATCATCAACAGATGTTCGGCCATTTTTAAAACGTTTAAATCAGTCATACGTTTGTGTCTGGCACAAAGCGTCATTACCGAATGCTCGCAACATTTTGTGGATTTCTGCGTTGTTTTACCAAGTTTAAAACAAAACTTGATACAGCAGCGATCTTCTCTCAAGTCTGTCATTGCAAAATCGCAAACACAAGAAAACGTAACAGCGCCTGTAAGCATGGGTCATATAAATTCAGGAAACTTTGGGGTAGCACCTCGTACATCCACTCTATACCCAAATTATTTGAAACAAAGAAGTATCAAACTTAATTCAGTTAGTCTATTATTTTATTTTAAGGAAACGCCTACAAAACTATACTTTGCTTATTTCGAAGAAGTACATATTGTCTTGATTTAATGTAAACAATTTTTCTGTGTGTATCTGAAGAGATGTTCTGTATATTATTATCAATTAAGTGACTGAAAATTTAGTAAAATCTGATGTTATTTAACAAACAAAATAAATCTCATTTTATATTTGCAAACTGTTAAAATACAATTGTTGGTATTGATGTAAAATAAAAAGAATCACTTTATTACTTTTGTGTTATTTGTTATTGTTGCCTCAAACTCTCTCATCTGCAGGAAATTGACTGGTCTTTCTTTATGGACTTTCTAGATGTCAATGAGGCATTGGACGCTTTCTATAATACTTTATATTCAATACTAGATCTCTATGTTCCATATACAAGACAATGTAACTCCACTTATCCGCCCTGGTTTTCTTCGGAAATAATAACTAATCTTAAAGTCAAAGATCATTACCATAAGAAATGGATAAGGACCAAAAATATAACATTCTATAATGAGTTTAAGCGTCTGAGAAGATTAATCAACATTAACTATCACCGTTATCTTATTGATGAAATTTCGTTAAATCATATGGAAAATTTCGTTAAATCATCTCCCTCTAATCTGTGGAGTTTTTTGCGTGCTAAACGTCGCTCTACTAGGATATCAGGTCGCCTACATGATGATGATGGCAACGATTTTTCTGACCCGAATGAAATTGTTAATGCTTTTGCACATTATTTTTCATCAGTATACGCTGTTGTCAGTGACACTACATATACTGGAATGGTCTATAATCCCCTACCTTATCGCTTTCTACCGGTAACTGAGGATGAGTTACTTAAATTAATGGCTAATATGATTCGTGATTGTAGATAGATTTTAGTATTGCCTTTGAGAATAATTATCAATATGTCCATTACAACATGTTTTCCCTCAAGTTTGGAAGAATACTAGAATCGTTCCCGTACATAAGAAAGGAGATCGCACATCTCTGTGTAATTACAGAGCTATTTCCATATTATCAAATTTTGCAAAGATATTTGAGCGAGTACTGTATATTGGCATCTATAATCACAGTTTCTTTTATTGCACCCAACCAGCATGGGTTTATGTCGGGTCGTTCTACGGTTACGAACCTGGCTACGATATCTCAGTTTATCTGCGAAACTCTAGACAACAGGTTGATGTTATTTATGCAGACCTGTCGAAAGCATTTGACATGATTGATCATACAATTTTAATGTCCAAAATCAGTTCTCTGGGTTTCTCTCCCTCCTGTGTTTCTCTACTTCTAGGAGTTGCTATGTAACTTAAAACGGCTACTCATCAAATGACTTCGTTCTCACCTCAGGAGTGTCACAGTTATTAAATCTGTGTCCATTATTGTTCATTTTATTTATCAATGATTCGCTTCTCAAGATGGATTGCCCTGTTCTTGGATACGCGGATGACATTAAACTATACTTATAGGTCTCAACATTAGATGATAATAAACTCCAACACAACTTAGATGTGCTAGTTGAATGGTGTGACTCTAATAAACTCAAGCTAAATGTAAACAAATGTTGCGTAGTTTCGTATACTCGTGGTTTCCTTAATAGTTCATCTGCGTACTTCATTACGGCACTAACATAAGAATGGTGCCAGAAGTTAAAGATTTGGGAGTCTTATTTGACTCAAGCCTTACTTTCAAATCACACATTTCAAGCATATGCTCAGAAGCCTTCAAACTCCTTGGTTTCATCATGCGCATTTCTAAGTACTTCAGAGATATGTCACTGCTTCAGTCATTATACTCTGCATATTGCTATAGCCTTGTTTTCAAATTAAATATAATAATTTTGCACCGGCATAATTTAATCAAACTACGATAATACAAAGCTGCATAATTTATTACGAATGTAGAGATAACGTTGGTATGTAAAAAAAATTCTTTATTAAATTTATAAGTTCAATCTCTATCAACATTTCTTGTAGGTTCTAGCAGTGATATTCCTTTTGTTTTTCCCACAACATTTCTTATTTAAAATTAATAGGATAAGGTTACTAATAAAAAACTAAATCTCATAAAATATTTATATTCAATTTTAACATCTTATAATAACATCATCGAAGAAATAATTCTCTTGCCACATGTGGCCGTAAAAAGAAATTGTCCTTTTTACTTTCTAATTACAAGTAAAAAAAACAAACGTGTAATTTATAAAGATACGGAAAACACATTACATTACGAATATAACATATAGATTTAGAATAGATATCACTCTTTGCTATATTCAAATTTTAACATTATATAGTTTCAAAGAAATAATAATTTTATTATACGACGCTAAATTTTTGCCTTACTAAAGACATTCATTTTCACGAAGTATCTTTGAAAATACAAAACTCGCAAAACAGAAAACACCTTGATAAGACCGTCACCAATCACCATATGCAAACATTCACACGTTGTACATATCATAAATTGGCTATTGTCCATCAAAATGCTCCCATCTTTACGTATACCAATATATATGAAATCCCCATAAAATTTTGTATCTATAACTTGTTAACAATGCATAGATAACATCACTAACAAACATTCACACGTTGTGTCATCGATGCCTCCCTACATTGTTAACAATAATCCCATTATTTATTACTTTAGTCTACTTATAACAAAGAAGATAATAATCGCATCCAAAATATTAAATAAATTTTTAAAACGCTTTGCTAAAGATGAATATTTCCACATAGCATCTTTAGCATAATTTATTTTAAGTGAAACTTACTCATGATGTTTATATATTTCATCAAATTCTTCCTTATATTGATCCATCATAGTGATAATTAAAAAAATAAATGAAATTAAACTAAATGGCAAAAATTAATTACGAAATGAAAAGTACTTATTGAAAATAAAATAACCTAATACATTTTACTAAGGATGATTTTTTTTATGCAGTGTATTACACGCCTGCAATCATCGAACGAAATGAAAAATCAAACGCTACTTTTACAAGTTCGGTTACTAGAGCTCGGCAACTTGTTCACTTCTAGATATCGACTGCTTCTCTGCCACTTCTCTCGTACTTGCCTTCTTCCCGGCTTTTTATAATTTTCGGTCATCAGAAAAAACCATACATCGTTCGCAGCGCCACAATCTCCGCACTAACGTTTATGTTGGCATTGTCCTGCTCAGATTTAGTTTCTTGACGTTCTCCCTAGGCTGACCTGCGCCAATATTGTTTGACATATCGAAATTACACAAATTATACACGCACTCAAATTGTTTATTATTGTTAATGTCTATGCACATTTGCGATTTTCTTATCTTGGTAGGTACATTCCTTTTCATTAACGCCATCCTTCATTATGTTTATAGACGAATTCGTTGCTTCTTTCATCATTATTTAAATACATTCTTTTACCACTATTTAACACTATTCGTATTTTTCTTTTGCAGCCGTTTCCTTTGAAAATAACAGGAAAAACATTGCATATGACTGGAATGCTCCTTTTATTAATTATGTTATTATAAACCTGGACCTTGATAACTTCATCCATATCTTCGAACCATCTTTCCTCGTCTTCATGTAGGTTGATTTGTATGCAGCTGTTAACAATATTGAACATTGTTTTTCTTTGTAGATTTTAATGAGATTAAACCAATTTAACGTATTATTTCCGGAATTTTTCCTGGATAAAACTGGATTTAACCTGCTATTACTGAAGTTTTTCCACATTATATTGTGTCGAATAAAAATAATATACCTTTTACATATTCCTTTTAAAATTATGCTTAGATATAAGTGTCAGGTATTTATCATATTATTAAATGTGACCATAGAATGTCGAACAAATAACAATCTCTTATAAATTTACGTCTATTCATGATGAAAGATGTTTTATTGCTCAATATATTTAATGCGACTCTCACACAATGCATAAAATTTGGTTTTGTCTTTGTATATTGAAATTGCATCTTGTGCTCCTCGTTTCTACAAATATAGAATACATGAACTTTATTTTTGTATTTATTTTTATACCTTTCAAATAAATTTTGTTACAATTTTTAATTGTCATCTACCTAACATTATAATGTTACGCCGTTGCGGTTATGCAACTCATGATACATCTTTCCATAATTACACTTACTACTAATAAATTATTTACTTATTCTATTACATAATTATTTATTTATCTTACAATGCGTGACCAATGTAGGGATCACGGCAATATGTTGTGAGTAAAATAGAATATGCCGCCTTTATTTGGTATCCCATATATGCCTGTGATACCTTACCTTTGGATCGGATACACAGAAAATTCTTGAAGTCTCTGTCTTTTAAACATGATGGAATTTATCCGGAGAGGGGCACATCACAGGAAGCGCGTCATGACATGACTTCTTTGTCCGGCCGGAGAAATACTCTGTGTGGAAAGTTTTTATATAAGCTCCTGTCCAATAAAATTGATTGTCCATTACTACTTGAGCGGTTGTCCTTTCTTGTCGCGCGATTTAACACAAGATATGAATGCACTTTCTTGGTACCATTTACACGGACAAACATAATGAAACGTGCACCAATTTATACGTTATCCCGTCTGTGCAATGGACTGTTTGAGGATGTTTTTGCTTAAATATGGATGAACATTACTGCGTTGTTGAATATTATATATTATATATACATATATTTTTCTTTTTTTCTTTTTTTTTAAATTCATATTGAGACTTTTAGTTAATTTTATAATACATTGTATTTAATTGTATACACGCATGAATTATAATTATCCAGTTATTGGGCACTGGCCTGTTGGGTAATAAAGATTATTATTATTATTATTATTATTATTATTAAATATTTTAAATTGCATCATCTGCAATCCCTACTCTTGTCATAGGGAATCCTTCATCTTTTCCCACATTTACTTAATATTATTAATTTTCTTCAATTCTCGAAATTACAGTATGGATATCGGAAGACATCGAACAGGCGAATATTAGGAAACAGAGAAAACTACTAAAGAGCACCTCCGACAGTATTTTCATTATTGACACGGTTACTTCTTTTTACATCAAGTTGGCGGATATAGGTGCCATTCTAAATCAGGCCTTCTGCGTGCAACTGCTTTTACTGATAACAAAATCCTATCTTAACATTGTCATCTATCTGTTCATGTACATGCAACTGATGGAATTCGAACCGGACAAAAGAGATTCCGATTTCGTCTGGGCATCCTCGGATATTATTGCCTTACTTGTGGTGGTACATACGACCTGCATGATGTGTGACGAAGTAAGTATAATATTTGAATTATATTATCTCTATAGAATTTTAACAAATTAGACTAACTATACATTGGTTTTACAGAGTTAGTCAGTGAAGATAGAATATTGAATACTCTTACATATACTTAAATAAAGTTTATATAGTAACATAATAGTATATTATGCAATGAGCATTTAATGATAGCTATTAAGACACGAGTAAGAAAATTACAATACGAGGCGAAGCCGAGTATTGTAATGAATACGAGTGTCTTAATAGCCATTAAATGCGAGTTGCATACACTATTTTTTCTACGACCCCATAATAAAACATTATTTTTTGAACATAAATTGAGGTTAAAATTTTACATGCACCTTTGCGAGTTTAGCTGGTAATAAATTGTCCGTGGTTACTAAGGCTTGTTCCATAATTTCTGGTGGACTCAAATTTTGCATTTCAGTGTCATTATCCCTCATTTTTACCGTTTATATTTTCAAAAAAGCACAAATTTTAAGTACTTACTTGTAAATTGCAGAGAACTGTCACATTTATTTAATTTGTATATCTGTCAGATATGCAGTCGCCATATTGAATATTGTTTGAATATTCGAATGTCGCATATTTATTGGATATAAACTTCTATCGTAATGAAAAATCTGTATTCCTATTGGATATAAACTTGTAACATAATGAAAATCTGTATCGTAATGGACATCGTTAAAGTACAGGTTCGGCATATCTAATAATACAATTAAAGTATGGGAGTAGAAAAATATATTTTTCTACTCCCATACTTTAATTGTATTATTAGATATGCCGAACCTGTACTATAATGATGTTCATTACGATACAGATTTTCATTATGTTACAAGTTTATATCCAATAGGAATACAGATTTTTCATTACGATACAAGTTTATATCCAATAGGAATGCGACATTTCAATATTCAAACAATATTCAATATGGCGACTGCATATCTGACAGATATACAAATTAAATAAATGTGACAGTTCTCTGCAATTTACAAGTAAGTACTTAAAATTTGTGCTTTTTTGAAAATATAAACGGTAAAAATGAGGGATAATGACAGTGAAATGTAGTAATTGACTCCACCAGAAATTATGGAACAAGCCTTAGTAGCCACGAACAATTTATTACCAGCCAAATTTACAAAAATGTACGGAAAATTTTAACCTCAATTTATGAAATGGATTGTTCAAAAAATATGTTTTATTATGGGGTCGTAGAAAAAATAGTGTATGCAACTCACATTTAATGGCTATTAAGACACTCGTATTCATTACAATACTCGGCTTCGCCTCGTATTGTAATTCTCTTACTCGTGTCTTAATAGCTATCATTAAATGCTCATTGCATAATATACTATTACAGTTTTTGATTATTAAAAATATCGCTTGGCAGATCTAAAACGTTACTATTTGCGTACTTTTGAAGTATTAAATAACATTTTGCAATTATTCGTCGTAGCAAGTCCGATGTAACGCCTGCAACTGCTTTTTGAATGTTTGTAGTCGTTTGATATACAGGGTGAGACATCTCCTCGAGAAGGGCAGGTTGTGAAATTATGAGAAAAGATATTTTGAAACGGTTTTTTCCCCTATGATAGCCACTTTTTAGTAGCACCTTTTAAAACTATGTTGTATTATACAGAGCGTTCCATAACTTGGTAACTGATCATAGTTATAGTTTTTTAATTGGGACACTATGCGTATTATTACACTATTGTATTCCCCGTATAATGCTCAGTCACAAAGTGATAAGATATCATAGTTCTAAAATTTAATGTTTTAGACTTATTACTATTTTTTTGAAAAATTCAATGTTTTTATAAAATTATATTTCTCGAAAACAACCTATCAGATGGATACAATTTTTGGTAGCGTTGTTCATAATAAAAGGATCTAATAAAAATATATTTAATCTTCTTTAAAAAAACTAATTGTATTTGCGGAAAACTAGATAAAGTTACATGACACGTTTTTGTATATCGATTCATTTTTGAATTGCTTACAAAATTTCGCACCAAAAGTATATAAGACGTTATTGTTATAAAAGTGACTATTACTGAGGTATTGTCGTTTTTTTATATAATTTTGCCAACTTCCTGTTTTTTATTTGAATACGGTATTTTTGTACTGAAGGGATGTCACAGACATTATTTATTAGCCCAAAGAGTTTACCAGGAGCGTTATCTGATAGAAGATGTCCCAGAACAGACGCAGTTAGAAGAGTAATGGATACTTTCATTACTACAGGTAGTATTGCTAATTCAAAACCAAGGAAACCTAAATATGTGGTAAATGATGGAAATCAATTAAGAATTCTTATGGCAACAACGGAAAATCTACACGTCAGTACCCATGAAATAAATCGTTTGATGGATATTAGCCAAACCATTAGCAAGGATCTTAAAATGACGAAAATATCATCCGTAATAAATACATTTAAACATTGTTCTGCCAATGGGCAATAACTAAAATGAATACTCGGGCAATTCTTTTTGATAGTGTGTTATAGCGAATAAAGCTGGTTTTCATGGTAACGGAATAGTTAACAAATGAAGTTTTCGTAACTATTCAAATGAAAACCCTTAGTTCACCAATAAATAGATCATCAGCATAGGTGGAGCATAAATATATGAGGAGATATTCTTGGTAATTGGATGACAGGCCCGAATTTCTTTGAATGTAGTATTAAAGGAGAAGCTTATGAGTATTTGCTATCAAGCAATTTAGTAGAATTATTGGAAGATGTTCCGCTAAATTTACGAAGAGATGTAGATGAAACAAGACTCCGAATCCCCACATTCTATGCTACAGACACAAAATATTTTAAATGAAATGTTTCCAGGGAAGTAGCTAGCCTGTGGAGGCCCTATTGACTAGCCTGCTGGATGTTTGGACATCACTTTTTTTATAGGGACCCGTAAAAGAGCAAATATACAGTATAGCTGTAACCACAAAAGAAGTTATAAGGGACATATTCGACAAATGTTGAGAAATATAAATTCTCAACGTCTTATTAATGTCGATGTATCATCTGGAAAGCATGTTCAAAAACGATTAAAAGTGAATTTGAACATTTTTATCTATTTTAATGTTAATATTCGTTATTTTATCATTTCTGTACCACAAATTACTCATCCATTTACGTAACAGTTCCTGTTCCTACACCTACTAAAATGAAATTATCAATTTGTTTGATTTTTAAATTTATTTAATGCGATCTTTTACATATTTTTTGAATTATATTGCTGGTAGAGTGTATTGTAAATAAAATATATCCAACTTTTTTTTTGTCATTACCCCAATACATACAAAAATCATATATCTAAGCTCATTTTTTGAAAAAAATATTATAAAATCATTCTTGTCAACTGAGAAGCAACTTTTTAAATATCATAGAGTCCGATCCAAACCTGATGGTACCTGCGTAGAAAATGATTTTCGGTACTAGAGAGAGAGAGCAAGCTGTATAAAATGAAAGAGATATCTATGGGAAGCGCTGTACACAGTCGGGCGTGAAAACTTTAGTCTACTACTTTATCATTTGTCGTTTAGTCTTTGTAGCGGGAAATATACATGATCGTTTTGGTGTCGGTTTTAGCACGGATAGTATCGAGTTTAAACCACGCCTTGCGCATCTTAAGTCCCATCAGGTTTGGATCGGACTCTACATTCTATTGCCAATTTCGCGGCAAATATCATGGCTTACTATACCGTATTCAAATATGAAACATAATGTTGGCAAATTTATATCAAAAAACGACAATATCCCAGTAAAGGTCACTTTTAAAATATTAATATGTTACATGTCTTTGGTGCGAAATTTTGTAAGGAATTCAAAAATGGCATTAAGGGTGTTCCATTTGAAAAAATAACTCTTAGAAAAAAATGTGTCATATAAATTTAATCCAGTTTTCTCCAAATTCAATTAGTAATTGCAAAAAAATAAAATATATTTGCATTAGAACCTTTTATTATGAACAACGCTACAAACATTCATCTCATACGTTGTTTTCGAGAAATATAATTTTATAAAAGCATTACTGCTTCCCCCTCTTCTTTACTTGACATTCTTCCGATAGATATTTTGATTTTTTTTCGAAAGCAGGGAGTAGTCTGTCTTTTCTAATTGTACAGCGATAAACTAATTGCCTTCTAAATTTTGTTATAAATTTCAATCGGTTTTTTTTTGATTTTTGTTTTGGCTATAAAAAATTATAAATGCATTCGCTGCGCTTATGCTAAGATGTGGAACAACACAGCCATTGGCCATCTTTGTGTTCGGTGAGCGTTGCTATATGTAGTACATTTTTGAGAATATCAAAACCGCTTTTAACATGATTATAGAAACGAATTATTTCTGGTTTGTTGACATCTCTATCTTGAATAGAGAGAATATGCATGGACGATACTCTACAGGAAGTAGCATATGCAAATATTATCATAATCATACTTCTCATAAATATATTGATTTCCTTCTAAATTTGAATTTACTTAATATATTGAATGTAGATATCATCGATATATATTTTTAAAATACGATTTCTTATTATTTCAGGCAAACAAATGTCCAAGGATCTTACACAAAATCAGAAATAATACGTCAGATGCTAAGCTGCATACAAGGGTAAATGTTGTGCTTAACTTCATTTTCACCATTAAGCCATTTAATATCTTGTTTAAAATTTTTTATTGTTGTGTAAATATAGAGAAAACAAAATTCTGTGTGTTATTAATAGTTATTTATTTACCAAGTCAGTGAAGTGATCCTTTATAGAACGAGTCTGATTATGAACCAAGCAAGTTAGGCGAGTAAGAGACGAGTTCGATAAAGGCACTTTACTGACGTAGTGCATACAAAATTTTATCGCCAACCGCAAAAATTTGTAATTTAAAAAATAGAGATATAATGACTTATGACATTCTATGACAGTGAAAAACGATTTATGTTTAAAGTCATCAGTCTTGGTTACGTTCACAGATATTAGCGGCACGTAAAGTATTTTATCGCCAACCGTCAATAAAGCGATACGTTACCATAGCGTCTTATGAAGGTAAACAAACACTTTATAGTACTGTACAATAAAGTACTTTCTCGACGACTAAACAATAAAGTAGGTATTATATTAATCACTATTAGTTAAGAATAACACTCATAATACCCGGAGGAAATAATGAAATGTGACCGGGGAATAATGAGACATAACTTTACCATTATTCTCTGCATTCCGCCAATAAGAACATAACGTTCCCAACGTTGTCGTAGTAACGATAGACAAGTCCGGCCATTTTACAAACCGTCAAATGTCATATTGATATAGTAATCTGACATTTTCGTTTAATTATTTTGATTTTTTTTAGTAATCTTCAGTTAGTCGTAGATAAAGTAGTGTATACTAACTCGTAATAATGACTATTGGTCCCTCGAGCAGAGTTACTCCCTCGCCGCTTCGCGGCTCGGTTCGTAAATTTGGGTTTCGGGAATAATAACTGTCATTATTGACTTGTTGTATAAACTACTATTACTGTAGCTAATATCTGTCAACACAGACTGGATTGTATGACATTAAACATAAATCGCTTGTCGCTGTTATGAAATGTTATAGTCATTATACCTTTATTTTTTAAATTACGACTTTTTGCGGTTGGCGATAAAATTTTTATGCACCACGTCAATAAAGTGCCTTCATCGAACTTGTCGTTTATTCGCCTCGCCCGCTTCGCTCGCTTGCCTCATAAATCAGACTAGTTCGATAAAGGATCATTTTAGTGGTACATAAATAAGTATTATTTTAGAGTACGATAAAATGTTTGTTTACCTACGTCAAACGCTATGGTAATGCTTCGCTTTATTGACGGTTGGCGACAAACATAATCTTTTATGTGGAATAACAATTATAGAAACTGAGAAAAAGCTACATAAACATTATCGTGAATGTGCTCCGATTCATGGAATAATTTGTAAGTGTGATCTTATAATTAAATTAAAAAAAACGATATTATACTGATTTGCTAACAAGCTTTGATGCTCAACTTAAGAGAAAAAGGCCATATTTCTTGAATGAAAGAGTGTTTTCCGTCACTATAATACGCCTTCTCCTTTGTTCGCTGTTACTACATTAAAATTTGTCGAATTGCGTATCGAAAGAGATTTCGGACAAATGAGAAGGTGATATCTGTGACAGACGCATATTTTGCAGATTTTTCGAGACAGGATGGCTTGAAAAATTAAAAAATCGCAGGCCTAAGTGAGTGGTCTTGCAAGAAGATTATGTCGAAATATAAAATATATGTTTTACAGTAAAATACGTTTCTTTTAATCGAAAAGTAACTTTTCCATCAAATCGCCTTCGTATAGCTTAATAAACAGCCATCAGCGTCTGAAATATATTGTTACAATAATGTGAAACACACAAATTATATCTAAATGTGACAATACATTACATATAATATTTCATTTTACTGTGCTATGAAGAAATCATTTTGCCATGGTTTTATATTTATTACTGCTCGCCAGGCTGGCATACGACACAATGTCGATACTTATACCACATATAAGGGAGATTGCAGATAGCCGATGTAATGATAATTATTGGCAACATATTTTGAAGACGATTGCTAGGCGTTCGGCGTTTGTTTGGAGACAAGGCACCAAGATGGAGGGCGCTGCTATAATTTTTGTTACAATATTCGGGGCGCCCTCTCACAGATTATAGTTGAATGTAACAAATTCTAGATTACTATTTTAATTTCTACTTCAAATAAGGCGACGACATACTTCTTATGGTGGGTTTATGCTGCGTTCCTTAACTTAGTATTAGTATTAGTCCTAAGAATAGGTCTTAACCTTAAAAGTACACGTTATACAGAAATTAAATTTTCAAATTACGCTGCGTAACTGGTACGTAGCTGTGTACGTATTACCTCACAAGGTTTAGATCTTGGCTAACGAGGTCTTAACTTAGTCCTAAGAGTTAAAAATTAGGAACTTTCAAGGTCGTGTCCTAACGCGGTCCTAAGACACTTACGACCATAAGACCAGCTAACACGTATATTCAATGATCGAACTTTCTTAAGACTAATACTAATACTAAGTTAGGACTAATTCACGCTGCATAAACCCACCATTATATGTATACCTGACTTTGTCGGACATACAGAAGAATAGTCTTTGAAATAAAAAATATATATGTGGACAAAAAACGCGAAATAGAACTGATGCGCCTTTGTTGTGTTTTGTACACTAGTAGGATTTTTAATTGACAAACCTAATGATGCGTTTCCTTGTCTAGCGCACGTCGCCAAACTGGTCGACTACAGTTGTTTATAAATGGCAAAATAAGAGTTTTAAAATACAACATACATATAAATCAGAAATTTGAATGAATAATTCATTCAAATCGATGCCAACGCAAATATTCCTTCCTTTATAGATAATAAAGCTCTTTTACTTAGAGATATATACAAAGATATCTGAATTTTACCACAAACTCATAATTTCCATCTATTTCCTTCATAGCTCAAAACAAATTATTAAAAGTCACTGATAAATTTATTATAGGCTTATTAAAATTTAACTGAAATTAGTAATTTTTGTTTTCTTTAAATTAATCGTTCTCAATACACAACCTTATTTTTTCGTATTATAATTATAATTTATTAAAAGTATGGATCTGCTTAATATAAAACCAACATTATATCCTAAATTTATCATTTCTCGTCTTGTTACATTTGCGTTTCTCTTTGAATACAATTTTGAGCGTTGAAAAATGTTTAAACATTTATCGTGTAAAGATAAGAACTTCCATGAAATTATTTTTAATATAATGTGCCACACATATACAAGCATGAAAATCCTGTAACCTGCTCACACAGATGTTTTTTGTAAAATAACTTCGCTCATTAGAGAAATAAAAATATAGTTTTGTGGTAAATTTCAGATATATAGTAGTATAAAAAAAAAAAAAATTCATTTTAATTTGCTCATGTTTCCTTCTCGCTTCATTACAACAGAAACCGTGTGGGGAATTATTGTTAGTTCTGGGGATTTTATTTGTCGTGATTGTCGTTTAATCGACCGAGACGTTCCCGCTTCGCGGCAGTTGTCATGCGCAAGCGAGGATCGTTGAGGAGCATTTTATCGATCTATCTTCTGCCGACAAGACGTTTGGAGAAGCGGTCTAGAGGCTTGCGACTTATGCGCACTGTAATTGGGATTTACCATTCCATATCGTGAAGTTACACTGCATTTAAGTGGATTATAACAGTGGCATAATTAGTGGATATTGATCCTGATATTGTTGCGATTTATCACCGGATTTTTGTTGGTCGGATGCCTTCTGGATCGGTAAGCTATCTCATTTCAAGTCTCGTTGTGTGTGATAGTCTTAATATATTGTTTACGTTTATTTGTAGCTTTTACCATTATACGTAAATCCTTTACTTCATAATTTCTGGCACGATTGACCACGAGGTCGTGGCCATCATTTTGTCTTGTTGATGTAAATTTCCGGAAGGAAAGGAACTACCACCATTTTATCGCGTTGATGTAGATTTCCGGAAGGAAAGGAACTACCACCGTTTCTGGAGCATTATCCTCGAGTAATCCACCACGAGGTTATGTGATTTCCACTGGATGTCGACATAGGACATTTCGGTAATCCTGCTTAGGGTCTACACGTTTCCGATATTCCAGATAGGTGATACGTTACATGTTTATTTTGTTGAATATTTTATTTGAATCTGACTTCGTATGATGCAATTTATTTTCTTTTAATTTTTTTAAGTGTCTCACTCTGACATAAGATATTGTTCGTTGACCTCCAAGGGCACGGAGCATTTGTAAACTGTAATTTATAGACTGATCATAACTTGCTGTGTTGCCTCAAATTTTATTTTACAATTAAGCACTATCTTAAAATCTTTTGAGCTTGTTGTCAGTGCTCGACCGTTGACTAAGATTATTTGAGATCATATACGAGGGTTCTTCGAGTAATTTTAAATTATTTGCTTAAGTCTTGTTGATTATACGGCCCTCAGCCATAGGAATAGATTAAGAATAACACTTGCTTTGTATTACTCACTATATTATAAGTATAACTGTCGAACACATACTGTGATCAGAAATTGTAGGACTGTGAGGTGAAAGATATCTCGAGCTATATTCCTAACGACCTAGACTTATTTAATATTGTGCTAAGTACGAATTTTTCCATTTTAATCTTGTTTATTTGTGCATAGATAATAGTTATATACAGGGTGTACCTAGTTAGGACCCCTGCCTTATTTAACTGTGTTTATTTAATTAATTACTTTGATTTATCTTGTAAATTCTAATCAGTTGTATCCTACGTAATATCCTGCTGTCTTTGTTTTTTTGTAAATGTTTGGCTACTGCCTTTTCATTGTTTTTTTGGGCTATATTGTTTACCATCTGTGCTTTCAATCAAGCCGCGGATTCAGGAATTAAATTGGTTATTATTTATCTTGTGTTTGGATTTTGTTGATTACCTTTTCTGCAACCTTGAGTGCTTATATTTGATTTTGCCCTTGGATCAAACCACATTTGGGTTAGGGATTAATTTCTTCTTATGGGCTGGCGCCTTGGACTTTTCATCCACCTCGGTTTCTACTGAACACACGCCCACATCACCGGAAAGAGTTAGCGGCGAAATTTTTACTCCATGTTCTTCACCGCACTAGGGAAGCAATAAGGTAAGATGTGCTGAAGGTGGCATTACATTATCCGAGACTTTTATGTAAATTTTGTAAGCGCAGGGCTATAGTTGGTTCAGACTAGTTGTGGTACATCTAGACTACCGACGGATGAAACTACTTATTTTATTATCGACGGCGCCATTTTGATGCGCTTCCGGCCTGTATATTTTTTGTGTGCAAGGCTATATTCTCCCGTATACAGGGTGTAGCGTAACAAGATTTACAAACATTATATTTAATAGTAGTTTTTAGAACAGGGTTTTTGTTACATTCCTATACACATTTGCCTTGTAACAATTTAGGAAAATTAGGATAAGGTCTTTTAGATAAAATGATTAAAAATAGACTGTTCTTTTAAATTGGGGATAATCCCAAAATTCTTTTTGGAAGCCAGCGTTTCCGTTTTATAACAATTAAAATAAAAAGGAATATCTTATATTCCTGAACTACAATAAAAGCTCTTTTGTTCGGTCTCGCCAGAAGAAAAGAAAGTGCTGCAATCTAAGACATACGTTAAGCCTATAGTAGTGGCATCTTTTACCCAATAAATTTATTCTGCAAAATATCTGCAAGTGCCGGTAAAGCAAATACCTTGGGAAAATAACAAAAATACAATATTTCTACATTCATACGCCATCTTTTGGAATAAATTAAGGTTATTTTTTGTGTTGCCAATCTCTCCATATACACAGGCTATCTGTAATCTCCCTTATCTGTGCTTACACTTTCCATAAATATAGTAAGTGTTATAGGCATAAGATATTGCCAAGTTAAGAAATCTTTTATTTACACGAATTATGTGTCACATGATAAATACATTTCTTCAAAGAATTCTTGCGGCAAACGTAGGGGAGTATAATAACTTGTACAGATAAATTAGTTCATGATAACTTTTACATGTCTTTAGGTAAAAAGTGACAATATCTCATGCACACAATGTTTCAATTTTTTTTAAATAAATACAGAATATTCAGTATTGTTCTAGTTTTGTCTTTTCTTCAATTTCATTGGATATTTAGAACATTAAGTTCATTACGTCCTCTGTATATAATTTATGTAACAAATTTAGACGCAGTTTATATATTAATATCGTAAGCATGTCATATACACACCATGATTAACGTCATCATATTTACAGATCCAGATGTATTCATTGCAAATGTTCCACAACCGTTTGCAATTCCACGTATGCGGACTGTTTCCTCTTGACTACACGCTAATATACACGGTATGTAGAGAATTTGGTGTTGTAGGAAGCATGTACGGGGTGTCTGTTGGAATGAGAGGTGGAGGGATATCATTGCTGATCAGTTATTCGTAATTCATATAGCAAATCAATGTTCGGGCTTGGCTTTGTTTTATTTTATTTTTTTAGTACAGAATAGCTACTATGAGTTTACTTGAAGCACTATTATTTCTGTTATTCTTATTTGGCCGGATTTAGGCCCTATTCATTCCTACAAAATTATATTGTAACGGCCTTTATATAGGTTGTTGTCATGTAAAGTGAAACACACTGTGTATATTAAACTTGAATGTTACATATTTTCTTTTTATGTATCACGTATAATTCTGTAAATTTAGATTGTTGATGATAAATAAACTACTACTACTACTGCTATTATTATTTGTAACTGAGCTGATTATTTTGTTTGATTTATTTCTAAGTATGTTACGAGGTATACAGCGGACTTGCCAGGTTTAAATTACGACGGAGTTACAACGGAGCAAAGAAATAATGTTAAACAAGACGCAGTTACTGAATAGCACTAATTCATATGGTGAACTGCAACATCTGTTTTGACGCGAAATCAACAACAAAAAATGAGGTGTGACCACCACGCGACTTTCTTATACGTATGAGCTTTTCAAATTATAGAATTTTAAGAATTTTTTATACAAAAATTATTCAAAATCCTATTTTACGTACTATTCTCTTAATAAATCTCTGTAAAATGCATACTTTACAAGATATTATAAAAAAAGTGTTACTCGCTAAGAGTAAAAGTACTACTTCCGGGCCGAACTTTGAAATTTCATTTATACAAAAAATATTGCAAATCTGACTCTAAATACTTTTGTACTCTTGATAAATATATACAGAATGCATAATTTACGACATATTTGCAAAAAGTCGCAATTCAGTAAGAGTAAAAGTGTTTCTTCCGGTCCGAATATTGAAATTTTTCATATACAAAAGATATTTAAAATTACGTTTTAAATACTTTTATACTCGTAATGTATCTGCCTAGAAAGCATGACTTGCGAGATATTTGCAAAAAACTGATTTTCGATAAAAATAAAAGACCTACTTCCGGTAGGAATATCGAAAAACGTTTTTAAGACAATTTTTCTCAAATTTAATTCTGAGTATATATGAATTCTTTATAAATTTGTTTAAACTTAGTAATTGACGAAGTATTTGCAAAATTCGATTTTTTGACTGAAGTAAACAACTACTTCCGGTCTACCGATTTTACTGAAAAACTAATCAGATCTCAAGAGGTAGATTATACACGTAAATACAAAGTTTAGAATAGATATCTACAGCGGTTTGACCGCTATCGTGGTCACAAACAAACAGACACACACAAAGACATTTTTTAAAAACCACCTTTTCGGTATCAGGGGACCTCAAAACGTGGACATCTGCAAAAATCTCGTGGTCGAAAATTTTCATCATAGTAGTATAAGGAAGTATTGTGTCCTTATACTACGTACCTATAAGAAAATAAAAAAATGAGGTGTGGCCACCACACGACTTTCTTATACGTATGAGCGTTTCAAGCTATACTATTTTAAGAATTTTTTACACAAAATTATTCAAAACCCTATTCTCAGTACTTCTATTCTCTTAATAAATACCTATAGAATGCATACTTTGCAAGATATTCCAGAAAAAATGCTACTCCCTAGGAGTAAAAGTGTTACTTCCGGTCCGAATTTTGAAATTTCATTTATACAAAAAATATTGCAAATCTAGCACTAAATACTCTTGATAAATATATGTAGAATGCATAATTGACGACATATTTGCAAAAAAATCGCTATTCGATAGGAGTAAAAGTGGTACTTCCGGCCTGAATTTTGAAATTTTTTTATACAAAAGATATTGGAAATTATGTTTTAAATACTTTTGTACCCGTACTGTCCAAAACGCATGACTTGCGAAATATTCGCAAAAAACTGATTTTCGATAAGAGTAAAAAACCTACTTCCGGTAGGAATTTCGAAAAACTTTTTAAATAAAATTGTTCTCAATTTTAATTCTAAGTACATATGAATTCTTTATAAATTTGTTTAAACAAACTTAGTAGTTGACGAAATAACGGCAAAATTCAATTTTTTCTCCGAAGTAAACTACTACTTCCGGTCTGCCGATTTTACTGAAAATCTAACCAGATCTCAAGAGGGAGATTGTATTCATAAATACAAAATTTGGAGTTGATACTTGTAGCGGTTTGGTCGCTATCGTGGTCACACACAGAGAGAGACAGACACACACACACAGAGAGAGAGACATTTTTTAAAAACCACTTTTTTGATATCAGGGGACTTCAAAACGTGGACATCTGCAAAAATCTCGAGGTCGAAAATTTTCGTCATCACAATACTTCCTTATACTACGTATAAGAAAGTAAAAGTCCACTAAATCCTCCTAAATTTCTTTCTTTATCGGCGTAGCTAGAAGGATGACAAGTTTTTAAAATTTAATATATTACCCTTTTATTTCGTAAGATAAATAGAGTTATACAGGGTGTCTCTAAAAGGTGCGGAAAAAACGCTACCACACATTTCTGAGGGCGATCTAACCCAACTTACCTCAGTCCAAAAGTGGATGCACCATTGCATTGAATTGCCACAAGAATAACACCCAAATTACAGAAGCATATGTGTCCATATACGGAATGAATTTTTTATATCCAGATTACTCATAAACGGCTGCTCCAATCAACTCCTACCAGGTATACCTTTTCTAGGTAAAAAACATTGGAGAATAAGAATTTTCATTTAAAAGTTAAATACAGTATGTCTCAAAAAAGTTATTACGTTTTAAATGGATACAATATGCCGCAGGTGGCGCCCTCTACATTTTGCAATGAAAATGAGAGCAGATTTAATTTTTTTACCCCACGAAACCCCCCCTACCCAAATATTGTGACAATATACCAATTATTACAGAAATTATTTATAAAAAACTAAAACCAAATTGAACTTTTGACACTCTGTATCTCCGAAAGCATCCACTTTTGGACTGAGGTAAGTTGGGTTAGATCGTCATATTTTGCCCTCAGAAATGTGTGGTAGCGTTTTTTCCGCACCTTTTAGAGACACCCCAGTATATGTATATACTTATTCATACTTACGTTAGTTTCGTTTTTTCATTATTTTGACTCTTAATTGCGTACCTTCTTCGTAATTTTTGTAATAGTTCCGGTTCATTGAATCTAGTTCTCCCATTTATATTGACGTAAGTGTGCATTGGCTTTCGTTAAGTTTCAATAACGTACGCATACATTTTTAGTTATCATTTATTTAGATCTAGAACATTGTTTATGTTACATTTTCATATTTGATATGGATGAACGTCGAGAATGGCATAGTAAAACAATGGTGAGTTGGATTGAGGGTCATACTGATTGTATCTCCATTGTCAGTGATTCCGATATTTATTGCAAAGTCTGTAAAATATCCTTACAGAATGCCCAAAAAGTGCACGTACAACGTCACTTAGCATCGCTAAAACATAGACAGACATTGGACCCGTTGAAAGCTGACAATTTTAACGAAGAAGTCTGTAAAGCTTTAATGGCGGCTAGTATCCCATTAAATAAATTTGACAATCCCATTTTCCAAACATTTCTTCAAAAATATATTGGTAGAAATATTCCTAATGAATCCACCTTACGCAAATATGTTTCTAAATGCTTCACAAAAGCAATAGAATGCATTAGAACGCATCTTTCAAATGGATAGGTGCCGACGAAACTGTCGATATATTAGGAAGCTGTATGATAAATGTTGTAGCTGGTGTACTACATTCAACTATTCCATATAACAGTTGATGCGGAAACAGTTGCTAAAACCATTGACGAGAATTTGCACCAAATGCTTCATTCAGACGACAGGTACAAGGAAAAAATACTTTTGTTAGTGACATTAGCTGTGTTGTTTTTACCATAAATCTCTGAGAAACTCTGCAACACTCAATACATTGCTGTTTTATTTAGTTTTCGCTTTGTGAGATTATCCGAGTTATTTTAGTACCCCCCTTACCGATCAAGCACTTACCAAAAAGCAAATGCTTTGTTGAGTTTGTAAATTATGTTTGCGCAGTAGATATGTTTTTATTTTATTTTAAAAATAATAGGATTTGTAAGTTTAGTAAGTTATCCAGGTTATATGAAACAAATCGGTACACTGAATACATTTTATATGCAGCAAATTGGTTAATACACTAATTTCCAAATACGTATATGTGTTGGGAGGATATTTTCTGCTGATTATTTATGTAATAATCAGCAGTTCTACGGTTAATTCAAAAATTTCTTGAAACTGTTTATCATCAAATTTATAGACAATATTTACAATATAGTTTTTATTTTTTTATTTCCCATCTACGTCATAGATCTACGTTCACTTTCACGTTCCGATGAATCTGAAGAAGAACTTGTATTACTTGAAGATGAACATCGTTCATATAATAAATCGTTGTTGTTGTCATCGGCAAATACAAAATCCTAAATATAACATTATTAAGAATATTGAAAATTTTTAAATATATTTATGCTTAATAAATACCGGAATAATGTCTTCTGCATTTAAACTAAAAGCATCCATGGCTCTAAAAATTCGCTTAATCGGGCTTATTTGCTTTACATTAAAATCGGGGATCCAATATTTTCTTAACCTATAATAAATAATCAATTTTGAAAGTATATATAGGTATGTGATATATGAGAATACCCGTTTTATTTAACAAGTTTCGACTCACGCAAGCTCATCTCTTTGCTGAGTAAAAGAATGTATAAAAAAACACACCTAGTGTCGCATGTATGTTAAAAATAGGCAGACTTACAGCACATACTCTGCATAGAATCTGTGAATATATCAGACACTTATCCGGAAGTTGATAGACTTGTATCCGCTTTAAAAGAAGTTTTCAGAAAAGCGCCACTGAGAGTAGCCCTTTACAAGGAAAAGCGTCCATCTTTTTCACTGCCTCCCTTGCCAGTAATAACTAGATGGGAAACATGGTTGGAAGCTACTAGTTTTTACGCATTAGTTTTTATTACATGTTTAAATGACAATGCTCGAAGTATTTCTGAGTGCAAGGAACTAACGCAAATCCCAAATTTAAAAAATCAGTTGTTATTCCTTCAGGAACACTTTGGAAATTTGCCAAAACTAATCACATACTTTGAAAATCGAAATCTCAAATTGAAAGACGGATTAACCATATTAGTTGTGGATATTAATAATTTCAAAAGTATTCCCAGTGACTTAGGATATGGCGTTCGGCAAAAATTAGACGCAGTTTTTAATAGAAATCCAGATTTAATAACATCGCGGCAATTGTGTATGGGGACAATTACACAAAATATAACTGCTAAATACGCTGAAATAAAAGAATATTTCCAGTACGCACCTATAACCATTTGCGATGTAGAAAGGACGTTTTCTATATGCAAGGATGTACTTCATTCAAAGAGAACAAACCTTACAGAAAAGAACCTTGAGAAAGTATTGCTAGTAAATATTAATACTTCTTTACTCGACTTGAACTACAAAATGAACAAATAATAAGATATTTTGTATTTTATAGATCACCAGCCACTTGTTATTCAATTATATAAATAAAATTAAAGCCTCTATAGAAATACAACATTTCAATAGCGCGCCCATGGGCGATGAGTCGTCAACCTTTCGAGCCCGCTCCCTATTACGAGGATAACCCTAAACATTTCTGGAAACTACCACTAGATGGCACTTGACATTTAGTATTACAAAAGTTTAGTACCGTGATATCATAAAGTATCTAAAACGAAATAGGGAACATGTATCTCACCTTAAACTATGCTATTATACTATAGAGCGTCTCAACCTTAGTATCCAGTATGTGTCTTATGCAGATAGACAACTAGTCAGTTCGACAATGACAGGTTATTTATTTATTTTATTGTTACTAGTCACATATGACTAACCTACAATTTTATTTTGTGTTCTTAAAACTAAACACTTATCTGCTAAGAAATCCCCAGTGGTTTCCCTCAGGTTCTCAAATAAAACACTGATGTTCTCGTGTTATGCACTGCACTAACACAATGCTCTGCTTTGTCACTGTCACTACGTCACACGCTGTACACTACACCAACTCGAATGGTTTGGTTCGTTTCAGTCTACGTATTAGTTGAGTATTATCCAGCATTTGCTGAACCTAAGCATTCTCGTGGGCATGGAGTCTCTCCTCATGCTTCGCTGCAATTCTGCTGATCTCTTCCACTACTGTTGGGACTTTTGTCTCTGTGTAGATACTGGTTCCGGTAGTACCATGGGGCATCCACGATATTTCGCAAAACCTTGTTTTGAAATGTTTGAATTTTCTCGATATGACTCCTTGCTGAACAACCCCATAGTTGAATTCCATAGGTCCATATAGGTTTCAATATTATATTGTGTACCGACAGCTGGGATTTCTTTCCAAGAAGCCAGTACATTTTCTTATATTTGATGTCCAATTCCTTCCTCTTTTTTTAACATGCTCCGCCCACCGGAGCTCCACATCCAAGTTCATTCCAAGATACTTTGCTTTGGGGTGTATTGGAATGCTTGTGTCATTAATTGTTACCGGTACATATGTATTCTGCGTATAAGCAAAGTTAACGTGTACCGATTTGCTCTCATTGATCTTTACTCGCCATTTCTTGCTCCAGGTATTTATATCATTGCTCGCCTATTGGAGGTTTTTCGCTGCCTCTTCACTATTTGTGTCGATAGCCAGAATAGCGGTGTCGTCAGCAAAGGTCGCAATGGTGAAATTTTTTGTTTGAGGAATATCGCATGTATACAGTAGGTATAAGATTGGTCCCAAGACACTGCCTTGGGGTACGCCTGCCTTTATTTCTCTTATGCTAGAGTATTTATCTTGTTGATCTTCCGGATATGTAGGATTCTATTAAACCTGAATACTGTTCTGGTAACATGCTTTTGATTTTATTTATTAGTCCTGCATGCCATACTTTATCGAAAGCTTGGGCTATGTCTAGAAAAATGGCTGAGCACATTTTTTTTCTCTTCATATGCTTTTTCAATTTTTTCTGTTATTCTGTGCACTTGGTCGATAGTTGAATGTTTATTTCGAAATCTAAACTGATGTGAAGGTATTAGGGACTTATTTTTAACGATAGGTTTCAGTCTTTTCAGGAACAATTTTTCAAATAGCCTATAGTCTATATGATGTTGCTTCATTTGGAGGTTTGCCTGGTTTGGGTATCATTATTACTTCAGCCATTTTCCAGATATCCGGTATATGTTTCAGGCGGAATGCAGCATTTATTATATGAGTAAATTTAATGATTGCTTTTCTCGGTAGTTTCTTCAAGATCTCCCCTGTAATGAGGTCATATCCTGCTGCTTTCTTGGAATTAATGTTATTTTTGATTTCCCTACTTACTTCATCCTGGGTTACTGGTTTTACAACAGCTTCTTCAATTTTCTGTTCAGGCGACATATGTTCGATCTGTTTTGCATTTACACTTACATTTGGTTGAAAGGTTTCTTCTAGATGGCTGGCAAATATTTCTGCTTTTTGTTGATCATCTCTTGCCCAATATCCATTTTTTGATCCAATTGGTGGATTATGCATGCAGGGTTGTTTCAATTTCTTTGTTGCTCTCCAGAGGGAGTAATCTGTTTCTGAATCATCCGTTAGGTTACTCAGATATTTGGCTACGCCTTCATTTTTGTATTTGGTGATTTCTCTACTTAAGTTTTGGGTAGCATTATTTAGTTTGTTTTTATCTTCTGGTGCTCTTGTTTGTTACCATCTTTTCCTTAATTTTCTCTTTTGAGCTACTAGTTCTTTAATTTCTTTGGTGTAATTATTTCCAGCTGTTAGCCTTTTGATTTCAGGGGTATTCTTCCAGGCAGCCTGTTGGACATACTTTACAAATTTCTCTGTTTCTTGGTCTAGTTGCTCCATTGTTTTAAGTGGTACATTCAACTGGATACGATTGGTCAGATCCTCCTCGAAACCCTTCCAATTGGTATTTTTGTTAACTAACATCGGTTTCTGATCTTTCTTGATTATACTTTCACTCACTGTTAGTATAACAGGTGAGTGGTCTGAGTCTAAATCCATACTTTCCTCAGTCTCCATATAGTTCGATGAGATGTTCCTAGTAATGAAAAAGTCCAGTAGGTCAGGGATCTTTTTTGGGTCCATGGGCCAATATGCGGGTTTACCAGTTGATTGGTAGCTACATCCAAGTTCAGTGGCTGCTGCATGCAGCTGACTTCCTTTGGTTGTCGTCAACCTAGATCCCCACCGTGTATTCTTCGCATTATAGTCACCTCCAATTATAAATTTGGTGCCTAATTTATTTAAGACGTTAAGATAACTTTCTTTTTTTTGATTATGTCTTGGAGGGCAATAAATGGCAGCTATTGTTATTTTTCCTTTTTTTTTGTATTGATTTTTACTGCTGTTACTTGATTTTCCTCAAGTTCTATATTCCGTTATTTATAATGAGAAATTTGATTTTTTATTATTATTGCGCTCCCTCCTCTTGCTGCATTTGAGGGGTGAATGGTATGATACATTTTATATCCTTTAATTTTAATATAATCTTGTTTCGTCAGGTGCGTCTCAGAGATAAGACACACATCAATTTTCTGTATATCAAGGAATATTTGCAATTCTTCTTTTCTTTTGCTGATTCCGTTAGCATTCCATGTGGCTATTCTGATACTTTCGTGCATCATTTTATTTTGTTCACGTTGTTTGATTTGCTTCTCTCTTCTAGTTTCTGTATTCTTTCAGAAAATGAATGGAGCAACTTTTCTTGTTTGTCTAGCCTTTCTATGAGCATTTGTAGGAGTTCGTTGGTAGAAGTTTCTGTTTTTTCCAAAGTGGTTGGATTTTCAGTCTTGCTAACGCTTTGTGCGTAAGATTTTTCCATGCTAACTTGTGGGTAGGCTTTAGGCGGATCCCTTTTCAAGTTATTTCTTCTGTCTTGAAACGTTTTTGCTACCACGCACCCTCTGTAGCTAGCTGGATGTTCTTCACCATAATTAGCACATTTTGGCTTAACTTCCATGGTTCTTTTACAATCTCTAGTTTGGTGTTTGCCTGCGCATTTTACACATCTTGGTTCGCGATTGCAAAACCTTTGTGTATGACCATGCAGCTGGCATCGTTTGCATTATGGTACTTGCCTTGGTTTTTTAATAGGTTCAATTTTGATGTTCATGCCTACGATGGTCTTGATTTCATAGATATTTTTGATGTCCACTTTGTTATCGAAGATCAACATGAACAACGGTAATGGCTTTTTCAGGATTTCATACTTTCCCTCACCTCATGAGATTCTCTCTTTTTTCAGCATATTGATTGCATTAACACATGTTAGTTTTCGTTGATTCAGTTCGTTTATGATTTTTTTGCGGTTGTGCAGTCGGAGGTAGTCCTCTGGCCATTACTTTTATTTCTCTGTTTTGTTTATCCTCGTATGAATGCCATTGAAAGTTTTGTTCGTTGAGACTCTCAACTGTTTGTTTGTAACTTTGTCTGTTATCAATATTAATTTTGATTTGGTCATTATTTAACGCTGTCGCTTTAAATATAATTCCCTTATTATTTAGCGTAGTGTATAACATGTCGTAATCAGCTACATTACTTACAACTACTGGTGGAGGTTTTGGGTTTTTCTTTTCTCTTTCTTTGACTTCTTGGGTTTGCCTACTCTTTGTCTGATGCTCCGAAGAGTAACCTGGCGACGATTCTGCTTTTCTCTTTTTAATGTTTTTGTTTTTGTTTTTACGTTTAGAGGCTGTTATCCAACCTACTTCTTTAGTTAGCTCTTCTTCATCCGTCTCGTATTTTGTTGTTTCCGAGTCGGTTGAGTTGTTTTTATTTTTACCCGGTATTGCATCTTGATTAAATATCTTTAGCTGTAACGCAACTATTTGTTCTTGCATGTTTGCTAAAGTAATTTCAAGGTTTACTCTTTTTTCTTTGTCTTTAATCCATGCATTATATAATGCCTGTTCATTACTGCATCCTATTTGGTTTGCCTGAAGTAAGGCTTGTTTTTGTTCGGCCAGTATAATTTCTTCTGGCTGCTCCGGTCGATTCATATCGATCGTTTATCTATTTGTTTACTGGCCGTGACCTTCGCCCACACGCTACGGGACTCCATGCAGCGTACGGCCGCCGATGTTATAACTTATCAACTTTCACTTTCCGATATATACGCACTTGTTTATTTTACTAATAATTTGTTCACGCAGGCCAACCAGCGACACGTCTTATCGCTGCGATAGTCCGACATAAACTTACTCATTATAATGATACGACATTGTAAATACTTGTTGGTTAGGATATTATTCTAATACATTATTATATTACAGACCAAATCAATTGATTTTCCGCTGTATTCAACGGGACATTTTTAATCTCCAAACGAAAGTTCTATTATTCAAAATAAAGTCCGCTATGAGCAAAAGAAAGGACGGTTTACCTAAATACATAAGAAAATGGTTTTGTTAAGTAACACTATTTTTTTGTATACGTTTAAGTAACATATAAATTTATATAATAAATACAAGTGTTCTAGAAAATAACAGACTTAAACAAGATTAATATTCGATTACTTCGTGCCTTAAGGGTCCTAAATAATGGATCTGTCAACAATGGAAAAATAGCAGATTTTAGATGCAAGATATTTTTGTTGATGTTAAATTTGGAGAAAACCTTTCCACGTCAACTTATGAAGAATTTAGTAATCTACCTCGCTGAAGAATCAAATTTAAAAAAAAATTATCGGATTAAAGAAAATTAATTGATATGTCAAAATATTAAAAATAAGTTTTCTCAAAAATCCTTCGGAGGAGATTTGTTTGCTTGGGTTCACGTTATAAATTGAATAAAAAGCTACCCCGCTCTGCACTTATTTTGCGTTCAACTATTCTTTACTTTGTTTTAAATGAATATAAAATAAATTAAAATTAGGCAACCCACATTACAATGAATTGTTATTCTAGTAAAAATCTTTCCCGCGGTTACAAATGTGTAAATATTTGGTCATAAATGAATTTTTATTCGCTTAGATATTGAGTTATTATTACAAATATTTATTATATATTCCCTATGTGTAATAAGTACTCGGACATCCTTGGCTTATTAAATTATGTGCTATGCAACTAATATTACAATTCCGATCCACTATATAGGATCCTTAAGGATTTAGCTATATAGGTTTCCATATGATTAAAATAACTTAAACAGTTTTCAACGCTTATGTGTTCAACAGCATTTCCAATAGCTGCATAAAGTTCTTCGAAGTTGTTGGGTTCTTGTAGTTTTATTAAAATATTCAATCGGATTCAAAAATGAAGAATACGGTGGTAGATATATTACTTCGTGTCCCAAAGCTACTATCAGATTTCTTGCATGTTCAGTAAGATGAAATGGAATATTGTCAATGATTTATAAAGGCGTGGTAGATATTATTGTCCGAAAGCTTCTGAAGAAAACTTGTTAAAAATTCGCAAAATTTGTCTGAATTTCATGCTGAGTCCTTTCAAAAAGGTAAGTATACCTCTGTGTTGCGGATTGCCGCACAGATTGATATATTTTTGCTTCGAATTTGCCTCGTTTGTTTACGCGCATTTATACAGCTGTTCTCCTATTCACTCTTGAATATATTTGGATTCCAGATTCATCGAGAAAAAGCATTTTTTCTGGATGAACTTTAAAGTATACCGGTATCTCCTTTCTATCGTATTTTCGCAACTTCGGTTTTCTGGAACTACACGAGTATTTTTTACGGTAAAGTGAAAATCGTGTAAACATCTGAAAGTTTCTGACATTCTGGAGTGTTTCAATTCTGAATACTTTAATACTTGTCTGTCTATGGTTGAAAAGTTAATCAACATTTTTCCGAAATATCTTCAAACATTTGGTGTGCAAAGTTTTGGTTAATACAGTGCACTTTTCATCCACTCAGTCACATATTTGTTCTTTTCCTTTAATCGTTAATATTTGTGGACGATGTTCTTTGGAGTTTTTGTTCATTCAGTTTAAATTTTTGTATACCTTAACAATTTTTTCAACCATATCGTACTTAACATCAAGCGTCGTGCTTAAATTTTTCAAAGTTTCACTTCTGTTAAACGCTTTTATTATTAAACATCTTTCGTACTGATTTTATTGAAAACTATACTTTTTACATGTACTACTAATGCCACCAAAATGAAACGAACTGATAGCGATCGTCCTTTCTTTTGTTCACAGCGGACTTTATTTTGAATAATAGAACTTTCATTTGGAAATTAAAATCTCCTGTTGACAAGCGAACTTTCTGTTGACGATATCGGAATTACTTATGAAGACAGCGGAAAATCAATTGATTTGGACTGTTATTAAGTTGACACTTGACAGGAAGGTTATGTTGTGATAGTTACACCACATCGACAATCCCAACCATACACATAATAAATCGAAGTAACAACATTGACAGTTTATTACAAATTGCTTACGGTAGTAAAAGAGTTATATTTCTTATAAGAGACTGGACTGAATACTAAGGTTAAGACGCTCTATAGTTACAGAGCCTTAACTGTTGAAAGTTATTTTGACAGTGTCATCGTGACATCAATAAATATGTCATTTGATTTAAAGATACAATAAGACAACAGACTCAGCTGGTATTCAAGATTTTATTAACAAAAAAGGCGATGTTAAAGCATTTGTTAAAATTATTGTCCATTATGTTGAATACGCCTCCTCATGCTACTAAAAGCATTTTGCAGCATTGCAGGCACTATTAATGCACATTCTTCAATAATTCTTTGCTGCAGATCTTGAAAATTACCAACAGAAGTTTTAAATATTCTATTCTTTAAGTGAGCAAACACGAAGAAGTCCATAATTGTCAAACAAGGTGATCGTGGTGAAAATTCAACTGCCGTATGTAAGCTTATAATCCGATCATTAAAAAACACACGAAGGAGAGCTATATTTTCTTGTGTTGTGTGTGCCGTTGCACCATCTTGCTGGAAGTAACCATATTGTAATTCATCTTGGTGCAGCTGTTCATTAAATTCATTCAAAATGTGTCTATACATCATAGCATTAATTATAAAATTATTGGTAGTAAGCAAGACGTCTAGGATAGTCTACCGGCAAAATAGCCTGATGTGATTGCATCTTATATGGATGCATGTGAATGGTTTTCTTTGCAATTTTTTGGCATGTTTGGCATAATTTATAACTTGTTCCGAACGAACAGTTGTTCTACCTGTACGTGACTTATGGCTCACAGAACCAGTCTCACGAAAAACACCAACACAATTGGAAAGGCAGTTATAAAAGTTTTTGGGGATTATAGCTAACCCTGGGAAGTGCTCTTTGAATTCATCCAAACAAACACACTAGCTGTACACCCAAATTCCATCAATTCGCACTCCAATTCGAAAATAGGCTTCAGTCATGTACGTCTTTTTGCATTGTATTTTAGACCATATTTGAATTTATTCAAGATCGTTGTTCACACTTTCTTTCAGCAGTGCTTACACATTAATTGAGGACAGCCAATGTCACTATCAAAATAATTTTCAAAAGAGTGAAGTTATAACGTTCAGACATATTTTCTATACCAATGCCACATTCGTCCTAGAAACATTATATCATGGTATTAATAGCGTTTGAAAGAAATCAGTTTAGTGTAAAAGCAGACGTTTCTCGTGCGACTATTTTTTACGATTTTAAATGTGGCCTAACTCAACGACAATGCATCGATCGGTTTTAATCTGCCTATGGTGATAAAGCACCATTCAAAACCACAGTTTACGACTGATTTACAGAATATAAGCGTGATCGTACTAGTGTCAGTGATGAATTTCGTGCAGGTCGTCCACTAACTGCTGTTGTTCCGGCAAACATCAATGTTGTGCTAGAAATGATTGAAGTGGATCGACATGTGACATATCGAGAGATAGATGCCATTGGGCATTGGTACAAGTCAAATACAAACGATTTTACATGAGCATTTAGTAGTGAAGAAATTTTGCAATTGTTTGATTCCGCACAACTTAACCAATGCTCAAAAAATGACTCTTGTGTGAGTTGGTGCAAAGAAAAGTGCTTCAAAAATACAATCGCGGTGTTTCTGCCAACCTACCTATACAGTATCGTAGCAGGTGACGAAATCTGGATATGTTCATACGAACTAGAAACACAACAGTATTCGACTTATCACCTAACGAGTTCTTCCTGTTCCCTTTTGTCAAAATCAAATTGCGTGGTGACCGATTTTTGACACTGGAAGAAGCATTTCGATACCCAATTCAGTGCAAGTCGACTCTTATTTGTGACGTCCCTGCATGTTTACGTTTCTAGATTTGATATTTGCTAAGGTTTTGTTTGTTTTGGTCATGAAAGAGATAAGTTTTTACAAGTTTGTGTGCTTTTTCAGAAAAGTATTTTCATTGCAGATCGTTGCTGCTATGACTACACATCTGGTCATTTTGACACAGTTAGACAACTGGGATTCTACGACACTCAACGATATTATGTCCGAGAACACTACCCAGTTTGAATTAAACAATTGAAGAAATATCAAAAATATATCGCTAGAAGTGATTGCACAAGCGAAACTAATCCAGTACTATGAATCGTATTTTATTTTTAGGCAAGAGGAAATATTTACGCTCGCTTATGTTTTTTTTTCTCTAAAATATAATATACATATCTCAAGATTTAATTATAAAATGATCTCCATTTATATGAAAAATTAATGTATCTTTAATCGTAGAATTATATTTATGAATTGTGTTAATTATAATTTAATTTCTTGGACGATTAGAGATCATTTTAAAATTAGTTTATTTTTCAGTGTTTGGCAATCATAATTATAATTTCCTAATTTTGCCACTGATAATTGTAAATTAAGTAATTTTTAATTTCTTAAAAATTATCCAACCGGCCGAGATTCGAACTCATGGTCGATTAGAGGTCATACTAATTTTAAATTATTTTAAAATCAATTTATTTTTCAGTGTTTGGAAATCATAATTATTATAATTTCCTAATTTTGTCACTGACAGTTGTAAATTAGGTAATTTTTAATTTCTTAAAAATTATCCAACCGGCCGAGATTCGAACTCAAGATCTCCCGATCACTAGTCAGGTGCGTTGCCAATTTCGCCACCGTGGGTTCCTGAATTTGAGTCTGTAAATCGTACTGTTATACATATATATATCAAGTAACATATAGAAGTATTGCTGGCGTACCAGCAATACCAGAAAATGTAGAGGAATAAAAATCAGCAAAAAAAGCTGCTTACATGTCATTAAAAAAAAAGTTACCATGGAAATGCGTTTACATATGAAAACAAAGAGTAGGCTAAGAAAAGGAGAATAATTATTAAAAAAACTTATGTTACAGACAATTTGTTATAAAGTTTATATTTATGGAAATAAACCGCCCATTCCATACTCTGACTAACCCTATATATTAAACACATATATTAGGTTCTTAGCCGTATTTGTTAATACACATGAATCGTACATACGCATATATACAGGGTGTAACAAATGTAAGGGGACAAACTATGGCAGCAAGCTTTCCATATAAAAACATGAAAAAAGGTTCCTATCAACATATGGCCACAAACGCTCATTTTATGAGATATAATGAAAAACATAGTTACATTCCTTTACTACAAAAGGTACAATTTATTTTTTTTAAACGATTGCGAAAAGTATTATTTAAAGTAAATCTACGATGTGTCCTATTTCTGCCTTATTAATTAGAACCGCATACACTAAGGATTTCAAGTGTCCCCATAGATACATATCCAATGGATTGAGGTCAAGAGACCTTGGAGACCATGCCACTGGTCCAAATCTGCTTATCCATCTACTTAGACAGGCCCCATCTTGTATTGCACGAACTGGTCGATCAAAATGTGCCGGAGCTCCATCATGCATGTACCACATTTTAATTCTTATTTTTAGAGAAACATTTTCTAATAGGTCTGGAAGATAATGTACCAAAAAATGTCTGTACACATCGCCCGTAAGACGTAGTGGTAATACATATGGACCAATCGAAACATCACTAACAATACCAGCCCATACATTGATTTGGAATTGTTGTTGGTGCCTAACATAAAGTGTAGCATGTGGGGTTTCATCTGCTCACATATGCTGATTATGTAAATTTGTGATGCCATCTCTACCGAAAGTTGATTTCAGAACATTGTCAGTGTCAGTGACTGTGGGTTTCTACCCGTTAGGAAGGTTCCTATTGAGATATAACCTGACGATGATAATGTTGTGCAGCAGCATCTTGTTGGAAATAAATTCTTGAAAAAGATTGGGTAGAGCAATCCTTGCTCTGATAAGCGGAACAACACCATTACTCCATGAAAATTGACATGTTTCTCCATAATGTGAATGTTTTCACCTGACTAATACGTGTAATAGTTGCGGTTAATTAGACCATCTAGCTTAAATATAGCCTCGTTGCTTAACATTAATTATTGGGAAAATTCTTAGTCTTCTGTACACTTCACCAAAAACCACTCACAAGACTCACCTCGCATATGTAGATCATCTTTATTGAGGGCCAGAATCGCTTCAGAAGACATAGAAAACTGTCCTTTGAAATTCTTGAATTTCCAGCAGAATGGATAAGCGATGTTCTAGGTTGTCGCTCTTTCATGTCCTTCAGACTAATCTCTAAATGGTTTTATGGTGAGTCTCATAGGTGAATCAGTGTGAAATCCTGTTGGCAATTCTACCGTGTATTCGCACTTCCAGTGGAAATTTAACAGAAACATTCGTCCTTGAAAAATCAATCTGGATTGGAATATTATTTCTCAGGGGCTAGATCTTCAATAATGATAAAATTGTGCATTATTTGTCAATATTCTAGACATAGCGGAAATATATATACCTATATATAGAAAAAAACATAATTTGCATTTATAAATGGACTTCATAGATACCTAATTATTTCATTTTAAGATCATTATTAAATACATTATATACATATCTGTCCAATCAATGTAGTTTGAGTCTGCTGCACAAAGAAGATTTTAATAACATATTAATCAGAATGATAATTAGTATGCATATCATTATATATTTGTTAATACTAATTATTTTTTACCACATATTTCTTATTATTTTACACCATTGTCGTGTAACATGTTTTTGGTAACGTGTTATATTACTCATGCACCAAATTGGTATGTGCATGTATATTGATGACCTCCTATGGCCCACAACTAAAGTAGAAAATGAATAAAAGATATAGTGGAATTTATAGCGAAAGAAAAGTTTTAATAATAAATGGAAATGCCGTTTACAACTATTAAAAAAATGTGTTTCACATTCACAACTTTTCTTACTTTACTAGGTGATGAATTTTAAACACAGTACAAGTGGATGTATTTGTAAGTTGTATTTTATATTTAAAGTGTGTTTCCAGAATCATACAGTTTTGGGTTGCTATGAGCTGCAACTGCCGTACGACAACGCACCTTCTTGATTTCTGGTGATTCACCACAGAAATAATAAGGTACCTATCAGTGACAGCCGTGAAAGTATACGACTGAAATACATTTTTAAGCATTTATAGCTGCTCAAGACTGTAAACACGTGAAATAAAAGAGATTGCGTTGTTATATTATGTAATACTGAAATGTTTGAAAATAAAAATTATGTGATTTGTATTGATGTGACTTAATGAAGAATAAAAGTATCAAAAAAGGTTTTCTCGTGTTTCGTTAGTTTACCTTAACCCAAAAACGAACGCTACATATGTGTTACCTACTAAACCCAAACTGAAATTTCTAAAATCATTTCATTCAATGTCCTTCGAAAGTTTGTGATAATTTCACGCCAGAACGAGTTTAATCGGTTAGTTTGGCACACATAAGACTTCAAAGGAACTCCTACAGATCCTTTATATACATCATACTGATGCTACAAAAAAGGATTTATTTCTGTATTTAGGTGCTCCCAATAATTTTGTTTGTTAAGCTTTCCTTTTTGTTCAGATGCTAGTCAATAAATTCTTTGTTTATAAGTATTTAAATTTTATAGATACAAGGTTTTTTTCTTATTTCCGTGTCTATTTACATGCAAAAAATTCTGTGCAAATGTGCACCAAAAAATATACTGTCATTTTCTTTCGTGGTTTTAGTTATTTTATTTTAATTTTGAGGCAAAATGAAGGTAACGATACGCGGTGTTCCCCAGAGGCAAGCACTAAACGCGCGCGATGCTGTTTGACTTTAGTTTGTCTGAATGAAGCGTTTGTTCTACTGGTGTTCATTTCTGTGTGATACCTAAATGTTAATCTTTGGTCCAAGTGTGCGACAAAATATCTTTGTGAATATAATGGGCGGGTTTACTGTCAGTTTTTATTTTTTGTCATCATTTTCGAAGAAGATCATTTGATTTGACTTTTGCTGGACTCCGCCGAATAAAAACAATTTATTTTTATTATTATTATTTTGTAACTTTGGCTTTTTTTCTTACTATTCAACTTAGTTTCATTTATCATCGCAATATCTATATTTTCTTGATGTAGGAAACTGATAAATTTTATTAATTGGCGTTCCACATTAATAATTCAGTGTTCATTTTTGCTGTTGAAGTTATATAATGGCATAGTCTATAAAATTACATCAGCATTTTACCGTGTAGGTCTTTCAATTTGCTATCTAGCCAGCGTAAATTAACTATCTCGTTAATTTGTCTAAATGCGGTAGAGATCTCTTGAATATAATTTAGATCGCCTGTATTTTGATTAATCGAAGCCTCGAAGCCTCTGGTGGTATTGCGCTTGAATATGATACCGTTTTTGGTTGTTTGGTGCATGGTCAGTCATTGATTGACCAATTTTCATGTCGTGAGAATGACTTGGGTAATTGGAGTAATACCTTTTATATATTTTTAGTGTATCAATTTTTTTAAATGTTATTTTGCATCAAGAATCATATAATTCATGATTTATTTGCATCAGTTTAAGGTATAAATTCGTTTACGAGTTTGTAAAATTGTAAATTTTCAAGTATCTGTTTTATTTACCTTTTCCATATAACAAAGAATATTTCAAAATAGAGAAAGCACGGCATCCGAGAGTAAGAGATCATAGCAACTCATAACAATCACCTGAGTGGATAAAGGAGTTTTTAAATGTAAACTCCTTTGTATGCACAGCAATATGTATACAGAGAAGCCTTCCAGTTACATGCGTTGTGTATAACATAATATGTCACAATTTTTTCAAAAAATTCAGTCATAAGCTGTTTCTTGTTAACCAATTTTTATTTAAATTTTTTATGGAGCAGCGACTTTGATTAATAGCATGCTCTGTGCCTCTTGTAACAGCTTTTTATAACACTCAGCACTACCTCCCATATCGGTGCTTCGTACAGTATGGAATGAAACATCAGCAAGGCAAGGACCTCTTGGTGCTTGCTCATTTGACAATATTTAACTCCTACTTTGATCTCTCTTCCTAGATAGTTATTAATGATACTTCCCGTATCAAAAACATATCCATAGTACTTATTTTTATTGTTAAAACATATTGTGTTATTTTTCCAGCTATAATACGCGCCTCTCTTTCCCTTGGTGCAAGCTTTAATTCGCTTGTGATTCATCCTTTTGTTAATTCGTTTAAGGTTTTTATTTGTAACCCTCATTAGATTCGTTTTTAGTGTCTGCAGTAACTATGTATGCCACATCATCGACAAATGGAATTCTTTCCTGCAGCCCCTGCTGCGCGATTTTCAATACAATATTGTATAAAACATTTCATAGTGAAGGACCCGCACCCAACATGATTAAGTTCTAGGTGGCTGTATTAAATGCATTTTGGACATCTAGGATTACTAAGACATTCGAGTTTATATGATACTCTCTATAACATTTACAACATCGCCTAAAAACCCAAGTGACTGGCACTTTTAAACAGTAATTTTTTAGGACTTTTCTGTCATGTAAATATTTCCATTTAATTTATTTTTAGAATTTTTAATTTCAGTTAATGGTATATAATTCTAAAGAACATGCAGCGAATTATCGAAACAACCAATGAATTCACACAGTGGAATGATGGCTTTACTAATTAAGCATATAATAGTTCTTTAATCAATCCTCCTTACTTCATAGGAACTTTACAATATTAGCAGGAAAATTAAATTCGACAAATATAAATTTACGTTAATTTATTTAATTCTTCAAGGTCTATCACAAAACAGAACAAATTATATACTTACCATTCCATTTAACAAAATGTATGTTTGTGTTGCTTCATCAACAATAACAATAGCTATAAATTAAAATATCTTAAAACTGAAAACCCGGTATTACTTCATTATGCCTTATTTTCCTTCCAAATTGGATATAAACTGTTACGTTTTTGAAAAGACAAAGAATTGTATTCGTAGAGAAATTCGTTTCTGCTATTTTACTTTGCTATTCAGACATTAGGTCTATTGACGATTAATAGTTATTTACTTTCTGAAAACATTATTAATATTATTATATGTAGTATAATATAATAAATTTCTGAGGTGGTAGGATATTCCATTAAGTTTGTATATAATACTTATAATGTAAATAAAATATAATTATTACAGCTATATACTTTGTGTTCCTACCGTCTTCGTTATGTATGAGAAGTTCTTGGAAAATTGCCAACCCAAATTGGGCAATATGTCAATCTTTACAATAAATTAATTTAATAATGTATTGTACATTAAGAGTTATTGTTTTCTGAAAGGATTATTATAATTATGTGTTGTAGTATGTTATAAATTTTGGGCTGGCGCGTTATTCTATAAATTTACTATAATGTAATGGACATTATTTCAGCCATTTCGTATTCGTACCATCTCAGTTATGCATGAAAACTTCTGTAGAAGATGTATACCCAAATTGGGCGATATTTTCGGTTCTATAAATCCATTTGAAAATTATTGTCGAGCTCTTTGCTTGTGTAATTACAAAATTGCTCAAACCGATGCGATAAGATATAATGAAATTACCTGTGGGGTAATAGCAATTCATACTCTGCAGTTTTTCTTGATTATATTCATACTGCTTTACGATATTTGCAATTATTGACACATTCTTCAAATTTCTTTTTTATTTCTTAAAAATCCTCTTTTTTCTATAACTTCCTGAAGTCAGTCGTTGAAATTCTGTATAAGACGCCGCAACATATCTAACGGAACGTTGGCAATGTCTTGAATATTTTTCTTTTCAGCGCCGGAATATCTCGTGGTTTATCAATAAAAACCTTGCTTTTGAGATAGCCTCACAAAAAGTAATCGCGCGCCGTCTAGCAATCTTGGATACCACTCAAGATCCTCGTGTTTAGAAATAAAGCGATCTGGAAACAGTCGTCACACAGCAGTCTTTGATACCCTTGCGGTATGAGCATTAGTACCGTCTTGCTGAAACCATGTATTCTGGTTGTTTTTTTTTGTGGAAGTAGGTTCAATTTCTGTGTGGGAAACTGGTTTATCATGTCAGCATAGCGTGCAGAATTGACTGTTACAGTATTTTCATTCTGATCCTCAAAAAAGTAGAGACCAATATTTCTCATAGAAGATATAGCACACCATACCGTTACCTTCAAACTGTGTAATGGTTGTTGGTGAAGTTCCTCTGGATTTTCCAAAGACCAGTAACGGCTGTTTTTCTTATTGGTATTTCTGATAAATTAAAATGCGCCTCATTGGACATGCATAAATTATAAACATTAATTTCTGCTTGTACCATCCTTTCAGCGAAATGCAGGCGACGAGATTGATCTGTTGGCTTAGTGCTTGAACAATTTGGATCTTTTAACGATAGAAATGGAGATCCTTGTGTAAAATTCGGATAAAAGTTGTCCTAGCTAATCCACTTGCCTGAACATGTTTTCGACTTGAAGCTTTGGACTTGCAGTAAATCGATCAATGTTATCCAAAGTTCTCATATTTCTGTTTGGCCACGTTCGTTTGACATTGTTCGCTGTTTCACTTTCCTCAAATTTACGAGCCCACTCTTTTATGGCGTTACCAGATGGAACTTTCCCGTGACGAGGATGTTATGCCTTATTTTTACTTTTGCCTATGTCCCGCATTACTTAAGCATTTCGCAATATATGGCACCTTAAACTTTACTTATCGGCCGTGCCTGGTATGTTATGTGATCTAGTTTGACATGGATTACATCTATTGTGTGAACACATTTCATTTCCTTAGGCTAGATTTACTGGTAAATTCGGTTTTAGGTTATCCATGCATTCAGACGATGAACTTTATAAATGACTGAGTTTTTCTTAAGACTACGTTTTATAATGAATAGTTCCTGGGCCTGTTTAACAGTAGCTTATGCCAACCTACCTGTATTTACTCTGTTGTTTTAATTTTGGTAAACGTTTAATGTCTACTGTCGACTTATTGCACTTACAGGCTACGATATCTGCGTATTCTTGTTTGTTTCGATCTTAGTTTTATTGCTTTCATGTTGCCTTGTTTGTGAAGGGAAGTATTGTGTTGGGATACCCTTCCAGCGCCTTATTTACACATGTCCCAAATGAATCATGTATTGTGGCAAACGAAAACTTCCTTTGGTTTTATGATTGTTTTGTTAGCTGTAAAAAAAAGGTTTATTGTAACTTAAGAACAGCTTAGGCACTGTGCTACTTCTTTTCTTCTTCCACGGACATGTTCTTGTTGGTAATGGGGGGGGGGGGGGGGGCTGTCGCAGAAATGTCATCTTTCCGAGCTATACGGTGAACCTAACCTTCTGTACATATTACCCGTATCTTCGTCGGGATCCATTGCCTGTAAGAACAATTACGGTCGGGCATATGTCCCGCCGCTATCCTGTGTGCATTATTTGGTCATATTTAATCTATTTACCTGGGTGTCGGTCATTTATAATGTTTGTACGGCTTGAGATGCGTTTGTTTACTTGCTTCGAGCGAAATCACTAATCTGACAGTTCGCATAATACCAACCTTGTAGACGTGAAATTGCTTTCTTCGTTATATTTAATTATGTGATCTTACGTACGTCGTAGGTGTAATTTCAATGAATTTTGTCATCATTTTGAGCTCCGAGGATGATTGTGTTTAATTATATAGGTCACGTGGCTGACGGTTTCTTTTGCAATATAGTTTTGTGTTAGTTAAATTATTCGAATTCTTCCCGCGTACGGGCAGAACTGTTTCCGCATTTCGGAAGCCAGCGTGAAGTCTAGGGCGCATGGTTGAGGGAAGCACGCTGTTGTAAAGACACTTTCAAGTCAACCTTCATTAAGTAATCACGTGTGCAAACTACTTATTTCTTTTTGAACTTTATGTAATAAGTAGTAAATTTCGCTACCTTATCGTATGTAATTTTCGTGGGTGTGTCGTAGTTTCCGTCACCCTAAGTTTTGCTGATCCACGAAGTGGATTCTTAGTTTCTTTTTGCGCCATTGTGAATCTTGAATTTTATTTATCGTGTTCTCCAAGGAAAATTGGGGAACCTGGTGCAGGGTGCCTATTCATCGGTATCCGTCGCACGACATCACGGTCGTGCATTATTATTTGAGGGAACTCTGATCCCCATTAAGACGCATTACCTGTTGTACCTCATGCAGGACCTGAAGGTCTCCGGCATGTCGTCTCCAGCTAGTGAGCCCACCTTCTCACATGTTTAGCCAGATAAGTACAACACCATTTAACAAACTACGACGTATAACTCGTCTAATTTGTCAATATTCTGTGCCGGATGGGCTGGTCAATACACATGCTTAAGAACTTATTAGAGATCTACTAAATTTTATTACAACCACCATTTCATGTGTTAGGTCACAACTACCGCTGTTTAAATTTTGGCTTAAATTTGAATTTGACTTCGTTGTATACCGAGTGATCCCAGAAGTAGGATAATTGTTGGGTCACTCGTTGATTACGTACTTTTGTAACAACCTGAGGTGCGACTCAGATTAAAATTTTCTGGAAGTAAATCTTTATAGTGAAATTCAATAATTCCCTTCTTTTTTTTATATTTTTTTTTACGTTTGATTAAATTGTGCTAATTAAATTTCATAGGTGGACATAAAATCTGTACAGTAAATTCAGTAATTTCTTTTATATACATACTATTTTACCTATGTGTAAAATGAACAAATTAACTATCATTTGCAAACAAAAATTCTTAACATATCATTTGTAAACAAAAAAGGTTCTTGCAGTAAATTCAATAGTTTCTCTCTCTACTACTATTTTACTTGTGTCTAAAATGTGCTAAATTATGTACCAATTGTAAACATAAGCTTTTGCGAATCGCGTAAATACCATCTCAAGATTTTGTTTTCCTTTTAAAATTTAACAGTTTAATTATCTTATATTGTAGTAGTATCGCCGATGGTTGGCGACTTATCTAAGTTCGTATGTAATTAAGCTTGTAAGGCTTACGAAACGTTTCGGCTGCCGACCTACCTCTAGTAATAAGAGCGGAGGGTATGACAAATTTTCTAACTGCTAATACTTCATTATGTTATGGCTTTGAAACAAGTATTTTAGGAATAAATTTTGCCGCACACCTAAACTTTCAATTTTCAATATACCTCAATAATTTAAAAATTTCACCATGTTTTGATTGGAATAATTATATTCTTTTTTTTTACTTTTAAGTATATAATTTTTATAATACCTCAATACATTGAATAGTACATGTCAGTTTTGAACCATACGATATAATCTTGCGTAATTATGCTTTAACCTTTGTGTGTTGGAAAACCTTTTATATATAATATACATAGGATATTGTCTATCTATTTTTTTTTGGTTATGTTTTCCCTATACCTTGTGTCGAATTAGCGCATGAGTAAGGTTTGTATAATAGTTCCATATAAAGGGTGATCCAGTAGTGTATTCCGCTGGAGGGACACATACAGTGGCGTTAATTAGAAACCGCAGGTAGGTTACCTCCAAAGGTAGCATAGTGTCCTGGTGCCCGGACAACGTCGCAAGCGTCGCCGCCGACCGACGCTCTATTCACCTTGCTACAGTGATCTCCCTATACCGTAACTCACCTAAGTTATATAATATAGTTGCGACGTTGACGAGGGCGTAACAAGGAATATTGAAATTAATCCGACATTTCCGCTATACTGCGTCCTCTTTTTATACGTTACAATCAACATTAAAATATTCGTATATGATATACGTTTTATTTAAGGATTTCGTAGATATTTTCTATATGTATATATAATTCGTTTGTTATATGTACATGATGTACGTTTTATTTTAGGATATCGTAAATATTTTATATATGAATAAATTATTTGCTTATTATATGTTATTTTAGACTAGTTCACATTTTGTTCAATTTCACTGCCTGCACATTTTAATATCATAATAACCAAAGCTCGTAGTACACTTACCTTGATATTGTTGACAAATAAAAGCAATTCTGTTCTGTGAAGGTCCTTACCTACTGTTGTAACTCTACATCCACTTACACATGTTACAATATCCTGACAGTTTGGTGAACAGGTGAACATGTCGACACGTTCGTTTCGAATTTCGGTCTCTTTGGTTCGGCTGATGCATAACCATGCAAGATGTCTACCAAATACGTACTTGAGCGCTCAATTACGGCGCATCAACATTAGACGCATTTTATACGTAATATTATAATGTAGATTTTAGTCACAACTTGAGGATCATGGCAGTAATAAAACAATATCGGACGCAGAAATTAAAAAGATGAGGTTTCACTAAAAAGAAATAAGCTCTACGTTGTTATTTTGCTAATTATTGATAAGAAAAAAACAACAATAAGAATAAAAAGGACTATCTTTAAGAACTGTGTACCTACCTAGGTACCGTATCGTTTTCGCCGTACACCTGCTCACCATACACCGCATAGCAGTAATGCAGAATAGTATATTAAAATACAAGTTTCATAAGACACGATTTTTGCGCACGCGTTCAAGCTAGGCGAGTTTTCTAAAGAACAAGTGCGCAAAATGTCTTATGAAACGTGTATTTTATACTATTTTTTCTATTTCGGTTATTAAAAGTTCAAAAAAGCTTAAAATAAGAGACATGTTTTGTTCGAATATTTTAGAAATTTTGCTTTTTTGAAGTTGGTTACTCTGATTTTTAAGTAGAACGTTTTAAATATTTGAATATCGGTGGTGTTATATGTAGGTAATTGTGTTTAAAATTCAGACTGATTTATACAATAAATTATTTCAAATTATCAACAAAAAGGACGAAATAAATAACTGTACGCCCCCAGAGATTCGCAAAATAGCAGAAGACAATTTACAAAATCTTTCGTCCACAAACTCTCTACATATTTATCAAGACAAACTTTTATAACAATTGTACTATTCAACATGGTAAGTAAATGTCAATAGTAGCATCAGAAAACTTATCATCCAACTCTGCTTAACAATTTATATTGCTAATTAGTAAGTGAAATGTTAGCATGTGTGCTTTTTATTCTTTGTACAATTTTATTGCACATTTTTGTTACTTTAAAGGCTTATATTTTGACATTTGAATACGATTTGGTTCCATTTTTTTGTTACCAACTTCAAAAAAATAAAATTAGCGTGCGATAAAGTAATACTTTATGCAACCAAAACGGGTGTCGTAAAGTGAACTTTATAGCACCGGAATAGAAAAAATATATTATGTCTACCTAGTAAGTAGATGTAACCAAATAATAAGTATGTTATCGTTTAATAATTATTTCTATGAGGAAAGAATAGAACAGGAGAGAGTCTCGTTAAAAATAATATTTATCCAAAGTGGTAACTCAATATGGCCGCCGCAGTGCATAGGCGTGCATAAATATTTTGTATAGTCTTCCTATGTTCTCGATAATCATTTAAAATAGGTTCTTAGTCCAATAATAATTAACAAAATATCGTGAATGCATTATTTTTTCAATCCTTTTATTCTTTTTAATATAGTAACATTTATTCTAACTGTATTAAGGAATACATTTAAAAAAAAGATACCTAGGATATGATTGTTACGCTACTGAACACATAATTAAACGTGTTAGATATATGACAAGTTATTCAAAACACCCACTTTCAAAATTATTATTGCGTATGTTGAATGTCCATTTGAAATTAACTTTACCGGTGAAGAGAAAAAGAGAGATTCTTCGTTCTTGTCATTTTATAACGGCCACAAGCCACACGATTCACCATTATAAAAGCACTAAAGAAGTCAATTTGACAAATAACTTACCAGCCTTAAAGTGGTAACTTCTGTCTAAATAATACCTATTTCTACACTACTTTATTATCTCTCCTGTTCTATTCTTTCCTTGTAGAATTATTTCGAATTAAAAACAGAATTTATATACGTTTAATAATCTGTAGTATTTACGAATGCACAGCGCGTTATGTAGAGGCGGATATGTATTATTTAAAAATTAACAGAAAATATACGTATTTTATATAGTGTTAAGAAATACACGAAATGTACGTATCAAAATGAGCAAAACCTTATAGTTTTATATACGTCTTTAATTATCTAAAACAATATGTTTACACTTTACGTAGATAAAGCGTTTAATTTAGAAGTGAGTAAATATATTAAAAAATAAACATAATACACGCTATCCATTGACGGCTAATAAACCGTTTGATAAAGACAACTATAATACGTATTGCAACGGAGCAAATATGAATGTTGTAATACTATAATCGTTTATTAGACGACTAATTGCTACCCTCTTGCGTTAAAAATATGAAATATGCGAGAGGACCGAAGGTATGACGCCACCACGACAACTCACCTTCTATTGATATACTAAAGTATATAGTAGTGACGCTTGTCTACTAATTAACCAGTTAATCGACACCTTATCCCACACAAAGCCTTACCTTTCACTCTCCCCAAGGTTGATTTCGAAGATGATGGTCAGTACTGCCGCTAACAAGTCGGGCTGCGTAGGTTCGTTCACTCCACAAGCGAAGGTGTTATGTATGTAATAAGGACGCCAGTTCCGATTAATTATACTGGCCAGCAACTGATAACTAGACCCGAAACAAGTCTATCATTGAACCCCAGGTAGAATGATTAGCAAAGCCAAACATACTCATCCACATTTAACAACAGGTTTATTAAACTGTCAATTGCCACTTAATAATAATAAAAAAAAACATCTAGGCACGTCTGGCATCCGTGAAAAAATCGTGCATTACAAAAAAAAATACAAAAGCTACGAGCGAGCTGGTATATCAAATATTTTACAAGCAACAAAACACAATAAGGTTGTGTCACCGATTGGAAAACACAACTAATAATCTATATATAACTGACAACTTGACAAAATATAGTTAAATTAGTGCGAGGTCTAACCTCAAGTTAGCTGAATTCAGAAAAATTAATATTTACAAATAAACTCAATGAGTACATAAGGCAATACATGCCAGAAAACTAATCCATGTCGAGCAGCTGGGATGCGCTCGGCATCACGTACCAATTTTTTTTTACGTTTGATTAAATTGTGCTAATTAAATTTCATAGGTGGACATAAAATCTGTACAGTAAATTCAGTAATTTCTTTTATATATATACTATTTTACCTATGTGTAAAATGAACTAATTAACTATCATTTGCAAACAAAAATTCTTAACATATCATTTGTAAACAAAAAAGGTTCTTGCAGTAAATTCAATAGTTTCTCTCTCTACTACTATTTTAAGCCAGCGTGAAGTCTAGGGCGCATGGTTGAGGGAAGCACGCTGTTGTAAAGACACTTTCAAGTCAACCTTCATTAAGGAATCACGTGTGCAAACTACTTATTTCTTTTTGAACTTTATGGTGTGTCTAAGGTACACAAATATCGCTTAGGCGGCTTAAACAGAATAAGTAGTAAATTTCGCTACCTTATCGTATGTAATTTTCGTGGGTGTGTCGTAGTTTCCGTCACCCTAAGTTTTGCTGATCCACGAGGTGGATTCTTAGTTTCTTTTTGCGCCATTGTGAATCTTGAATTTTATTTATCGTGTTCTCCAAGGAAAATTGGGGAACCTGGTGCAGGGTGCCTATTCATCGGTATCCGTCGCACGACATCACGGTCGTCCATTATTATTTGAGGGAACTCTGATCCCCATTAAGACGCATTACCTGTTGTACCTCATGCAGGACCTGAAGGTCTCCGGCATGTCGTCTCCAGCTAGTGAGCCCACCTTCTCACATGTTTAGCCAGATAAGTACAACACCATTTAACAAACTACGACGTGTAACTCGTCTAATTTGTCAATATTCTGTGCCGGATGGGCTGGTCAATACACATGCTTAAGAACTTATTAGAGATCTACTAAATTTTATTACAACCACCATTTCATGTGTTAAGTCACAACTACCGCCGTTTAAATTTTGGCTTAAATTTGAATTTGACTTCGTTGTATACCGAGTGATCCCAGAAGTAGGATAATTGTTGGGTCACTCGTTGATTGCGTACTTTTGTAACAACCTGAGGTGCGACTCAGATTAAAATTTTCTGGAAGTAAATCTTTATAGTGAAATTCAATAATTTCCTTCTTTTTTTTATATTTTTTTTACGTTTGATTAAATTGTGCTAATTAAATTTCATAGGTGGACATAAAATCTGTACAGTAAATTCAGTAATTTCTTTTATATATATACTATTTTACCTATGTGTAAAATGAACTAATTAACTATCATTTGCAAACAAAAATCCTTAACATATCATTTGTAAACAAAAAAGGTTCTTGCAATAAATTCAATAGTTTCTCTCTTCTACTATTTTACTTGTGTCTAAAATGTGCTAAATTATGTACCAATTGTAAACATAAGCTTTTGCGAATCGCGTAAATACCATCTCAAGATTTTGTTTTCCTTTTAAAATTTAACAGTTTAATTATCTTATATTGTAGTAGTATCGCCGATGGTTGGCGACTTATCTAAGTTCGTATGTAATTAAGCTTGTAAGGCTTACGAAACGTTTCGGCTGCCGACCTACCTCTAGTAATAAGAGCGGAGGGTATGTCAAATTTTCTAACTGTTAATACTTCATTATGTTAAGGCTTTGAAACAAGTATTTTAGGAATAAATTTTGCCGCACACCTAAACTTTCAATTTTCAATATACCTCAATAATTTAAAAATTTCACCATGTTTTGATTGGAATAATTATATTCTTTTTTTTTACTTTTAAGTATATAATTTTTATAATACCTCAATACATTGAATAGTACATGTCAGTTTTGTACCATACGATATAATCTTGCGTAATTATGCTTTAACCTTTGTGTGTTGGAAAACCTTTTATATATAATATACATAGGATATTGTCTATCTATTTTTTTTTGGTTATGTTTTCCCTATACCTTGTGTCGAATTAGCGCATGAGTAAGGTTTGTATAATAGTTCCATATAAAGCGTGATCCAGTAGTGTATTCCGCTGGAGGTACACATACAGTGGCGTTAATTAGAAACCGCAGGTAGGTTACCTCCAAAGGTAGCGTAGTGTCCTGGTGCCCGGACAACGTCGCAAGCGTCGCCGCCGACCGACGCTCTATTCACCTTGCTACAGTGATCTCCCTATACCGTAACTCACCTAAGTTATATAATATAGTTGCGACGTTGACGAGGGCGTAACAAGGAATATTGAAATTAATCCGACATTTCCGCTATACTGCGTCCTCTTTTTATACGTTACAATCAACATTAAAATATTCGTATATGATATACGTTTTATTTTAGGATATCGTAAATATTTTATATATGAATAAATTATTTGCTTATTATACGTTATTTTAGACTAGTTCACATTTTGTTCAATTTCACTGCCTGCACATTTTAATATCATAATAACCAAAGCTCGTAGTACACTTACCTTGATATTGTTGACAAATAAAAGCAATTCTGTTCTGTGAAGGTACAGATATAACAAATATATACGTTGTTGAAGAATATAGGTACGCATGAGGAGTACAACATTTAAAAAATTAATTAAAGTTTAAAGACTTTTGTAATATGATATAATACTAATAATATTTATTAACACAACACGGAGTTAAAAAAAATTATGTAGTAATATAATTTCGAAGAAAATAAGATCAAAATTTTAGATAATATGAGAAGCACTTTTCTAATTGTATCTGTATCTCTGTGGGCTAGTTTCAGCTAATCTTGTATGGCACCCTTAATTGTTGAACCTTGCACATCCACTGGTTCACGTCCCGCAAATTCCAGTTTTACAGGAGCTATATTAATTACAATATAATTGACAATAAGCATTGTAGAAAAATTAATAATCTAAATAATGACCACGAGTCAATCCAGATAAAAGAACCCTTACAACCGTGTTTTTCTTCTCTTCCCGGCAAATTAAACTGACTAGCTATTGCATCTGATAAATACTTTAGGACATTCATCGTTACGACTCTCACATTTGGCCCTCCAATGGCTGCAGTTTGTCTTAAAAGAAATTACTGATATTATTTATTCAAATTCAAAATAAACCTAAACGTATGTACATACCAATAAATTATAATTGCTCTGAGAAGTAAGCATTGACTCTAGTTTATGAAAATCTTCTCGTGTTTTCTAGACAGTTTTGGTAAATTTTCAAGAGTTTCTAAGTTAGTCGAAATTTTGGAAAATAAGTATGACGTTTTAGATTAAAATCCGTACAATAATCGGTTTAGAAGTATATTAACGTTTTATAATAACATTGGCAAAATTTAGAATATTAAAACAATCATGGCACAGTTCAATAAAATGGCGACAGGGCATTAACAGTACCTATACAATATAACCAGTGCACGTGGTAAAGAAGAACACTTACCTACTGTTGTAACTCTACATCCACTTACACATGTTACAATATCCTGACAGTTTGGTGAACAGGTGAACATGTCGACACGTTCGTTTCGAATTTCGGTCTCTTTGGTTCGGCTGATGCATAACCATGCAAGATGTCTACCAAATACGTACTTGAGCGCTCAATTACGGCGCATCAACATTAGACGCATTTTATACGTAATATTATAATGTAGATTTTAGTCACAACTTGAGGATCATGGCAGTAATAAAACAATATCGGACGCAGAAATTAAAAAGATGAGGTTTCACTAAAAAGAAATAAGCTCTACGTTATTATTTTGCTAATTATTGATAAGAAAAAAACAACAATAAGAATAAAAAGGACTATCTTTAAGAACTGTGCACCTACCTAGGTACCGTATCGTTTTCGCCGTACACCTGCTCACCATACACCGCATAGCAGTAATGCAGAAAATATATTATGTCTACCTAGTAAGAAGATGTAACCAAATAATAAGTATGTTATCGTTTAATAATTATTTCTATGAGGAAAGAATAGAACAGGAGAGAGTCTCGTTAAAAATAATATTTATCCAAAGTGGTAACTCAATATGGCCGCCGCAGTGCATAGGCGTGCATAAATATTTTGTATAGTCTTCCTATGTTCTCGATAATCATTTAAAATAGGTTCTTAGTCCAATAATAATTAACAAAATATCGTGAATGCATTATTTTTTCAATCCTTTTATTCTTTTTAATATAGTAACATTTATTCTAACTGTATTAAGGAATACATTAAAAAAAGAGATACCTAGGATATGATTGTTACGCTACTGAACACATAATTAAACGTGTTAGATATATGACAAGTTATTCAAAACACCCACTTTCAAAATTATTATTGCGTATGTTGAATGTCCATTTGAAATTAACTTTACCGGTGAAGAGAAAAAGAGAGATTCTTCGTTCTTGTCATTTTATAACGGCCACAAGCCACACGATTCACCATTATAAAAGCACTAAAGAAGTCAATTTGACAAATAACTTACCAGCCTTGAAGAGGTAACTTCTGTCTAAATAATACCTATTTCTACACCACTTTATTATCTCTCCTGTTCTATTCTTTCCTTGTAGAATTATTTCGAATTAAAAACAGAATTTATATACGTTTAATAATCTGTAGTATTTACGAATGCACAGCGCGTTATGTAGAGGCGGATATGTATTATTTAAAAATTAACAGAAAATATACGTATTTTATATAGTGTTAAGAAATACACGAAATGTACGTATCAAAATGAGCAAAACCTTATAGTTTTATATACGTCTTTAATTATCTAAAACAATATGTTTACACTTTACGTAGATAAAGCGTTTAATTTAGAAGTGAGTAAATATATTAAAAAATAAACATAATACACGCTATCTATTGACGGCTAATAAACCGTTTGATAAAGACAACTATAATACGTATTGCAACGGAGCAAATATGAATGTTGTAATACTATAATCGTTTATTAGACGACTAATTGCTACCCTCTTGCGTTAAAAATATGAAATATGCGAGAGGACCGAAGGTATGACGCCACCACGACAACTCACCTTCTATTGATATACTAAAGTATATAGTAGTGACGCTTGTCTACTAATTAACCAGTTAATCGCCAGCTTATCCCACACAAAGCCTTACCTTTCACTCTCCCCAAGGTTGATTTCGAAGATGATGGTCAGTACTGCCGCTAACAAGTCGGGCTGCGTAGGTTCGTTCACTCCACAAGCGAAGGTGTTATGTAATAAGGACGCCAGTTCCGATTAATTATACTGGCCAGCAACTGATAACTAGACCCGGAACAAGTCTATCATTGAACCCTAGGTAGAATGATTAGCAAAGCCAAACATACTCATCCACATTTAACAACAGGTTTATTAAACTGTCAATTGCCACTTAATAATAATAAAAAAAAACATCTAGGCACGTCTGGCATCCGTGAAAAAATTGTGCATTACAAAAAAAAATACAAAAGCTACGAGCGAGCTGGTATATCAAATATTTTACAAGCAACAAAACACAATAAGGTTGTGTCACCGATTGGAAAACACAACTAATAATCTATATATAACTGACAACTTGACAAAATATAGTTAAATTAGTGCGAGGTCTAACCTCAAGTTAGCTGAATTCAGAAAAATTAATATTTACAAATAAACTCAATGAGTACATAGGCAATACATGCCAGAAAACTAATCCATGTCGAGCAGCTGGGACGCGCTCGGCATCACGTACCAAATAAAAATAGAACACCCTGTATCTGAGGGGGTCAACGCCAAACTGGTCGACACTAGATTTGTTTTACTAGGTCGTAACTAATACTAATACTATTAGCGCAAGATATCTTTTGTCTTACAATAAATAACCGTGAATAAAATTCATTTGGTTGAATATCGTACAGCTTACACTCTATTAAATTTAAAAATGTTGAATAATCTACAAAATAAGAAGCGATAAATTTACAAAAGACAGGTTGGAATGCTACAATACAAATACACATCCAAAATATCAACTAAATTAAATCCAAAAAAAGATGACTATATAACAGTCCGATTTTGGACGTGTAACCTCCAATCTAAGGCCATAAATTACTATTAAAGCTAAACGTTAAATGTATAGGTTAAATATCAGTGGCTGTCATGCCTCAACAACATAAATTCAATAATTACGATGACTTAATGAAAGGTTAGGCCGAAAAGTTAAATGAAACAGTACGAAAATACTCGAAATCTTAATGTACACTGATACCAGACTAATTAAGTCTAATTGCACTAATTGGCTGTGCAATACATTGGCAATATTAAGCATAATGCAGTAACCAAAGTCACAACACCTTAAGTGCTCCACACACACACAGCTACGATACACAAATTCTACCTTTAGTCTCACATAAGGGTACGGGAAAAGTCTTCTACAAACGTCATTGGCTACTAACAATCATCGGGAATACATGTGGTACGTTGCGACAGCAAATGCTGGACTGCACAACAAAATTTGTTTTCACCAAATGAACCACGCTTCTGACTTCGACTAATCTTCACAAATCAAAAGGGCTTCCACAATTCCAAAATGGCCGGAAATAACGGTATTCAATACACCATGCGTAAATTGCAAAAACAGAGCAAAAAGTTTTATATCCACAACACGTGGCTCTTAATGTCGGCACGAAATATTTTAAAAACCTGGCAAATTTCAATGCATCCTAACACTTTGGTTTAATTCACGATAAAATCTACGAAATATACTTAAATTTTGCACAGGCTGGCCGTGAAACAAAACTCTAACATTGCAAGTACGTGTGATTTCAATCAAAGTTAATTCGGAAAAGAACAATTATGAAAATGTGCTCGAACAAGATGACATCAAATTACCAACTACGCCCCCTTTAATGATCACGGAAACTACAATAAACAATTAAGGGCCGGTTGTACCAAAATCGGTTCTGCATTAAGATCAGCTGAACGCCCGTTCAACGGTGAACGTAGTTCAAGAAAATATGCGTTGTACCATCATAATAACATTAACGTTCTACTGATCCTAGTAATTCAAGTAATTTACGGAAATGTTGGCAACAAAAAGTGCCATTAGAGATTTGGCGGGATTATTTTCGAAGCGTGCTTGTTGTGTGAGCCTTTCATAAGATTTTTATCAGTATTATTATTCAATTTTCCTTTTATTTTATAATTAAAATCACGTAAGAATATTGTATAGGTGATGGTTATGCAAATAATAGTGCAGGTGGTGGTTTTAATTTATAGTATGTGATAGAAATGGCTTTGAAAACGATAAAATGTTCAAGAGCAGCTAATTTTAATAATTATGAAGAGCTTTTAGTTGCTCTTGTTAAAAAATATGAGCACATAATAGAGTGCAAGGCTACTGACGGTAGTAGTACCTACTAGGGAGAAGAATGCTGCTTGGAATACGTTAGCAAAAGAATTTAATTCAAATTGTGGTGGGCAATTCAGGGCAATTGAAGAAATATATTCATTTTTTAAGTGTGCAATAGCAGATGCGACCTTCTTAATTACTCGACTGGCAGTACTTTTATCAACCCCAGTAAAATCTCCTGCTACTCTTAGAAACATTCTGTTGCAAAGAATCGCAGAGCAATTAAAACCATTTCAGCCGGGGAAAGTGTTCTATTTCTTTCATAATTGTCACATCTTTAGTTAATTTAAGCCTATCCAGAAACTCATTTTCAGACCACTTTTGAAAATGATTGTTTCTTACTTTATAACTTTGTTTTCTTCTCCTGTTTAAACAAATTTCATACATTTTCAGAAAATTTTCTAATTTTCTTCGTCACTAAATTCTTTGTAGAAAATAATATCTAATTCGAATATATCTTCTTAAATACTTTTTAAACAAAACGTAAATTATGTGTTAGGTTAGGTAATCCGCTTTGAACCAGCTTGAACCACCAAAACTTGCCGTTCAACTTGAACGGCATTGAATATCTTGATCCCAGATCTATTATGTTGGTACAACGGCTCCTTCTAGTTAGAACCCGGTTCAACGCTGAACTTGCGTTAAACTTCGTTGGTACAACCGGCCCTAAAACAATCATTTGACTCCAAACGGTAATTTCAAGCGGAACAAATAACTACAATTATTCTTAATTATAGAACCCTAAACAAATGCTCAGAATAACCAATATAAAACAAATAAGTTTCCAAATAAGAATAAAATAAGAACACATCGCGCCATGTTTACGACAGCGATATGCGCTACTTCGACAAGGGATACAGCAGCCGGTAAGGAATCTCTCTATCCGGCACACTCAAGCAGAACTCATCTACCAAGCCACCCATAGGTGTCGCAATGTACCCCGGATCTTTAGTATTGATTATTGATTTCCCAAGACAAATGAAAGAAATTCAATATTATAATTAGTAATTAATACAGAAACACAACCCAATTGTTGTACCCAAATAAAGAAATATGCGGAAAAATTGACTCCAATGAATGGTATAATAAAATCCTAACCCCATAAACATTAACCAAATATAGCTAGAATAAGCCAGCGACGTAATAAACAATGCGTACAGAGAGGAATTCAAATAAATCTGTACAACAATAATAATACACGATAAAACTAAAAACAAATTGTAACATAATAAACACTCCATAGAATTTTCGTTTAATAAATACCAAAAAAAAAATAGACCAAGACCAATTTTCAACCGTGGTAACGTTTATGATACGTATATCATACGTAAGTGTGTTGCTTGGGTACTTTTGAGTTCCTTATAAATTTGTCTAAACTTAGTAATTGACAAAATATTGTTAAATGTCTATTTTTTTACTGAAGTAAACTACTATTTTCTCTCTACCAATTTCACTGAAAATCTAATCAGATCTCAAGAGGGAGATTATATTCGCAAATATAAAATGTCGGAATGATAGTTTTAGCTGTTTGACGGTTATCGTGGTTACACACACTGACACACAAACACACACAGGCAGAGTTAGAGAGAGGGGGGGGGGAGAAAGAGAGAGAGAGAGATTTTTTAAAAACCAGTTTTTCTATACCAGGGGCCTTCAAAACGTTGACATCTGCAAAACTCTCGAGGTCAAAAATATTCATCACAATACTGCCTTATCCTACGTATAAGAAAGTAATATAAGTCAGTGTTGGCTCATCGTTGTCGAACATTATGTATAAATGATAACTTAATGCACGTGTAAAAAAAACATAAGTCGGGATCGTTTTGTCACTTTGACAGCGGAAAAAGTTTAATTTTAAATTGCCAAAAAAGTTGTTTACCTTTGGTTGACCCGACGACAATTTGTGCTTTCTTGTTATGTCATAAAATCAACGAATTGTTAAATTGTCTAAATGAAATGTAAAAGTCAACGCAACCGTAAGTTTTGTTGTTACATAGTGTCCGCTGTGAAGTGTTGTTATCATATATATAATACTACTATATTGCGTGTGTTGTATCTTGATAATGTGTAATTTTTCGTCCCAACTAAGAGAGATAGAATTGGCCGCCTTGCGTGTTCTGGGCATGCGTCAACTCAAACTGTCCATTTTGAAATTTCCGAAATGACAGATAAACAGAAAACATAATTATAACCTCTGATTTAAATTGACACCTATAACTATATATTACTGAAAGCAGACGCAAGGTTGTTTTTTTTATTGAATTCAGTTTTGTGCAAGCTTAGTTCATCGGTGAATTTGTAGAATTACCCAGAAAATACGCGGTAGAATAAATAAACGATATGAAGCCTGATTCCAGTGAATTATTAACAGAAAAACTTGTGAAGTTATATGCGTTTGTTTATACGTGCTTACTGGAATATGAGAAATTATATTATTAAATGTAAATACCGATCGTTTCATTTTGATTAACAGAAAAGATTTTGAACAGAAAAACTTGTGAACTTACAACTAATACATTGATTTGTATGTGTTTATTAGTATATGTGAAATTATATTATTAAATGTAAATACCGATCGTTTCATTTCGTCTTATTGAAAGGATTTTGAACAGAAAATCTTGTGTACATTGATTTGTGTATGCTTATTGGTGTATGTGAAATTATTGAATATAAATACTGCTTCTTTCATTTTGATTTACAGAAAACGCATAAATTAATGTTTTACATACACAATCGAATACATTCAGGTATGTTATATAAGTCAGATTGTATTATATTTCAACATATAGTTTTGCTATGTATTTTAAGCTTAAGAATGCAAATAAAATTACTTAAATTACTGTATTTAGTATTTTGGCTATATATAAGAATAAAACATCTATTTTATATTTGTCTACGTACCTACATTATTCAATATAATGTTTCGTAATCAACAATGTAAAGAACTAATTAAATTCCTGTTGTGTTCCTTTATTTAATTGTGTGTCGAGATGTACACTGAAACATGAATGCTTTAGAAAAAGTTGTGGAATTAATCAGCATTACATTTTTGTGATTGAATATAATTTTTATTGTTGTTAACTTTTTTGTAAAATTTAGAATGATTAAACCATTCATGAAAATAAAAACGTGATGAAGCCTAATATACGCCCATATGGTAGCAAAGAATATAAACAAACAATTACTATGATACACTTGAATTTCTGTAGTGTATCTAATAGCACATTAATAATCAATACATTTTTCTTGATGTCTATGTCTCATAGACTGAGATGAGTAGAAATGAGACTTGCAAATAATTTATATTATTGCTTGTAAAAAAGGTATGTTGATGTTGTATTTGATTCAATAATTACATCAAAGTACAATTTCTACTTACGAAGTAAAAAATTAAATTTTATTTTATTTATGTTCGCAAATCTATTTTGTTTATACTTTCTTGGAATTAAAACAACAAAAAATTATTATGAAATATAAATATTTGTATGAATTAATAGATACATACACATTTATAAAATGATAAAAAAGATTTAGAGAATGTAACAATATCATAAAAACAGGAATACCGTTTGATGCCGTGCCTACCTTGCCGTTCATAACACTGCAGTATTTACTTCCACAATGTTGGGAAGAGTTCAGAAGAACTCATCACACATTGTCTTGGCAAATTCCAAAATGAATATTATCTTTATACTGTACCATCTACAAGTTGTTTTAAACTAAAACATATTTTATTGAAAATTTAAATATAAAATACATTTTATATGTGCTTAATTATAATTTAGTGACAGAAATTACGATACATATTCAGCAAAGTACAAATTAAAAAAAATCACTTCACTATCTTATAAATAATGTGTTCATCCTTCAAGTTATTTTCACAATCAGTGATGCATCATAGCATAAATTCCAATAACCGGCCCAAAATACCTAATTTCGGCATATTATTATCTCATATCATATGGGATCTGTGGATTCCGTGGTGGACATATCAAAATTCTTCAACTTTCTATGTTCTATTAGACATATAGGTACCAAAAAAATTAGAAGGTCATGGCAAAAAGATGGGTGTGCAACTCTGTAAGGTTTAATAAGAGCCTATTTATTACATATAAGCAATTCAAATATTTTAATATGTAACATAGTAATACAATTACCTAATTCAAGTACAATTTACTGTGTTATTTGCGTACATTTCTCCGATGTAGATGACAGTAATTCTAGAATACAAGAATACCACATTATCTAATTCTTTATTATTCTTGCATGTTGAGTTGAATAATTTTAGTGCTGTTATTATATCACAAATTATTGTACCTATAGAGGTATTTTTCCTTCTATCTTCAAAGAAACACAATTGCTATGCAATTGAACTGACTGGGAGTTTTAGTTAATTATAGTTTACAATTTTTACTATAACATAACCACAATTCGTACAATTTTTGACAAATATATTTCTGCGGTATGATCGTTTGTTTGTCTATGATTTGCATATGATGCCACGACGATATTTCTTCATTCATTAAGGGAAATTAAATTAGTTTTCCACATTTAACAAGGCACAATTATTTATTATAAAGAGGTTTGTCGATTTTAAAACTATTTATGCTTGTTTGACGATGTACAAACTTTAATCAAATATTTATAGTAATAAATCTATGTGATAAACAAACAGACCTAAATTTGAAAAATTATTTATAACGCATACGCAGTTTGGACAATGCGACTCTTAAACGGTATAGCACCATATGCTTTATTTCACAATGTTGGAGCGAAGTTTTCCTTGTCTACACGCGATATAGTAGTATTATATATATGGTTGTTATAATATAAGTACTAGGTATGTAATAAATGTTTCAGTAATTGTTTACACATTTAGTAAATTATCCTACCGAATCACATTCGAGCTTTCTTTTTATTTCCGGATAAATTATAAATCTTCCATTTTCAAACTCAAATTTAGTTGATAAATGGTAACTGGATTCAACAAATTTCCGACGAGAAGGCAATTTGTGTCTCATAGTTAACCAGCAACAAAAACTTTCGTTAAAAACTGAAAATTTATCCGGAAAAAAAAGTATACGGTATATATATTTATCGCCAACCGTCAGTAAAGTGATGCGTTACCATAGCGTTTTGCGGAGGTAAAGAAACACTTTATCGTACTGTACAATAAAGTACTTTACCTGCCGCTAATATCTGTCAGCGTAGCATGACTGATGACTTTTAAAAATAAATCGTTTGTCACTGTCATAAACTGTCAAAAGTTATTATATCTTTATTTCTTAAATTAACAATTTTAACGGTTGGCGATAAAATTTTGTATGCACCACGTCAGTAAAGTACCTTTACCGAACTCGTCTGTTACTCGCCGCGCTCGCTTGGCTCGTAAACCAGACTCGTTCGGTAAAGTATCACTTTACTGACTTGTTACATAAATAACTATTATAGTAGTGTAAATTAGTTGGGTGTTCGGTCTATTCTTTGATTAAACAATTTGTTCAAAAGCTCAATATTTTGTCATTTATTTATAACTTTATCGGGAGCTATTAAACTACAAATTACAAATAACAGAAAGTGCTGTCAAACTTACAACTATAAATTAAAATTGACAACATAAGTCAGAAACAAAAAACAATTTTTGGCAACTCAATTAAAAACATCATACAGGTAATAAATAAATAATAAATACAAAGTAAATAAAAAGTAGATTCAAAAGAAGAGAACTCAAAACACTAATTTGAAATATGCAAGATATTACAATAAATATTACTTAATTGATTAAAATCAGATTTAAAATGAATTGCATCAATATATCTATTAATGTGAACCATTTCTAAAAATATTCTTTTATATAGTGTGATTCAAAATCCAAAATCATTGAATTGTCAAAATAAAAATTATGATTTAAATTTTGGGAATGTATTGCCAGGGCACATGACTTTTTACCTAAACGAACATCACTTTGTGTTGTGTAATCCTTGACTTTAATGTTTGTGAAGTGTGGCCAATATAACAGCCACTAGAATCATTACAAAGGATCCTATAAATTACATTAATATCTAACAAACGTGGTGTTTTATCTTTTAATTTAGAAAAAATGCTACGATTAGTTACCATGTTATAATTAGCGATTTTTATATTACTGAAAGGTTTGAAAAAAGAAATTATTTTCCGCTAAGCCTTGTATGTATATGGTAATTTCAAATATCTAATGTCAGTGTTAAGATTATGATCCACCTTACCATCAAAGATATTAGAACTATAAATTAACTTGTTTAATATATCTTTAGGATAACCATTATTAAGAAACAAATCTAATAACTTTTTTAGGTTTTCTTTTAAAAAAGCATTATCACTAATAAGTGAAACTCTATTTTTCAAAGCAATTACTGTGTTAAATTTCTAGTTTGGAGGGCGATGTGAGTAATAATTAACATATCTACTCGACGAAGTAGGTTACTGATACCAATTTAAAATTAATCTATTATCATGTAATCTCAATAACTTAGTATCCAAGAATGGAATCCCATTATCGGTTTCACATTCTATAGTAAATTGTAAATTGTCATAAAAACTATTAAAAGTTTGTAAAGTAATATCATACTGATACTGTGGTATAGCAGTAATAATGTCGTCAACATAGTTATACAAGACAGGTAGGTCAAAAGGTAATTTAGGGGTTATGTCATTAAGTAAAAAATCCATTACTATTAAAGCCAAAATGGGACTGATAGGAGACCCCATCGGTGTACCAAAAGTCTGAGCAAAAAATTTATTATTAAAAGTAAAATAGCAATTGTCACAAATTAATGAAATCGATTTAAAAAAAATATTTTTACAAATATTAGTTTGTTGTTGAATAGTGTCCCAATGATTTTCCAAAACTACAGGCTGAGTCATTAAAAGCAGCTTCTTCGATTGCTCTTTTGTGTTTTAAATACAAGAAAAAACAATTAGTGGAAGATCCATGGTTGCTTGTGGCGCATATTTTAAAAATACTTTAAGCTCTGACGCACTTCCGGATTCGCCGGAAATGCACGGAACTTAATTTTTTTAATTGACTCACCATATATATTTTTGGATTTTCTTGTACTGCTTTAAATTGTCTGTTCAATTGTTTTTTCTTCTTCAAAATTGAGCTAATAGTTTTTGAGTTATTAATTTTTTGTGAAAATATTTGACCAAAACGCTTGTTCAGAAAAAAATCATTTTCACATTGTTTTTAAAGTAAAAACATTAACTTTGGTGGTGCTTGTAGCCAAGAAAATTCTGCATCATTTGGTGACGTTGCACTCGACAATACCTCAAAAACTTTGTTTTTTCAAAGCCTACTTCTTGACATTTTCACATACCAAAAACTTGTTTTTTTTTTAAATGGAACATCCAGTATTTTATTGAGGCATTTTGTTCTTAATTTTATTCTCTTTCATTTTTGTTAACAATGTCCTATATCTATCTTTTGTAATTTTTGAGATAATCACTATAGGAGCAATTAGCGGTCAATTATAGAATTACGGGCGCTGTTCTATGCACCCACATATTTGTCCAATAAAGGCTGGATTGCGGCTGACTGCCTGAGTCAACTGTTAAAGAAAGTCGGGGATACATTTATGTCAAACTTATAAAAGCATCGCTATTAGTTATCATCCAATTGAATTATTCTTATGAATAGGTAATAGATATGATTGACAGTTTGGGTGAATCTGAAAGAAACTCTTTGCTAGCATCCAGACTTCATGCACAGCGATCCCTGGTAGAAGCCAACCGAAGCCAGAAACCTTCGAAAGTATAAAGGGACGGTTTGATTAAACAGAATGTATTGAATACGAAAGAAAGAGCGGAGAAAGCAATAACTGGTGAGGATAAGATGTTGGCACTTGCGAGTGTAGTCGAACACCTCCATACTAGTACTACGAAAATTATTCGTCAGTTAGATGTAAGTCAAATTTGATAATGTAGAATTATTAGGAAATATGAAATTCACCCGTATCATATTCATACACAGAGTTTGATGAAAGAAATTTTCAGAATCGCTTACATTTTTGTCAATTGGCAGCAGATAAATTATCCTGGCTTTCTCAATTTTTTGTTGTTTACCAACGAAGCCACCTTCTATTAAAGTGAATACGTTCATCGTCACAATTTCCGTTATTATAACACATAAAATCCCCCACTTTATTACACCTGTAAACTTTCAAAATCGTTGGTCATTAAAACTGTGGGGAGGAATAGTGGGTAGTTACATAATTGGACCTTATTTCTGGACCTTACTTCTGGACCTTATTTCTTTGATGAAAATGTTAATGGAGGAAAGTATCTTCGCTATCTATGGACGGATTTTCAAAACTTTGTGAGGCATCTTCAAAGATGTCAGTAAAAATAACCTTTATTTTATATCGATGTCAAAAATTAAATAGTGCAACTGGACATTGCCGGAATTAAGAAATTGAAATGCGATGCTCTTCAATCTGTAAAATTATTACTTTTGGGATGGTTGGATTTAACTTTTACTTTGTTTGACAGTTGAGTAAGGAAGTCGGGCGCCATTCCTGCCTTTCATTGGTTGAATGAATATTTTGGTGCATAGAACAACAGCGCTCGTAGTTCTTTAATTTAGAAATTACAAAAGATAGGTATAGGATATTATTAACAAAAATGAAAGAGAATAAAAAAAGAACAAAATGTCTCAATAAAATACTGGGTGGTCCATTTAAAAAAAATAAGTTTTTGGAATGTGAAAATTTCAGGAAGTAGACGTTGAAAAAACATAGTTTTTTGAGGTATTGTCGAGTGCAGCCTTACCAAATGGTGCAGAATTTTCTTTGCTACAAACACCACTAAAGTTAATGTTTTTACTTTTAAGAACAATGTGAAAATGATTTTTTTCTGAACACGTGTTTTGGTCAAATATTTTCAAACAAAATTAATAACTCAAAAACTATTGGCTCAATTTTGAAAAAGGAAAATCAGTTGAACAGACAATTTAAAGCAGTACAAGAAAATACAAAAATATATAGTGTCATTTAAAAAAATTAAGTTCCGTGTATTTCCGGTGAAACCGGAAGTGCGTCAGAGTTCAAAGTATTTATGCAATATGCGCCACAAGCAACGATGGATCTTCCACTAATTGTTTTTTCTTTTATTTAAAACACAAAAGAGCAGTCGTAGAAGCGGCTACTAATGACTTACCCTGTATAAACACTAAATTAATTGGTATGTTTGTAAATAGAAACACAACATCCAAGGAAATTAAAACATTATCATTTGGTAGCGTAACACCTGTCATACAATTTACAAAAGAAAAAGTATCAATAATATTATATGAAGTTCTATTAGATAAAGCCGTTTTTAAAATGTTAGAGGTAAATTTGGAGAGATTATATGTAACAGGCTTAACGGAAAACATAATTTCTTATTTCAAACTTTTCAGTAATATAAAAATCGCTAATTATAACATGGTAACTAATCGTAGCATTTTTTTCTAAATTAAAAGATAAAACACCACTTTTGTTAGATAGTAATGTAATTTATAGGATCCCTTGTAATGATTGTAGTGGCTGTTATATTGCCCACACTTCACAAACATTAAAGTCAAGGGTTACACAACACAAAAGTGATGTTCGTTTAGGTAAAAAGTCGTGTGCCCTGGCAATACATTTCCAAAATTTAAATCATAATTTTCACTTTGACAATTCAATGATTTTGGATTTTGAATCACACTATAAAAAAAGAATATTTTTAGAAATGGTTCACATTAATAGAGATATTGATGCAATTCATTTCAAATCTGATGTTAATCAATTAAGTAATATTTATTGTAATATCTTGCATATTTCAAATTAGTATTTGTTTTGATTTCTTTACTTTTGAACCTACATTTTATTTACTTTATATTTTTTAATTATTTATTACCTGTATGATGTTTTTAATAGTAGTTGTCAAAAATTGTTTTATGTTTTTGACTTATGTTGTCAATTTAATTTATAGTTGTAAGTTTGACAGCACTCTCTGTTATTTGTAATTTATAGCTTAATAGCTCCCGATGAAGTTATAAATAAATGACGAAATATTGAGCTTTTGAACAAATTGTTTAATTAAAGAATAGACCGAACACACAACTAATTTACATTACTTTAAATTGATTACGGTCGATATATTCCTCCTCTTATATATTTGTATATACCGTAGTCGACAAATTTTAATTTCTGTTTACAGGTCTATACTAGCCATCTATCCCATGCAGAACATGCCCTTATAATATGCAGCGATGCCTGCTTTCCAACAGTGGCGGCAGAAGCAAAGTAGTCGGGGGATTTTCACATTTAATAGCAAACGTTTTCCGGGTGTACTTGGCAACCTCGCTATATGTTTGTCTTTACATAATTTCGCCGTGCTCTTTTCCTCTTCTACTTTCGTACCAGAAATTAAAATTTGTCGACTACGGTATAATATATATACTAGATTAAAGTCGTCATGTCTTAAAGACAAACATTTGTGTTACATTTAAAAATTTTTTTTTACTACTTACTTAGATATTCAAATATTAGCTCTGAATAATTTAGTATCTAATAATCATAATAATAAGAAATACTATAGATCATTTTAATAATGTATTGTTCATTAAGACATATTTGCTTTTCGGAAACATTATTGTTAATATGTATATATAGTAATGAATTTTTGGAGCAGTGCGTTATTATATTAAGTTTTCATTCATCAACTACAACGTAAGAGAAATTATTTTAGCCATTTGGTATTTGTACTGTCGTAGCCATGTACAGAAATTTTTTGCAAAAATGCACACCTAAATTGCGCGATATTTTCGATTCCATAAGTCCTTTTCAACTTTTTTGTCGGATTCTTTTCTTGTGTAATTATAAAATTGTCCACGACAATAGGATAAGATATTTCGAAATAACGCGTGGGGTAATAGCAGTCCATACTCTGCAATTTTTACTGATTATGTCCTTCATTTTGTACTGGTTTATGACTTTAATAGAGTACAATTTTTCGGTTTATTTTGAAGGAAATGGATATTTTTTTGACGTGTCCAAGTTCATTGGGGATTTGGGCCAAGCTATAACAATTGCTACTGCCATTGTGTGTACAGTCATAGACGCTATCTTTTCGAAGAAAATGGCTACTATATTGAATTACCTTTCTCGTATAGATGGTGAATTTGAAGCGATTGGAATTGACGTTGAACATTGGTAAGTGCTTCTAAGTACGAAATAGGTATGAACAAATTATAACACTAATAATAATAACGGTTTACTAATCACAATATACTCAATAAGAAACCGCAAATTAATTGTTAGAAAACAGACTAAAATGTAGTAGGTATAAAACATGTTCTACTCGGTCTTAGAATCATCCTAGTTCCATTATTTTTTCCATAGAAGCCTCATTCTAGAAATGCAGCTAGACTTGCACGTAAAATGAGTATTTAAATAAGAGAATGATTTTAATTTATGCTGCTACTAGCGCGTTCTATTTAAATTTTTGTTGCAATTTTATTTAAGATGAAGTCGATTGATAAAATTTGCATTTGATATTTTGAATTAGAATAATCTGTCGTCTACACTTATGTAAAGTAGGATGCTGCTATGTGAAAGAGTTGGTAAAAGAACACTTTTACATAACATTATAGAATTAATTGTAAAATTGCAAATTAAATAATTGGTAAAATAAGAGTCAGCCAAAGTGTGAAACAAAAAAAAATAGGTCGGTAAATGTAAATCTTTTAATTTCATTTTAACTACGAGTGAAGTTTTTTATGTACATTTTATAGCGTCACTTAACGTTGTTACTTTTACATTCGTTTATATATTAAAATTTTTATCAAAAGAAGGCAGTAGCCGGAAGACTATCCATGAGAGAAAGGTGAGTGTGTATGCAGAAAATACCCCGTCCCATTTCCAAGTCAAATTTCGATATAAGTAGTTTAACCCTAGAAGGGTACTGTGAGTAAAATTTACTCACATAAGGAACCGATTTGTTCGTAAATCAGCAGGTTGGCCACACTGAAATTCAAGCCACTAGCAGTGCTTGGCCCACTCTGTCATTAGTCGGCTGCCGCAAGCATTGAATGGTGTTGTTTGATTAATCGCGCTTGTGGACAATTTAAAAAAAGTTAGTGAGTAAAATTTACTTATCGGTACCCCTTACGTACTAAATTGCGTGAGTCAAATTTACTCATCAGTACCCTTTACGTACTAATTTGGGTGAGTCCTATTTACTTATCAGTAACTTACTACGTGTCTAAAAAATATATTTTGTGCTGAATTATGACAATTATGTTTTTGTTTTGTATTATGTTACCGTAAAGAAAACTATAGAGCATACAAATGGCAGGTCGCGGGCTATCAGAACAAAATATTTTGGATGCAATACTTGAACTAGAATCTGAGGAAGAAGACAATTTGGAGTTGGAGCTTTGTAACTTTGATGAGGATTCTTGGTACAGTGTTGCAGATCCGGAATATCAACCAGAAACGGAAGAATTAAATGATGTCGAAGAAAATTTGATACACGGAATCATAAATGCAGAAGAAGCTGAAAAGGAAGAAAGGGAGGAAACACCTGGAAGCAGCAAACGTAAAAAGCAGAAACTTAGTGAGTGGAGAAGAAATGAAAGATCAGCTGCTCAAGAAATTCGTGAAACAGAAGAGGTAATTACAATAATTACACCTAGTACCAACAATCTGATCGGAAAAGATGGAAATTTTATTTGGAGTAAGGAACCTGTTGCTGCGCTAGGTCAAAAAACTCCCTCAAAAAGTATTGTTCACATTCGCCCTGGCCCAACAGCAAATGCAAAGAATTCGTTGTGTCCTGCCAGCTGTTTCAAACTGTTTTTTACCGCAGACATATTGGAAGAGATTTTGGTTCATACAAATAAAGAAATAAACATTCAAAGGGAGAACTATAACGATAAATCTCACGCGGTTTTGTCAAATTTGGAAATGGACGAACTTGAAGCATTTCTTGGCTTGTTAGTCTTGTCCGCTGCTATCAAAGATAATCACTTGGCAACAAATATGATGTTTGACACTACCTACTGTGGGGAAAGGTACAAGGCAACCATGCCTGAGAGAAGGTTCAAATTTATCCTAAATTGTCTAAGATTCGATGACAAAGAAACAAGAACTGTTAGAAGAGAAATGACCAAACTAGCTCCAGTTTCTTCTATCTGGGACAAACTTCTAAACAATTGCAGAGTGAACTATAAACCTGGAAGCTATATAACCATTCATGAGCAACTAGTTGGATTTAGAGGCAAATGTCCATTTAGGATGTATATTCCCTCTAAACCCAACAAGTATGGGATCAAAATTGTCATGTCTTGTGATAGCGGAACAAAGTATATGTTGGATGCCATTGTTTACCTTGGAAAAGGAAGTGTACCTCCTGCAATGGCTGCTGCTGAATATTATGTTGTTGAAGTGCTAAAAAATGTAAAGGGCACCAATCGAAATGTCACTATAGACAATTGGTTTACGAGTGTACCACTCATTCAACGTCTCCGTCATGAATACAAAATAACAACTGTTGGCACAATAAAAAAAAATAAACCACAATTGCCTATTGAAGCTACAGATATAAAGTTTCAAAAACGAGCCGCATCCACTTCATTGTTTATATTTCATGAGGATTTGACAGTTGTATCATACAAGCCCAATAATAATAAACTTGTATTATTGGCGTCTAGTATGCACAGTACGGGTAGTATTCATGAGACCACTGGAAAACCAGAAATAGTGCATGTGTACAACTCAACAAAAGGAGGAGTTGACAGTTTTGATCAGATGTGCCAAAACATGAAGCATGGCAGGAAAACCAGAAGGTGGCCTCTAGCATTTTTCCAAAATATGATGAACATAGCTGCAATAAACGCATACATCGTTTACGCGCACAACATGTGTAGCCGTGGGCAAAATCCAGAATCCCGACTTAATTTTATGTTATCTCTACACAAGGAGTTAACGGAAGGATTTCAAAGGAAAAGATTAGCAACTAATACAAACATGAGCCTGGCGTTGAAAAAATCCATTCAAAATATTGTAGGCGCAAGCCAAGAGGCTCATAATGCCGGAGAAGACCAAAAGGGGCCAAGAAAGTACTGTAATTTTTGTAGTTATACCAAACGTAGATACACCACCACTTATTGCAATTGTGGATTAGCTATTTGCGGTGAACATGCACAAAAAAAGTGCCCTGACTGTGCTTGAAAAACACTTTTATGTATTCATAATCGTCAAAAATCAATAATAAAGTATTATTTTTGCTTATTTTATATATTTTAATAAAAAATTACACTTATATTATATGCTGGCTTTCAATTTTTTTCATTTAAAACTACTACTTTACAAAATAAATCAGATAATAACGTAAAAATTCTGAAGTGAGTAAAATTTACTCATCGGTACCTATAAGCGCCTACAATTTAACCGTACTCTTCTAGGGTTAAGGCTCCTCTGTACCTGGCTTGAATTTCTGTTTTCTACAGGTATGTGGGTTGCATACTCCCTGTTTCTAACACCGACGACAGCTGTCAATCATCTCAAGTATTCGACCGCACAGGTCATAAAAACCGTTTAGGGGTAAACCTTTCTTGCCGTCCTTACCGAAGAAAAACGAAATTCATTTTAAGTGTATTTAGTAAAAACAGATGTGAGAGCAAACAAACACTGCGATACTTTGCAGTTTATACAATATGTATATTTTAAGATGATATAAATGGTAACACATTTTGTTATACCAAATAATAGAGTTTCTTTTAGCAATTGAATATTTAGCATCATAATATGAAAAGAAACTTTACATTTATATTATTACCTGAATATCCACGTTCTTATATTGTAATGTTCTCCTATTGAAAATAAAACACTTTTTCTTTGCTATTACTCAGTATCTAATTTTGCATATTATTTTGCATTTCTAACTCACTTGAGTTTGTCTTGATGATTGTTAGTCGCCAACAGATTAGTGTGGTAGTGTTTGTGTTTTTTTACAAGAGAAGGCAGATTTGTGACTAAATCTTCATTATTTGGTGTCAATATGTGCCAACAAAGTAGTGTGGTAGTGTGTGTTTTTTTTTTAACTAGTGAAGGCAGCTTTGTTACTAAATCTTACAGCGCTATCAGCAGTTTTTTTTTAAAAATATATCGTCATATAGTATTTTAATAATAGTTAGTATCAACAATAAAAGTAGGTGTAGATTTACATTAACCTAACGTTAGGAAAAACTTAGGATAGATATTTGAAGTACCTATCATAGTGTTTGAAAATGGGACTTTCAAAAACTAAGCGTGTGGCTTATAACAAACGTAAAAGTAAACGACGATTAGTAAAAAATATATGGAAACAACGGCAGGGTGAAAAATCGTTACAATTAAATTCAAAGTCTACTGATTATGAATCATGTAGTAGTTCTTCGATGTCCGTTGACAATGATAACATTCCAACATCTGCAAAAAAAAATTGAACTTAGCGGTCGAAGAATTGTAAATATCAATCATTTGTTTTCATCTTTAAAATCCATAGAACACAAAGGATTTGACTGTAGTTTTTACCAAATAAATATTATCGGTGAAATGCACTTGGGATTTAAAAGTGTCTTTAGTTATAAATGCGCTATGTGCGGTATTGAAGGTTCTTTCAGTACCGAAGATAGTGACGTGGGAAATTCAGTAAACAAAGTAGCGATTAGCGGGGTAGCTGCAATTGGTGCGGGTGGTTCACAACTTTCTGAATTATGTGCTAGTTTAGATATTCCTCAAATGTCAGAACGAACATATTCAAAGTATGAAAATGAGGTCATGACCAGTATCAAACAATTAGCAACGGCAGACATGTTTGCAGCTGACAAAGAGGAACATGAATTAGCGGTAAAAGCTGGGCAAGTTGATGCAGATGGTATACCTATAATTGCCGTAGTAGTTGACGGTGCTTGGAGCAAACGGTCATATAGAATAAATTATAATGCTTCCTCTGGTGTTAGATGTATTATAGTGGCAAGAACAAAGAAAGTTCTTTAGCTAGGAGTGAAAAATAAATACTGTCGAAAATGTGAAAAAAATAAAGCTGAAAAAGTCAATTTACAACACACATGTTTTAAAAATTGGAGTGGTACTTCAACATCAATGGAAAGCCAAATTATATTGGAAGGATTTCGAAAATCAATAGTAATGCATAATTTGAAATATGGAAAAATTATTGGTGACGGAGACAGAAGTGTGTATAAAAGAATACGTGAACTGTTAGAAGAGAAATGACCAAACTAGCTCCAGTTTCTTCTATCTGGGACAAACTTCTAAACAATTGCAGAGTGAACTATAAACCTGGAAGCTATATAACCATTCATGAGCAACTAGTTGGATTTAGAGGCAAATGTCCATTTAGGATGTATATTCCCTCTAAACCCAACAAGTATGGGATCAAAATTGTCATGTCTTGTGATAGCGGAACAAAGTATATGTTGGATGCCATTGTTTACCTTGGAAAAGGAAGTGTACCTCCTGCAATGGCTGCTGCTGAATATTATGTTGTTGAAGTGCTAAAAAATGTAAAGGGCACCAATCGAAATGTCACTATAGACAATTGGTTTACGAGTGTACCACTCATTCAACGTCTCCGTCATGAATACAAAATAACAACTGTTGGCACAATAAAAAAAAATAAACCACAATTGCCTATTGAAGCTACAGATATAAAGTTTCAAAAACGAGCCGCATCCACTTCATTGTTTATATTTCATGAGGATTTGACAGTTGTATCATACAAGCCCAATAATAATAAACTTGTATTATTGGCGTCTAGTATGCACAGTACGGGTAGTATTCATGAGACCACTGGAAAACCAGAAATAGTGCATGTGTACAACTCAACAAAAGGAGGAGTTGACAGTTTTGATCAGATGTGCCAAAACATGAAGCATGGCAGGAAAACCAGAAGGTGGCCTCTAGCATTTTTCCAAAATATGATGAACATAGCTGCAATAAACGCATACATCGTTTACGCGCACAACATGTGTAGCCGTGGGCAAAATCCAGAATCCCGACTTAATTTTATGTTATCTCTACACAAGGAGTTAACGGAAGGATTTCAAAGGAAAAGATTAGCAACTAATACAAACATGAGCCTGGCGTTGAAAAAATCCATTCAAAATATTGTAGGCGCAAGCCAAGAGGCTCATAATGCCGGAGAAGACCAAAAGGGGCCAAGAAAGTACTGTAATTTTTGTAGTTATACCAAACGTAGATACACCACCACTTATTGCAATTGTGGATTAGCTATTTGCGGTGAACATGCACAAAAAAAGTGCCCTGACTGTGCTTGAAAAACACTTTTATGTATTCATAATCGTCAAAAATCAATAATAAAGTATTATTTTTGCTTATTTTATATATTTTAATAAAAAATTACACTTATATTATATGCTGGCTTTCAATTTTTTTCATTTAAAACTACTACTTTACAAAATAAATCAGATAATAACGTAAAAATTCTGAAGTGAGTAAAATTTACTCATCGGTACCTATAAGCGCCTACAATTTAACCGTACTCTTCTAGGGTTAAGGCTCCTCTGTACCTGGCTTGAATTTCTGTTTTCTACAGGTATGTGGGTTGCATACTCCCTGTTTCTAACACCGACGACAGCTGTCAATCATCTCAAGTATTCGACCGCACAGGTCATAAAAACCGTTTAGGGGTAAACCTTTCTTGCCGTCCTTACCGAAGAAAAACGAAATTCATTTTAAGTGTATTTAGTAAAAACAGATGTGAGAGCAAACAAACACTGCGATACTTTGCAGTTTATACAATATGTATATTTTAAGATGATATAAATGGTAACACATTTTGTTATACCAAATAATAGAGTTTCTTTTAGCAATTGAATATTTAGCATCATAATATGAAAAGAAACTTTACATTTATATTATTACCTGAATATCCACGTTCTTATATTGTAATGTTCTCCTATTGAAAATAAAACACTTTTTCTTTGCTATTACTCAGTATCTAATTTTGCATATTATTTTGCATTTCTAACTCACTTGAGTTTGTCTTGATGATTGTTAGTCGCCAACAGATTAGTGTGGTAGTGTTTGTGTTTTTTTACAAGAGAAGGCAGATTTGTGACTAAATCTTCATTATTTGGTGTCAATATGTGCCAACAAAGTAGTGTGGTAGTGTGTGTTTTTTTTTTAACTAGTGAAGGCAGCTTTGTTACTAAATCTTACAGCGCTATCAGCAGTTTTTTTTTAAAAATATATCGTCATATAGTATTTTAATAATAGTTAGTATCAACAATAAAAGTAGGTGTAGATTTACATTAACCTAACGTTAGGAAAAACTTAGGATAGATATTTGAAGTACCTATCATAGTGTTTGAAAATGGGACTTTCAAAAACTAAGCGTGTGGCTTATAACAAACGTAAAAGTAAACGACGATTAGTAAAAAATATATGGAAACAACGGCAGGGTGAAAAATCGTTACAATTAAATTCAAAGTCTACTGATTATGAATCATGTAGTAGTTCTTCGATGTCCGTTGACAATGATAACATTCCAACATCTGCAAAAAAAAATTGAACTTAGCGGTCGAAGAATTGTAAATATCAATCATTTGTTTTCATCTTTAAAATCCATAGAACACAAAGGATTTGACTGTAGTTTTTACCAAATAAATATTATCGGTGAAATGCACTTGGGATTTAAAAGTGTCTTTAGTTATAAATGCGCTATGTGCGGTATTGAAGGTTCTTTCAGTACCGAAGATAGTGACGTGGGAAATTCAGTAAACAAAGTAGCGATTAGCGGGGTAGCTGCAATTGGTGCGGGTGGTTCACAACTTTCTGAATTATGTGCTAGTTTAGATATTCCTCAAATGTCAGAACGAACATATTCAAAGTATGAAAATGAGGTCATGACCAGTATCAAACAATTAGCAACGGCAGACATGTTTGCAGCTGACAAAGAGGAACATGAATTAGCGGTAAAAGCTGGGCAAGTTGATGCAGATGGTATACCTATAATTGCCGTAGTAGTTGACGGTGCTTGGAGCAAACGGTCATATAGAATAAATTATAATGCTTCCTCTGGTGTTAGATGTATTATAGTGGCAAGAACAAAGAAAGTTCTTTAGCTAGGAGTGAAAAATAAATACTGTCGAAAATGTGAAAAAAATAAAGCTGAAAAAGTCAATTTACAACACACATGTTTTAAAAATTGGAGTGGTACTTCAACATCAATGGAAAGCCAAATTATATTGGAAGGATTTCGAAAATCAATAGTAATGCATAATTTGAAATATGGAAAAATTATTGGTGACGGAGACAGAAGTGTGTATAAAAGAATACGTGAACTGTTAGAAGAGAAATGACCAAACTAGCTCCAGTTTCTTCTATCTGGGACAAACTTCTAAACAATTGCAGAGTGAACTATAAACCTGGAAGCTATATAACCATTCATGAGCAACTAGTTGGATTTAGAGGCAAATGTCCATTTAGGATGTATATTCCCTCTAAACCCAACAAGTATGGGATCAAAATTGTCATGTCTTGTGATAGCGGAACAAAGTATATGTTGGATGCCATTGTTTACCTTGGAAAAGGAAGTGTACCTCCTGCAATGGCTGCTGCTGAATATTATGTTGTTGAAGTGCTAAAAAATGTAAAGGGCACCAATCGAAATGTCACTATAGACAATTGGTTTACGAGTGTACCACTCATTCAACGTCTCCGTCATGAATACAAAATAACAACTGTTGGCACAATAAAAAAAAATAAACCACAATTGCCTATTGAAGCTACAGATATAAAGTTTCAAAAACGAGCCGCATCCACTTCATTGTTTATATTTCATGAGGATTTGACAGTTGTATCATACAAGCCCAATAATAATAAACTTGTATTATTGGCGTCTAGTATGCACAGTACGGGTAGTATTCATGAGACCACTGGAAAACCAGAAATAGTGCATGTGTACAACTCAACAAAAGGAGGAGTTGACAGTTTTGATCAGATGTGCCAAAACATGAAGCATGGCAGGAAAACCAGAAGGTGGCCTCTAGCATTTTTCCAAAATATGATGAACATAGCTGCAATAAACGCATACATCGTTTACGCGCACAACATGTGTAGCCGTGGGCAAAATCCAGAATCCCGACTTAATTTTATGTTATCTCTACACAAGGAGTTAACGGAAGGATTTCAAAGGAAAAGATTAGCAACTAATACAAACATGAGCCTGGCGTTGAAAAAATCCATTCAAAATATTGTAGGCGCAAGCCAAGAGGCTCATAATGCCGGAGAAGACCAAAAGGGGCCAAGAAAGTACTGTAATTTTTGTAGTTATACCAAACGTAGATACACCACCACTTATTGCAATTGTGGATTAGCTATTTGCGGTGAACATGCACAAAAAAAGTGCCCTGACTGTGCTTGAAAAACACTTTTATGTATTCATAATCGTCAAAAATCAATAATAAAGTATTATTTTTGCTTATTTTATATATTTTAATAAAAAATTACACTTATATTATATGCTGGCTTTCAATTTTTTTCATTTAAAACTACTACTTTACAAAATAAATCAGATAATAACGTAAAAATTCTGAAGTGAGTAAAATTTACTCATCGGTACCTATAAGCGCCTACAATTTAACCGTACTCTTCTAGGGTTAAGGCTCCTCTGTACCTGGCTTGAATTTCTGTTTTCTACAGGTATGTGGGTTGCATACTCCCTGTTTCTAACACCGACGACAGCTGTCAATCATCTCAAGTATTCGACCGCACAGGTCATAAAAACCGTTTAGGGGTAAACCTTTCTTGCCGTCCTTACCGAAGAAAAACGAAATTCATTTTAAGTGTATTTAGTAAAAACAGATGTGAGAGCAAACAAACACTGCGATACTTTGCAGTTTATACAATATGTATATTTTAAGATGATATAAATGGTAACACATTTTGTTATACCAAATAATAGAGTTTCTTTTAGCAATTGAATATTTAGCATCATAATATGAAAAGAAACTTTACATTTATATTATTACCTGAATATCCACGTTCTTATATTGTAATGTTCTCCTATTGAAAATAAAACACTTTTTCTTTGCTATTACTCAGTATCTAATTTTGCATATTATTTTGCATTTCTAACTCACTTGAGTTTGTCTTGATGATTGTTAGTCGCCAACAGATTAGTGTGGTAGTGTTTGTGTTTTTTTACAAGAGAAGGCAGATTTGTGACTAAATCTTCATTATTTGGTGTCAATATGTGCCAACAAAGTAGTGTGGTAGTGTGTGTTTTTTTTTTAACTAGTGAAGGCAGCTTTGTTACTAAATCTTACAGCGCTATCAGCAGTTTTTTTTTAAAAATATATCGTCATATAGTATTTTAATAATAGTTAGTATCAACAATAAAAGTAGGTGTAGATTTACATTAACCTAACGTTAGGAAAAACTTAGGATAGATATTTGAAGTACCTATCATAGTGTTTGAAAATGGGACTTTCAAAAACTAAGCGTGTGGCTTATAACAAACGTAAAAGTAAACGACGATTAGTAAAAAATATATGGAAACAACGGCAGGGTGAAAAATCGTTACAATTAAATTCAAAGTCTACTGATTATGAATCATGTAGTAGTTCTTCGATGTCCGTTGACAATGATAACATTCCAACATCTGCAAAAAAAAATTGAACTTAGCGGTCGAAGAATTGTAAATATCAATCATTTGTTTTCATCTTTAAAATCCATAGAACACAAAGGATTTGACTGTAGTTTTTACCAAATAAATATTATCGGTGAAATGCACTTGGGATTTAAAAGTGTCTTTAGTTATAAATGCGCTATGTGCGGTATTGAAGGTTCTTTCAGTACCGAAGATAGTGACGTGGGAAATTCAGTAAACAAAGTAGCGATTAGCGGGGTAGCTGCAATTGGTGCGGGTGGTTCACAACTTTCTGAATTATGTGCTAGTTTAGATATTCCTCAAATGTCAGAACGAACATATTCAAAGTATGAAAATGAGGTCATGACCAGTATCAAACAATTAGCAACGGCAGACATGTTTGCAGCTGACAAAGAGGAACATGAATTAGCGGTAAAAGCTGGGCAAGTTGATGCAGATGGTATACCTATAATTGCCGTAGTAGTTGACGGTGCTTGGAGCAAACGGTCATATAGAATAAATTATAATGCTTCCTCTGGTGTTAGATGTATTATAGTGGCAAGAACAAAGAAAGTTCTTTAGCTAGGAGTGAAAAATAAATACTGTCGAAAATGTGAAAAAAATAAAGCTGAAAAAGTCAATTTACAACACACATGTTTTAAAAATTGGAGTGGTACTTCAACATCAATGGAAAGCCAAATTATATTGGAAGGATTTCGAAAATCAATAGTAATGCATAATTTGAAATATGGAAAAATTATTGGTGACGGAGACAGAAGTGTGTATAAAAGAATACGTGGTCCCGATTTTTTATAGAAAAAATTGAATGTAGAAATCACATATTGCGAAATTTTTGTTACAAACTTAGAGAAATATCAAAAATGTCAGGAGAGAATATGTATGTGAAAAAATTCATACGTAGCAACGTTTTGAAATTTAGAACAGCCCTTGTTAGTGCAATAAAGCACCGTAAAGTAGAGCCCTCACCAGATCACGTCAAAATTGAAAATTTAAAAAACGATACTTTGAACGGTCTTCCACATATTTTCGGCGATCATTCTAATTGCGCTACATATTTTTGCGATAAACAAAATCAAGCAACTGTAAATGTAATGCTCAATGAATTTCTAAACAGTTCCACTTACACAAGTTTTTTTCAAATGTTTAAATGGAGTTGCAAACTTATCATCCACTTTGTTATATGATATTGATAACAATGCTGCTGAGGCATTTAATTCAGTTGTAAAGAAAGTTATTGGGGGTAAACGAATAAATTTTTCTTTGAAGGGTCTTACGAGGGCAGATGTTACGCAGCTGTAATAAGTTACAATAACAAGGGGTTATTTATTTCAAAGATTATTGCAAATATTAATAACGTTAAAGTAGGTAAGTATACAAACAGTTTTTCTAAAACACGCGTTAAACTAATTGGAAAAAGAATAAAACCATTGAAGCGAAAACGCATTCAAAGCGCAGATTCCGATTATGGACTTAATAATCTAGATAATAAAGACATTCCAGATATGAATGAAGCATAATATAACATCTCAAAACAGAAATTTTTAGATAACATTGATAAAGCCGATGTTGATATAATTCAAGAAATAACATTAGGACAAAGCTCAAACCCTGTCTGGTTTAAGGAAAAATCAATTAGGCTAACTGCGAGCAACTTTGGAAAAATATGCCATATGAGACCTTCGACCGATACAAGACGCAATGTAAATCAGATATTGTATTCAAAGCAAAATTTGCAAACATATGGGTTGCCAAATTCATTACAACACGGTATAAATAGCGAGAACAAGGATATTGAAAAATTTCAAAATTAGTTTAAAATTGAAATAAAGAAAACTGGTTTATTTATTGATATTGAAAAAAAGTTTTTAGCCGCATCCCCTGACGGATTAATTGGGAGGCTATTGCTGTTGTAGCAATAAAAGTCCCATATTCTGCGAGAGAACTAACAGTTCAGGAAGCCATTCGAAACAAGATAATTGATTATTTTACAATTAATGATGCTGAAGAAATAAAGTTAAAACCGGATCATAATTACATGTACCAAATACAGGGTCAGTTACATATAACGCGAAGGGATGAATGTTACTTTATAGTACGCACAGAAAAAATATAGCTTGCGAAATTATTGAAAAGGATGATAATTTTTGGAATACGAAAATGGTAAATGTTTTGGAACAATTTTATATGAACGCTTTATTACAAGAAATAATTGATTCCCGTGTAAATAGAAAAAACCTATCAAAAGTATTTTACGTAGAGATTTGCAGATATAGAGTACATATATTCAATATGTAATCATTGGGTGGGGTGGTGTTTCGGAATGTTCCTTGAAGAACTTAGATATAGTTCAGAAGTGGATATTAAATATTATTTTCAATAAACAAACGCGATTACCCGAGTGGAGACTTATTTGAAACGGGGTTTTTGATGTGCGACAAGTGTACGCTTATGCTATGCTTATACATCTTTAAAAAAACAAAGAAATTATTAAAATAGGTGAACACAATTATAATACTCGGAATAAATAATAAATTGGACAAAAAAAATTACATATCTCGCCCTGAAATTTTATGATTATTTGTTTCGGGAGGTAAGATTTGAGAAGTCCTACAGATCATATAAAAAAATAAAATATTGGATAGCGAAACCGGGACAGTTCTTTCATGCAAAGCATATACAAAATTTAACACAAAACCCTTAGTAGGTAGTAAATACAATCCACGACCTAAAGAAAAATATTTATTGCGGCCTTGTAATGGTCGTAACGATTAGCCGACCCCCCGCTGGTTAAGTACCTAGCTATTATAAATCAAATAATATTGATTTGTTAAATGTATAAGGGGCTGCCTAGATTAAAATTTCTGACAGAAAATTATAGAGCTTATAATTAAATTATCAAAAGAATGAGAGAATTTTATTTAAAAGGAAAATGAGAGCGCACTTGGTATGTGAATTCTCTACACATCGACATAAATTTCAACTAAAAATCATTATAAATAACCGCAAAAAACCGTTTTTTTATAAAAAACATTTATCGCAATATCTACAAAAATAAGGCCTATTTCCCAACTTTGATATTGCAGCGCACTTAAGCAGCATATTTGATACCCACACAAACACCGATCTTTCCTTCAAATATAAAAATGGAGCTAAAAAAATCCGCTAACATTTTGTATTGTTTTCTGGGGTGGTACAGAGGAGCCTTAAATAGGGCCGAGAACTAATTCATGATGACCAAAAGTGTGGAAGACCTCTAGAAGGACGAACTGAAGAAATCATCAACAAAGTTGAAGATTTGGTGTTTACTAATCGCTGAGTAAAAGTTTCAGTTATTGCTAGTTAGATAGGAATATCAGAAATGGGTGTTTTTAAAATTTTACACGAAGATTTGGAAATGAGCAATGTGTCGGTACGATGGTTTTTCGAGGTGCTCAGTCCCGATCAAAAATTGTGTAGTCGAAATTCATGCTACGATATTTTCTACTAATTGTTTCTCTTAATTATTTAATCAGGGAAATATTCAATTTTTATTTTACCTGTTATATTCGTTATAGATAACTGGCTGTGTTGGTTTAGATCATAGGTTCCCAAAGTGGGCGATAACGCCCCCTTGTGGGCGCTGCAGGTCTAAAGGGGGGCGGTAAGAGACCCAGAAAAAAAATGGGGGCGTTGTGTAAAGGCTTAGGGGGCGATTTGTAATTTCATCTAGAATCTAGGAGGACTCTTAGACACCGACTGAGCTCTCGACTCTCGACTAGGGATGGGCGATAAACATCGATGTTCATTGAACATCGATATTTTAGGATCGATGTTCGATGTTTTTGCATCGATGTTTGCAATTTAGATTTATCGATAAACTATCGATGTCAGAAGAAATATAGTGAACATCGAACTTTTAAGCTTGACAAAATGTATTTGCACTAATCACAAAATAAAACAGCGTCCTCTGTTGACAAATACAAAAATGTTTCCAAATTAACAGCTCACATACAGGCTACGAGGATGTAAAATTGTCTACGAATAAAAGAAGTATTTAAATTACACAGTGCTATATCATATAAATTCGAATATTTCATTTTAGGCTCTTTTAAATATTACTCAGTATAAATATTTAAATAATATATAATTAAATACATAAATTTATAGTACTTTTAATGTGCAGAATAAAAGTTAAATTATGTATGCATGCAGAATAAGTGAAGGAGGTAAACGTATTTTCATAGAAAAAGAAGGGAGATAGACATTACCGATGTATACTTCTTCGGGAAATTCCCTAGTGCGTACAATCATACACGACGATACACGTATTAAATGCAAGATGACACATCAGAAATATAAAACCATATCCATATGTATCTCGGTATTTGCCAGCGTAGTCAAAAAAAAATGCAAGACTATAAAATCCCAAATAAAAATCGTTCTCTTAAAAAGCCTTGATACACGTAAATGTATATATTTTTTAAGTATCAGACGATTTAAGTCATGTGGTTGTTTCATGCGTAATTGCATAATATTGTTTTTTTATATAGTTTTTTTTGAGTAGTTTCTAAAGTTAACTACATATTATAAATGTATATATTTTTTATTATTTTTTTTGAATAGTAATATCTTTTATATCATTTTGTTAAGGACGTAAATTAATTAAGTTATAATAAAGTTTTTGTTAAACTGCCAAAAAATAAATCTATAAATATAATTATCGATGTTGATCAACGATGTTAACATCGATGTTTGATGTCGATGTTTACCCACCGATGTCCCATCCCTACTCTCGACTACAGCTTGTGAACATCAACTAATATTAATTAAGAGATTGCTCAAACCAACTCGGTTCGATATTTCTCTCCGAGTAGTTCATATATCTGTCCTGTTTTATTGAATAAATAAAATAAAAAACATATCAATCGGTCGCTCCGTTTCGAAACGAAAAGAGACACAAACAAACAAATAAAAAGGCAACTGTATCAATCGGCTGGTTCATAGAATACTTGTTCTTACTTGTTGAGTACGATTGAGCGTCGAATGAGATAAACGAGTTTATGCATGTTTGTCTTATTCCTGTCGGTGCGTGCTGCTTATGCAATCCTATATAAACAACGTAATATTTATTTTATTTTCATTTGCGGTTTCGCGCGTAATAGATAAGCAGTACTTAAGTTCAACACTTATACTTACGTATTTCTCAAAACAAAACAATGTCGGAAGTAAAAAAGAAGAGACGGCAATACTGTGCGGAATATATTAAATTCGGATTCATTGAAAATCCTACAAACCCATCGTCGCCTTTGTGCCTTCTATGCCTAAAAACATTTTCGAATGAAGCAATGAAGCCTTCAAGACTTCAAGATCATTTGAATAAAATGCATCCAGATAAGAAAGACAAGAATGTAGCATATTTTCAAGACCTAGAGAAGAAGCATAATACTCGGCCAAGTGTAGCAAAACTCTTTTCGGCGGCTGCTAAGCAAGATGACGACGGACTTCGAGCTTCGTACAACATCTCTTTGTTAATTGCTCAAAAAGGCAAACCACACAACATCGGAGAAGTGTTAATTTTGCCAGCAATAAAGGAAGTAATAACTACTGTGCTTCATAAACCGGCCGCAGATATTATCGGAAAAATTCCTTTGAGTAATAATTCTGTGCAAAGACGAATTGATGAAATGGCCGGAAACAAAAAGAATCATTGTGCAATCATCTGAGGACTAGTCAATTCTCAATTCAGCTCGATGAGTCCACTTTACCAACTAATGAAGCATTGTTGCTGTCTTACGTGAGGTTTATTAAAGATGAGAAAATATGTGAAGAACTATTGTTTGCTAGAAATTTATAGACCGATACAAAAGGCGAAACCATATTCAATACATTGGAAAAGTTTTGTGATGAGAAAGAGATTCCCTTGAAAAATATTATATCAGTTGCTACGGATGGCGCTCCGGCTATGACAGGGTGCCATAAAGGCTTCATAGCGTACGTAAAAAATAAAATTCCAGATGTCCTTGCTGTACATTGCGTTATTCATAGACAACATTTGGTTGCTAGAAATTTAAGTGAACGACTATTTCAATCACTGCAATATGTCATCAAAGCAGTCAATAAAATCCGTAACTGCTCTTTGAATGATAGATTATTTCATCAGCTTTGTGTTACTAATGACGAAGATTTCAACCGTTTGTTGTTTCATACCGAAGTTCGTTGGCTATCAAGAGGCAATTGTCTGACTCGATTTTACAACCTGTTTGACTCTGTGATAGAGTTTTTGGAAACTAAAGATACAGAATTGCGCAACAAGCTCATTACATCAAAAAATGATATAGCTTACATGACAGACCTGTATAAATTGTTCAACAACATGAATCTCCAACTGCAAGGCGATGAACTAAATTTAATTAAAACAAAAAATGTCGTTGCTGCTTTCGCAGCCAAACTGCTTCTACACAAAAAGAATATGGGCAGACGTGAGTTTCATAATTTTCCGAATTTATCAGTATCCTGCAGTAACGACGACTTGTTTGCCTACTGCCAACATTTGGAAAAGCTCCACATTGACTTCACCGAACGATACCAGGATATTTTGAACTTGGAAATACCAGACTGGGTGTTGGATCCGTTTTCAAATGTCAACACAGCAATATCACCACATCTGGAAGAAGAACTTATAGAATTGACAACGAACGAGGAAATAAAAATCAAGTTCAAAAATGGCTACCAAGAATTTTGGCTACAAAAACCGATCCCGCAATTGTACCCTGGATTGTGGTCAATCATTCAACGATTCTTGATAGCATTCCCATCGTCATATTTGTGTGAACGTGGATTTAGTGCTGTAGCAACGCTGCTTACTAAAAAGAGAAATCGTTTGCATGTTACCGAACGTGGTGACTTGCGGCTGTTCTTGAGTAAATTGGAACCTGATATCAACAAACTTATTAAACAGCATCAGATTCATCCTTCACATTAGTTTTTATATTAGAATCGATTATGTTTGTTTTATTTTGAATTTTGAATAAAAGATACTTTGTCTGAATACTATAAAGTTGCGTTTCAATAATCATTCTCATTGGCAGGTGTAGCCCGTAAAAGTTAACTTGAGACCTGAGCGCCGTTGTGTACTACCTACTACGCTCAGGTCTCAAGTTAACTCATTCATTCTAAACGAGACTTTTACTATAACCCATAGTAAAAGTCTCGTTTAGAATGAATGTTTAATCTCCGCTAATATAGCTCACAATAATTAATTTAATTTGAAGTTATAGTGGTTTTTGAGTAGGTGAAAAAATGGGGGCGCTAAAAAATAATTTATTCTCAAAGTGGGCAGTAGGCAAAATAAGTTTGGGAACCACTGGTTTAGATAGTATGAATTACTGTAACCGTTGATAGAAGGAATATATAAAGATGCCCAACACTATAGTAAAATAACGTGTCTTTCTGTTAAGTCGTCCCGCAAACCCCTTGCCGAGAAACATCATCGCTGTCTCGGGCTGTTTCGAATCTCGGATCCAAACGACTGATGCATCGCTATAGATCTCGGACCCAGTTTTGCCTACGCTCAGTGCTATGTAGTTGCGCATTTTTACGTATTCCTTCAATCAGTGCTCTAACCAACTTGTTTGTTGTTTCACCGTGCACGGGTTGTAAAGCCGTATACACTTTTCTTATTCAATTCTTGGGTGACGTTTGATAAATGAAGTGCAATGTAGTATAAAAAGATTATTTATTTACACTATAACACTTAAACAACTATACACATAATTGTATGTAAAAAAACAAATGAGGAAATTGTCTTGCTTCCTTCAATGACATGTATGTACTGTTTTACATTTTTATATATTTTTCGAAGTAAACTTCTAGAGCCATAAACCACATTTTTAAATAAAAACGTGTGTTAAAAGCGACAGCAAATGCAACTTTTTGTTGCGCCAGCTGCGCATCGCAAAACAACTTAAAGAGAAGTTGCTCTCACGCTGGCTAGATATACAAAATTATGTGTGAAATATACATTAAAAGTATCATAGTTAATGAAAGTAACATTCCTATATACTAACTAAAAATATGAAAAATATGTATAATAAAAATTTGACGGAAGTGCAAACAATAACATTAGATTTAAGTCGGCAAACCTAAGATTGGAATTAGCAAACTTCAAAACTTCAACACTACAAAGTACTTTTCCGTTGCATGTAAATATACAGGATGTTTTATTTAACTCCTTTTAGTATTATTATTTTATGGGAACATTCGTTGAAATATCGAAATAAACATTAATTTAGGTATTGAAATGAGATTTCTACTAATTAAGCCTATAATAGATCTTTCATTATAAATCGTTGTTTTCGAGCAGTTTCTGAAAAGTTGGACAGTTTTTTAAGAAGGATTATCATTGTCAGAAGCAATTGAAAATCTCCTAATACCTACCAATTGCGGTCAAGTCTAATCAACTGTTATAGGGCTATTATAAAATGTATAAAAATGCATAGGATTCCATTAAAAAAAAAATTAGATGTGGCCAACGCGACTTTCTTATACGTATGTGCGTTTCAAATTATACAAAAGTTGTTCTAAATTAAGTTTGAATTACTTTTATCTTCTGAAAAAATAAACCTGTGAGTTTATGTGTTACTTCAGGTCCGAACTTTGAAATTTCTTATACAAAAATTATTTCAAATCTAGCTCTAAATTCTTTAGTACTCTTGATAAATATATATATAGAATGCATAATTTAAGACATATTTGCAAAAAATTGCTATTCGGTAAGAGTAAACGGTCCGAATTTTGAAATTTTTTTATACACAAAAAGTATTGAAAATCAGTATTCAAATATTTTTATACTCATAATGTCTAGAATGCCTAGAAAGCATGAATTGCGAGATATTCGGAAAAAACTGATTTTCGACAAGAGCAAAAAAAACTTTATAAGAGCGAAAAACTTTTTCAATAAAATTTTCCTCAAATTCACTTTCGAGTACTTATGAATTCCTTATAAATTTGTTTAAACTTAGTAATTGACGAAATATTGGTAAATGTCGATTTTTTCACAGAAGTAAACTACTACTTCCTGTCTACCAATTTTCCTTTTGGGAGAGAGAGCAAGAGAGAAAGAGAGAGAGAGAGAGAGAGAGAGAGAGAGAGAGAGAGAGAGAGAGAGAGAGAGAGAGAGAGAGAGAGAGAGAGAGAGAGAGAGAGGGGGGGGGGTTGGTTGGCTCACCGTTGTCGAACATTCTGTATAAATGATAACGTAATGCATGCGTAAAAGAACCCATAAGTCGGGATTGTTTTGTCACTTTGACAGTGAAAAAAGTTTAATTTTTAAAACGGCAAAAAGGTTGTTTACCTTTGGTTGATTCGACAAAAAGTTGTGCTTTCTTGTTATTTCATAAAATCTGCAAACTCATTGTAAGTAATCTTCACAAAGTGTATGTATAAGAAATGTGTTTTTAATAACTGTGTTTTAATTAATTATAATATAATTACTAGGTATGTAATAAATGTTTCAGTAATTGTTTACACATTTAGTACCAAAGTCACATTCGAGCTTACTTTTTATTTCCGGATAAATTTTCTATTTTCAAACTCAAACTTAGTTGGATTCAACAAATTTCCTCCTCGATAAAACGACGAGTCTGAAGGACGTGAAGGCAATTTGTTTCGTACACATATCCCAGCAACAAAAACTTTCGTAAAAAACTGAAAATATATCCGGAAAAAAGAAAGTTTTCGTGTAATTATAGGTGAAAATAATTTCAAACTGTAGAGTTCATGATTATCTACAAAGTTTGTATTAAATATTTTTCACTATTTACATTATTGGACTTAGCCGCTTCACTCGGACAGCTATATTTCCAAATATATTTAAGCATTATATTGGCTATTAAAACAAAACAAAAGAAAGTCCACAGTATAATGGCAAAATATATACTAAAGATAACAAATTTGTCCAATTGAAAAAGTATATTATTATAAAAGGGAATATAAACCTACAAAAAATATACTACGCTATTCTGATTCTAATTCCCCTGCTGGACCCTATACAGCAAGAGCGCGCGAGGTATGATCACCCGATGGTATACGTAAACTCGCATCTAAACGTGGTCCGATAATACATATTAGAGTAACGGCACAACATACTAGCATTGCCTGCTCATATTCGAACTCATAGTGATCTGATTATTTTTTTGCAGATTGACAAAAAGAACAAATTAAATTTTCTCTTTAAGTGATGACGATTGCTTAGATAACTAAGTCGATAATAACGCGAAGATTGTAATACTTATAACGTAATTATGATTATCCTAATGAAATTAAATAATAATGTAGTTGTGTACAAAGTTATAGCAGTACAACTGGGTTTTAGAATGAAATAAAAACAACCCGCCTGAAACATCTGCAGAATAAACTAAGATGTCTAGAGAAAAATAAATAAATAGAAATTTCATGGTAAAAAAAAAACTATAAATAAGTATAACAGGAATACCATAAAATAACATAAAAACGACCCTTGAAATAGAAATTAAAATTAGAGATTCTCTCCAGTAAATATAACGAAATAACATCTCTGGAAAAATAAATCTAATATCTATATCTGGCGAACACAGCTAGCGGAGATCATTTGCCGAATATACGTCCGAAGAATATCGACTAGCATCGGGTGATCATACCCAGCGCGCTCAAGCTGTATATTAATATTTTTTTTTTTTTAGAAATACGTATATCTGATTTATAATAGGATATGCTATATACATCGAATTACTAAAATAATTCCCAGAATTCTATCGTTTTAGGAAAGTCTGGTTTATTAGTCTATTCACTGGGATTATATATATCACCTATGCAATATATTACATACAAGATTTATTCTATTTTCCCTGGTTAGAGGATATTTTGAGTTTTGCTACCAAGGAAATTGGTTATATCCTTTCTTATGTGATTAATATGCTAGCAGTACTGCGATATAGCCATTTAGCCATGGTGATAGCTAATAGGTACAAAGCAGTATATGGCTATTTGGAATCATCGTTTGCCGTTAGAAGAACACCGATTAATGGTAAGCTATTTTCAACTTACTTTTTGGCGGTTCCTATGAATTATTTCATAAAAATTATATTTAATTTATAATTTGACATTTATTAATTTTGTGTTCCTTTGAACTACATTTTTCCAAAATGTGCAAAATCGTCATAAATAGAATAACACAAATTCACTGTGGATCACTTTTCCAATAATTTAAAAACTGCCACAACTTGTCATTTATTTATATACGCTGACAATATGGGCATTTAAGTTGCATTGGATTCTTCGAGTGAAAAACTAAGCAGAGCCTTCGGTAATATGTTCCGCCTCATAAAACCGCATTTTTAGAAAGAGAATAAGAATTCTTGTATTTAAGATGTATAATAAAACAGTAGAAGGAATAAAAATCTAACGAGTCTTAATTAATTTAAGTGCAAGATAAACGGATGCATTGGTTCACTCCTCTTAAAATTAAAATTATTTTAATGTTTAAATTGTACTTTGCTAAATAAAGTTTATTGTTGTAACTAGCTTACACTATGTTGCAAACGGCAAACTTCATAGAAAAAGCAGATGGATAAGAATCATTAATGTTAATGATTACAGTCAAAATACATTATCGAAACGCTCTGTAATAAGTTTCTAGAATACACAATAAGTTAAAGGTCACATTTTAAAAAATAGTTAGCTCGCGATAGTTACTCTATATTTCGGTAAAAGTTAAAAGAATTCGTACAAGATAAACAAGATTATGAAATATTGGATGCTTAGGGATAGTAGTAGTCTGTGTTATCTCTTGTGAGATAAGTATGACTGGGTAAGTGATAATTTAAAATGAGGTGTTTTAATAATATAATATACGTTTAATATTGCTTGCGTTTTACATAATCTTACATATTGCAGTGATCCTGAGTTGAATTTATGTTGCATATAAGTATTCATGAGACCACCATTAGACTTAATTAATTTAATTTTTTCTTTAATCTTTTATATTAGTTTTAGTTTAACTAAAACAATGTAGCAATGTCATTATAATTTTTATTTATAAAAGTGTTAAAATATTTATTTAGAAAATTTAATATTAGAATATTTCTTGTATGACAGTTGAATGTTGTTAATTAATCGTTCATTTGTACCTTTAGTATGGTGTGTCAGTCACCCAATACAGTCCAGTGGGTGGATTCACGTGATGAGGCCGAAATAAACAACGTTTTTTTTCAGAGGTCACGCAAATCATGTATGAACCAAACTTCATTAGAAAACATACTCCGACAATCATGAACGTGTTTCCTCTATTTCTTCTAATTACAATTAAGTATCCGAACAACACGCGAAAAGACTTAAAAGTCATTAAACAGTAATAAGGACATTTATGGCTTTATCTATAAATGGCAGAAAAGCATTTGAGTTTATACTGTAAATGATCTAATAATTATTAGAATATTATCGTACTTACCTTTCTGAATGTAGATGTATCAGTCATTCACATTTTCTCACATTTATATACTGGTTTTTCTTTAAATTTCGTATTTTAAAATTGACACAATCACATTGATCGTAGGACCATAAAATGCAGTTATTTGTTTACATTTTTCAAGCTGTAATGTATTTACACGCCGCTAGGGGCGATGCAAGTAATGTACATCTTTAGGAGTGGGAAGAGTCTCTTAAACAGACATGCTTGAACTTTTTGTGAAAGGTATTTCTTTTAAATTACTTGGACTGGGAGCTATGAAATATCTCGAATAATAGCGAAAACTGGTCGGCCTTTTAAAGATGGTGAGTTTGTTAACGATGCAAAGAAGTTTGAGAAAATTCAACTAAATCGGATGACTGTTCAAAGAAGAATTACCACATTAGCAGCTAATATAGAAGAGCAATTAGCTACGAAATCGAAAAGTGTTGTGTATTTTTCTATAGCACTCGACGGATCTACAGATATAACTTCCACTGCTCAACTTTCTCTCAATATTTTTACGAGGCGTAACGCAAAATTTTTAAGTGAGTGAAGAATGATTGGTATGAGTTCTTTGACAAATCAAACCAAGGGGAGTGACATGTTCAAAGCTCTTCTGGAAAAATGTTCTATTATGGATTTGGATTTAACGAAATTATCTGGTATTACGACTGACGGAGCACCTTCAATGGTTGGAAGTAGTCTGGGACTATGTTAAAAGAGTATTTACAAACTAAAAACATCGATACCAAGAAATTAATGGAGTTTCATTGCATTATACATCAAGAGGCCCTCTGTTCAAAATTAATGGGATTTAAAAATGTGATGAAAGTTGTAGTGCCTACTGTAAACTTTATAAAATCACGAGGTCTCAATCACCGACAATTCAAACAATTTCTCAAGGATATCGAAAGCGAATATGGTGATCACCTGTTTTATACTGAAGTAAGGTGGCTAAGTCGTGGGTTGATATTAGAGCGGTTTCTTAACTTGATTGAAGAAATCAAAATATTTCTGGCGAAAAAGAAAAAGGACGAACCCGAACTCGACAACCCTGATTGACTATGTGACTTAGCGTTTCTTGTAGACATCACAAATCACTTGAATGTCTTAAATATGCGACCCCAAGGCAAAGATAAATTGATTTTGCAGTTATACTCTCATGTTTCGTCCTTTCAATGCAAATTGAGTCTTTTCAGGACACAAATCAATTCAGCCATGTTCGGAACTACAAAAAATTATGGAGAAATCCAATAAAAGTGATGTTAATTTAGCTTATGTTGAAAAAATTAATATTTTGATACAAACTTTTCATGATCGTTTTGTAGACTTCAAAAAAGTTGAACCTGTATTGGACATTTCAACATTTCACCCAAAAATGTACCGGAATCAATACAGCTGCAATTAATAGACATGAAAAATGATCATAATTTACGAAACAAGTTTAATGAAGGTAATTTACTCAACTTTTACCGTTGCGTTGACAAAACCGCTTATAAAGAGTTGCGAATAAATTCATTGAAATGCGCAAGCTTATTTGGATCGACGTATATTTGGGAGCAAACGTCTTCAGTGATGAAACTTTACAAAACAAAAAATCTAAACCGTCTGGCAAATGAAAATCTGGAAGCAATTTTACGTGTGGCGACAAGTAATGTGGAGCCAAACATAAACAAAATTATTAGGTCAATGCAATGTCATGCATCAAAATAATAATACATGAAATAAACGATTACATAATTACAACAAATATTTTTGAATGTTCTTTTATTTTTATCATTTGTAGTAATTCATTGAACTGGTCTTGAATATGAACCAAGACCAGTCAAATACAAATACAAACGTTAATTCACCCAATAAACCCCTCACTACCTGCAACCAGGCATACGTCAGTGATGCTTAGCACATGACCCTTGTATAATAAGAGTATAGGTAAAAATCCCTGAATAATAGTTGAAAAATTGCTAACAAAACTAGTATATTCTGATACCCCAATTAAATATTGAATGCTAGAAAGCAAAATACTACCCCAATTAGAAAAAACAAACCCATGATTACTCTTTTCAGGAACCCCAACTGATACCCCCGTTATAGATACATAAAACTAGAATTAAATACTTAATTAGCTTATTAAACAAATTAGTATAATTTTTATATCCATAATAAGTATATTTTTACAGTACAACAATGACAAATTCAATTTATGTAGGCAAATTAATAATTTAAAAAGAATTTGATAACCATTACGAATGGTCAATTTTAATTTCAATTTTTAACATTTACCAAACACACTATAGCAATGGAAATTATTACCATTTTAAAGTTTGGACTTTTATGAACAAAAAGTCACAGAATAATTATAGGTCATATCTTAAGGCAAGTTTGAATTCAACGAAAGCATCATTTCAAGTAATATAAAATTACAGCACCTGCATGGCTGATTTCTAATTAAAAGTGCATAGTGAAAAACCAAAATGAACTAATGTTGAGTACCAGAAACATTTACCTCATGAGCAAATTGTCAATTTACAATTATTGTACTGAACATTAAGTCTATTAGATTCACATAATTAATCTAAGCATCATCTTAGATTTGAATTATGATTCGCCATATTGAACGAATCATAATTAATTTCAGAAATTCCACATACATAATTAAAGTTAATTTCAAATATAACCAAACAGATACAAAGTTTGTCAAGACTTATTTACGTTGGAATATTCCTTAGCGTCATATTTACAATTTAAATCCAAATATTTAAATAAGTACATTGGATAGTTTGACAGTTGTCAACATGAGTTACAAAAACGCTTAAAAATACAAATTACAAGCCATGTAGTTGATATAAGTTCATACTTTCATGTAATAGCAATAAATCATAAATAAATTGAAAGACCATTTAGATATAGCAATTCAAAAACTAACCCCACTAATTTTGCATATAAATAAAGAGATTTGGAAGAATTGAAAGGTGAATAATTGTTAAATGTATTTAAAGGTATCTTTTGTGAAGGATAGGTTCTACTGAAAAGGCATATTAATCCAAAATTTTGATATTTTAATTAATTTTATTAGCGTCCATTACGTCATCGAACATATGACAGTCGAAACGCTAAATTGGCCCTTTAATCTTAAAAAAAATGTGATTTTCTGAAAGAAAACTAATTAAAATAATTTTATTGCACTAAATGAAAGATGAGAAAATATTATTGTAAAAAAACATCATTTCACTGATAAACCAAAGTAAAATTGTCCATAATAAGACTTTGTAAATATTTACTGTATATGTTGCCATGGAAACAACAATGACAACACAAAATGTATATAAAAATGCACATACGGCGTGAAGCCGGGTTCTTCAATCTTGACCTTTGTCATAAGTGGATGGTCCAGTATCGATCATTCATCAAGAGGTTCTTCAATTTTTTCCTTTGTCATAAATGGATGGTCCAGTATCGATCATTCATCGACAAATTAATTTTCACGTGCGAGTTAAAAGTTACGTTGTGCGACCTTCAAAGTGACGCAAGAAGAGCACCCAATTGGACACGTTCGCGCCTAGTAGAGGTTCAAGGTCAAACTTATTAATTTGGAAGCTGAAAAGAAAAGATAATTATTGGAGGTTAGTTTATTTAAACCTAATATTATTTGAAGTCAGAAACATCAACACCGTAATAAAACCAAAGCCAAAGAGGTTACTATCAATATCAATAAACCAAACGAGGTCAGAAATAATCAAGATACACACTCACCTGTCATCGAAGAATCCACACATTAGAAGGACATTCCAACATTAGAGGGATAATTGAAGGAAAACTTCGCCGTCCACCTGTCCAAGCGGCTACCAGAAACAGGACAATAGCCGCGACACCACTTGAAGCACACCTCAAACTGCCCGGGACACCTGTTCTCCAACAATCAAAGTCTATTTACTGTTGAATTCACAATCAGTGCTAAAACTATGTCAAACATAATGAATATAACATCTTTCAATTTCATCTGATTCTCGATCTTCATTAAAAGTCAACTCTTAAAGTACACATTCATTTAGGACAATTTGCTATTACAATTACATTAATCTGTTATTAGTTAAATATCAAGATTTACTTACAATCAATATCGTTCTAATCCATGAATACGTTCACTTTAAATTTAGTTCACACCAATAAGGTTAAAAATCGCTTACAGTTGCCATATGCGTTTATGAGTAGAACCTTTGCCTATAGTTGTGTATTGGTATAAAATACAAAGTTTATTGGATAGATCCACATCCATATTATTAATTATTGTGTCTTTTTTATTATTCGTCAAATATTTATACCAGATCATTGTTGTATTCTGTTCTATAATTTTACCATTTTAAATAAATCGAAGTTTGTTGTCTTGTAAATGATGTGTTTGTTTCCACCATCGATCAATCCTGTTTCACCGTCAAAAGCAGAGGTACACGCATTTTATTTTGTGCATAAGCATTAGCGCTGTGCCGCAAATCAATCTTTCTAGGTTATAACCTCCGAGATCTTTTCACCATTGAAGGAAGGCTGAATCAACGAGCCGGTAGATTTAACATTCTCCAACGTATTAAAACTTATATAAAAATATTATTCATTCAAATCATTATTATTATTGCACGAGCTACTTCATCTGTCACCGCAACGAGTGCCTTTGATATTGGTGTTTCATTCTCAATCTAACTAAATTTTTCTACAACTTTATTTGCGATACAATTAAAATAATCGCGCGTGCCCACCACAGCATCATACTATTTAAAAATAAAAATATTTTTGTCAATAAGTAATCTTTGTAGTGGCCAGTTCTTGGTTTATAATTTTCCCGAGTGGCCCCTGTTTCCTATAAGTCTGTGCATCCCTGCTTTAAATCAATACTTATAGTTTTGCTAATCGTAGGAAATGCCAATTCGTAATTATACGTAATTATATTAATGAAAGCATTACACTCATCTGAACAATGAAAGCATCAAAAACATCCAACCAGCTTTCCCTACACAGAAGCTCCCTAAATTGCATTACACTGTCTGTCAGTGACCTTATATACTGTATTTTCTTCTTGTTTGATATATGTTTAGCAAAACAAAACTGCACCCTCTGTGCGGAATTGTCCGAAAGAGCATTGTGAATTACTTCAATTTTATAGTTATTAATATTTTTCTGAATACATATATTATACAAACAATTTTTTTTACGTGTAGGTTATTTTACAGTTATTTGGAGATTATAGCAATCTATCAAATTAATGAACTTATATACCTTATCAGAAGCATTCAAAAAATTTACGTTAAAGTCACTCCAAATTTGTTCATAAAAATTGTATAGTCACCATCTGTGCTCGTATAAATGACGACCACTGTAAAGGATTGACCAGCTGTGTCAAATTTTGACGCTGCACACTCGAAATGCAATTCCACAGGCAACTCACCCTATGCATCAATAGGGTTACTACTCAGCAAATTATTAATAAAAATTGCCGAGCTTCCATGGACAAATGACTTCCTACTAAAGTGGTTGATTAGCGTATATCAATCAAGTTTTAAATATTCTATATTTCCTCCTGTGCACCAGTGTTGTGTTAGGCAAAGTATGTCATAACCATCCCGATCCAAATATATCTCCAGTTCGCCAATTTTGTTGTCACGACTTTGAATATTTTGGTTCATGATGGAAACTCCTGCTGTGTCCGCTCCAATAATCTGCTACACTCGTCCACAAGAAAATCCTGATTTTTTCAGTGATCATGGAATGCATTATTTCCACTAATATATTTTTTGGCAGGTTTCCGTATATGGATATTGTGTTAAGTTAATTTTGAACAGATCTGTATATTCCGGAATTTTGTTCCTTTTATTTATTTTCGTAGGACTATTGTTGTTTTCTGTCGTTTTGACGTTAACAATTTTTGCTTTGAAATAATTTTATTTATCACGTTATCATATGTAGTAGTAATGCATTTCAGTATTTTTAATTTACATATGAAATAGTTTAAATTCTAAGTTATTGGGGTACAGTAGATCTCTACTTCGCGAGTCTGTTACCGCAAGTCATACTCAACTCAGGTATATGCAACTCTTATTACGCTTGATCTATTGACTGTTTTAATCTAACCGATGCATATACAACCTTAATTACGCTAATTTGGTGACTTCGAATTTAAATACTAATTAGGTACTTTTTACTTTTGTTTTGTCTCAGAGAATTTTCCTTTAATTTTTCCTTCCCTCCCTAGTAATTAGTAGCTGATTTTGCTTCTATTGTAGAGAGGTGAAAACCCGCTTGCCTACGATCATCTACACTGACATTTCTGTGTATCATCAATAGATGTTCGGCCATTTTTAAAACGTTTAAAACAGCCATACGTTTGTGTCTGTCCCAAAGCGCCACTACCGAATGCTTGCAACATTTTGTGGATTTCTGCGCTGTTTTACCAAGTTTATAACAGAACTTGATACAGCAAAGATGTTCTGTCAGGTCGGTCATTGCAAAATCGCAAACACAAGAAAACGTAACAATGGCCAACAATAAAATCGTCCAGTATGCGTAGGGGCTTCAATGTAGCCGTTATGCACACTGACGCGCGAAACATGTATTACGCCTGTAAGCACAGTTCATACAAATTTTGGGAACTTTTGGGTAGCACCTCGTACCTCCACTCGATACACAAATTATTTGAAACAAAGTAGTAGCAATCTTAATTCAGTTAGTCTATTATTTTATTTTAAGGAAACGCCTTCAAAACTATATTTTGCTTGTTTCGAAGAAGTTGACATTGTCTTCGTTTAATGTAAATAATTTTTCTGTGTGTATGTACGCAGATGATCCGTACATTATTATCAATTAAGTGACTGAAAATTTAGCAAAATCTGATGTTATTTAACAAACAAAATAAATCACATTGTGTATATTTGCAAACTATTAAAATACATGTTGTTGGTATTGATGTAAAATAAGAGAAATCACTTTATTTCTTTTGTGTTTTTATTGTTACTTCAAAATATTTTAAATTGCATCATCTGCAATCCCTACTTCTGCAACAGGCAATCCTTTATTTTTTCCCACATTTATACTTTATATTATTAATTTTCTTCAATTCTGGAAATTACAGTTTGGATATCGGAGGGCATCCAAGAGGCGAATATTAAGAAACAGAGAAAACTACTAAAAAGCACCTCTGACAGTCTTTTCATTATTAACACTGTTGCTTCCTATTACATCAAGTTGGCGGATATAGCTGCCATTCTAAATCAGGTGTTCTGCGTGCAACTGCTTTTACTGATAACAACCTCCTATCTTCACATTGTCACCTTTCTGTTCATGTACATGCATTCGATGGAATTCGAGTGGTACCTAGGAAATTTGTATAATATCATCTGGAATACAATTGCCTTACTTGTGGTGGTATATACGACCTGCATGATGTGTGACGAAGTAAGTGTAATATTTGATTTATGTTATCTGTATAGAATTCTAACAAATTAGTCTACCTATACACATTGGTTTTACAGAGTTGGTCAGTGAAGATAAAATATTGAATACTCTTACGTATATTTAAATAAAGTTTATATAGTAACATAAATATTTTTTTGCAATTAGTACCGTAATCATATCATTTATTTCACTAGTGCTGTAATAGGGTCTATTACAGCACTAGTTGCGTAATAGAAATGGAACATTTAAACAGATTTATTTTAAGTTGGTCACATTGCAACAGAAATGGAGATGTAAATATGACATTTTGTAAGCAAGTTTGAGGTTTTTATATTGAAATTCATTGTAAGATTTGATATTTTTAATTAATCTTTGAAATAGTACAACTATTATAAACATTTATATTAACGTTTGAATTATCTTTCGAAGTGATAGTGATACCGTGTGCAGTAGAAACATTCTGTTGAAAATTATCAAAAATGTGTCAATTTTAAATTAACTTGTCAATTTAAATCTTGTGCCAAACCAAGGTGACAACCGCCACAAAATTTCCCTTGATTATCAAATTTTTCTCTTTTTGCTTTTACAAAAAGAGAAATTTTAAAACTAATTGCAAAAAATAGCATAAAAGACACGTTTCATTTGACATTAAAGCACTCATTCAGTTAAGAAACTCGTGGCTACGCCACTGGTTTTTTAAACTCTGAATTCGTACTTTGAAACGTTGCTATTCGTCGTAGCAAGTTCGGTGTAACGCCTGCAACTGCTTTTTGAATGTTTGCAGTCGTTCGATATACAGGGTGAGACATCTCCGCGAGAAAAGCAGATTGTGACATTATGAGAAAAGATATTTTGAAACGGTTTCTTTCCTATGATAGCCACTTATTAGGAGCACATTTCAAAATTATGTTGTATTATACAGAGTGTTCCATAACTTGGTGACTGACCATAGTTATAGTTTTTTAAATGGAACACCATGCATATTATTACACTAATGTATTCCTCATATAATGCATAGTGAAAAAGTGATAACATAGCATGTTCTAAAACTTCCGGTTTTAGACTTATTACCATTTTTTTTAAAAATTCAATGTTTTTATAAAATTATATTTCTCTAAAACAACGTATCAGGTGGACACAATTTTTTGGTAGCGTTCTGATATAAACATATTTTATTTTTTTGCAAAAACTAGTTGCATTCGCAGAAAACGGGTTAAAGTTACATTACTCATTTTTGTATATCGGTTCATTTTTGAATTGCTTACAAAATTTCAGACCAAAAGCATATAAAACGTTATTGTTATATGTTTGTACTGAAGGGATGTCACAGAAATTATTTATTAGCCCAAAGAATTAACCATGAGCGTTACCTGACAGAAGATGTCCCATAACATATGCTTTTAGAAGAGTAATTGATACTTTCAGTACTACTGGTAGTATTGCTAATTCAAAACCAAGGAAACCTAAATATGTGGTAAATGATGAAAATCAAATAAGAATGCTTATGACGACAACGGAAAATCTATACGTCAGTACCCATGAAATAAGTGGTTTCATGAATATTAACCAAACCATCGTAGCAAGGACCTTAAAATGAAATAAATGTCATCGGTAATAAATACATTTAAACATTGAGTTACGCACCCATTAGAAGAGTTTTCTGCCAATGGACAATAACTAAAATAAATACTCGGGCAATTGTTTTTGATAGTGTGTTATAGGGAATAAAGCTGGTTTTCATGGTAACGGAATAGTTAACAAATGAAGTTTTCGTTACTATTCAAATGAAAACCCTTACTTCACTAATAAATAGATCATCAGCATAGGTGGAGCATAAATGTATGGGGAGATATTCTTCGTAATTGGATGACAGGCACGAATTTCTTACATATCAAATAGTTCCTCCTTAAAAAAAAATCGAATTTCCTTTCATGTAATAACTAATAACACATTATATTATCGTTTACATTTGCAATTGTTCGGCTCACTCAGATTCAGGGAAATATATATAAATATACCCAATATTTTTACAAACTTAACTATATTCACTATAAATATATTTTTTACAAATCTGACCTTTTTTGAATTAATAAGGTCACTTTGTGTTTGACCGTCTGTTGGTTTTGTCCTATTTACAAGATTTTAATGTGTTGTCCGTTCTCCTTTTTTTTAAAAAATTTTTGTTAAGTATAACAAGTTATTACACTAACTTTAATTTAGTAATTAATTCAATTCTGACACACATAAAAGGAGTTCGAAGTCTTGCTTTAATGTTTTTGAAATGCTCGGTTTCTCTATACTTTTACTTTCTTATACGTAGTATAAGGAAGTATTGTGATGATGAAAATTTTCGACCTCGAGATTTTTGCAGATGTCCACGTTTTGAAGTCCCCTGATACCAAAAAAGTGGTTTTTAAAAAATGTCTGTGTGTCTGTCTCTCTCTCTCTCTCTCTCTCTCTCTCTCTCTGTGTGTGTGTGTATGACCACGATAGCGGTCAAACCGCTGTAGATATCAATTCCAAATTTTGTACTTACGTGTATAATCTCCCTCTTGAGATCTGATTAGTTTTTCAGTAAAATCGGTTGACCGGAACTAGCAGTTTACTTCAGCGAAAAAATCGAATTTTGACAATATTTCGTCAACTACTAAGTTTAAACAAATTTATAAAGAATTCATATATACTTAAAATTGAAATTGAGAATAATTTTATTTAAAAAGTTTTTCGAAATTCCTACCGGAAGTAGGTCTTTTACTCTTATCGAAAATCAGTTTTTTGCGAATATTTCGCAAGTCATGCTTTTTAGGCAAGTACGTTACGGGTACAAAAGTATTTAGAACATAATTTTCAATATCTTTTGTATAAAACAAATTTCAAAATTTAGACCGGAAGTACCACTTTTACTCTTATCGAATAGCGATTTTTTGCAAATATGTCGTAAGTTATGCATTCCATATATATTTATCAAGAGTACAAAAGTATTTAGAACTGGATTTGCAATATTTTTTGTATATATGAAATTTCAAAATTCGGACCGGAAGTAGCACTTTTACTCTTAGCGAGTAGCACTTTTTTGATAATATCTTGCAAAGTATGCATTCTATAGAGATTTATTAAAGATATTAGAAGTACTTAGAATAGGATTTTGAATAAGTTTTGTATAAAAAAAATTCTTAAAATTCTATAATTTGAAACGCTCATACGTATAAGAAAGTCGTGTGGTGGCCACACCTCATTTTTTGTTTGGAGAATACGAGGGAACACGGGTGTTGTTGCTGGTGCAGGAGGAACGATTTGTTATGTAGGATTGTGAGTATAGGTTTAGTTTCTCCTCTATGGTTCACTTGTGTAATTTTATTGTTAACTTCACCTTTGACATATTTGAAAGCTATTTCACGGTTTTTTTTTTTTAAGAAAGTAATTTATTGGTTGACTAATACAGTTGTTTTGTGTATAAAACTTTTAAACATATTTTCATATCACTACGTTTAGTATTGTGCATTATTTTGTCACAGGCTCACCTTTTTGTTTTTTAAAGCTTGGCCTGAAGATGTGAGTCCTTTCTTAAACTCACGAAACCGTTAGCCAAACACCATTTAAAATAAAGAATCTGTGGGAATTTTGGACCTTTTAATACCTTCTTTCTTGAATTATCCACCCACATATGGCCTATCATACCAATCTATAAATTTATACCTATCTTAATGTTAATATTTATTGTTATTTTCAGGCCAACCAATGTCCAAAGATCTTACACAAAATCAGAAATAATACGTCAGATGCTAAGCTGCATGCAACGGTAAAGGTTGTGGTTAATATTTAAATTCATTTCCACCATTAACCCATTACTGGCCAAGACAAGAAAAAAACATTTTAAACATTTTTTTTTATTAAAGTAAACTCAGAACACAGTAATTAAGATACATTTTTGGTACAAGAAAATTAGGTATTATTTTTAACAAAAAAAATATATGGGTGCATGTACGCACCTTTGGCGAAAAGCAGGTTATTATAAAATAAAATACTAGTCTCTTGTATGAAAAATATCAAAGCAATCAGGACGCAAATGCACATTACATTTCTGACACAAGTAAATTGAATTACTTTTGCAAAGTCGACACTTTTTTCTTGCACTCTTAGCATTTCGAATTATAATGTGCCCGATATTGTCAAATCTTATGTCACCTGGTAAAGCTGATTTAAAAGGTCTTCCATAAGACGAGTTGGATTTTGCTGAAGTGGAAGCCTCATTGTGGGTGTCTTCTTTTTGTCCTTCGTATTTCAGCAGAGACAGCGCTAAACTTGAACGAAATTCCAGTTGGGAAATTTTGGTTTCATTTGCGATCTTGAATATTTTCCAACTGTTTACAACCATAGTATCAACAACATGGGTGAATAATGGCCACCACCACTTTTTACCTCTACTACCAATGCGATAATTGGCAATACCATTGTCGTGAAGGTCTACCCCACCCATGTGTTGGTTGTACTCATGAATCACTTTTGGTTGATTGATATGCATTTCTTTACGCTCTTTGCGGTTGTAACGTTTGGCTTGAGTGACTGGTAAGACACTACAGAAATTCGTCATAACGGTAACTACAGAGTTGTCATTCCACCGAGTAACCAGAACTTTCAAGTTCGAATCAAAAGAGGAAGTGAAAGAGCCTCTTTCCTTTTTTGACATGAATTTGTTATCTTCAAGTGGCTTCAAGCTTGGCACCGGGCGCGCGCTTTTACCTATGTATTAGCCAAAGGTGCGTATACGCATCCGTTACAAAATACCTTTTTATTGGATCATAGTTTAACATAGCCTGTTAAAAAAGCAACCCTTGCGACATAATGTATAAAAAAAATATTTTTAATGCCAAAAAAATGTTTTTAAAAGGTAGCGTTTACGCACCTTTGGCAAGTAATGGGTTAAGACATTTAATATCTTGTAAACGCTATTTAAAACATGACGATATTTTCATTTTGGTTTTATAGCCCGGATTTTGAATATTTTAATTTAATCTCTTGAAGGCTTCTCTTAAGGCTTTTATGTATGTTTTTCGTACTCATTTATTTGATTACTTCATTAACAACTTTTATGAAATCAAGATAAAATATGGACAATTAATACATATTTTTTTCATCCTTTGAAACAAATTCTTCGTTGAAACAACTACAAAGGCGGTTTGACGGAAGAGTGACTTTTATGACAGTGTTTGGTAACCCTTTCGCTACGATAATTATGTTTCTGACTTCAGCAGTATTTCTGGTCTCAACAAAAGAAAATTTTGTGTGTTTATTAATAGTTATTTACGTACCAAGTTAGTAAAGTGATCCTTTATAGAAGGAGTCTGATTATGAACCAAGCAAGCGAGTAAGAGACGAGTTCGATAAAGGCACTTAACTGACGCGGTGGATACAAAATTTGATCGCCAACTGCAAAAATTTGTAATTTAAAAAATAAAGATATAATGACTTATGGCATTTTATGACAGTGACAAACGATTTATGTTTAATGTCATCAGTCATGGCTACGTTGACAGATATTAGCAGCAGGCAAAGTATTTTTTTTTGTTTAATTGAAAAGTAACTTTTCCATCAAATCCCCTTCGTATAGCCTTAATAAACAGGGAAGTATCTTTAATTTTAAAGTAAATTTTGCGATCAATGTCTGAAATATATTGTTACAATAATGTGATACACATAAATTACATCTAAATGTGACAATACATTACATATAATATTTTATTTTACTGTGCTATAAAGAAATGTTTTTGCCACGGTTTTACTTTTATTCCTGCTGTGTGTCAATACTTATACTTTCCATAAATATAGGAAGTGTTAACGGCATAAAATATTGCACAATTAAGACATTTTTTATTAACACGAATTATGTGTCACATGATCAATACAGTGGTCAAGACATTTCTTCAAAAATTCTTGCGGCAAACGTAACAGAGTATCAAAACTTGTACAGATAAATTAGTACATGATAACTTTTACATGTCTTTAGATAAAAAGTGACAGAATATATTCAGTATTGTCAGAGTTTCGTCTTTTCCACAATGTCATTGGATATTTGGAACATCTAGTTCATTTACGTCCACTGTAATATATAATTTATGTAACACATTTAGACGCAGTTCATATATTAATATCGTAAGCATGTCATATACACATCATGATTAACGTCATCATATTTACAGATCCACATGTATTCATTGCAAATGTTCCACAACCGTTTGCAATTTCACGTATGCGGACTGTTTCCTCTCGACTACACGCTAATATACACGGTATGTAGGGAATTTGGTGTTGTAGGGGGCATGCACGGAGTCTGTTGGAATGAGAGGTGTAGGGATATTATTGCTATTCATTTATTCGTAATTCATATAGCAAATCAATGTTCGGGCTTGGTTTTGTTTTATTTCTTTTAGTACAGAATAGCGAGTATGACATTACTTGAAGCACTAGTTTTTCTGTTATTCTTATTTGACCGGATTTAGGCTCTATTCATTCCTACAAAAATATATCGTAACAGCCTTTATCACTGATAAAACTTTTCTGCCGATTGCTTTATTATTATATTATATAATTTATATAGGTTGTCTTCATGTAAAGTGAAACACACTGTGTATATTAAATTTCAATGTTACATGTTTTTTTTTATGTATCACGTATAATTCTGTAAATTAGTGTAACGTATTGTGTTAAATATTGTTGATGATAAATGAATTACTACCACTACTATTATTATTTGTAATTGAGCTGATTATTTTGTTTGATTTAATTCTAGGTATGTTACGAGGATAACCTTAAACATTTCTGGAAACCACCACTATATGACACTTGACATGTAGTATTATAAAGTTTAGTACCATGATATCATAAAGTTTCTAGGACGAAGACGGCAGTGAAATAGGAAACATGTGTCTCCTTAAACTATGCTATTATACTAGTAACACAGCCTTAACTTCTGAAAATTATTTTGACAGTCATAGCATGGGCGTAGCCAGGATTTATAACAGGGGGGGGGGGCAAACCATGGTCCATGGTCGTTCAAAATGTAAAATTTTAGGATAAAAAGAAAAGGCAAATGAAAACAAAACTTTGAGATTTTAATTATACTTAAATTAAATTAATAACGTTTTTCTTGGGTTGAAACTAAATTTATCCAAAACTTTCTTCACTATGCAGTCCTGATTTTCCTTAAAAAATTGTCGATGCACACTCATCAAACACAACCCAGTGAGTCTGTCATCACCCATTGTACTCCTGAGCCAGGTTTTTACCCTTCGTAGGGTACTGAACGATCTTTCCACGGTAGCAGTAGTGGATGGGAAAGCACTTAATATTAGCAGTGCGTGCCTTGTTGCAGGGAAAAAAACATTAGCTTCTTCCAAAAGTGCAGCCACTTCAATGTCCTTTAATTTGTCTTCTGCTAAATTCTTCTTCTTCCACATATTGTACCACAAATCTAATTCTGCAGAGACATCACCCAACTTATAAAATTCCATGAAACATTCTGCATTATTTTTGAAATCTTTTGAAGCCATTTTGAGCATGCTTGAAGGATGAAGATAAGTTAAAGCAAAAGCAGGTGTATTTTCGTTGGAGAATCTAGCACCCAAAGGCGAAGTTAAAGAATCAAGATTGGGGATGATTATTGACCGCTTCCAGTATACAACTGCAGACTCAGATGGTGGATTACTTCTGTGTACTTGCTTTTGAGTGACTCGTGGTACTGACAACTCAACCCCTACTTTCTCTGCGATATCAAGTGATTTTTTATTTAATTCATAAGAAACATTTTCGACATCTTGTCGATCTTCTTTGATTACATCTAGAATATCATCAATATGTTTCTTCACCATAACCAAATCCATACTTTTACCTTGTAAAACGTTTACAACGGGTTCCAAAATTGCAGAGTATCTTGCAATTATGTTTATGCCTAAGATGAAAATTGGTTTAGTAACTGCACAGTGCAATTGGTAGGCACATTTTCTTGTTGCATAGTTTCCTTCGACAGATAGATGTTCTAGTGCTTTAACAATGTCAGTGAAGCTTTCTGAAAATTTTTTTATGCTCTTGTATTTTTCCGACCATCTGGTCTCACAGAGCCCTGAAAGATTTGGAACCGATTTCCTACGGGCTGGCGATTCACGAAAGAAGGTTATTGTGTCTTTAACCGTTGCAATTGTGTTTCTTATTTCTGGTAGCTTGCTAGTATCATTGACCACAAGATTTAGTCTGTGGCTGGAGCAATGGAAAAATAAAGACTTAGCGTACTTTTTTTTAAGAATGGCCTGTACACCACCTTCTTTGCCGGCCATCGTAGAACACCCGTCAAATCCGAATCCCACACAATTATCGGCGGCAAGTTTGTGTGCAATTTAAGAAAATTATTTTCATTGCAGATCGTGGCTGGTGTGACTACACATCTGGTTGTTTTGACACAGTTCGGCAACATCTATTATACGGCAGGCAACGAAACTATGAGAACACTACCCAGTTGGGATTAAACAATTGAAGAAATATCAAAAATATGTCGCTAGAAGTCATTGCACAAGCAAACTAATCCAATACTATGAATCGTATTTTATTTTTAGGCAAGAGAAAATATTTACTCTCGCTGATGTTTTTTTTTTTCTAAAAATGAAACAATTACATATCTCAAGGATCGGCAATAATGTAAAGTTGCGTTAGATTTAATTATAAAATGATCTCCATTTATATGAAAAAATAAGTTTAGAGATTGGCTTATTATGCAAAATTCATAATCTCATTGGAAATTGATGCTAGTCACACGATCTGTAAAATATATGATAAAGCTCGCACAGATTTCACGAAAGAGTAAGGTTGCATCTTTAATCGTAGAATTATATTTATGAGTTGTGTAAATTATAAATGGTATTACTGAATTCACGCTTTATAGTATGTATGTATATATATATATATAATATAATTAGATTTTTCTTTGCCGTATATTCAATAATATAATAGATGTTTTTCTTGGGAATAGCGGCATATGTGAAAAAAACTATAATTGATTGTGACGTTTCAACATTTATTTATGTTTTCTTCAGACCTCTGTAATTTTATAGAAAAAAGATAAGCTTTACATATAATTAAAATTAGATTTATAGAGTTATTATTAATTTAACTTTGTTTAAAATTGATTTGTATAAACACTCTGTACACATAAGTTTATAAAGACTAACTATACATATAACATATAAAAACAATTGTATGAAGGATGAAAATATACATTAAATCTACTTACATTTATTTTGTTTATTTCTCTATTAATGATCATCTTTTGTATTATTTCTTTTTTTTTTTTACTTCTACATTTTTACTTTCCGTTGTATTTTCTATTTTCTTGGTGGTAATGCATTTTAATTTAAAATTAGTATATACTAAATTCTATTTTTATCAATTGGTCAATGTTATTTCTGTGTCAAACCTTGAAATGAGAAACTCTAACATCTGCATTTGTTGTTAAAAACATAATGAAAGAAAAACAGACAAAAATAATGCACACATAGAGTATTTATTCGTAAATACAAGGGCTACACCAAAAATAAGCTGTTTCCAATTTAGTACATTTACAATCTAATCAAATAATTCCAAAATAAATGTCAGAGAGTCCCTTGATCTCTGTTCGATCATTCACAGCATGTTGCTCCTTTTTTATGTGGATCATTTCTAACACGTTTCGCACTTTGGTATTTTGTGCTTTGCTTAAAATACTTGTTTTATCAAAATTAAAACCATATCCCGTGGTGTTACAATGTTTTTTTAATGATGTAACATTGTTAGCATATTTATGACCCTTTAATCTTTCTGCTAAATGTTGTTGTGTTTGGCCAATGTAAACACCATTACAATTTGCACAAGGAACCTTATATACAACGTGTGTTTCTTGTGTAATTGGTACTTTGTTTTTGGTTTTAGTAAACAGATGTTTTATATTATTATGGTTTCTGTGAGCTACCTTTACGTTGTATGGAGCTAAACTTTTATTTAGTTTTTCAGTTAAACCTCGAATATAGGGAAGGCAAACATATTTGTTTATATTAGATTGATTTTCATTTTTCTTTTTGTGTTTGCTTTGGTTATAGAATTTGTGTAGTCTGTGTTTTATTATCTTTTGAATAAAGTTTAGTGGATAGTCATTAGTTTGTAACATACTCTTGATGTTATTTAATATGTCTTTTCTGAATTTTGCACTTGTTAATCTGATTGCTCTGTCAACTAAAGCTGTAACTACATTTTTTTTATATATATCCGGTTGGCAAGAATTGAAATTTACATATCTGCCTGACGCTGTTGGTTTTTGGAAAAATTTCGTTAGAATAGTATTTTTATGTCTTATCATTGTCATATCTAGAAAATTCATTGATCCTTCGTTTTCGATTTCTAGGGTGAATTGAAGTTTACTATGAAAACTGTTGAACTGTTTCAAAATGTAGTTAATTTTTTCAATGGGTGCAACCATAACGCAGTCATCAACATATCTCATATACAAAGTTGGTTCAAAATTTAAATTATTAATCACTGTTTGTTCTAATTCTTCCATTACTAACTGAGCGATGACACTCGATATTGGTGCACCCATCGCACAACCGTAAACTTGTTTAAAAAATTTGTTTTTGAATTGAAAGTACGTTGTTGACAAAGTCAATTCAATTGCTATGAGAAATTCCTTCAGTGGCAACTCTGTGTGTTGACTAATTTTATGCCATTGTTTTTCTATGGTATATTTTGCCAGATCAATAGGTATATTTGTATATAATGAAGTGACATCCATTGAGATAATCCTTTCATGTCTATTTAGTTTAATTTTATCTACTACATTTTTAAATTCAAATGAGTTTTTTATAAAATATTTATTATTTCCTGTTATGTTTGCAATAATGTTAGCAAGGTATTTAGAAAGATTATATAAAGGACTTTGTATGCATGAAATGATTGGTCTCATCGGAATGTTGTTTTTGTGTAGTTTTGGCAAACCATATATGCTCGGTGGTAATGCATTATTAATTTTTAGTGTTTTTGCAGTATGATTAGAAATTATATTCATGTTTTCCCATTTTTTAATTAAATCGTTATTTTGCTTTTGGATTCTTTTTGTGGGGTCATTTTTAATTTCTAAATAGGTGGTTTTATCATTTAATAATTCATTCATTTTTCGATCATACTCTTCAACATACATCACAACTGTTTTGTTGCTTTTGTCCGGTTTAATTACACAAATGTCTGAGTTGTTTTTAAGAAATTTCCCGGAATCCAGTGACAACATATATATATATATATATATGTTGTCACTGGATTCCGGGTTTTCTTCCGCGTTTCCACTGCTTGGTCTTTGGAAAGACCGATGCTGGTTTCTTGACGACGTTTCGGCAAAATCACACTTGCCATATTCAGGTATATATATATATATATATATATATATATATATACAGACGTTTCGACAATATTTATTGACTTCTTCAGTATTTTAGTTATAAACACATACAAACACATTACAAAATCTTCTTTTTAATTAATTACAAAACTGCAAAGAATAATATTAATTTAGAAAGTTTTATTTCCAGACGGTTTTGAAACTTACCATACATAAATAATTCTTTTGTAATTCTCTTTTGTGTTATTTCCTTTTTTGAGGATTTTTACTTTATTGAAATCAAAACTGTGTTTTATTTTATCCTTGGTTTTTTTTAAAGACGTTGGATTTTTAGCATAAATGCTGTTTTGTTTGGCCTATCTATATTTTGTTTAATTCATTGGATGGAATAATATATACAACGTGTGACTGTTTTGAAACCGGAATAGGATCTTTCAGTTGTATATATAAATGACTTAACAAACATTTTTTCAGAAATCTTCCAATCGTTTGAGGTTTGGTGATGGCAATAGAATTCTGCAGAACCTCTGCGTTTCATCTACCCGTTAGGAAGGTTACCATTAAGATATACCCTGACGATGATAATGTTGTGCAGCAGCATCTTGTTGAAAATAAATTGCCAAAATCTTTAAGAATACCTGGTAGATTTTTACATATTTCTCTATAATGTGAATGCTTTCATGTGACCAGCACTTGCAATGATTGTGGTTAATTAGACCATCTAATGTAAATTATTATTATTATTATTATTATTATTATTATTAAATGTAGCCTCATTGCTTAAAATTAATTATTGTGAAAATTCTCGATCTTCTATACATTTCACCAAAAACCACTCAGAAGACTCACCTCGCCAATGTAGATCATCTTTATTGAGAGCACGTACCAATGTATAAAGGTAACATTTCCACTTGAATCACTTTAGAAGACAACGAACACCACCCTTTGAAATCCTTACATTTCCAACAGTTTGGATAAGCGATGTTTTAGGCTGTCGCTCTTTTATATCCTTCAGACTAATCTCTAAATGGGTTTATGGTAAGTCTCCTAAGTGGATCAGTGTGAAATCCTGTTTGAAATTCTACCGTGTATACGCACTTCCAGTAGTAATTTAACAGAAACATTCTTCCTTGAAAAATCAACCTGGATTGGAACATTATTTCTCAGTAGCTAAATCTGCAATAAAGATAAAATTGAGCATTATATCCACTCAAAAAATATGGTAAGGTGAAGTGGGGTAAGAGTGTAGTAAAAATTTGTTAGTTAAGATAGACTATGTTCTAATCTAGAATATATTAAATTGTTTAATCTCTTGTTTTGACAGAATCAAGCTTGTAAAGTTACTAACAAGTCTGCAAAAGATCAAATAAATAATTTCAAATATTTTTTATTTTTATTTTATTTTTTTATTTTAGAAACAGTCTACGACACACTTACCCAAAAAGGGGGCAAGTGTGTAAGGGCATGATATTTTATATTAGGTATAATACTATACTACATAGAATGGGGCAAGTATGTAAAACTAAAATCGTTCTTCTTTCGATTGCTTTTTGGTTGAAAAAAATCCATCAATAAATATAAACAGTATAAACTCTTTATTAAAGAATAAAATGACAATTCAAATGAAAAATCAGATCACAATTCTAAAACAGTCTTAAACCTCATGAACAATAATTCCCAAGTCTTTTATTCAATATTATAGGAAAAAAAACCTACATCAAACCGTATGAGACCTCGTCGGCCTACAAGTGTAGGTTTTGGTAGAACCATAATAATATCGTTTTTAGATACTGTGGCAATATCTTCTGGAGTTGCCCAGCTGAAGGTTGTGGAAGATTTCTGTAATAAGGGAACCTTTCTGGTAAATTTCAGTTCTATTTCTTCATGCTTTTTATTGAACACTGTTACTTGTCCCATATAATAGCGTTTTGACTTTTTAGAAGCAAACATTACCACCACCCAACAGTAACCTCTTTATTTATTTCGTCCATGTAATTGTTTTGTAGTTCATATTCTATAGCTTCGTCGCCATAGTCCTCATCGCTATTGTCATCCCACAAGTTTTCTTCTAACGTATTTGACGATCCTTCTTCCTCTTCAGCTACATCCTGATTTAATGTTTCCTGTTTGTTCTTATTGCTAGCCCTATCTTTTTCATGCAAGCGCATTACTACCTCTGCAGAAGTTATAACCTCAGATCCTCCGGCTACTTTCCTTTTGGTCTTCTTTGTTTCAACTTTATTTTGTTTTACTGTTGCCAATAGTAGATCCTCAAATGAGCAAGTTAAATATCTGCAATATTCACTCAAGTTCTCTTTTGGGTTTTTGGATGAAACTACAGGGATTGCGTTAGACGTAGATGGCACAGGATTGCTATATTGGGTTGTATATAAATTAGGTCGACCAGAATCAACAAAAGTTTCTTGTTGATCATCTACTGTATGACCATTACTGTATTGGGTTCTACAAAATTCTTCCCATCGTCTATATGCTGCAGGATCGTATTGTTCTTTAGTGATAACACTACGATTATATGGAAAGATTCCGGCTTTACGAAAGCCACTACAAATAATTTCAGCTCTAGTTTCATTCCACATCTTGCCAATTAATGTACTGAAAGTCTTTTTAGGAATCTTTTGGCCCTCGTGGTGTCTTTGCCATTGAACCAGCTCGAGATCCCACTTGGTTTAAAGAGATTTAAAAACGCTCAAATCCAATGGCTGTAATAAATGGGATGAATGGGGCGGTAATTTTAATATGGTAATATCGTTTTCCATTGCTGCCATAATGAGGCGGAGATCCACATGAGATACATGCCCGTCATACATAAGCAAAACAGGCCTTTTCTCACCAAAAACTTGTAAAAGTGATTTTTCAAAAAAAGGTGGAAACACCTTCGACTCCATCCACCCGTTCAATGTTGCGGCATATCGTACCAGGAACAGTACCTGTCTCAGCTGCCACCCATTCATTCCATATATTTTTCCCTTTGTAAATAATTAAAGGTGGAGCCATAAATCCAGGGGCATTTACCGCCATCAAAACCGATATGTTCTCTCTACCGCTAACGGCGGTGGTTCTCGAAGATGCAACTCCCTTCTTGCCGACTATCTTCGTTTTTGACGGATCTAGAGAAAAATTAGTTTCATCTAAGTTCCATATTAACTCCGGTTTGTCGTGTAGCTTTAAATCATTGATGCATTTTCCTAGAATTTCATAATTCTCGTTAATAATAAAGGGATCTATGCACTTTTTTCGTGCATATTCCACTGATTGTGGTTTCTTAATAGACAGTTTGTGTCGTTTGGAAAAAGCGAGGAACCAATCTTCGCCCGGACGACCTTTCTTAAAGGGCGTCTGCAGATTGTTTTGTTTCACATAATTTTCTACTATTCCAAAAATATCTTTTCTTGTTAGGCCCCAGCCCTATTTCTCCATTGCTTCTAATCCTGCTGCTAACTTTGCTTCCTCGTGTAATGGAATAGCCGTATTTCTCCCCATTGATTTACTTTTTTGTCCTCTTAGACCTCTGCGATGGTAGCTGAGGGTCATCTGCGGAATATTATATTTCTTTGACGCCGCATAAGCAGTCGTAACCCCAGCATTTATTTGTTGAAGTACCCTTTCCAATACAGTCTTAGTGTAGCCATTGCCCTTATTGGATTTTCTTTTATAAATCCTTACCATGGCGGCTGAAATTGAAACAAACATGCCAAAAAGAAGCAACGAATATAAAGGGGCAAGTGTGTAATATACTACACACTTTACCCGACTGTTTACTACACATTTAAAATTACTTACACATTTAAAATTACTTACTTATGAAAAATATGTATGGTAATAACAAATATAATACCTGTTTTTGGTACTGCTACGAATTGTCAGTTAAAACTACTAATTTTTAGATAAATAACAGTGTATTCAAAACTGCTTTACACACTCCCTGATCACGAATACAGCATGAACTTTTTCTATCGTACCAACCGAAATCATGAAACACGCGCAATACAGTTTCCTTCTTTATGGACGCAAAGATAAAAGAGTTATGCACTTGTTTTGAAAGGTGGAGGCACATATGCACCTTTTTAAACATAGAAAAATGGCCAACTACACACTTACCCCACTTCACTATAATATTTTTTTGCGATGTATGTAATAATATAATTTAGTATCAGTAACATATTTGTCAATATTCTAGGACCTAGGACATATCGGAAATATATATACCTATATATAGAAAAAATTATAATTTACATTTATAAATGGACTTCATAAATACCTAATTGTTTCATTTTAAGATCATTATTAAATATATTATATACTTATGTGTCCAAACAATGTAGTTTGAGTCTGCTGCACAAAGAAGATTTTAATAAAATATTAATCAGAATGATAATTAGTATGCATATCATTATATATTTGTTAAAAGTAATTATTTTTTACCACATTTTTTTATTACTATACACTATTATCTGTAACATGTTTCTTGTAGCGTTTTGTATTACTCATGCACCAAATCGGTATGTACAGCTCACAGACTGAGACCTGGCCGATGAGATGCCCCTCCCACAAGGTGCGCAGTGAATCCTTATAATATTAGGATAAGCACGAGCAGTCTAGAAAAATTGTCAAGCGCTACACATATATGTATCTCTTTTCAGTATATTACAATTTTTTATCTGCATTTACTCGTGCGTCCGGCTAATGTATGCGATGATGAACAAATGTTATCACTTCTTTTTTTCCGAATACTTTATCTGTCACGCACTGACCTATAAATCTGCGCGACTTATAGATCGAGGCTCCTCCCATCGGCCAAGACTCAATCTGTGTACTGTACATGTATATTGATGGCCTCTTATGGCCCACAACTAAAGTAGAAAATGAATAAAAGATATTGTGGAATTTATAGTGGACGAAAAGTTTTAATAATAAATGGAAATGCCGTTTACAACTATTGGAAAAATGTGTTTCACATTCACAACTTTTCTTACATTACTAAGTGTTCAATTTTAAACACAACACAAGTGGATATTATATTTAAAGTGTGTTTCCAAAATAATACAGTTTTGGGTTGCTATGAGCTGCAACTGGCATATGACAGCGCACCTTCTTGATTTCTGAAGTGATTCATCACACAAATAATAAGGTATCAGTGACAGCTTTAGAAAGTCAACGACTAAAATATATTTTTAGCATTTATAGCTGCCCAAGACTGTAAACACGCGAAATAAAAGAGATTGCTTTGTTATATTATGTAATACCGAAATGTTTGAAAATAAAATTATGTGATTTGTATTAATGTGACTTAATGAAGAATAAAAGTATCAAAAAAGGTTTTCTCGTGTTTCGCTAGTTTATCTTAACCCAAAAACGAACGCTACACACGTGTTGCCCACTAAACCCAAACTGAAATTTCTAAAATCATTTCATTCAATGTCCTTCGAAAGTTTGTGATAATTACACGTCAGGACGAGTTTAATCTGTTAATTTGGCACACGTAAGACTTCAAAGGAATTCCTACACATCCTTTACATACATCATAGGTATAGTTTAATGCTGATGCTACAAAAAAAGGATGTATTTCTGTTTCGGTGCTCCCAATATTTTTGTTTGTTAAGTTTTGCTTTTTGTTCAGATGCTAATCAATAAATTCTTTGTTTATAAGTATTTAAATTTTATAGATACAAGGTTTTTTTCTTATTTCCGTGTCTATTTATATGCAAAAAATTCTGTGCAAATGTACACCAAAAAATATACTGTCATTTTCTTTCATGGATTTAGTTATTTTATTTTAATGTTGTGGCAAAATGAGGTCACCCATCCAATTACTAAACGCGCGCGATGCTGTTTGACTTTAGTTTGTCTGAATGAAGCGTTTGTTCTACTCGTGTTCATTTCTGTGTGATTCCAGAATGATAATGAAGATCATTTGATTCGGCTTTAGCTGGACTCCGCAGAATAAAAACAATTTATTTTTATTATTATTATTATTTTCTAACTTTGTCTTTTTTTCTTAGTATTGGCGACAATCAGTGCGAATATATGGCAAGATCATCGGTATACACTGCGATGTTGTTAATATGAAATTTAGAATTATGGGCATGTAAATGTTCATCATCTCGTAAGCAACTTAGTCTCATTTATCATCGCAATATCTATATTTTCTTGATGTAGGAAACTGATAAATTTTATTAGTTGGCGTTCCACATTAATATTTCAGTGTTAATTTTTGCTGTTGAAGTTATATAATGGCATAGCGTATAAAATGACATCAGCATGTTACCGAGTAGGTCTTTTGATTAATCGAAGCCTCGAAGCCTCTGTTGGTATTGCGCTTGAATATGATACCGTTTTTGGTTATTTGGTGCATGGTCATTCATTGATTGACCAATTTTCATGTCGTGAGAATGACTTGGGTAATTGGAGTAATACCTGGACAATTGCTATTATTTTATTAATTATCTAAAATAAGTATTTGATACCTATATTTTATGCTAATTGTACCTTTTATATATTTTTAGTGTATCAATTTTTTTAAATGTTATTTTGCATCAAGAATCATATAATTTAACGTTTAAATTCGTTTACGAGTTTGTAAAATTGTAAATTTTCAAGTATCTGTTTTATTTACCTTTTTCATATAACAATGAATATTTCAAAATAGAGAAAGCACGGCATCCGAGAGTAAGAGATCATGGCAACTCATAACAATCACCTGAGTGGATAAAGGAGTTTTTAAATGTAAACTCCATTTTATACACAGCAATATGTATACAGAGAAGCCTTCCAGTTACATGTGTTTGCATGTGTATAATATAATATGTCGTAATTTTTTCAAAAATTCAGTCATAAGCCGTTTCTTGTTAAGCAATTTTTATTTAAATTTTTTATGGAGCAGCGACTTTGATTAATAGCTTGCTCTGCGGCTCCTGTAACAGCTTCTTATAACATTCAGCACTACCTCCCATATCAGTGCTTCGTACAGTATAGAATGAAACATCAGCAAGGCAAGGACCTCTTGGTGCTTGCTTAATTGACAATATTTAACTCCTACTTTGATCTTTCCCTTGGTGCAAGCTTTTATTCGCTTTTTATTCGTCCTTTTGTTTATTCGTTTAAGGTTTTTATTTGTAACCCTCATTAGATTCGTTTTTAGTGTCTGAACTAACTATATATGCTACATCATCGACAAACGGAATGCTTTCCTGCAGCCCCTGCTGCAAGATTTTCAATACATTATTGTATAAAACATTCCATAGTGAAGGACCCGGAACCGAACCCTTCGGCACAACATGATTAAGTTTTAGTTGGCTGTATTAAATGCATTTTGGACATCTAGGTTTATTAAGACGTTCGAGTTTATATGATACTCTCTATAACATTTACAACATTGCCCAAAAACCCAAGTGACTGGCACTTTTAAACAGTAATTTTTTAGGACTTTTCTGTCATGTAAATATTTCCATTTAATTTATGTTTAGAATTTGTAATTTCAGTTAATGGTATGTAATTCTAAAGAACATGCAGCCAATTATCGAAACAACCAATGAATTCACATAGTGGATTGATGGCTTTACCAATTAAGCATATAATAGTTCTTTAATCGATACTCCTTATTCATGGGAACTTTACAATTTTAGCAGAAAAATTAAAATCGACAAATATAAATTTATGTTAATTTATTTAATTCTTCAAGGTCTATCATAAAGCAAAATAAATTATATCCCAATCCATTTAACAAAATGTATGTCAGTGTTGCTTCATCAACAATAACAATGGCTATAAATTAAAATATCTTTAAACTGAAAACCCGGTATTATCTTCATTATGCCTTATTTTCGCACCAAATTGGATATAAACTGTTACGTTTTTGAAAAGACAAAGAATTGTATACGTAGAGGCATTCGTTTCTACTATTTCACTTTGCTATTCAGACATAAGGTCTATTGGCGATTAATAGTTATTTACTTTCTGAAAACATAATTTAATTTGTAGTACAACGTAATAAATTTCTGAGGTGGTAGGATATTGTATCGAGTTTGTTTATAATACTTGCAATGAAAACAAAATATAATTATTACAGCTATATACTTTGTGTTCCTACCGTCTTTGTTATGTATGAGAAGTTATTGGAAAATTGTAAAACCCAAATTGGGCAATATGTCAATCTTTACAATAAATTAATTTAATAATTTATTGTACATTAAGAGTTATTGTTTTCTGAAAGCATTATTATAATTATGTGTTGTAGTGATGTTATAAATTTTGGGCTGGCGCGTTATTCTATAAATTTACTACAATGTAATGGACATTATTTCAGCCATTTCGTGTTCGTACCATCTTAGTTATGCATGAAAACTTCTGTAGAACATGTATACCCGAATTGCGCGATATTTTCGATTTTATAAATCCCTTTCAAAATTATTGTCGAGCTCTTTGCTTGTGTAATTACAAAATTGTCAAAAAAAAACACATTTAGTGCATGTACATTTATTACAGAATTTTTTTTTTAAATAACAAGGGTTTTATTTAAGGGTAAAAACAAATATTTTACCATACCAACAATTTTATAATGTGTTTTTTTTTACTAAAAAACGGTACGTCGTATGATAGAAAGATAAGAGAGCTTTTGTCTTCACAATTAAACAAAGAATAGAAACATATTTTTATTTTTAGAGAAATCAGCGGCGTCCCATTTTTTTCTTGAAAAATAACACGCCTAAAATTTCATCATGATCTTTAATGTCGTCTTGGAGAAATCTAATTTTAACTGTTTCTTTTAATTGAACTTCAACACGCTGTAGAACGAAGCGTTTGCGGACCTTGTTTATTATAAACTTTTTTGTATAAAATGACCTGGACAATCAACCCCTTTAATATTGCCGCACCTCTTTTAAACACCCTGTATATATATATATGCAATTATTCTTTGTTGCCGTGATAGTTATTATCTTGTTTAAAGACTCTTGGGGAGTTTTGTGGGAATTTTCTGCATTTTTGCCGAAAATCCCATTAAACTCCCCAAGAGTCTTTAAACAAGATAATATATATATATATATATTGCAATAGGGGGGGGGGGGAACTAATGAGAGATATTGAATGAGTATATTTAATTAATTATGCAAGAGACTGATAAAAATAATAAAAAAATTTACTTAATAAGAAATTAAATGGCTAATGTCCTAAATAATTATTTAATTGTTGTTCCTAATATAAATCTGCCGGCTAGCTAAAGGAGGATGCATTCTTTAAATACTTAGATAATTATATATAGAGTTTTTGTGTAAATGAGTGTCTCAAAATTACCCTAAGTGAGATGCACAAATTCATTTAAATTTCAAAAACTTCGCGGTATTCAGCGTGCAACTGCGCAAGTTTAAATTAAGATTTATCCAAGTGGGGGTAAATGCTCTGTATTAGCGCGAAATCGCAAGAACTCTCGTGTATGTGTGATTGTTACGGTAATAAAACGAAAATTAAAAAGTGATGTAGTTATCTCAGTGGGGTGATCTCTAAGTGACTCTAATTCTCTACCTCAGGGCGTTAAAGGATTCGAAAATTTCTTTACCTTAACTCACATTGGATACAGCAACTCTTCATCTCTCAGGCGACGATCTTGTAGAATCTAACCTGCAAAAGCTATTTTGTGGCACCGCTTTGTCGCTAATGCACAAAATACATATGTGTACCTCTTAAACGTTAATGTGAATCAGGATTTATCAATGGTGGAAACAAACACTTTATTTTTAACAACAAACAGATCTTGGTTTATTAAAAATAAGAAAATAAATACGCAACAAGATACAACAATGATCGTATAGACAAATTAACAGTAAACAATAAATGAGAATAAAATCGTGAATCGATCTAATATAATTTGTAGTTTATATAAACAAGATTTCCATAGGAAATGTTCTACTAAAGCAAAATATAACTGTCAAATGACAAGGTATACGAATTTAAACCTTATGTGCATGAAGTTAAATGTGGATGCAACGGAATAATGAATTAGAATGAGAAAATTGTAAGTATGTCCTGATATTTTATTTATATAAGTTTATTCTAATTTAAAAATGTAAATTTGACCCAAAAGTTTATGTTAGATTTTACTTGAAGAGTTGATTTTTTATTTACGTTAGTGAATTAATAGGATTGAAAGATATTACAGATGTTTGACCTAATTTCGGCACAAAAATGTGCGTAGTGTTAAATAGACTTTGTACCTTATAAGTCACTAATTCCTATTCTTGTTTAAGACCAGGTATTTCGGGTGGTTGAAGGTGAATTCCCAGGTGTCACAACTTTCCTGGTTCAGTTATACTGCACGGCCATAGACTGCGAAGCCCTTTCTCGGATGCCCCTCTTTGGATTGATTTCACAGGTATCAGGTGAGCAGATGATTAATTTATTCTTGACTTCTTTGGTTGTAGATGTGTAGTAGTAATCTCTCCTATGTTGTTTTTCTTTTACAGCTACGGTTTATTCCGTTCGACCTTGGATTACGCTTTGGCGCGAACGTCTTCAAATGAGCGACCTTCTCGCGTCACTTGAAAGGTCACACAACGTGACTTTAAACTCGCACGTGAAAACGAATGTATGACTGGATCAATTCAAACAATGAATTGATAATGATGGATTTCGCTTCAAACTCTCAATTAATAACAATGGATCTGATTCAAACGATGAATCAATAACACTGGATGAATAATAATGGATGTGATTCAAACAATGAATCAAAAGAATGTGGATCCCGCTTCTCGTCCGATGTGCCTTTTTATTAGAATCTTCTGTTGTGGGCGTAGTAACCATAGTGATAGATACGGTAAAAATTTACAAAGTCTTATTACGGACAAGTTTATTTTGGAATATTAGTGGAATCATGTTTTATATTAGTTAAATTAATTCGTCTTTCAATCGGTACAATAAAATTACTTTAATTCGTTTTCTCTTAGAAAAACACATTTTTTAAAATTTAAAGGGCAAATTTAGCATTTCGACTGTCATATGTTCGATGACGTCATGGACGCTAATCAAATAAATTAAAATATCAGAATTTTGGATAAAAATGCCTTTTTAGTAGAATCTTTCCTTCACAAATTAAAACTTTTAAATACATTTTATTTTTTGTTACCTTTCAATCCTTTTAAAAATCTTTATTTATATAAAAAATTAGTGTGGTTAGTTTTTGAAGTGTAATAACTAAATGGTCTTTTAATTTATTTATGAATTATTGTTATAACATGAAACTATGACCTTTTCTTATCTTATACCACCTTTTTAAATTATCTATATAGCTTATAATTAATATTTTTAAACTTTTCTTTTACCTATGTTGACAACTGTCAAATTATTCAATCTGCTTATTTAAATATCTGGACTCAACTTACAAATATGACACTGAGAAATATTTCCATATAAACACGTCTTGATAGACTTTGTATGTTAGGTTTTATTTATAAATGCTTTAATTATGTATATGAAATATTTGAAATTAATTATGATTAGAGCAATATGGCGCATCAAAACTCGAAAAATAAAATGATGCTTAGCTTAAATGTGCGCATCTAACAGATTTATCTTAAGTGACAATGATTATAAATTTACAACATGTTTATGGGGTAAATGTTGTTTATGTTCAACATTAGTTTGTTTTGGTTTATAGCAATGCATTTTTAGTTAGAAATTAGACTTGTATGTGCTGTAATAGTACGGATTTAAATAATATAAAATAATATAATTAAAATGAATAAAATAAATAAAATGACTAAAATTGACTTCTTGATGAAATGAATTTACTTAATGAACATTCCTCGTACTTAGTTCAGATAAATAGTTCGGTTTTGCATAAAACTCTTAATTTCAGATCGGTTCAGGTATTAAGACACTAAGGTTAATTTTCTAGACGTACTATTACTGCTTTTTTATAATCCAAATTTCTTATGTGAAGGTAGACAAATAATATGCAAAAGATATTTAAATATTATGAATATATTGATTAAAACACAACAACACAGATCAGGTTACAAACAAATGTTACAGAACAAAACACAATTCAAATGGTATGTCTCAATACAACTTACGCATCAATTACAACATAGGCAAATATAATAGATCAATATAACAACGTTGCCTTACATAAATAATATCTCGTGAATTTAACTAGATTTTATTTCATTATTCACAAAACAATGCATGCATGATATAGGCCTTTAAATCAAATTACGTTGGGTACCTTTATACAGATGCGATGATGGTGGAAATGGTGTTTTCATCAGCAGCTTTTCGCCAGGATGGATTGAAATTGCCGTCTTCTTTGTCTCGTACTAGAGCACACACTTGTTTTTAATAAAACTTCTACCTCACGTAGTACACTATTGGTTTTATTAAAATTATATCTCTTTTCTCACTAGGCTTTTCTCTTACTTTTAAATAATGCTTGAAATTACTATATTTTTAGTCGCACTATTAGCCTGTGAGATCGCTCCACGTTGGGTGCGGTCCAGTCGTTCTTTTACTTAAAGGGACCTGCTAACCTACTTGTTCACGGGCTAGGGAGCGTCTGACTCTTCCTCCTTACTTAAAGCACCTCACACCGTATTCTTCTAGGGAATTCCCCAAGCCACTTATGTACTTTACTTCTATTCAAACTCTGTTCGTGAGAACATGCACTCGCAAAATATGTAGCGTTCAAGGTTGTCCACGTGTTGATTGTACACAAACCGTTTCTTGTTAACGCCGCCTAGACTCTTGGCTGATTTTGATAACATTGGCGCCACTTCTGTTTCTTGCACACAGATACACCTACGCACTATTTCTTCCTTACATATACAGAATTTATATAGAAACATTTTAAACAGGAATATAATAATTTAATACAAATAAATGAATAATACATGTTTCCCGATCTGTGTTGATTTATTATCTACCTTAATATCATGATATACATTACCTTAAAATATAAATATTCTGGATGTTATATTACATTTATATTTTATTCATGATACACAGGGCCTACCGTTACAGTGCTATACTTTGACCAATGTTTGGGATGATGCTTTCGAAGCTATCAACCTTGCTTTAACTTTAAACCTGTAACTTTTTGTGACATATTGATCTTGAGAATTCACACTATAAAATGGAAATCATTTATATGCTCATAGCGTGATGATAAATGTTGAAACTTGAAATTAAAATTGGCCATTTGTAATGGCTGTCAAATTCATTTTATATTATTACTTTGCCTATATAACATTTTACTAATCATTGTTGTATTGTGAAAATATGCTAATTATAACTATAAAAATAAGACTAATTTGTTTATTAAGCTAATTAGGTATTTAATTCTAGTGTTTAGTCTTTAGTATGGGGGTTTCAGTTGGGGTTCCTGAGAAGAGTAGTCATTGGTTTGGTTTTCTAAATTTGGGGGGTGATTTGCTTTTTCATATTTAAAATTTGATGGGGTTCTCAGAATATATTAGTTTTGTTAGCAAAATCTGCATTATTTTTCAGGGATTTTTACCTATACTCTTATACAAGGGTCTAACCTTAAGCATCGCCGATGTATTTATGGTTGCCTGTATTCAAGGGGTTTTAAGGGGTGACTATGTGTTTGTGGGTATTTGACTGGTGTTGTCACATATTCAACACTAGTTCAATATATATATATATATATATATGTTGTCATTGGATTCCGTGTTTTCTTCCGCGTTTCCACTGCTTTGTCTTTGGAAAGACCGATGCTGGTTTCTTGACGACGTTTCGGCAAAATCACACTTGCCATCTTCAGGTTTGCGATAACTGTCTGCTTCTGGTTATTCGTAAACTTTACGTCGTCAAGAAGCCAGCGCTCGTATTTTTTTAATTGACCGCTAATTGCTCATATAGTGATTATCTTAGAAATTGCAAAAGATAGGTATAGGACATTGTTAACAAAAATGAAAGAGAATAAAATAAAGAACAAAATGCCTCAATAAAATACTGGATGTTCCATTTAAAAAAAAACAAGTTTTTGGTATGTGAAAATGTCAGGAAGTAGGCTTTGAAAAAACAAAGTTTTTGAGGTATTGTCGAGTGCAGCTTTACCAAATGATGCAGAATTATTTTGGCTACAAGCACCACCAAAGTTAATGTTTTTACTTTTAAAAACAATGTGAAAATGATTTTTTTCTGAACGCGTGTTTTGGACAAATATTTTCAAAAAAAATTAATAACTCAAAAAACTATTGGCTCAATTTTGAAAAAGGAAAAACAGTTGAACAGACAATTTAAAGCAGTACAAGCAAATACAAAAATATATAGGGTGTCATTTAAAAAAAAATGGTGTGCTTAAGACCACACGGCAGAAGTGATAACTTCATCAAGGCGAGGTTAATCATACGAAATGCAACTTTTTTTTCTTTCTATATTCATTTACATTTACATTTTCCATTTTCCATTTTCGTTCAATATTACATTTAAAAAATATATATTTATTATTATTGTGTATACATTATTCTAGTATATTTCGCTCGGTCTAATCAAGTTTTAACTTCAAAAATTCATACGCACGCATGTATATATACAAATATTATAATTCTCATACGAGTACCCGCGCTTTTCTAATGGTAACGTGCAAGCTTTACATTCGGGCGGCTCGGGATCGCATCTGCACGCGGACAAGCATTTTTCAGAAAATAGAAATACAACATTTCGCGTATTTATTCTAAATCTCAATTTAATTGAAATTAAATACCGCTAGTTAGTGTTATAATACAAAGCCGAGCGCGACTAGAGCCGACTTTACTCGAACGAGCGTTACATTCCGAGCGTGACGGCTCAGTCTCTTTCAGTGCCCAACAAACAATACATCAACGCGCCCATTCAAAAATTAAGTTACGTGTATTTCCGGTGAAACCGGAAGTGCATCAGAGTTTAAAGTATTTTTGCAATATGCGCCACAAGCAACCATGGATCTTCCACTAATTGTTTTTTCATTTATTTAAAACACAAAAGAGCAATCGTAGAAGCGGCTACTAATGACTCACCCTGTATAAACACTAAATTAATTGGTATGTTTGTGAATAGAGACACAACATCCAAGGAAATTAAAACATAATCATTTGGTAGCATAACACTTTTCATACGATTTACAAAAGAAAAAGTATCAATAATACTATATGAAGTTCTATTAGATAAAGCCGTTTTTAAAATGTTAGAGGTAAATTTGGAGAGATTATATGTAACAGGTATAACAGAAAAAATAGCTTCTTATTTCAAACTTTTCAGTAATATAAAAATCGCTAATTATAACATGGTAACTAATCCTGGCATTTTTTCTAAATTTAAAGAAAAACACCTCTTTTGTTAAATAGTGATGTAATTTATAGGATCCCTTGTAATGATTGTAGCGGTTGTTATATTGGCCACACTTCACAAACATTAAAGTCAAGGATTACACAACACAAAAGTGATGTTCGTTTAGGTAAAAAGTCATGTGCCCTGGCAATACATTCCCAAAATTTAAATCATAATTTTCATTTTGACAATTCAATAATTTTGGATTTTGAATCACACTACAAAAAAAGAATATTTTTAGAAATGGTTCACATTAATAGACATATTGATGCAATTCATTTTAAATCTGATGTTAATCAATTAAGTAATATTTATTGTAATATCTTGCATATTTCAAATTAATATTTGTTTTGACTTCTTTACTTTTGAATCTACATTTTATTTACTTTATATTTTTTAATTGTTTATTACATGTATGATGTTTTTAATAGTAGTTGCCAAAAATTGTTTTATGTTTTTGACTTATGTTGTCAATTTTAATTTATAGTTGTAAGTTTGACAGCACTTTCTGTTATTTGTAATTTATAGTTTAATAGATTCCGATGAAGTTAAAAATAAATGACGAAATGTTGAGCTTTTGAATAAATTGTTTAATTAAAGAATTGACTGAACACCCAACTACTTTACATTACTTTAAATTGATTACGTTTTTTTTTTGCCTCTTATATATCTATATATATAATAAATATACTAGATTAAAGTCGTCATATCTTAAAGACAAACAGTTGTGATACCTTTAAAGAATTTTTTTTACTACTTACTTAGATATTCAAATATTTGCTCTGAATAATTTAGTATCTAATAATCATAATAATAAGAAATACTATAGATCATTTTAATAATGTATTGTTCATTAAGACATATTTGTTTTTCGGAAACATAATTGTTAATATGTATATATAGTAATGAATTTTTGGAGCAGTGCGTTATTATATTAAGTTTTCATTCAACTACAACGCAATAGAAATTATTTTAGCCATTTGGTATTTGTACTGTCGTAGCCATGTACAGAAATTTTTTGCAAAAATGCACACCAAAAGTGCGCGATATTTTCGATTCCATAAGTCCTTTTCAACTTTTTTGTCGGATTCTTTTCTTGTGTAATTATAATATTGTCCACGACAATAAGATAAGATATTACGAAATAACGCGTGGGGTAACAGCAGTCCATACTCTGAAATTTTTACTGATTATGTCCTTTATGCTGTACTGGTTTATGCCTTTGATGGAGTACTATTTTTTGGTTTATTTTGAAGAAAATGAATATTTTTTTGACGTGTTCACGTTCATTGCGGATTTGAGCCAAGCTATAATAATTGCTACTGCCATTGTGTGTATGGTCATAGACGCTATCTTTTCGAAGAAAATGGCTACTATATTGAATGACCTTTCTCGTATAGATGGTGAATTTGAAGCGATTGGAATTCACGTTGAACATTGGTAAGTGCTTCTAACTACGAAATAGGTATGAACAAATTATAACACTAATAATAATAACGGTTTACTAATCACAATATACTCAATAAGAAACCGCAAATTAATTGTTAGAAAGCAGACTAAAATGTAGTCTAAAACATGTTCTACTCGGTATTAGAATCATCCTAGTTCCATTATTTTTTCCCTAGAAGCCCCATTCTGGAAATGCAGCTAGACTTGCACGTAAAATGAGTATTTGAATAAGAGAATGACTTTAATTTATGCTGCTACTAGCGCGTTCTATTTAAATTTTTGTTGCAATTTAATTTAAGATGAAGTCGATTGATAAAATTTGCATTTGATATTTTGAATTAGAATAATCTGTCGTCTACACTTATGTAAAGTAGGATGCTGCTATGTGAAAGAGTTGGTAAAAGAACACTTTTACATAACATTATAGAATTAATTGTAAAATTGCAAATTAAATAATTGATAAAATAAGAGTCAGCCAAAGTGTGAAACAAAAAAAAATAGGTCGGTAAATGTAAATCTTTTAATTTCATTTTAACTACGAGTGAAGTTTTTTATGTACATTTTATAGCGTCATTTAACATTGTTACTTTTACATTCGTTTATATATTAAAATTTTTATCAAAAGAAGGCAGTAGCCGGAAGACTATCCATGAGAGAAAGGTGAGTGTGTATGCAGAAAATACCCCGTCCCATTTCCAAGTCAAATTTCGATGTAAGTAGTTTAAATAGGGCCGAGAAATAATTCATGATGACCAAAAGTGTGGAAGACCTCTAGAAGGACGAACTGAAGAAATCATCAACAAAGTTGAAGATTTGGTGTTCACTAACCGCCGAGTAAAAGTTTCAGTTATTGCTAGGTAGATAGGAATATCAGAAATGGGTGTTTTTAAAATTTTATACGAAGATTTGGAAATGAGCAATGTGTCGGTACGATGGATTTTCGAAATGCCAGTCCCGATCAAAAATTGTGTAGTCGAAATTTATGGTACGATATTTTCTACTAATTGTTTCTCTTAATTATTTAATCAGGGAAATATTCAATTTTTATTTTACATATTATATTCGTTATAGATAACTGGCTGTGTTGGTTTAGATAGTATTAATTACTGTAACCGTTGATAGAAGGAATATATAAAGATGCGCAACACTATAGTAAAATAACGTGTCTTTCTGTTAAGTCGTCCCGCAAACCCCTTGCCGAGAAACATCATCGCTGTCTCGGGCTGTTTCGAATCTCGGATCCAAACGACTGATGCATCGCTATAGATCTCGGACCCAGTTTTGGCTGCGCTCAGTGCTATGGAGTTGCGCATTTTTACGTATTCCTTCAATCAGCGCTGTAACCAACTTGTTTCACCGTGCACGGGTTGTAAAGCCGTATACACTTTTCTTATTCAATTCTTCGGTGACGTTTGATAAATGAAGTGCAATGTAGTATAAAAAGATTATTTATTTACACTATAACACTTAAACAACTATACACATAATTGTATGTAAAAAAACAAATGAGGAAATTGTCTTGCTTCCTTCAATGACATGTATGTACTGTTTTACATTTTTATATATTTTTCGAAGTAAACTTCTAGAGCCATAAACCACATTTTTAAATAAAAACGTGTGTTAAAAGCGACAGCAAATGCAACTTTTTGTTGCGCCAGCTGCGCATCGCAAAACAACTTAAAGAAAAGTTGCTCTCACGCTGGTTAGAAATACAAAATTATGTGTGAAATATACATTAAAAGCATCATAGTTAATGAAAGTAACATTCTTATATACTAACTAACAATATGAAAAATATGTATAATAAAAATTTGACGAAAGTGCAAACAATAACATTAGAATTAAGTCGGCAAACCTAAGATTGGAATTAGCAAACTTCAAAACTTCAACACTACAAAGTACTTTTCCGTTGCATGTAAATATACAAGATGTTTTATTTAACTCCTTTTAGTATTAATATTTTATGGGAACATCCCTTGAAATATCGAAATAAACATTAATTTAGGTATTGAAATGAGATTTCTACTAATTAAGCCTATAATAGATCTTTCATTATAAATCGTTGTTTTCGAGCAGTTTCTGAAAAGTTGGACAGTTTTTTTACGAAGGAACATCATTGTCAGAAGCAGTTGAAAATCTCCTAATACCTACCAATTGAGGTCAGGTCTAATCAACTGTTATAGGGCTATTATAAAATGTATAAAAATGCATAGCATTCCATTCAAAAAAAATTAGATGTGGCCAACACGACTTTCTTATACGTATGTGCGTTTCAAATTATACAAAAGTTGTTCTAAATTAAGTTTGAATTACTTTTATCTTCTGAAAAAATGAACCTGTGAGTTTATGTGTTATTTCAGGTCCGAACATTGAAATTTCTTATACAAAAATTATTTCAAATCTAGCTCTAAATTCTTTAGTACTCTTGATAAATATATATAGAATGCATAATTTAAGACATATTTGCAAAAAATTGCTATTTGGTAAGAGTAAACGGTCCGAATTTTGAAATTTTTTTATACACAAAAAGTATTGAAAATCAGTATTCAAATATTTTTATACTCATAATGTCTAGAATGCCTAGAAAGCATGAATTGCGAGATATTCGGAAAAAACTGATTTTCGACAAGAGCAAAAAAAACTTTATAAGAGCGAAAAACTTTTTCAATAAAATTTTCTTCAAATTCACTTTCGAGTACTTATGAATTCCTTATAAATTTGTTTAAACATAGTAATTGACGAAATATTGGTAAATGTCGATTTTTTCACTGAAGTAAACTACTACTTCCTGTCTACCAATTTTCCTTTTGGGTGGGAGGGAGAGAAAGAGAGAGAGGGAGAGAGAGAGAGAGCAAGAGAGAAAGAGAGAGAGAGAGAGAAAGAGAGAGAGAGAGAGAGAGAGAGAGAGAGGGTTGGCTCACCGTTGTCGAACATTCTGTATAAATGATAACGTAATGCATGCGTAAAAGAACCCATAAGTCGGGATTGTTTTGTCACTTTGACAGTGAAAAAAGTTTAATTTTTAAAGCGGCAAAAAGGTTGTTTACCTTTGGTTGATTCGACAAAAAGTTGTGCTTTTTTGTTATTTCATAAAATCTGCAAACTCATTGTAAGTAATCTTCACAAAGTGTATAAGAACTGTGTTTTTAATAAATGTATTTTAATTAATTATAATATAATTACTAGGTATGTAATAAATGTTTCAGTAATTGTTTACACATTTAGTAAGTCACATTCGAGCTTACTTTTTATTTCCCGATAAATTTTCTATTTTCAAACTCAATCTTAGTTGGATTCAACAAATTTCCTCCTCGATAAAACGACGAGTCTGAAGGACGTGGAGGCAATTTGTTTTGTACACTTATCCCAGCAACAAAAACTTTCGTAAAAAACGCTTCACTCGGACAGCAATATTTCCAAATATATTTACGCATTATATTGGCTATTAAAACAAAACAAAAGAAAGTACACAGTATAATGGCAAAATATATACTAAAGATAACAAATTTGTCCAATTGAAAAAGTATATTATTATAAAAGGGAATATAAACATACAAAAAATATACTACGCTATTCTGATTCTAATTCCCCTGCTGGACCCTATATATTGATATTTTTTTTTTAGAAATACGTATATCTGATTTATAATAGGATATGCTATATACATCGAATTACTAAAATAATTCCCAGAATTCTATCGTTTTAGGAAAGTCTGGTTTATTAGTCTATTCACTGGGTTCATATATATCACCAATGCAATATATTACATACAAGATTTATTCTATTTTCCGTGGTTAGAGGAGTCTTTGAGTTTTGCTACCATGGAAATTGGTTATATCCTTTCTTATGTTATTAATATGCTAGCAGTACTGCGATATAGCCATTTAGCTTTGGTGATAGCTAATAGGTACGAAGCAGTATATGGCTATTTGGAATCATCGTTTGCCGTTAGAAGAACACCAATTAATGGTAAGCTGTTTTCAACTTACTTTTTGGCGGTTCCTATGAATTATTTCATAAAAATAATATTTAATTTATAATTTGACATTTATTAATTTTGTGTTCCTTTGAACTACATTTTTCCAAAATGTGCAAAATCGTCATAAATAGAATAACACAAATTCACTGTGGATCACTTTCCAAGAATTTAAATACTGCCACAACTCGTCCTTTATTTATATACGCTGACAATATGGGCATTTAAGTTGGATTGGATTCTTCGAGTGAACAACTAAGCAGAGCCTTCGGTAATATGTTCCGCCTCATAAAACCGCATTGTTAGAAAGGGAACAAGAATTCTTGTATTTAAGATGTATAATAAAATAGTAGAAGGGATAAAAAATGTAATTAGTCTTAATTAATTTAAGTGCAAGATAAACGGGTACATTGGTTCACTCCTCTTAACTTATCAAAATTATTTTAATGTTTTAATTATACTCTTCTAAATAAAGTTTATTGTTGTAACTAGCTTATATAATGTTACAAATGCCAAACATCAAAGAAAAAGCAGATGGATAAGAATCATTAATGTTAACAATTACAGTCAAATACATTATCGAAGCGCTCTAGAATACACAGTACGTTAGAGGTAACATTTTAAAGAGTAGTTAAGCTGGCGAAAATTACTGTATATTTCGGTAAAAGTATAATGAATTCGTACAAGATAAACAAGATTATGAAATATTGGATGACCCTTAGGGTAGTAGTAGTCCGTGTTATCCCTTGTGGGATAACTATGACTGGATAAGTGATTATTTAAAATGAGGTGTTTTAATAATATAATATACGTTTATTATTGCTTTCCTTTTACATAAACTTACATACTGCAGTGATCTTGAGTTAAATTTGAGTTGCATATAAGTATTCACAAGACCACCATTAGGTTTAATTAATTTAATTTTTATCTTTAATCTTTTATATTAGTGTTAGTTTAAATTTAAATAATACACATTGTATATAAATGTTTACTGAAAAGTTATAGGTTAGGAAGTAATAAATTTAAATTAGTTTAAGAAAAACAATGTAGCAATATCATTATAATTTTTATTTATAAAACGATTAAAATATTTATTTACAAAATTGAATATTAGAATAATCCTTGTATGACAGTTAAATGTTGTTAATTATTCGTTCATTTGTAACTTTAGTATGGTGTGTCAGCCACCCAATAGACTCCAGTGGGTGGATTCACGTGATGAGGCCGAAGTAAACAGTGTTTCTTCTTCAGGGGCCGTGCAAATCATGTGTGAACCAAACTTCTTTAGAAAACACATTCCAACAATCATGAACGTGTTTCCTCTATTTCTTCTAATTGGAATAAAGTATCCGAAATCTATGACTTTATAATATTATCGTACTCACCTTTCTGAATGTAGATGTATCAGTCACTCACATTTCTCATGTTTCATATATTGGTTTTTCTTTAAATTTCGTATTTTAAAATTGACACAATCACATCGACATAAAATGCAGTCATTTGTTTATATTTTCAAGCTGTAATGTATTGACACGCCCTAGGAAGAGTCTCTTAAACAGACATGCTTCAATTTTTTGTGAAAGACATTCCTTATAAATTAAGATGCACAACGATTTTAGATGGATTTTGATAGCTGGTGAGAACCGCTCTAAAGTACAAATAAGCATTCGGCGTCTGTATTATTAACTTTAAATTTGAACTTGTACAATTTTCAAGAAATAATTTTTATTTTGGACTAAGAAAATTTCTAATAATATTTGTACTTATTACAAAGCCACATGTATAACGATGACAAATTTTTATTAATTTTAGTTGCCATTTGAAATAAATTATCTCCACATATATATATCATGGTGTCATCTATATACGACCGTACAAATATTACAATGTTTTACACTCTGTAATGGTACAGCCCATTTCACTTTATTAATTTTATAGTTTTTATTACTTTTTTAAGGATTTAATTAAGTATATTTTTTTATTAATATTATTAAGGGAAATAATATTTAAAATCAATGAACATGTTATTGTATTATTAAGTAGATATTAGTCCTAGGTTTAATATATATTTACGAGTAATAAAGTGACGCCGCAACTTTATATTAACGGGATAAACACTCCAATAGCAATATACAATCCCAAGGCTAAATGAACGTGTTTGTGTGTGTAAATGTGAATGGGAAACCCTGAACTTTTTGGAAAGCGGGGAACCCCAGGCATGCTGATGTAAAAGGGAAATACGCGTTAGAAACGAGAGAGTCGGCACTTAGACTTCGAGTCAGAAAGTCAACTGCAAAGAAAGACTCCAAGTGGACAGTCGAACGGCCAGTAGTGTCGGTTAACAGTGAATTGAGAGAGTCGACAGCAATCTACGTTAAATATCGTATCAAAAGGCTAACTCCTAACATTAGACTACGCATAAGTCATTGCTAATATAACTTCAATAAATAATTTACTACCGAGAAAACGTAGTAAAATAGTGGTCAAAGTTGCACCTAAGAAGTAATTGTGCAACGTGTTATATTGTTAAAATAAAGAGTGTGTTTTGAGTATAAATAAAGAAGATTTCGTCGATAATAAGCAGCCCGAAGTACCTGCTGGAAACAGTACAAAGAAGAAGATGAATAAGAAGAATTTAGATAAGGTATTATTTAAATGATCATTGTTTAATGACTGTAATGTTTTACATAATAAAGGAGGAGAGACTGAAAAAATAGAAGTTCGAACAGAAAGTAATTAAATAAATATCGTCTAACAAATATATTATTATGTGTAAAGTAACTTGATGTGTTCACAAGTATCGATATATACACAATATAGAACGTGCATTGTATGTAATAAATTCTGGCGTTTATAGCTTATGATTGAATCAAACAGAGGACCTACAGAAATGTTTGTGTTAGTTTAATGTTTGAAAAATAATGTATTAGAATTGCTTTTTAAATATATGTTACTTCTTGTGTTGCTTGTAAAATTATAGATACAGGATTCATTGATTTTAATATAAGAATTATTAAAATTTTTAACTGGTATTTTTTTTTAATGTACAGGAACCTCTTTTACGTAATCATTTCAATTAACTCGAATCGCCCTGGGATAATTTGAGTTGAGCCGGCAAAACAAATAATTTTACATTTTATTTCTAAAGTTTAACTTTAAATTAAATATCTTAATTTTTATAATAGGGGTTTCTTTACATTGTGTCACCCAACAATTGGGGTGGTACCATTACAACTCATAACTAAGTCATTTACGTAAATATTAAATAGTAGTGGACCCAGTACCGTTTCTTGACGAACACCAAAGTTAATTTTTCCTGCATCGGATGTACATCCATTATATTTTACTTGTTCTAGTGTATTTGTCAAATATGATTTTAGTCACTGTCCAACCTTATCCTTAACTCCTAAAACTTCTAGTTTACTAATTAATAAGTCCCTATCAATAGTTTCAAATGCTCTACGCAAATCTAGAAATACTGCCACCACAAAACACCTGTCATTTATAGTTTTTAACCACTTATCATAATTGTCCACAGTGATGTAAGTCGGTAAATTACCCCGTACATTACCGAATTAATTACCGTCATTTACGGTAAATTACCACATAAAATTTTCGTAAATTACCAACAAAGTAAAACATCATCTATATACACGTATGACATTGCACACTCGGTGATTGGGGAAATCCCTTTCTAGCAGATGTAAAAGCCCTTCAATCAGCCGTTTGTATGACATAACGTATGACATTGCACACTCGGTGATTGGGGAAGTCCCTTTCTAGCAGATGTAAAAGCTCGTGAATCAGCCGTTTATATAACGAATGAAGTAGTCTTTCAAAAGATTTCGGTGTATCAGTTGAACTATATAAAGTTTGTGAATATACTACTCGTAGTACTGTGAGCTGCGATGGGGGGTAAGGATAATATAAAAAAAGTTATTTTAACAGCATTTTCAAGATCCACAGGACATTCGAAATTATATTCGTGTAACTTCTGTTCGCAAAATTATGTTTTAAATGTAACCAGAATGTCCAGTCACTTACAGAATAAGTGCATTCGTTGTCCTCGTAAAATGAAGAATGAAATACAATCAAAATCAAGAGCATTAAGTGTTAAGAAAATTAAAGCAATAAATAAAGGTGAGTAATTTTGATTGATTTTTATTGGGTTTTATGGAAAAATATTTAACATTTTAGAGATTCCGGAAAGAGAAAGTTGTCCGCAAACAGATTTAGAAGACGACGATGGAGAGACGATTTCAAGCGATTCTCGCCCACAATTTGCTGCAAGCACCACAAAATCCGCTTACAGTGAAAATTTGGATTTTTTTGTGGATGTAATGAATAAATCAGAAGAAGAGGAAATTTGGTATCTCTTAGCAACAGCATGCTTTGCTAGTAATACTCCTTTAAATTTTGCGGAAAATGTCCATTGGCAAAAATTGATTAAAAAAATTAAACCTTCTTTACGATTGCCCACTAGATATCAGTTATCCAATGCGCTTTCAGTTAAAAAACACTCTCAAATACATCAGTTAGTTAATGAAAGGTGGAGTAATATTAGAAACGAATCCATTATAAATATAATAATTACATGTCCAGAACCAGTTTTATTTAAAGTAATTGACTGCAAGGAAAATCACCACGATGCTGCATATCTTTGTTCTTTGCTTAGTTCTGTTATTGACGACTTAGGTATTAAGAAAGTTATAAGCATAGCGACTGATAACGCTAGGAATATGAAATCAACTTGGAAATTAATTAGTGATATGTACCCGTCCAATTATTTTACTTGTTATGGATGTTGTGCTCATATTTTGAATTTATTCGCACAAGATATTTTAAAATTAGAAGTATTTGCATGTTTAATTACTGATAGTAAAGTCATAGTAACAACTATTAAAAAATCGCATATTTTGAATGCTACGTTTAAAAATATACAAGATGAACAGCAAGCATTACAAAATTGAAACACACTAACATCTTTTAAACTACCTGGCCAAACTAGATGGAGCTCTAATATTTTATGTTTAGAAAGCTTAAGAATAAATAATTTTTTTTAAAAGAATTGGCTATAACAGAAACTATAGCTAATACTTTAAACAAAAGTATAAAAAATAATATTTTAGATGATCTGTTTTGGGAAAGAGTTGATAAATTACATAAAATTTTACACCCTGTCTCCGTAATTTTAAAGAACATACAAACCTCTCAACCTTGCATATCTTATGTTGTTGAATATTTTCAAGACCTGAATGATCAACTGACTGCTGCATGCCCAGTATTAGAACTAAATGCTGTCTTATCACATTTAAAATCTCGGAGAGAAATAGCTACAACACCTATGCATTTGGCTGCCATTTCACTAGATCCAAAATTTATAGGCAAAAATCTCAATAACGAGGAATATATCACAGCACTGACATATATTAACAAACTATCAACGTATCTAGTTAGTGGATCTGATATAGCAAAACTTATGACTGAGGTTGCTTATTACAAATCGAAAGAAGAATTGTTTTCAAAAGATTTTATATGGCAAACATTTGGAGACAGGCAAATTGAATTCTGTATTATCGTGGAAATCACTTTGTTGTACTACAGCTTTAAGTAAAGTCGCAATAGAAATTTTGAACAGCCCACGAACAACATGTGCGACGGAGAGAAGTTTTTCAATATGTAGTATTATACACAATAAAAAACGAAATAGATTAACTAATGAAAGAGCTGCTAAGTTGGCATATTTGAATTTAAATTTAAAACTGAAAGAAAATCCGGCACTGAAAGATCTCCCAACAGAAGAGTTGGAATGTTCTGATTCGAATTGCAATACTGAGTCTGAGAGTGATCTGGAATAGTTATGTAATTAATAATGGTAATAATGATAAATCATTGTTTTGTTCTATTTTCAGAATATTGTTTATTTTTAAAATATGTTAATATTGTACTATTTATTTTTTTTCCTTTAATAAAATATATAAGACTTTTTTTTTGTTGTAGGGGTTTTATTTAAACAATAAAAAAAGTGTGGTAAATTACCATGGTAATTTACTCAAAAATGGTAAATTACGCGAGAATAAATCTTGGTCAAAAAGAGCAGTAATTTACCACGGTGATTGTCCATAATAACAGTTTTTTCTAACACCCGATTGATTAGGAACTATGACGTTGTTTTTCTCACAGTAGTCTTCAAGTTGACTTGTCACACAAATTTCTAATAATAATAATAATAATAATCTTTATTCCAACTTGACTCAAAAAGAGTACGGGAAGCGTCACAAATATGATAAATATAAAGTACATCAATACATCAATACACATAAAAGTCAAATTAGTATAAAAATAAAACACTTTATCTATTACAACAGTGTATTTCATAAGATTTCCTTTACTGAGTAGTAACTCCTTTCAATTAGGAATTCCCTAGTTGCCTTTTTACATTGATCGCAAGATATTGTTTTAAATTTTCTTGGCAATCTATTATATAATTTAATGGCCAGATATCTGGGACTTTTTTCGCTAAAACTCAATCTGTGTTTAGGAATCTCGAGCGTGTAAGCATTTCGAGTGCAGAAGACATTCTTATTTAGTTTCGCCATTTGTTAACATTTTCTGCAGCATACAACAGCAGTCGCTAAATATAGACGCACGGCAGCGTCATAATCTTGTGCTCCTTGAACAAATCCATATAGCTAGTCCCTGCAGATACTCTAGACATAATTCTTATTGTTCTTTTTTGCTTTTTGAAAAAGTGAATCATATCTGGTGATAAGCCTCATGCTATTATGCCGTATACCATCACTGAGAGAAAACAAGCAAAATAGAATATCCTCAGTATTGTATAATTCACTACATCCCTCAGTCCACCCAGCGCAAAACTTACAGGACCAATTTTACTGCACAAAACTTTTATATCCTCTTTCTAATTGCATGTAGAGTCAACCGTTAAACCCAAAAACCTAGTGTCTAGTTGTCTACCTGAGCTATAGTTGCAATAGGCCCCCTAACTAGATGAGATTGATCTCGATCATGCGACGCTGCCTTAAATTCAATAAATACAGTCCTCTCATTACTTAGCACAAGCTTGTTGTCCAAGAATTAGTTATTTAAGACACCCAAACTATTAGACGCATGTCGACCCAAGTCTGTAGTCTTCTCAGCGAAATGTCATCCGCATACATGATTACATTATCTGATGGAATATCAGCCACGTATATGATGTACAATAGGGGCCCTAGCACGCTCCCCTGTGGCACCCCACTCCTGAGAGTGCACTTCCCAGAAATAGCATTACTAATTTGAAAGTATGGACTGTGGTCCTCTAAACAACTCTGAGACCATTTCAAGGGCGTACCCCTAATACCATACCTAAATAATTTCTGTAGCAACAGTTTGTGATCAACTAGACCAAATGCCTTACTTAAGTCTACAAAAATTCCAGCACATGTCTGTCCGTCATTTCGTATTATGCATCTAAAAACTCTGTAATTGCTGAAACTGTGCCGCGACTGTTTCTGAAGCCAAATTGTGGTCATTAAACAGATTATACTTTTGCATAAATTGTAATAGTCTATTAGCTAGCAGCTTTTCAATAATTTTTGCAAATACACTTAACAAACATATCGGACGGTAATTCTCAACCAGTTCATTTGATCCTTTTTTAAACAATGGCTTAATTTTTGCTATCTTCAACCGTGCCAAAAACGATTCATTGATTAATGACATTAAGGGAAATCGTCAATGTAGTGCATAAGTAGCCCTCCATTTATATTATCACAACCAGAGCAAAATTTACTTTTAAAACTTAGGATTACCCTGCGCAGTTCGTGTTCATTAACTGGGTGTTAGAAAAATGTAAATGGATGGAATATTATATTGTGTTACTCTACAAGAATATCTGTGAGATTGTTCAATCATATCATTCTGATTAGATATTATTATTTTAGAATTTATTTAATATTTCAAGAAACACTCCAAATTTATTCATAGAAATTGTATAGTCACCATCTGTGCTCCTTTAAATGACGACCACTATAAAGGATTGACCAGCTGTATCAAATTTTGACACTGCACACTCGAAATGCAATTCCACAGACAACTTACCCAATGCATCAATAGGATTACTACTCAGCAAATTACTAATAAAAATTGCCGAGCCTCCATGGATAAATGTCCTCCGACTAAAGTGGTTGATTAACGTATATCCATCAAGTTTTAAATATTCTATATTTCCTCCTCTGCACCAGTGTTGTGTTAGGCAAAGTATGCCTTAACCATCCCGATCCAAATATATCTCCAGTCCGCCAATCTTGTTGCCAAGACTTTGAATATTCTGGTGCATGAGAGAAACTCCTGCTATGTCCGCTCCAATAATCTGCTGCACTCGTACACAAGAAAATACTGATCTTTTTCAGCGATCATGGATTGCATTATTTTCACTAATTGTGTGCACATATATTTTTTGTCAGGTTTCCGTATATGGATATTGTGTTACGATAATTTTGAACAGATCTGTATATTCCGGAATTTTGTTCCTTTTATTTATTTTCGTAGGATTATTGTTGTTTTCTGTCGTTTTTATATTAGCAATTAATTTTATTCATCACGTTATCATATTTAGTAGTAATGCATTTCAGTATTTTTAATTTACATATGAAATACTTTAAATTCTAAGTTATAGGGGTACAACAGATCTCTACTTCGCAGGTCTGTTACCGCAAGTCATAGTCAACTCAGGTATATGCAACTCTTACTACGCTTGATCTACTCAGTGTTTTATTCTAACTGATACATATTGCTGTGACTCTTGCAATTTGAGATTTATATGAAATAATTTAAATTATTCAATCAATAAATAAAAGCAGAATCAAGCATACATCTTAGTGCTAAGCCTTATGCTAGACCAAGATTCAACAAATTTTCTGCAAAATAGTAGGTTAAGCAATTTTACATTTAACTAGCTCAGTTTTTAAATGATTAAAGAAAAATTTCTCTCAGGGGCAGAACATATAGATAAACTCTCCAATCAACTTGAATGCTCTTTAGTTATTACCAGGTCAGGTAAAGTAAATAAAATGCAAAATAAACCTTATCATCTAGTTTATTAAAAAAAATATTAAAGAAAGAAAGATTTTAAATTACACAAATATATTCACAAAAATTTAAATATTTCAAAACATCATATAAAATCATACATGTCATGATCAAATAGTCAAAACAATAAAGAAATTATAATTAATGAAAGTACAAATTTATATTTTTAAAATAAATGTGATTATCATGATTTATATTCGTCAAAGATACATGTAAACAATCAACATTTTTAATAAAATAAAATTTATTGCATATTGTGAATTGTAATGGAATATGAATAACAAAAATTACGCGATTTATTATTTACAAGAATATAAACATTAAGGAAATGGTTTTGCCCTAATTAGTCCTGCCTGGCGCCCTTGCTCGCTCCCAAAACAGTACCATCAGAAAGCAAATTCACACTGGTAGGTACCCCAAAGTTCCACCCTACGAGTATGCTTTTCAACTCGTTGGACACAACCCGAACATACACTACCATGTGCTCACCCCTTAAGGTATATATATAAATTTAAACTTAATAAAAAAAAAATAATAATGTCTTTGTGCATTTAACTAATTAACTTAGCCCTGATTAGTTCTGCCTGGCGCCTTTGCTCGCTCCCAAAACAGTACCACCAAGACTAATTCGTGCTTTAAGGATTCACCAGGACTCCATGCTATGAATTAAACAACTACTTAATTCATCGCACACATCCCTGATCTATTACCCAACACGTCAATATCAAATACACAAACACAATAAAATATACTTGATATATAAATATATATATATATATAATAATAAAATAAAACTTTACCTCGCTCTGAGATTACAATACAAAACACCACTCAAGAAAAATTTGTACAACACTATATACACATTTATAACAAACATTATTAAATCACCTTAATTCTTCGTACAGCGCATCAAACTCATCCATTTCAAATATATATATATATATTTAAAAAAAAAATCTTGATCACAGTTCAATTATTCTATATATACATAAAACAAAATTATTAACTACAAATCTTCTAATCTGGTAAATAGAATAGTAAAGAAAAAATTTTTTTTATTAAAACTGCAAAGTATTTATATAATAATAAAAAAAAAATTATTATGCTATTTAATTTGATCGTTACAGACATTAAAATGCTTTATCATAACGCACGGTGTAATAACCCTGCATATAAAACAAAACATTTTAGAAAAATAAAAAAAATTAAAGTTCTAATCAAATAAACTTGTTCCGAACATAAATAATTATTTCCAAAAATAATTACAAGTCTCAATGTAAACCAAACTCCGAATTAAAATGATATCTAATTCATAAAAATCATTCGAAGTTCCACTTCGGTTGGAAAATTCTATAAGTACAGTAAAATTATTACGGAAAATATTACAAGTTCTAATTCTTGTTGAAAAATTTATAAGTGTCGTAAAATCTCTTTGAAAATTATTGTAAGTTCAGATTCATGAATAAACTTCTAAGTTAATATAACATTTAAGAGGAAGAAGAGGTTTCAACCTACTTCTCTTTTTTTCTCTTTTGAGTGCGGTTTACACCAAGCAACTCCCGGTTTCTCATCGGTTCCCGACTTATATGGATATTTTTCTTCACAAAAACGCCCGGCTGGCTTCGGTACGATACCGATACCACCTCCAGAAATACATAGCTGCAGTGCTGCGCCACTCGGGAAAGCAGCGCATTAGTAATCTTTCAAAAAGGTAAACAAACATGTAAATATCAACTTGTTTACACATTCATGACTCATCCAATGCATCCAGCGAAAAATATTGTTTTCGCCGGGCCAAACGATCGATCTCTCCCAGTCACAGTATTCTTCATGCGGGAAACACTTTCTTGTTATAATTCACGTAACATTTTATGCTTATTCTAATATTATAGTTTTTATAAAAATTATAATAACATTCTTATATTATTTAACGTACATAAAAATTAAATTTGCCAAAATATTAACTTAATAAATATCTATATACACATCATGATGAAATAAATAAAATAATAATTAATTAAATTAAATCTTGAAGTGATCTTGATTATGCCTATTTATAATTTACCACCAAACTCAAGGTCACTGCAATATATAACCTTAATTACGCTAATCGGGTGATTTCGAATTTAAATACTAATTAGGTACTTTTCATTTTTGTTTTTTTGTCTTAGAGAGTTTTCCTTAATTTTTCCTTCCTTCCCTAGTAATTAGTAGCTGATTTTGCCTCTATTGTAGAGAGGTGGAAACCGTCATTTTCTATCTTAATAATTAAAATTGCAAACGAAAGTACCAGTAAATGGAAAACCACTCACTAGAGTTGAAATTAGTCACTTGCAGTGCAAAAATACGAGTAAAAGTGTTAAAAATATAGGTAGTTTATTTGTATTATTAGTTAATCTTATGTTGTTGTGACATTAAATTCTACAATTCTTAGCTTCAGTTAAGTCAATTTGATTGATCCAAATAGAATACTTAATTAAGCTGGTCTCCGGTTTCAAGGAAAACTACGAAATTCACTGATTTTACAGATGTCGTGGATGGCCTGTCTACGATCATTTACACTGGCATTTCTGATGTAATTCTGGCTGATGATCGCTCCGAACGTTCATTATCATCAACTGATGTTCGGCCATTTTTAAAACGTTTAAAACAGTAATCCGTTTGTGTTTGGCCGAAAACGTATTACCGAATGCTTGCAATATTTTGTGGATTTCTGCGCTGTTTTACCAACTTTATAACAGAACTTGGTACAGCAATGACGTTCTCTCAGATCGGTCATTGCAAAATCGCAAACACAAGAAAACGTAACAATGGCCAACAATAAAAACGTACAGTATGCGTAGCCACTACGCATACTGACGCGCGAAACATGTATTACGCCTGTAAGCATGGTTCATACAAATTTCGGGAACTTTTGGGTAGCACCTCGTACCTCCACTCTATACCCAAATTATTTGAAACAAAGAAGTAGCAATCTTAATTTAGTTAGTCCATTAAATTATTTTAAGGAACCGCCTTCAAAACTATATTTTGCTTGTATCGAAGAAGTAGATATTGTCTTGATTTAATGTAAATGATTTTTCTGTGTGTATCTGGATAGATGATCCGTACATTATTATCAATTAAGTGACCGAAAATTTAGCGAAATCTGATGTTATTTAACAAACAAAATAAATCACATTGTGTATATTTGCAAACTGTTAAAATACATGTTATTGGCATTGATGTAAAATAAAAGAAATCACTTTATTTCTTTTGTGTTATTATTGTTACCTCAAAATATTTTAAATTACATCATCTGCAATCCCTACTTCTGCCACAGGCAATCCTATATCTTTTCCCACATATACTTTATATTATTAATTTTTTTCAATTCTCGAAACTACAGTTTGGATATCAGAGGGCATTCAACATGCGAATAATAAGGAACAGAGAAAATTACTAAAGAGCACCTCTGATAGTATTTTCATTATTGACACGGTTGCGTCCTATTACATCAAGTTGGCGGATATAGCTGCCATTCTAAATCAGGCCTTCTGCGTGCAACTGTTTTTACTGATAACAAAGTCCTATCTTAACATTGTCAACAGTCTGTTCTTGTACATGCAACTGATGGAATTCGAAAAAAACAATGTCGATTTCGTCTGGGCATTCTCGGATATTATTGCCTTACTTGTGGTGGTACATACGACCTGCATGATGTGTGACGAAGTAAGTATAATATTAGAATTATATTATCTGTACAGAATTTTAACAAATTAGACTAACTATACACATTGGTTTTACAGAGTTAGTCAGTGAAGATATGGTATTGAATACTCTTACATATATTTAAATAAAGTTTATATAGTAACATAAATATTTTTACACTTTTTGATTATTAAAAATATTACTTTATTATCTGCGTACTTTTGAAGTATTAAACAAAATTTTTACAATTATTCGTCGTAGCAAGTCCGGTGTAACGCTTGCAACTGCTTTTGAATGTTTGTAGTCTTTTGATATACAGGATCAGTCATCTCCGCGAGAAAGGCAGATTGTGACACTATGAGAAAAGATATTTTGAAACGGTTTTTTCCTATGATAGCCATTTATAAGGAGCGCCTTTTAAAATTATGCCGTATTATAGAGAGTGTTCCATAACTTGGTAACTGACCATAGTTATGGAATCTTTGGTGCGATGTAAGGAATTCAAAAATGAAATATAGGGTGTTATGTAAATTTAATCCAGTTTTCTGCAAATTCAATTGGTAATTGCAAAAAAATAAAATATGTTTGCATTAGGAACCTTTTATTATGAACAACGACCAAAAATTGTGTCCATCTGATACGTTGTCTTCGAGAAATATAATTTTATAAAAACATTACTGCTTCCTCCTCTTCTTTACTTGATTCTTCCGATAGATATTTTGATTTTTTTCTCTAAAGCAGGGAGTAGTCTGTCTTTTCTAATTGTACAGCGATAAATTGCCTTTCAATTTTTTTTATAAATTTTAATCAGTTTTTATTTGATTTTTGTTTTGGCTATAAAAAAATATAAATGCATTCGCTGCGCTTATGCCTAAGAGGTGGGACAACACTGCCTTCTTTGTGTTCGGTGAGCATTGCTATATTTACTACATTTTTGAGAGTATCAAAGCCGCTTTTAACATGATTATAGAAACTAATTATTTCTGGTTTGTTGACATCTCTATCTTGAACAGAGAGAACATGCATGGACGATACTCTACAGGAAGTAGCATATGCAAATATTATCATGATCATACTTCTCATAAATATAATGATTTTTTTCTAACTTCGAATTTACTTAATATATTGAATGTAGATATCATATACAGTGAGGACGCGCGGATTGGAATAAATTCATTTAAAATTTTTGGTTTTGTTTATGGAAAAACGCTCGGATAGGTCGTTTTTTATTTTTAGCTGCGGTTTTTCTGATGGTAAATTGATGTTCAAAGGCTGGTCCAAAAATAAGTTACGACCATCAATTTTTTTTTTCAAACGGAAACATATGTTTTTTATTTAATTCGTTAATTCTGCATCGAATTCTAAGTATGATTCATGTACCATGTCCTATACCTAAACTCAACAGTTTTCGTGAAATTAACAATGAACATATCAATAACTGAGACCGTATCCTACAAAATTTATTTCACTCTCTAGTCTGAAAAGGGCAGATTTATTAAAAAAACAGAAGAACAAGTCAAATTAAATGTTCAAACTATTGACTACTAACTTCCTGACAATAGACAAGCCGAAGATCAGTTTCTAGTAACACTGCAGTTAACGTTTGCGGCTTAATTTGTTGTATTTCGGTTATAATATCTCGATAACTGTTGAGTTTGGGTATAGGACATGGTACATGAAACATACTTAGAGTTCGATGCAGAATTAATAAATTGATAGTCGTAACTTACTTTTGGACCAGCCTTTGTACATCAATTTACCATAAAAAAATCGCAGCTAAAATAAAAAACGACCTATCCGTGCGTTTTTCCATAAAGCAAAACCAAAAATTTTAAATGAATTTATTCTAACCCGCACATCCTCACATATATATATATACAGTGCGTTCATGATGAAAGGAACAAATTCGTTTAAAATTCAGGTAATTATTTTGCAGAAAAACGCTCGGACAGATCGATTAGTATTTTTAGTTTAGAATTTTTTGACATAAGAAAATTATATACAGGGTGTCTAAAGAAGAACATATGCAGCAATCATTGGTTTTTTTAAAATGGAACATCCTGTATATTATGCCATTTTTGAATTGTAGGGTAAATTCTAAACACATTAAACACATTTTTGTGTAGCATACCATATCCCCAAAATCAGCGGTTTTCGGAATAATGAGTTTTGTGATAAATTAAAATACACATAGGTAATGAAAAAAATGTTAAAATTGAACAAGGACACCTTGAACATTTTTTTAAAAGCCAACAAAAACAACCTGGTATTGCAAATTTTATCTTCAACAGAAAACTCTACTTCAAATTAATCGATTTTAATGTATATTTTTTTAATTTTTTAATCAGTGGTTTTCGGAATAATGACGTTTGAAATGTGTCATTATTCCGAAAACCGCTGATTTTGGGGTATGGTATGGTATAATAAGTGTTGAGAATTTACCATACAATTCAAATATGGCATAATATACAGTATGTTCGATTTAAAAAAAATAATGATTGCTGCATATTGCAGTGGTTTGCATACTCATATGGTTCATAAAATAAAATGTATAAATTTATTATTATTACACGTTGGGCATGGCCATATAATCTATGCTATAGTCTGTATCAGCAGAATTTAATTAAATAATGAGAATAATTATGCTATGACCCTGCGTTAATGATACAAAACTGCATAATTTTTCATGAATGCAGAGATTGCAATTATATAATTACTACTCCAATAAATTTTTTTAATCACAATCCCTGTTAACATTCACACTATTTTCGTAGGTTCTGGCAGTGATCTTTTCCTTATTCGTCAGCAACATTTCTTATTTAAATTCAATTAGGATAAGGTTAATAATAAATAAGTATTTAAATTTCATAAACATTATGTTCATATAATTATACATTAAACAATAAACACAATAAAAAAATTCTATTCATAACATGTGGCTGTTATGAATGTCCTTTTATTATTCCAACCATAACAATATACATATTATATATAAGAAATACACATTGCTTTTATCCTTTATGTGGATTCAAGAAAAATATTATTTATGCTATCCGTAATCTTTTAATATTGTATTCGTAGATTTTAAGGAAATATTTTTTTCCCCTACGACGCTAAATTTTATTTCCACAGAGACATCGATTCGCACGTAATGCCTCCGAAGATCTAAAATTTCGCAAAGAACAAAATACCTTGAATATAACCTTTACCGAGCCCCATATGCAAACATTCACACGTTGCACATACTACAGATTGGCTTTTGTCCATCAAGAATACTTGTATCCCTACGTATTCAAAATACTTGAATTGTTATTAAATTTTCCAACATAAATTGTTAATAGTGCACAGCAAACACCGCAAACAAATATTTTCACATAGTATTCCCAATGCCCCTCTACACCATTAACAGTTCTCCCATGATTTACAAAAGTTAATTTAATTTAACAAAAACAATATTTTATTTAAGTATTAATGATGTCTAATGCTTTACTAGAAATGAATATTCACACATAGCATCTCTAGCGCACGTCGTACACCATCAATTATCTGATTCATAAATTTATTTCGAATAAAACTTACTTATAATACTGATATAAATCATCAAATTATTGTTGGTTCATGTCTAGCATTATGATAATTTTAAATATGAACTTAATCAAAATAAGAATGAATTAATAATAATATGATTTAGCGCAGTGTATTTGAACACCTGCACTCATATGCTAACAATTTTTTTTGCGTCCGGCAAATTTAAAAGATCGGCGGCTTCTCCTTTTCTCTCGTCGTTCGCGCCTTTTTATAACTTCGGCCCTCAAAACAAAACACGACTATCCGCGTACAGCGCCACAACTTCAACACTACAAATTTTATGTTGGTGCTGCCCTGTTCAAGTTTGTTTTCTTCAAGTTTTCCCCAGGTCGAAATATACCTATACAGTTTTTGACAGTTGAAAAATGCACTGAATGTTTACACACAAATTGTTTATTATTAAAGTCCATGCACATTCGCGATTCTTTGTCTTGAGTAGGTATTAACGTCATCCCTCATTATATTTGTAAATGAATTTGTTGCCTCTTTCATCATTGTTTATGTACTTCCTTTTCCCATTGTTTAAAACTATCCGTATTTTCTTTTTCTAGATATATTCGTTAGAAATAATTGGAAATACATTGAACACAGATGGGATTCTTCTTTTTATAATCACATTACCAGGAACACGGACCTCGACAGCATCACCCTATCTTCCAGCCACTTTCTCTCATCTTTATGTAGGTTGATCAGCACGTAACTGTCAACAACGTTAACATCATTTCTTCTTTGTAGATTTATTCAGATTTAATCAGTTTTATCCTGTTATCTTGAAGCCTTTACTTTATTATAACATTCCAAGGATGTATTTCTATCTTTACTTTTATTATATCGTGTCAAATAAATAACACTTTTTTGTATATCCTTTTAAAAATGCTATTAAATATAAATATCAGGTATTTATTGTATTGTTAAATGTGATCATAAAATGTCTAACAGATAAAAATCCTTTTTACAAATTTATATACTGCGTCTATTCATTTTGAAAGATGTTTTCATGTCGAGCATGTCTAATTTCACCTTTTTCGTACAATTTTACGGCATTTAAATGACTTACTCTCTTCACTGTTCCATCTTTCAACATCACTCTCTTGCTGTTATTTATTTTTAGTACATTTTTAGTTTTGAAAAGTGGTTTACTTTTCAATATATTCAATGCCACTCCCACACAATGCGAAAAGTTTGGTTCGGCCTTTTTATACTCAAACCACATTTTGTACTCATCTTTTCTATAAATATAGAATACATTGATTTATTTTTGTGTTTATTTCTATACCTTTCATCATAATGTTGCGTCCTAAAGGTTATGCAACCCATTATTATTTTTGGCAACTATCTTTACAACTAAAAATTTATTTTCTTATCCTAATGCTTAATTATCTAACTATTTTAAAATACTTAAACTATAAGGATCACGGCAATATGTTCTTCTTTAGACACCCTGTATATAATTTTCTTATGTCAAAAGATTTACAACTAAAAATACTAATCGACCTGTCCAAGTGTTTTTCTGCAAAATAATTACTTGAATTTTAAACGAATTTGTTCCTTTCATCATGAACGCACTGTATATATTTAAAATACGATTTCTTATTATTTCAGGCAAACCAATGTCCAAGGATCTTACACAAAATCAGAAATAATACATCAGATGCTAAGCTGCATGCAACGGTAAGCGTTGTGCGTAATATTTAACTTTATTTTCACCATTAATCCATTTAATATCTTGTAAACGCTATTTAAAACATGACGATATTTTCATTTAGGTTTTGTAGCCCGAATTTTGAAGAATTTAATTTAATCTCTTGAAGGCTTCTCTTAATTCGAAATCATGATAAATATGGACAATTAATACATATTTTTTCATCTTTTGAAACAAATTCTTCGACGAAAGAACTACAAAAGCGGTTTGACGGAAGAGTGACTTTTCAATGGTTGGTAACCCTTTCGCTACGATAATTATGTTGCTGACTTCCGCATTGTTTCTGATCTCTACTGTCAAAACAAATCAGAGAGATACGTTATGTCAAAATTTTTTGTTGTTGTGTAAATATAGAGAAAATAAAATTCTGGGTATTTATTAATAGCTATTTATGTACCAAGTCAGTAAACTGATCCTTTATAGAACGAGTATGATTATCAACCAAGCAAGCGATGCATTATCATAGCGTAAAACGCTATGGTAATGCATCGCTTTGTTGACGGTTGGCGACAAACATTACTTTTCATGTGGAATGACAATTATAAAAACTGCGAAAAAGTTACAAAAATATTATCGTGAATTTGCTCCGACTCGTGGAATAATTTGTATGTGTGATCTTATAATTATTTTTAAAAAAGGAAAAACGATATTATGCTGATTTGCTGACATGCTTTGATGCCCATCTTAAGGGAAAAAGGAAGGGGTGTTTTTCCGTCACTATAATACGCCTTCTAATTTGTTCGCTGTTGCTACATTAAAATTTGTCGAATTGCATTACGAAAGAGATTTCAGACAAATGAGAAGAGGTGGTATCTGAGACAGACGCATATTTTGCAGATTATTCGAGACTTTGTTTTCTGGATGGCTTAAAAAATTGAAAACTCGCAGGCCTAAGTTAGTGGACTTACAGGAAAATTATGTCGAAATATAAAATATCTTTTTACAGTATATTACGTTTTTATTTTTAAATTGAAAAGTAACTTTTCCATCAAATCGCCTTCGTATAGCCTTAAATAACAGGGAAATATCTTTAATTTTAAAGTAAATTTTGACATCAATGTCTAAAATATGTTGTTACAATAATGTGGTAAGAACAAATTACATCTAAATGTGTCAATATATTAATATAATACTTCATTTTATTGTGCTATGAAGAAATGATTTTGCCATAATTTTAGATTTTACATTTGTGCCAGACTGGCACACGACACAATGTCAATACTTATACTTTCCATAAATATAGGAAGTGTTATATGCATAAGATATTGTCTAATTAAGAAATTTTTTATTTACATAAATTATGTGTCACATGATCAATACAGTGGTAAAAACATTTCTTCAAAGCATTCTTGCGGCAAACGTAGCGAAGTATAATAACTTGTACAGATAAATTAGTACAAGATAACTTTTAAATGACTTTAGATAAAAAGTGATATTTAGTTGACGATTAAATGTGTAAATAAGGATTTTCTTAATTTGAAAATATCTCATGCACACAATGTTTCATTTTTTTGAATAAATAAAGAATATTGAGTATTGTCAGAATTTTGTCTTTTCCACAATTTCATTGGATGTTTAGAACATCTAGTTCTATATATATGTTACCGGACAAACTCGATTTCAGGCCAAACTAGTTTGTCCTAGGCCAAACCGGTTTATCCTACGTATGTCCGGATATACTAGTTTAGTCCAGGGCAAACTAGTTTGGCCTAGATATTTTAGGCTTAACTAGATTGACCTAGGCCGAACTGATTGATTTAATTAGATGAACAATATTTATTCAAACGTAGTCTACTTACTTATAAAAAAAAAACAGTATTGATTAGAAGTGACATGAAACTTGTACAAAACTATAAAATAAAAATAAGCTATTCAGTACTACTCAGTTTTTATTTTTTTATTAAGCCATGCACTTTTAAAGGTAATATCTTTCGAAAATATTTACGAAAATTCAAATGAAATAATAAAAATAATTTTTAGAGTTAAACTAATATTAAAAATGAACTGTGGCCACCACACGACTTCTTATACGTATGAGCGTTTCAAACTATAGAGTTTTAATTTTTTTTTATATAAAAATTATTTAAAACGTATTATTCGTAAGTACTTCTATTCTCTTAATAAATCTCTATATAATGCATACTTTGCGAGATATTCGAAAGAAAGTGCTACTCGCTAAGAGTAAAAGTATTACTTCCGGTCCGAATTTTGAAATTTTATTTATACAAAAAATATTTCAAAACCAACTCTAAATTCTTTTGTACTGTTGACAAATATTTATAGAATGCATAATTTACGACATATTGGCAAACAATCGTTATTCGATAAGCGTAAAAGTGATACACCCGGTCCGAATTTTGAAATTTTTTTTATACAAAAGTTATTAAAAATTAAGTTGTAAATACTTTTATATTCGTAGCGTACCTGTCTAAAAAGCATGACTTGCGAAATATTTGCAAAAAACTGATTTTTGATAAGAGTAAAAGACCTACTTCCGGTATCAATTTCGAAAAACTTTCATAATAAAATTCAAATTCAATTTAGAGTACATATGAATTCTTTATAAATTTGTTTAAACTTAGTAGTTGACAAAATATTGGCAAAACTCGATTTTTTCACTGAAGTAAACTACTACTTCCGGTCTGCCGATTTTACTGAAAATCTAATCACATCTCAAGAGGGAGATTATACTAGTAAATATAAAATTTGGAATTGATACCTATAGGGGTTTGACCGCTATCGTGGTCACACACACACACAGTGACACACAGAAATTTTTTAAAAACCACTTTTTCGGTATCAGGGCACCTCAAAACGTAGACATCTACAAAAATTTCGAGGTCGAAAATTTTCATCATCACAATACTTCCTTATACTACGTATAAGAAAGTAAAAACCACTTTTTCGGTATCAGGGGACTTCAAAACGTGGACATCTGCAAAAATCTCGAGGTCGAGTAATCTTTTCATCACAATACTTCCTTATACTACGTATAAGAAAGTAAAAATGAACTTATTTGTGCTTCTTAATGTAACATATAAAATATTATTATTTTTATTTACTTTTACATGGTGTTTCGAATTACACAAAATCATTTTTTTTAGACTGGCACCTATTTGTAGTACAGTTTTTCCTACAGGTGCATCTTATAAAACCTTGACCTGTCCCAACTGAATGTTTGGTAGTTGCAGTTTTTAGTGAGATTTGAACATCTTGATTGACATCACTTTCTTGGAGAAATGTTTGAGTACAAAGGTTGAATTCAGTTCTGTAATAAACAAATATTCTATTTTAACCAAATTACATAACATACTTAATAATGCTTAAAGTCATAAAGTATGGAAACCTTTTCCAAATATAAAATCAATAATCATCGAAATCAGTTCAGATTTGACAGTGAAATAGAGTAAGATGGTCATTAACTTTTTTCGAAGTAATTTAAGAAGAAGTAAATATTAAATCGCGTAACTAACCTGCAATAGAGTGTCTGCAATATTCCATGCTTAGTTCCAATTTTGTACAGGCCATCATTGTTTATTTCCAGAACAACGCCAATAACATTCCTTAGGTCGCCCCTTCCTCTGTCTACATCAGGAATCGGAACAGTCACATCTCCCACTTTAGCAGGCGGTTCGTCAGAAGCAGATTTCATATTCTGTTTCTGAAGATTTTCAGCAGCTGTTTGTCTTGCCTTTGGATGTCATCATCAATTTTGGAAGTTTCGGCATCATTACTATTACTACCATCTCCTGTCTGTCCATGGGTTAAACCAGTTTCAATACATTTTCGAAGGTTATCTTCATCTTGAATATCGTTTATTATTTCTGGTAGTAGTGATGACGTTGAAAGACCAACTTTGGGTTATACGGCGATTGTTTTATGCCCGAATAATAGGCTCTGTTTCTCATAAATTGTACATACCTCAAGCCTTCTGACAATTTAGTCGATTGAATATCTTGTTCTTGACGTCTTGGTCGGCTCTCTCAACGGAGCCCTGACTTTGGCTGCCCCGTGGTTTTCCGTGTACTAGCTTAAATTCTGGAAGAAAACTCGTCATTTCACATATAATATGATTGACGAATTCTCTTCCATTATCTGACTGCAAAATACATGGGGCACCTATCGTCAAAAATATGTCATTTAAATGGTAGGCTACTTCTTCAGCTCGTTTAGATTCCAAAGCACGGAGCAAAATAAACCTGGTGAAGTGGTGTTGGTAGACCACGATAAATTTAAACTTTCCATCAGGTGGAGTCCGAAAATCAATGTGGTCCACTTGGCACCTGCTGTTCAATTCAGAATCTAAAATTAGCTTAGAAACTAAACCTCTATATCTTTTTGTCTTCTTTTCTTGACATCTTACACACATAGATAAATACAGGTTAATCATCTGTTTTGAGACATTAGCATATTTTAAAGATGCCTCAGTCAATAATCTGTCACGTCAGCCGTGTCCGACAGCTCTCTGAACTGCATCAATAACATCATACAATTCCTCAGCCGGAATATAGTATTTTATGTTATCTTCACTACGGGCAACAAGTCTTTTTAACAGAACCAATGTTTAAAATAGCAAACCTTTTTAATCGCCTTTGATGAAATGATGTGTTTTTTTAGCTTTTTCTGTTTCCTCCACCTGTATGATAAGTATTTATCTTTTATTAAAACATTAAAATGAAAATATTTTATATTTTCACTTTCCAACATTTCTTTTAAAAACCGCTTTCTCCATTGTAACTGTTCAACTTGAACACTAGACGATGGCACATCCATAATAACAATATAAGAATAACACAAAACTTTAAAACTACGTTCAAAAGATCAATTAATACTGCTTCCCAAATTGCACGTACTCAAGTCACAACGGGATTTCGCGTAATGAGTGAATAAACAACTAAAGCATGATAGAAAGGAGCGCGGGAGGGGAATTCCCGCGTTAACTGGTCCCAACGTGCGTATTTTTTCACATGCAACGATTCATCTGTTCGGCCTAGGTCAAACTAGTTCAGTCTAAAGTATCTAGGCCAAACTAGTTTGTCCTGGTCTAAACTAGTATATACTGACACGCGTAGGATAAACCGGTTTGGCCTAGGACAAATTAGTTTGGCCTGAAATCGGGTTTGTCCGGTAACATATATATTAATATCGTAAGCATGTCATATAAAAAACATGTCTAACGCCATCATATTTACAGATCCAGATGTTTTCATTGCAAATGTTCCACAACCGTTTGCAATTCCACGTATGCGGACTGTTTCCTCTTGACTACACGCTAATATACAGGGTATGTAGGGAATTTGGTGTTGTAGGGGGCATATACAGACTGTCTGTTGGAATGAGAGGTGGAGGGATATTATTGCTATTCAGTTATTCGTAATTCATATGTTCGGGTTTGATTTTGTTTCATTTCTTTTAGTACAGAATAGCGAGCATGATATACTTGAAGCACTAGTTTTTCTGTTATTCTTATTTGACGGGATTTAGACTTCATTCATTCTTACAAAAATATATCGTAACAACCTTTATCACTGACAAAACTTTTCTGCTGATTGCTTTATTATTATATTGTAAAATTTATATAGGTTGTCTGCATGTAAAGTGAAACACACTGTGTATATTAAATTTCAATGTTACATGTTTTCTTTTTATGTATCACGTATAATTGTGTAAATTAGTGTAACCCAGTATTGTATTAAGTATTGTTGATGTAAATAAACTACTACCACTAATATTATTATTTGTAACTGAGCTGATTATTTTGTTTGATTTATTTCTAAATATGTTACGAGGATAACCCTAAACATTTCTGGAAACTACCACTAGATGGCATTTGACATTTAGTATTATAAAAGTTTAGTACAGGAAACATGTGTCTCACCGTAAGCTATGCTATCATACTATAGTAGAATCGCTCTCGCAACCGACATGCGCCACCAAAATTAAAATGGCGTCAAATTTAAGACGTTGCAAAATTTGATCTGTCAAGTAATATTAATTTTGGCACTATAACCCTAAATAATCAATTAGACTTGTTGTTTTAACAATACCAACAATAATTCTAGTATGTAACTATTAATTTGATCATAATTTTGCTTAAGTAATATTGAAAAGCCGAATATAATGATTATTTTATATTTATATCAACTTGTCTGCTGTTAGTAATTAGACATAAATATAAAACAGGTTAGATTTTCAGAGAAAATTGAAATTTTGAAATTCATTTAAACATTCAGGAATGTATTTAATAATTATGTTCGAGTTAGTTTTACTACAGACAATAAATATATTTAGTAGCAGACAGTTGTATAGCAGTATCTTTACCAATAGTGCTATATAGTTTTTCCATTAAATGCATCAAAATTAAAGTATTTTTACATGCAACAGCGAGAAGGTCAGAAAAGTGTTACACTAGTTATAAAAACATTTGTTTGCCAGATTCTTACTGTTCACTATGATTATTACCATTATCAATAGTGTACTAAAAGCAACATGTTTGAAACATTTCTCGTAGGTATATCATTGATTACTACATAATTTTTGCATGCTAATAAAACATTTTTGATTAAGCTAAACACATCATTATTGTTTACTTAAGCTTTAAACTAGTATAAATTTGTTGTTAAAGATTATATTTAATGCAGAATTAAGAAATTAAAATATATTTTAAAGTATTTCAAATGTTGAATATTCGTAACTGATCAGAATTTAACTTACCAAGCAATTTTTATTCTAGCATTCGACTGTTTGGGTGTTCTAAAGTGAACCAAAACCGACAAAAGTTATTTGTTCACGAAGCGCTTCAAAAAAAAGAATGCTTTCTTCTTGCGTAAAACTGCGTCTTTGGCTACCGTTGCACTTGATAATGGAAAAGCAGTAAACACTGATTGGTATATAACAATTTGTTTGCCGGAAGTCTTTCATGAAATCAGAAAAAAACAGACATCGATGCATCATTCTTCACAATGATGACGCAAGCTTCCACACACCCCATCGAACAGTCGATTATTTAAAAGAGAAAAACGTTTTTTTCTTTTTAGATCAAATATCTATTTTCTTTCCTTTTACGGTATTTTTTAGAGTAATCCTCGTACTAAATTCCAGTGCAAGTCGACTATTATTTGTGATGTTCCTGTATGCTTACAGTTCTAGATTTGATATTTGATTTTGTTTGTTGTGATCATGAAACAGATATTAGTGAGTTCAGAATTTTGAGTTCCTGCAAGTTCGTGTGCAATTTAAGAAAATTATTTTCATTGCAGATCGTGGCTGGTGTGACTACACATCTGGTTGTTTTGCTACAGCTCGACCAGTCTGATTATATGGCAGGCAACGAAACTATGTCCGAGAACACTACCCAGTTTGAATTAAACAATTGAAGAAATATCAAAAGTATGTCGCTAGAAGTGATTGCACAAGCGAAACTAATACAATACTATAAATCGTTTTTTATTTTTAGGCAAGAGAAAATATTTACTGTCGCTGTTGTTTTTTTTTTTTTTCTAAAAATGAAACAATTACATATCTCAAGGATCCGCAATAATGTAAAGTTGCGTTAGATTTAATTATAAAATGATCTCCATTTATATGAAAAAATAAGTTTGGAGATTGGCTTATTATGCAAAGTTCATAATCTCATTGGAAATTGATGCTCCACACGATCTGTAAAATATATGATAAAGCTCGCACAGATTTCACGAAAGAGTAAGGTTGTATCTTTAATCGTAGAATTATATTTATGAGTTGTGTAAATTATAAATGGTATTATATTGAATTCACGCTTTATAGTATGTATATACAGGGTGATTCTTAATATATGCGACAAACTTTATGAGCTGATTCCTGGGGTTATTCTGAACATAAAAGTTCATAAGAACATATGTCCAAAACCGCTTAGTTCAGAAGTTATACAAGTTAGAAAGTTAAAATAATAAATGGTTTTATTATAAATTAACAAAATAATTAGTAAAACAAAATTAACTTATAGTAGCTGCTGAAATTGACCGCCCCCAACTGTTCTACAAGCTGCTATCCTCCGTCGTATTGACTGGCGAGTCCGTTCGAAAATACCAGGAGTATTTCGAATTGTTTCAAAAGCTGCTGTAATACGATTTCTTAGTTCATCGTATTATAGCAGTTCAAGTTTGTCGCATATATTAAGAATCACCCTGTATATATATATATATATATATATACAGACGTTTCGACAATATTTATTGACTTCTTCAGTATTTTCGGTAAAAACACATACAAACACATTAAAAAATATTATTTTTAATTAATTACAAAACTGCAAAGAATAATATTAATTTAGAAAGTTTTATTTCCAGACGGTTTTGAAACTTACCATACATAAATAATTCTTTCTAATTATCTTTTGTGTTATTTCCTTTTTTGAGGATTTTTACTTTATTGAAATCAAAACTGTGTTTTATTTTATCCCTGGTTTTTTTTAAAGACGTTGGATTTTTAGCATAAATGCTGTTTTGTTTGGCCTATCTACATTTTGTTTAATTCATTGGATGGAATACTATATACAACGTGTGACTGTTTTGAAACCGGAATAGGATCTTTCAGTTGTATATATAAATGACTTAACAAACATTTTCTCAGAAATCTTCCAATCGTTTGAGGTTTGGTGATGGCAATAGAATTCTGCAGAACCTCTGCGTTTCATCTACCCGTTAGGAAGGTTACCATTAAGATATACCCTGACGATGATAATGTTGAGCAGTAGCATCTTGTTGAAAATAAATTGCCAAAGTCTTTAAGAATACCTGGTAGATTTTTACATATTTCTCTATAATGTGAATGCTTTCATGTGACCAGCACTTGCAATGATTGTGGTTAATTAGACCATCTAATGTAAATTATTATTATTATTATTATTATTAAATGTAGCCTCATTGCTTAAAATTAATTATTGTGAAAATTCTCGATCTTCTATACATTTCACCAAAAACCACTCAGAAGACTCACCTCGCCTATGTAGATCATCTTTATTGAGAGCACGTACCAATGTATAAAGGTAACATTTCCACTTGAATCACTTTAGAAGACAACGAACACCACCCTTTGAAATCCTTACATTTCCAACAGTTTGGATAAGCGATGTTTTAGGCTGTCGCTCTTTTATATCCTTCAGACTAATCTCTAAATGGGTTTATGGTAAGTCTCCTAGGTGGATCAGTGTGAAATCCTGTTTGAAATTCTACCGTGTATACGCACTTCCAGTAGTAATTTAACAGAAACATTCTTCCTTGAAAAATCAACCTGGATTGGAACATTATTTCTCAGTAGCTAAATCTGCAATAAAGATAAAATTGAGCATTATATCCACTCAAAAAATATGGTAAGGTGAAGTGGGGTAAGAGTGTAGTAAAATTTTGTTAGTTAAGATAGACTATGTTCTAATCTAGAATATATTAAATTGTTTAATCTCTTGTTTTGACAGAATCAAGCTTGTAAAGTTACTAACAAGTCTGCAAAAGATCAAATAAATAATTTCAAATATTTTTTATTTTTATTTTATTTTTTTATTTTTGAAACAGTCTACTGCACACTTACCCAAAAAGAGGGCAAGTGTGTAAGGGCATGATATTTTATATTAGGTATAATACTATACTACATAGAATGGGGCAAGTATGTAAAACTAAAATCGTTCTTCTTTCGATTGCTTTTTGGTTGAAAAAAATCCATCAATAAATATAAACAGTATAAACTTTATATTAAAGAACAAAATGACAATTCAAATGAAAAATCAGATCACAATTCTAAAACAGTCTTAAACCTCATGAACAATAATTCTCAAGTCTTTTATTCAATATTATAGGTGAAAAAACCTACATCAAACCGTATGAGACCTCGTCGGCCTACAAGTGTAGGTTTTGGTAGAACCATAATAATATCGTTTTTAGATACTGTGGCAATATCTTCTGGAGTTGCCCAGCTGAAAGTTGTGGAAGATTTCTGTAATGAGGGAACCTTTCTGGTAAATTTCACTTCTATTTCTTCATGCTTTTTATTGAACACTGTTACTTGTCCCACATAATAGCGTTTTGACTTTTTAGAAGCAAACATTACTACCACCCAATCGTTGACAGTAACCTCTTTATTTATTTCGCCCATGTAATTGTTTTGTAGTTCATATTCTATAGCTTCGTCGCCATAGTCCTCATCGCTATTGTCATCCCACAAGTTTTCTTCCAACGTATTTGACGATCCTTCTTCCTCTTCAGCTACATCCTGATTTAATGTTTTATGTTTGTTCTTATTGCTAGCCCTATCTTTTTCATGCAAGCGCATTACTACCTCTACAGAAGTTATAACCTCAGATCCTCCGGCTACTTTCCTTTTGGTCTTCTTTGTTTCAAGTTTATTTTGTTTTACTGTTGCCAGTAGTAGATCCTTAAATGAGCAAGTTAAATATCTGCAATATTCACTCAAGTTCTCTTTTGGGTTTTTGGATGAAACTACAGGGATTGCGTTAGACGTAGATGGCACAGGATTGCTATATTGGGTTGTATATAAATTAGGTCGACCAGAATCAACAAAAGTTTCTTGTTGATCATCTACTGTATGACCATTACTGTATTGGGTTCTACAAAATTCTTCCCATCGTCTATATGCTGCAGGATCGTATTGTTCTTTAGTGATAACACAACGATTATATGGAAAGATTCCGGCTTTACGAAAGCCACTACAAATAATTTCAGCTCTAGTTTCATTCCACATCTTGCCAATTAATGTACTGAAAGTCTTTTTAGGAAGCTTTTGACCCTCGTGGTGTCTTTGCCATTGAACTAGCTGGAGATCCCACTTGGTTTTAAGAGATTTAAAGACGCTCAAATCCAATGGCTGTAATAAATGGGATGAATGGTGCGGTAATTTTAATATGGTAATATCGTTTTCCATTGCTGTCATAATGAGGCGGAGATCCACATGAGATACATGCCCGTCATATATAAGCAAAACAGGCCTTTTCTCACCAAAAACTTGTAAAAGTGATATTTTAAAAAAAGGTAGAAACACCTTCGACTCCATCCACCCGTTCAATGTTGCAGCATACCAGGAAAAGTATCTGTCTCAGTTGCCACCCATTCATTCCATATATTTTTCCCTTTGTAAATAATTAAAGGTGGAGCCTTAAATCCAGCGGCATTTACCGCCATCAAAACCGATATATTCTCTCTACCGCTACCGGCCGTGGTTCTCGAAGATGCAACTCCCTTCTTGCCGACTATCTTCGTTTTTGACGGATCTAGAGAAAAATTAGTTTCATCTAAGTTCCATATTAACTCCGGTTTGTCGTGAAGCTTTAAATCGTTGATGCATTTTCCTAGAATTTCATAATATTCGTTAATAATAAAGGGATCTATGCACTTTTTTCGTGCATATTCCACTGACTGTGGTTTCTTAATAGACAGCTTGTGTCGTTTGGAAAAAGCGAGGAACCAATCTTCGCCCGGACGGCCTTTCTTAAAGGGCGTCTGCAGTTTGTTTTGTTTCACATAATTTTCTACTATTCCAAAATTTTTTTCTTGTAAGGCTCCAGCCCTATTTCTCCATTGCTTCTAATCCTGCTGCTAACTTTGCTTCCTCGTGTAATGGAATAGCCGTAATTCCCCCCATTGTTTTACTTTTTTGTCCTCTTAGACCTCTGCGATGGTAGCTGGGGGTCATCTGCGGAATATTATATTTCTTTGAAGCCGCATAAGCAGTCGTAACCCCAGCATTTATTTCTTGAAGTGCCCTTTCCAATACAGTCTTAGTGTAGGCATTACCTCTATTGGATTTTCTTTTATAAATCCTTACCATGGCGGCTGAAATTGAAACAAACATGCCAAAAAGAAGCAACGAATATAAAGGGGCAAGTGTGTAATATACTACACACTTTACCCGACTGTTTACTACACATTTTCCCCGGTGCACAATTTTGCAGGGGCAAATGTTTAGTAAACAATATCTAAGTTAAAATTACTTATTTATGAAAAATATGTATGGTAATAACAAATACGAGGTGTGGCATTTATATAACGAGACAGATGTGAAAAATGTGATTTATTGCAAACATAGTTACACTACACTTTTATCCCCTTCAACATACTCCCCTCCCCTATCTATACACCGTTGCATACGTGCCTTCCATTGTTCGAAGCAATGCTGTAGGTCATTCTTTGTGATACTGCGCAACAACTCTGCCGTTTTTACTTTTACGTGTTCTACCGACTCAAAATGTGTTCCTTTCAATACACTTTTCACTTTTGGGAAGAGATAAAAGTCACATGGAGCAAGATCAGGCGAATACGGAGGATGTTCTAGCACAGGAATGCACTTTTCAGCTAAAAACTGTTTCACAGACAGGGCGTTGTGGCCTGGCGCGTTGCCTTGGTGGAGAATCCATGAGCAGTTCTTTCATGCATCTGCTCTTTTCTTCCTTACACCTTCCTTTAGCTTGATTAGGACTTCTGTATAGTATTGCTGATTTACGGTTCTACCCTCAGGAATCCATTCAATCATCAGAACACCCTGGATATCGAAAAACACGATCAACATTGCCTTCAGCTTGGATTTGCTCATTCGCGCTTTTTTCATTCTTGGCGATGAGGGGGTCTTCCAGTGCATGGATTGACGTTTAGTTTCCGGGTCATACTGGAAAATCCATGTTTCGTCACATGTGATGACATTTGTGAGCAAGTCTGGATCATCTGCTAGTAGTGCCATGATGTCAGAGCAAATGTCCTTACGATTGTCTTTTTGTACCTGAGTGAGGTTTCTCGGAATCAATTTTGCACAAACTTTTTTCAGGTTTAATTCATCACGCAAAATTTGTCTCACTGTCTCTTTGTTAATGTTTAACACGTCGCCAATCATCCGAATACTCAGACGTCGGTCTTTCCGCACAATTTCGCTGACTTTCTGGACGTTTCCTTCACTTCTGACAGTCACAGGTCGTCCGGGACGTTCATCATCTTCAACTTCTTCCCGACCTTCAGAAAACCGTTTATGCCACTCAAACACTCGTGCACGTGACATAGCATTGTCACCAAACACCTCTTTTAAAATTTGAAAACATTCCGTGGGTGATTTCTTTAATTTCACTAGGAATTTTAGGTTAATGAGCTGCTTGACTATTATGTTCACCATGATCGCGGCACGACTACACAACAGCGTCCCCTACAACCAAGTCTCAAAAGCAAACTAAAGCAGGTACAACGACGAAACGAAGTATGCTTGCTCGGGAAGGATCAAGGTCGACTACATTTCACTGACAACCTCCCACCATGCGACCACGGGGTAGGAGGGGCGCAGTATCGTTATATAATTGCCACACCTAGTATAATACCTGTTTTTGGTACTGCTACGAATTGTCAATTAAAACTAGTAATTTTTAGACAAATAAGAGTGTATTCAAAAGTGCTTTACACGAGTACAGCATGAACTTTTTCTATCGTACCAACCGAAATCATGAAACACGCGCAATACAGTTTCCTTCTTTATGGACGCAAAGATAAAAGAGTTATGCACTTGTTTTGAAAGGTGGAGGCACATATGCACCTTCTTAAACATAGAAAAATGGCCAACTACACACTTACCCCGAATACACACTTACCCCACTTCACTATAATATTTTTTTGCGATGTATGTAATAATATAAATTAGTATCAGTAACATATTTGTCAATATTCTGGGACCTAAGACATATCGGAAATATATATACCTATATATAGAAAAAATTATAATTTACATTTATAAATGGACTTCATAAATATCTAATTGTTTCATTTTAAGATCATTATTAAATATATTATATACATATTTGTCCAAACAATGTAGTTTGAGTCTGCTGCACAAAGAAGATTTTAATAAAATATTAATCAGAATGATAATTAGTATGCATATCATTATATGTTTGTTAAAATTAATTATTTTTTATCACATTTTTTTATTACTATACACTATTATCGTGTAACATGTTTTTTGTAGCGTTTTGTATTACTCATGCACCAAATCGGTATGTACAGCTCACAGACTGAGACCTGTCCGATGAAATGCTCCTCCCACAAGGTGCGCAGTGAATCCTTATAATATTAGGATAAGCACGAGCAGTCTAGAAAAATTGTCAAGCGCTATACATATATGTATCTCTTTTCAGTATATTACAATTTCTTATCTGCATTTACTCGTTCGTCCAGCTAATGTATGCGATGATGAACAAATGTTATCACTTCTTTTTTTCCGAATACTTTATCTGTCACGCACTGTCCTATAAATCTGCGCGACTTATAGATCGAGGCTCCTCCCATCGGCCAAGACTCAATCTGTGTACTGTACAACTGTACATGTATATTGATGGCCTCTTATGGTCCACAACTAAAGTAGAAAATGAATAAAAGATATTGTGGAATTTATAGTGGAAGAAAAGTTTTAATAATAAAGGGCAATGCCGTTTACAACTATTGGAAAAATGTGTTTCACATTCACAACTTTTCTTACATTACTACGTGTTGAATTTTAAACACAATACAAGTGGATATTATATTTAAAGTGTGTTTCCAAAATCATACAGTTTTGGGTTGCTATGAGCTGCAACTGCCATACAACAGCGCACCTTCTTGATTTCTGAAGTGATTCATCACACAAATAATAAGGTATCAGTGACAGCCGTGAAAGTCTACGACTAAAATACATTTTTAGCATTTATAGCTGCCCAAGACTGTAAACATGCGAAATAAAAGAGATTGCGTTGTTATATTACGTAATACTGAAATGTTTGAAAATAAAATTATGTGATTTGTATTAATGTGACTTAATGAAGAATAAAAGTACCAAAAAAGGTTTTCTCGTGTTTCGTTAGTTTATCTTAACCCAAAAACGAACGCTAAACGCGTGTTGCCTACTAAACCCAAACTGAAATTTCTAAAATCATTTCATTCAATATCCTTCGAAAGTTTGTGATAATTACACGCCAGGACGAGTTTAATCGGTTAATTTGGCACACATAAGACTTCAAAGGAACTCTTACAGATCCTTTATATACATCGTAGGTATACTTTAATGCTGATGCTACAAAAAAAGGATTTACTTCTGTAATTAGGTGCTCCCAATATTTTTGTTTGTTAAGTTTTGCTCTTTGTTCAGATGCTAATCAAAAAATTCTTTGTTTATAAGTATTTAAATTTTATAGATACAAGGTTTTTTTCTTATTTCCGTGTCTATTTATATGCAAAAAATTCTGTGCAAATGTACACCAAAAAATATACTGTCATTTTCTTTCATGGATTTAGTTATTTTATTTGAATGTTGGGGCAAAATGAAGATAACGATACGCGGTGTTCCCCAGAGGTCACCCATCCAAGTACTAAACGCGCGCGATGCTGTTTGACTTCAGTTTGTCTGAATGAAGGGTTTGTTCTGCTGGTGTTCATTTCATGTTAATCAAAGTTAATCTTTGGTCCAGATGTGCGACAAAATAGCTTTGTGAATATAATAGGGGTAGATTTGAGCGGGTTTACTGTCAGTTTTTATTTTTTGACATCATTTTCGAAGAAGATCATTTGTTTCGGCTTTAGCTGAAGTCCGCCGAATAAAAACAATTTATTTTTATTATTATTATTTTATCTTTTTTTCTTACTATTGGCGACAATCAGTGCGAATATATGGCAAGATCATCGGCATACAGTGCGATGTTGTTAATATGAAATTTAGAATTATGGGCATGTAAATGTTCATCATCTCGTAAGCAACTTAGTCTCATTTATCATCGCAATATCTATATTTTCTTGATGTAGGAAACTGATAAATTTTATTAGTTGGCGTTCCACATTATTATTTCAGTGTTCATTTTTGCTGTTGAAGTTATATAATGGCATAGCGTATAAAATGACATCAGCATTTTGCCCGGTAGGTCTTTTGATTAATCGAAGCCTCTGTTGGTATTGCGCTTGAATATGATACCGTTTTTGGTTATTTGGTGCATGGTCAGTCATTGATTGTCCAATTTTCATGTCGTGAGAATGACTTGGGTAATTGGAGTAATACCTGGACAATTGCTATTATTGAATTGATTCGGTCTTTACTTGATGAAGATCCCTCGTATTAATTACTAAATAAACAACAAATGTTGGATTTTCACTATTTAATATTCGAAGTAATATTTGACAATTGTTTCGCCAACACAGTGGCTTCTTCAGAAATGAATAAAAATATTACACAAACACTTATATATCTAACAATATAGCACCATTTATGTAGAGGGGGTGATCTATTGAACAGTGTACATTATGAAAATAAATTTAATAAAGGGGAGTTATTTGTTTCTAACTGATCGTTAAGTAAATAATACATAATTTCTATTCAGCGGTCCTTGATATCGGTTATATTGTTCCCTACTTGATCAGCATGTTGGTACAATTACGATATGGTCATCTAGCCTTGCTCATAGCTAAAAGATATACAGCGTTGAATGGACACTTGGAAAAATCGTTTGACGTTGAAAAACCAGTAATTCATGGTATGGTATTTTCTATTATTTGTTTCTATTAATTATTTAATCAGAGAAATATTCAATTTTTATTTTACCTGTTATATTTGTTATAGATAACATTAGATTTAAGTCGGCAAACCTATGATTGGAATTAGCAAACTTCAAAGTTCAAAACTACAAAGTACTTTTCCGTTGCAAGTAAATATACAGGATGTTTTATTTAACTCCTTTTAGTATTTCTATTTTATGGGAATGGTAGGGGAGACTGGGGAGACTCTGGACACTGGGAGACAGTGGACAGACTCAAATTTCCTAGCCGCAAACTTATGAACAATTTCTCAGTTGTAAAAAAGAAACCTGTAGTAGTTGTGTTTGATATGTCGTGCAAGTTTTTAGTGTTTTGCAAGTGAAAATATAAATAACGATAATTGGTCGTTTTCGGTAAGTCTGATGTAATATTTTCTCATATTTATGTAAGCTTTATTGACCAAGTAAGTGATTCTTTCAAGCTCTTTTTCTCAGTTGTAGTTTTACATTCATTTTAAAGTGAGGTTATAATTCTATCAGGTATATATCTAAAAGGGTTTTAGACTTATACCGCTAAATTCAAAAAAAGTTCCTCGGGGAGACACTGGACAAATGTCCAGACTCTCCCCGGTCTGTCCACTGTATCCCTGAAATTTGTATTGACTGCGTAATTTGGGTTTTTAGATTAATATATACGAGTAAGTACCTATGCCGAGATATTACAAGAAGAAAAGTAACAGGGAATTTGACCCTGATGCTCTAAAACAAGCAGTTGCTGATGTGATGCAAAGTAACATGAGCATAAGAAGAAGTGCCCAAAAAAATCATGTTACGAAAAGCAGACTTTGCAACTACATAAAGAAGGCACAAGAGAACGGTTTTGATAACGTGGAGTTTAGTTCCAATTTTCGTAAAGCACAAATCTTTACTGCTGTAATGGAAACTGCCCTACAAGATTATTTATTAAAATGTTCTGCCATGTTTTATGGCCTGACGCCTAAGTTAGTAAGACGTCTAGCTTATGAATATGCAGTCAAAAATTCTTTGACGATTCCTACAAAATGGGTGGAAGGTAAAATCGCTACCGAGGATTGGTTTTCGGGCTTCATGCACCGACATCCGAGACTGTCCGTCAGAAAGCCAGAAGCTACTAGTCTCGCTAGAATGACGAGCTCCAATAAGACGACCGTCAAAGTGTTTCAAGATAAACTAGAGCTCTTAATGTCCCGATATTCGTTCACGCCACAGCAAATTTTCAATTTGGACGAGGTATAATAATTAATTGCTGGTCTAAAGGTTGACTAAGTATTTTATTTTTACTTATATTCCAGACTGGAGTGACCACCGTCCAACGAGTGCAGAAAATCGTAGGCAAAAAAGGGGAACACCAAATAGGTCAGGTTACATCTCGAGAAAGAGGTGAACTAGTCACTCAAGTAGGAATTATTTGTGCTAGTGGCAACGCTATTCCGCCTGTATGGATTTTCCCTCGACATCGGTTTGACTCTAGCAGAATGATGAAAGGCATAACAGACAAAGGTCCTTCAGGCTTAGTGTATCCCAGCGGCTGGATGACTTCTGAAAACTTCCTTAAAGTTTTACAACACTTTGTTAAACATGTCCGATGCAGTCTTGAAAATAAAGTGCTGTTGATTATGGACAGTCACGAATCGCACTTGTCCTTAGATGCAGTTGACTTCTGCAGAGCAAATGGAATTGTAATTTTAACTCTTCCGCCGCATACTTCTAACAAACTGCAACCTCTTGATCGCACAGTGTTCGGTCCATTTAAGACCTTTTTTAACCAAGCGGCTGACGCCTGGATGATCTCGCATCCAGGAGAAACTTTAAACATATACGATCTTCCGCTTATGTGCCTTCAGTCATGGGATAGAGCAGCAACTCCTGTTAATATCAAGTCAGGATTTAGATGCACTGGAATTGTACCGTTTGACCGAAATGTATTTTCGGACGAGGATTTTCTGTCTTCTGCTGTTACGGATCGCCCGTTGGCAGCTAATGAAGATATTGAAACTGCAACTTCTGTAGCTGTAGATATTCCTCAATGCACTAATGAACCTCCAAAAGAAAGGCCAAACACACCTGATAATTCCCATAAGCCATCCACATCAGGAACATCGTTTTTGAAAAAAATATCTGATGAGATCACCAACTTAAGCTTTAGAAAAGTTGAAAAGAAAACGTTTTTTTCTCCGGAGGAAATAAAACCTTTCCCAAAGGCAGCCGCAAGAAAAGAAAAAAACAACCGAGGAAGAAAAAGAGGGCGATGTATGATCGCAACTGACACTCCTGAAAAATTGCTATTAGAAGAAAAGAATAGGCTGAAAGAGAGTAAAATATCTGCAAAGAAAATAAAAGAAGCCAAAAGGAAGGTTTTGCAAGAAGAATCTTCAGATGATGAAACGGAAGAAATAGTTTTAGATGATCAGTCATCAGATGATGATTTGTGTTATGACACAGATGAAGAAACATCCCCCGAAAATGTTCCCAAAGAAGGATATATTATCGCAAAAGTTTTTGGAAAGGCGTCTGTCAGAAAATATGTGGCTGTCGTTAATGAAAAACATTCAAATGGATATGAGGTTCGCTTCTTAAAGCGGAACATTCCATCAAATAGGTTCTGTTTTTTGGATGAATCTCCTGCAATTGTCACGTTCAGTGAAGTCGTAATGGTTTTGCCTGATCCCGTCAAAGATTCAAGGCCAAGATTCAAGGATATGATCTACTTTAATGTAGACTTAACTGAATATAGTTTACAATAGTGCAGTACGATGGTTTTGTATAAATAATAGATATTTTAATCAAAAATTTAATAAATAGGTACGTTTCTACAATAATGTCCATAGTCTCCATGGTAGGTGTCCATTGTCTCCCACGCATAGGGAGATAGTGGACAAAACACCCAACATTTTATTATTAATTATAAAATTTAAAATATTGACAGTTTATCTCTGTTTTTGTAAGGATACGATCCTTGATAACTAAGCTTTCACCTGCAGCACGTAAGACTTTAATATTCTTCTACATAAAAAAATTACAGCCCCTGATATTAAATGTGTCCATTGTCTCCCCAGCCTCCCCTTTGTAACTCTAAAGAACATCCATTGAAATATCGAAATAAACTTTAAATTTAGATATTGAAATGAGATTTCTGCTAATTAAGCCCATAATAGATCTTTTATTATAAATCGTTCTTTTCTAGCAGTTTCTCAAATGTTGGACAATTCTTTACGAAGAATCACCTACCAATTGAGGTTAGGGCTAATCAACTGTTATAGGGCTATTATAATATTTATAAAAACGCATGGCATTCAATTAAAAAAAAAATAGATGTGGCCAACACGACTTTCTTATACGTATGAAATACTTTTATCTTCTGAAAAGAATAAATCTCTGAGTAAATGTATCACTTCAGGTCCAAACATTGAAAATTCTTATACAAAAAATATTTTAAATCTAGCTCTAAATTCTTTTGTGCCCTTGTTAAATATATATGGATGGCATGTATATAAGTAAAATAAAAAGTTATTATTTAAAAAATCTGAAATCAAAATTTTATAAATTCTATTCACCCTAATATTGTTTTTATAGCAGAAATAGAAGAAAATAATAAGTTGGATTTCCTAGATTTAACGATATCCAAAGAAAAGAGTAAATTAACATTCAATATTTTTATAAAACCCACTTATACAGATGCGATTAACCCGTCAGGTTCATTACACCCTTGGAAACATAAATTAGCCTTTTTTAATTCAGTCCCACTAACTAAAGAGCATCTTCAAGGAATGTTGACATAGAGAATAATACCAAAAAAAGAGAAATTAAAGAGATGATCTATATTAAGCAAAGTGCAAACTGCATTAACAATAGAAATGACATAAAAAATTTGAACTCAATCTATTACAATATCATTAAAAAGTAGCGATCTGCATCTTAACAAATATCATTTAGTTATAAGGGACGAACCCCCCCCCCCCCCCCCCTTCCAGTGTTTCTTTCTTTTTAAACTGAAGGAAAAATTTTTTTTTTTTTTGCTCTGAGACAATCTATAATTTTTCTAATTAAATATAGGTATACAACCGGAATATGCTTAATTCCTGACACCATGTATGTGTATTCATCAAATAGAGATAGATAAACTGCAATATGCACAAACACCAAAAATAAATAGTTCTTCTTACTTGAAGAAAAATCAATAAGCAAACAACAAATAAAAAATTATAAAATATTTAACATCCTACGACATATCCACACATACTGCTCGCAATCTGACATCGAAATAAGCGGCAATATTTAACGTTTGGTTACATGAAACAGAAAGTAACATGTCTGTTTTAGAAACTAAATACAGCTTTACTTCGAAACACATTGTCAGGTAATTACATATATTTTTTAAGAAAAAAGCTTTTGTATTGTTTTTTATCACTCTAAATTTTAAACTTATGTACTGTTTTTATATATTTTACCTATATTTTAAATTGTTTTTATCACTGTAAACTTAAATTTTACACATTGTTTTTCGTTATTATCTAACTTTGCTTCACAACCATTAATAAATGTTAATTATGTATTCTAGAACACCATTTGAAAAAGGCTCGCTAGGCCGAAACATGTAATGAAAAGAAATAATTGTTATAAAATAAAAACAATGGCATAACAACGCCTTTGTTTTATTCACAAGTCGACCTAAAAAACGCCAAAAAAAAGAAGAATAGGAAACCATATTAATATACAAGGTCACTGAAAAGAAAAATACCCTCATATATATATATATATATATATATATATATATATATATAAATCCTACTAACAATATAGCGTCCTTACGGAACTCATGAATGTAGCGTCCACCTTCGAAAAGTTAATTAGTTCGTTAATATTTTGCATATACTTTGTGTTTTTGATCAAAACAGGTATAGTATTATCACTAAATTAAATATCAGATAAAAAAAAGTTAGTTACATTTTACTTTAATGGCGAAGTAGCGCCCTTTTATTTTCTCGTGCATGAAGCGCCTGTAATATACCATTTAACTTTCACTTCTTCGCTATTCTGGCTTCCATCGGGTATATTACATTACATTTGGTAGATATTAGAGAGTCCAGCAATGTTGCCACAATGTGTCTGTATGCTTACTTTATAAAAATATATGTACTTTAAATCAAGAGGAGTAATACAATGAACACATTTATCTACATTCGGCGACACAGTGGGTTATATTGTTCAGAACAGAAAATAGTAGTCGTTTCTGTTTGTTTGTTTTTTTTTTGCGTCATACATAGAGAAGAATATTCCCTCGAGAAATGAATGTCTGGAAATTCATAATAACCATTCAATAGTCATTCAAGATAAAGACTCGCTAAACATAAAATTCTATATATGGAAAGATTTAAAATATATATAATATTCAGTTCTAAATATTTAACATTTTTATATAGGCGTTATTGGCAATTAATAATTACATATTTAGTCTTTTTATTAATATTTGAAACATACATTTTCTGATTTAAACTAATTTATCTGACGGCCAGCTGTATGAATAAATTATATTATGCCGATGCAATAGTAAAAGGAAAAAATTAGGTGTGGCCACCACACGACTTCTTTTTATACGTATGGGCGTTTCAAACTATACAATTTTAAGAATTTTTTACACAAAAATTATTCAAAATTCTATTCTAACTACTTCTATTCTCTTAATAAATCGCTATAGAATACATACTTTGCAAGATATTCGAAAAAAAGTGTTTCTCCCTAAGAGTAAAAGTGTTACTTCCGGTCCGAATTTTGAAATTTCATTTATACAAAAAATATTGCAAATCTAGTACTAAATAATTTTGTACTCTTGATAAATATATATAGAATGCATAATTTACGACATATTTGCAAAAAATCGCTATTCGATAAGAGTAAAAGTGGTACTTCCGGTCTGAATTTTGAATTTATTTTTACACAAAAGATATTGAAAATTAAGTTCTAAATACTTTTATACTCGTAATGTACCCGCCTCAAAAGCATGACTTGCGAAATATTCGCAAAAAACTGGTTTTCGATAGGAGTAAAAGACCTACTTCCGGTACGAATTTCGAAAAATGTTTTAAATAAAATTGTTCTCAATTTTAATTTTAAGTACATATGAATTCTTTCTAAATATGTTTAAATTAGTAGTTGACGAAATATTGGCAGAATTCCATTTTTTCACTGAAGTAAACTACTACTTCAGGTCAGTCGATTTTCCTGAAAATCTAATCAGTTCTCAAGATTATACCTGTAAATACAAAATTTTGAATTGATACCTATAGCGGTTTGACCGCTATCGTGGTCACACACACACACAGAGAGAGAGAGAGAGAGAGAGAGAGAGAGAGAGAGAGAGAGAGAGAGAGAGAGAGAGAGAGAGAGAGAGAGAGAGAGAGAGAGAGAGAGAGAGAGAGAGAGAGAGAGAGAGAGAGAGAGAGATTTAAAAAAAACACTTTTTTAGTACCAGGGGACTTTAAAACGTGTACATCTGCAAAAATCTCGAGGTCAAAAATTTTCATCATCATAATACTTCCTTATACCATGTATAAGAAAGTAAAAACAGGATGCATACTCCTGTTATGACCTACTCGTAATCAAAAATATACTTCTAGACATTTTCCGATAAATCCAAAAAAATTGCTCCAAAGAGACGGTTAGCTAAAAAATGTGTTTAGATATTAACTAGGCGGGATCTTCTTGAATCTCGTTATGCGGAAGTAGTGTGATTTCGAGATATAGCAGATATCCAAGTTTCGAAATTACTTGATATAGAAAAAGTGGTTTTTGCAAACATCTCTCTCTCTCTCTCTCCTTCCTATCCTCTTCCTAACTCTCGCTTTGTATGACCACAAGACTTAAAATATGAAACTTTATATTTAAGAGTATAATCTACCTCTCGAGATCTGGTTAGAGTTTCGGTAAATTCGGTAGAGCGTAATTAGTAATTTACCTCACTCGAAATATCCAATTTTACCAATATCTCGGCAACTACTAAGTTTAGACGAATTTCTAAAGTATAGAAAAGTATTTAAAACAGAATTATAAAACAAGTTTATAAAAAATATCGAACTTCTTACTCGAAGTTGACTTTATATTCTTATCGGAATACAGTTATTTGTGAATATCTCCCAAAATTCTGCATTCTAGACAGATAGACTACAAGCATAAAGGATGTAAAGCTTGATTTGGAACAATACTTTTACTCTTATCGAGTAGAATCTTTTTGTAATTACCTCGCAAATTGTGCATTCTATACTAATTTGTTAAGTTGTTAAAAGTATTTAAAACTTCATTCAGAACAACTTTGTAAAACTAATTCGAATCACATACATCTATGACAGTCGTGTGATGTCGACGCCTCATTTTCTGAGCCAATATTATCCTAACAGATGGTTTGGTAGAAGCTTTTGAATTCAATGGCCAACAAAGGGAATATATCTAACAAAACTTGATTTTGTGACTCAGTATGACTATCTTTATCAATATTTACTATTGCCGGGTAATTTGTAAATTTCTGTCTAATGATGATTTAGACATGACAGAAATAATAGTAGGGAAATAATAAAAACCATATATCACACATATAGAAGTAGCGGATTCTTAATACTATTTAATAAGAATTCATTGTTATGACTAGATATATGGTGTTTGTTGTACTTAAAAAGAGAAGACATGTGCATTTAAAATTCATTGCGTTTGAGCGATGGAAACAAAGATCATAAAATGCGACTATAATCAGATCGGAGGATGTAAACATTAAGAAACTTCAAAATTGGATTTACTTATTTTAAAAGGTAACTGCTTCTTTCAAACAATATAAATGTTAAAATTGTTAGCAAATAAAAATATCTTGAAAATCAGTTTAGAGCTAGAATGATGTTTACTTTTGATCAAAATGCATTGTAAAGTTCAGAAATGAATTTATATTATTGACTTGAATTGATATAATTGTACTTTTAGTGTCATTTTACTTTCTTATACGTAGTATAAGGAAGTATTGTGATGATGAAAATTTTCGACCTCGAGATTTTTGCAGATGTCCACGTTTTGAAGTCCCCTGATACCAAAAAAGTGGTTTTTAAAAAATGTCTGTGTGTCTGTGTGTGTGTGTGTCTGTGTGTGTGTGTGTCTGTGTGTGTGTGTGTGACCACGATAGCGGTCACACCGCTGTAGATATCAATTCCAAATTTTGTATTTACGTGTATAATCTCCCTCTTGAGATCTGATTAGTTTTTCAGTAAAATCGGTAGACCGGAAGTAGCAGTTTACTTCAGCGAAAAAATCGAATTTTGACAATATTTCGTCAACTACTAAGTTTAAAAAAATTTATAAAGAATTCATATATACTTAAAATTGAAATTGAAAATAATTTTATTTAAAAAGTTTTTCGAAATTCCTACCGGAAGTAGGTCTTTTACTCTTATCGAAAATCAGTTTTTTGCGAATATTTCGCAAGTCATGCTTTTTAGACAAGTACGTTACGGGTATAAAAGTATTTAAAACATAATTTTCAATATCTTTTGTATAAAAGAAATTTCAAAATTCAGACCGGAAGTACCACTTTTACTCTTATCGAATAACGATTTTTTGCAAATATGTCGTAAGTTATGCATTCTATATATATTTATCAAGAGTACAAAAGTATTTAGAACTGGATTTTCAATATTTTTTGTATATATGAAATTTCAAAATTCGGACCGGAAGTAGCACTTTTACTCTTAGCGAGTAGCACTTTTTTTCGAATATCTTGCAAAGTATGCATTCTATAGCGATTTATTAAGAGAATGAAAGTACTTAGAATAGGATTTTGAATAAGTTCTGTATAAAAAAATTCTTAAAATTGTATAGTTTGAAACGCTCATACGTATAAGAAAGTCGTGTGGTGGCCACACCTCATTTTTTACTTTCTTATACGTAGTATAAGGAAGTATTGTGATGATGAAAATTTTCGACCTCGAGATTTTTGCAGATGTCCACGTTTTGAGGTCCCCTGACACCAAAAAAGTGGTTTTTAAAAAATTTCTGTGTGTCTGTGTGTGTGTGTGTGTGTGTCTGTGTGTGTGTGTGTCTGTGTGTGTGTGTGTGACCACGATAGCGGTCAAACCGCTGCAGATATCAATTCAAAATTTTGTATTTACCAATATAATCTCCCTCTTGAGAACTGATTAGATTTTGAGCAAAATCGGCAGACCGGAAGTAGTAGTTTACTTCAGTGAAAAAATCGAATTTTGCAAATATTTCGTCAATTACTAAGTTTAAACAAATTTGTAAAGAATTCAAATGTACTCAAAATTAAATTTGAGAAAAATTGTTTTAATAAAGTTTTTCGAAATTCCTACCGGAAGTAGGTCTTTTACTCTTATCGAAAATCAGTTTTTTGCGAATATCTCGCAAGTCATGCTTTCTAGGCAAGTACATTAAGAGTATAAAAGTATTTAGAACATACTTTTAAATATCTTTTGTATAAAAAAAATTTCAAAATTCAGACCGGAAGTACCACTTTTACTCTTATCGAATAGCGATTTTTTGCAAATATGTCGTAAATTATGCATTCTATATATATTTATGAAGAGTACAAAAGTATTTAGAGTTGGATTTGGAATATTTTTTGTATAAATGAAATTTCAAAATTCGGACCGGAAGTACCACTTTTACTCTTATCGAATAGCGATTTTTTGCAAATATGTCGTAAATTATGCATTCTATATATATTTATAAAGAGTACAAAAGTATTTAGAGTTGGATTTGGAATATTTTTTGTATAAATGAAATTTCAAAATTCGGACCGGAAGTAACACTTTCATACGTATAAGAAAGTCGTGTGGTGGCCACACCTCATTTTTTTTATTCAAGGACAACAACTGTACGTTTGTGATGACTTAAAGAATTCGTAATGTTGCCCACTGTGTAAAATGTACTTAGAAGTTGGAGAGTATATTAATACTTGGTCCTGCATAACAAGCAGATACTTCTTTAAAAAAAAAGGTGTGGCCACCACACGACTTTCTTATACGTATGAGCGTTTCAAACTATACAATTTTAAGAATTTTTTACACATAAATTATTTAAAATCCTATTCTAAGTACTTCTATTCTCTTAATAAATCGCTATAGAAGACATACTAAGTTTAAACAAATCTATAAAGAAATCAAATGTACTCAAAATTAAATTTGAGAAAAATTGTGTTAAAAAAGTTTTTCGAAATTGCTACCGGAAGTAGATCTTTTACTCTTATCGAAAATCATTTTTTTGCGAATATCTCGCAAGCCATACATTCTAGGCAGGTACAATACGAGTATAAAAGTATTTAAAAGATAAAATTAAATATCTTTTGTATGAAAAGAATTTCAAAATTCGGACCGGAAGTAGCACTTTTACTCTTAGCGAGTAGCACTTTTTTTATAATATCTTGCAAAGTATGCATTTTATAGAGATTTATTAAGAGAATAGAAGTACTTAGAATAGGATTTTGAATAATTTTTGTATAAAAAAATTCTTTAAATTCGATACTTTGAAACGCTCATATGTATAAGAAAGTCGTGTGGTGGCCACACCTCATTTTTTTCTTTATGACAACGTTGTCTCTTATTGTAGTTGTAGTTAGCTCAAGAAAAGATCATAACTTGTCCCACTGAAAAATCCAGTTCGACTGCATTGCCAAGAAATTTGGATTTTTCCCTAATTTTACTTTCTTATACTTAGTATAAGGAAGTATTGTCATGATGAAAATTTTCGACCTCGAGATTTTTGCAGATGTCCACGTTTTGAAGTCCCCTGATACCAAAAAAGTAGTTTTTAAAAAATGTCTGTGTGTCTGTCTGTCTGTGTGTGTGTCTCTGTGTGTGTGACCACGATAGCGGTCAAACCGCTACAGATATCAATTCCAAATTTTGTATTTACGAATATAATCTCCCTCTTGAGAACTGATTAGATTTTGAGCAAAATCAGCAGACCGGAAGTAGTAGTTTACTTCAGTGAAAAAATCGAATTTTGCAAATATTTCGTGAATTACTAAGTTTAAACAAATTTATAAAGAATTCATATGTACTTAAAATTGAAATTGTGAACAATTTTATTAAAAAGGTTTTTCGAAATTCCTACCGGAAGTAGGTCTTTTACTCTTATCGAAAATCAGTTTCTTGCAAATATTTTGCAAGTCATGTTTTTTAGACAGGTACGCTACGAATATAAAAGTATTTAGAACTTAATTTCCAATATCTTTTGTATAAAAAAAATTTCAAAATTCGGATCGGAAGTATCACTTTTACTCTTACCGAATAACGATTTTTTGCAATATGTCGTAAATTATGCATTCTATGTATATTTATGAAGAATACAAAAGTATTTAGAGTTGGATTTGGAATATTTTTTGTATAAATGAAATTTCAAAATTCGGACCGGAAGTAACACTTTCATACGTATAAGAAAGTCGTGTGGTGGCCACACCTCATTTTTTGATACATGTTGTTTATTAAAGTAACAATCTGCGTTTCTACAGAGAAAACGTCAATGAGTCATAATTATTATGATCAATCAGAATTCTAAACCAAACTTTTTTTTTACTATGAAAACTTGACCTACGTTTAACAATAATGGGCTATCCACTCACTGGCTCTGTATCATCTATTTTATCGTCCATATCTACCTTTTTTCTTTGTTTTTGGAAATGATTAGTGTGTTACTTTCCTTTGAGATAGGCAGTTTGGAAAAATTGTTTTGATTGCACTAACTCTTAATTTGTTTCTATGAAGTTGGATCTGCAATAATCGTTTATTATAGTTTAAACATTTATCAACTGTAAACGCCACAGTAAAAGATATTTAATAACATTACTGAACTATAGGTTTTTCAACTAAAGGACCTAATTAACTATGTAAACTTTTTAATTCGCAAATAATATAATTTGCATTAAAATTAATTCAATACACATAGTCTTTTTAGGTAAGTTCTTATTCAGTACAAGGATTCTTTTTGTAATTTGCTAAAGTTGTCCCCGGGAATTTTAAATAATTACATTTTTTCCTTCTTGGATTTATAACCACTGTTACACATAGGTACAAAACATGGCTTTCAAAGTGTACTCAGTTAGTCAGTTATAACAAAACACTCAATTATTTAAACGAAATAATTATAACATAAAAATGGAACAAAACTGCTTTCTAGACACTTGCTAAATTTACATTCAACCAGCGCCTGACGAGATAACCCAGCTGATGCTCCGCTACCTCTCACTCACGTTCCACAGATTCGGCTTATTGCATTCAACGAAAATATTATGCCACTAATTTTAATTTTTTTCCTGGTTAATTAGATTTTTGTGGTCATGTCTATATATAAGAATTTACCTCATTTTTGCCAACAATATTTTTTAAATTTCTACAAAAAGTATTATTATCAAGTATTAAAGTAGAATTTTTCGCTTTTATAACTTCCATTATATATAAACCAGTTTTTCGGTATCAGGTGACTTCAAACCGTGGACATCTGTAAAAATCTCGAGGTCGAAAATTTTCGTCATCACAATACCTCTTTATACTACGAAGAAAAAAGTAAATAAACAGCTTAGTTTATGATACATGCATGTTTACGTATATACATATCTACCATAAAGACCAGTGTCCTTTACGAATTATTCTGTGTGCGTTGCCAAATTGTCCGGACGCTCGATTATCGAGAATATAAAAGACATGTGTATATTTCAAAATATACGGCACACGATGCAGCGCCTCGCGTAGAAATACCCTGAACTAATAGTATACGCAAAATGGTTATATTACATGCATATTGTCGACAAAATAGCGTCTTCCGAAATTTTGTTAAACAGCATTATATCACCATGTAAGCTTGTTAACGAAGTTTTACATGGAAAGTGCTTAGAGCGTCCATATACGGGCGCTTTATGTAGGCGGACGCTCTATTGAATGGAAATTCACAATGTACGGACGCGCTAATGATAGTAGGATATATATATATATATATATATATATATATATATATATGTGTAGAGGGTGTTGGGGAGTCCGGCAACAAAGACAACAAAATGGAAGTCTATTAACTTTATTTTCTCCAATATTTCGCAATTACATTATTGCTTCCTCAGGGAAAACTAACGGCAAAAGAAAATACAAATAAAATGAGATATCACAAAATAACTTTTTACAAGGTGTATAGTACTTACAGTTTCGACTTCTATGTGGAAAAATTGTAACGCTATCATATCTCGTATGTTCTAATGTACGAAAGAAAAAAACAATATAGTTCTTTCTCCTTTCCCATTTACATATAACATTTTGAACATTTTATATTTATTAACAATTTAAAACAATTACTTTAACACTCCGCAGCAAGACAACAGGCACAATATAAACGATAATAACAATTTTACTTGATCTATGCTGCTAAACGTTCACATAGCGACTGACAACACACAAAACCCCTACATATACATATGATGGACATATTACTCTTTTTAGTCGTATATGAATAAAATATGCAACAATTCACCAAAACAATTTTTTATGAGGTACACATTAATAATGAATGTAGATGTTGACCTAATATATATACATAGTAATGTTCTATCTAGTTGTTTAATCCCATTATTGAACAAAATTACCCACAACGTTCTCTATTTAACTCTAATAAATATGAATATATTGCACTTAAATTTTGCATGTCCGACTTAAAATTCATTGTTTTATGAAGATTGATTTGAACCATCTCCATGAATTCCCTGGAGGACCTATTTACAATATTATCTAATATTTCTACATTATCAAAATTAGGAGAATGATCTTTTTCAATCATGTGTTTAGCCAAAGCACATCTATTTTTCCCTGTTTTTATATCACTTTTGTGTAATGATAATCTTGTAGCTAGCCAACTGGACGTTTGACCTATATATACTTCATCACACCCACCACAAGGTATAAGATAGATAACATTAGATTTGTATTTTTTATCTGTTCTATCTTTTATATTTGAAAAATAATCTTTTATTGAGTGCTCGTTATAGTAACCAAATCTAACATTGTCATAATATAAAATACGTGACAACTGTGGGGTTAAATTATTTATAAACGGTAATTTGAAATATTTCGTAAGTGATTTGTCCTCATCATTGTTATTTATGTGATTGATTGGTGTGCTATATAGAATCTTTTGAACCAGAGTCCTTGGATACCCGTTATTTACAAAAAGCCCCGACAACATGTCTAGATTTCGCCTGTGATAATCAGGATGGCTGATTTTTAATACTCTATTCTTTATTGTTACTAAGCTGTTTATTTTTTGTTGTACAGGGTGGTTTGAATAATAATTTAGAATCCTTGTTGAGTTAGTGGTTTTTCTGTACCAATCTATGGTAATTCTAGTATCTTTTCTTATAATTTTGGTGTCAAGGAAGGCTATTTCACCATTAAGTTCTTTTTCAATAGTAAATTGGATTTTTGGGTGAAACGAATTAAATGAGTTAAGAACGTCATCAATATTATGTTTTGGGACAGCCAAGATCAAATCATCCACATATTTATGGATAAAATTAAATTCGAAAGAATTGCCTTTAACTACTTTTTCTAGACAGTGATTCATAACTATATTGGCCACAATGCAGCTTAATGGGCTCCCCATAGGGCAGCCCTCCTTTTGTAAGTAAATTTTGTTATTAAAACTAAAATAACTGTTATCTATTATGAGTTTTAACATTTTAAAAAAAGATAGCTTTGATAGATTAGTATTTTCCGAAATCAAAGGCCAATCACCATCCAATATTTCCAATAATAAGTCAGTGGGAACATTGGTAAATAATGAAATGACATCTAGTGAAAAGATTTCATAATTTTCCGGGAGTATGTAATTTTGATATTTGTCTACAAAAGTAAAAGAATCCGGAATATCATATTCATTATTTGTATATGTGTTAGAAAGTATATTCGCTATGAATTTGGAAACATGGTAAGTTGGTGAGTTAATACATGAAACAATTGGCCTGAAGGGCACCTCCGTTTTATGTATTTTTGGTAGCGAATATAGCTTAGGGCTAACACTGTTATGTATAGTTAATTTCTTATATATTGGCTCTGTAATTTCTTCGTTACTCTTTAACAATTTTAATGTATTATTTATCTGTTTTTGTATTTTCTCAGTAGGGTCTTTTTTTAAAAACAAGTAAGTAGCCTCATCTTTTAGAAGTTCCTCTGTTTTATTTATGTACTCACTCTTTTCCAATGCCACAGTTACGGCCCCCTTATCAGCTTTAATTATTAGGATGTTAGGATTGTCTTTAAGAAATTTTTTGCAATCCTTAGCATCCGACGTCAATATGTCATTTTTTTTAAAAGGAGGTTGCCTAATAAAGTTAGTCAAAACATTAGTCAATTTAGCCCTTCTTACATTAACATCATCCCCTAAGCCCGAGTTAAGAACCAATTCACAATCTGCTAAAATCCGGGTAACATCGAAAGTGCCTTCCGAAACGGGAATACCAAATTTTGGTCCCAATGAAAGGAAATTCCTTATATTGTCAGGGACACCCTTGATAGTGCGGTCAACAAACCAATCCTCATTATTAATAAACAATTTCTTATGTTTAACATGTTTTATGAGGTTATCAAACTTAGCAAGATTTACTTTTTTTACTTTATTAAATGTTTTTTGATATCTATGATTAACTGAAAGTTCAAAATCTTTAAAAACGTGGATGGGTAATCCGTTCTTAACAACAATTTTAATTTTATCTAATTCCCTATTGTGAAAATTTATATCTGACATTGTTATTGATATTTCTAAATTGAGAATTCTATGAACTAACCTATGGTGAAGATTAAAGGCTCGTCCTAAAAGTCTCCTGTCCCTCGTAGCTAACAGGTTTTTTATGTTCTTCGATCCTTGGGAAATATGTCTAGGTGTAACCTCTGTCTTCCTACATCTCAACAAAAAATGCTGTCGGTTGATAAGCTTTGCAATTTTTTCCGATGTTAACGACCATTTCTTCATACTATACATGATCTCTCTGCCATAGTTAATCTCGATGTTATTGAAGTACCCCATTCTTGAATAAAACTTCAAAGAAAATATTTATTTGCCGTCTAATTAAATATATGTGTAGAGGGTGTTGGGGAGTCCGGCCGGACTCCCCAACACCCTCTACACATATATTTAATTAGACGGCAAATAAATATTTTCTTTGAAGTTATATATATATATATATATATATATATATATAATTTAATTTAGTTTCTTAGTAATTTTCGGCATTTGTTAAAATGAAGCACTTATTCCATTATAAAATGTTTTATTTTATTTTATTTAACGTTTCGACTCTATGTTTTGAGTCTTTTTCAAAAAAAATATAATGGTTTTATATTTCAAAGTGGACATCACTAATGTTCACTTTGAAATATAAAACCATTGGCACGCGGGTTGACATTGTCTTCCTCGTGGCGACGTTAGTTGTTGTCCTCAAAACTGAGGATCTTCTAACTGAGGCTACAAATGGTGGTCTGTCTCCTGATGGTCTTCCGTATAGCATACATCTCCAAGGTTATCCCACCTTATTCCTTGGCTACATCGTACCGATGACGACCAATGAGTCAGAAACACGTGTCTACGGTTGCTCTACAGCGGAATTTACCCAATAATTTTCTCTTTCCTATATATATATATATATATATATACCGGGTGTCCCCGCTAAGACTTTCGGGTCATATATCTCCATTATTATTGAACGAATTTTTATAAAATTTGGAATATAGACAATTTATTAAGTGAAGAACCGTTGCCCTATACTGAAACAACCATAGTCTTTAAAACGTCAATTTAATAACTAAAGTTGATAACAAAGAACGACCAAAAAACCAGAACACTAAAACAAGAATCAGATGAAAGTGTCATAGTAGATGTTCGAATGTACCATCATCCGCGTCAATACATCTTTCTAAACGAATCCTAAAATCATCAATTACGTTTCCCATCATGTTAGCATTTATTGATGCAAATGCTTCTCGGATTCTGTTCTGCAAATCTTCAGGAGTTGTAGGCGGTGTTGAATAAACTTTTGTTTTGACGTCTCCCCACAGGCAGTAGTGACAGGGGGTGTTTTACATTATTTTTTCTGTGGAAGCTTGATTTTTGGTGCTTAACCATCTAAAGATATTTTCGTGGAATTTGAAAAAAAGAACGATGAGTGAAACTTACATTTTTGAACTTTCACTAATTTCAAAAGTAACAGAACAATCCTCATTCAATAAAGTATCTACACTTTTAATTTCAAAAAATCAATAATAATGGAGATATATGATCCGAATGTCTTAGCTGGGACACTCTATATATGTATATATATAATATAAGCGTGAATTCAGTAATACTATTTATAATTTACACAACTCATAAATATAATTCTACGATTAAAGATACAACCTTACTCTCTCATGAAATCTGTGCGAACTTTATTATATATTTTACAGATTGTGTGACTAGCATCAATTTCCACTGAGATTATGGATTTTGCATAATAAGCCGATCTCTAAACTTATTGTTTCATATAAATGGAGATCATTTTATAATTAAATCTAACGCAACTTTACATTATTGCGGATCCTTGAGATATGTAATTGTTTCATTTTTAGAAAAAAAAAAAAAACATCAGCGAGAGTAAATATTTTCTCTTGCCTAAAAATAAAATACGATTCATAGTATTGGATTAATTTCGCTTGTACAATCACTTCTAGCGATATATTTTTGATATTTCTTCAATTGTTTAATTCAAACAGTGTAGTGTTCTTCGGCCATAGTTTCGTTGCCTGCCGTATAATAGATGTTGTCGAACTGTGCCAAAACAACCAGATGTGTAGTCACACCAGCCACGATCTACAATGAAAATACTTTTCTTAAATTGCACGCAAACTTGCAGAAACTCAACAATCTGAACTCACTAAGATCTGTTTCATGATCACAACAAACAAAATCAAATATCACATCTAGAAACGTAAGCATACAGAAACGTCACAAATAATAGTCGACCTGCACTGGAATTTAGTACGAGGATTACTCTAAAAAGTACCGTAAAAGGAATGAAAATAGATATTTGATCTAAAAAAAAAAACAGCTTATTGACTCTTAAAATATTCGCCTTTAAGTTTTAAGCACTTCTGCTTTCGAAGAAACCAGTTGTCGAAACATTTCTTTTAAATGCTTCAACCCTCTTCCAGTGTAGGAAACCGGTCACCACGCAATTTCTTTTTTGTCAGGCGAATACGGACAATAAGTCAATAATTCAATGTTTTTCTCTTTTAAATAATCGACTGTTCGATGGGCTGTGTGGAAGCTTGCGTTATCGTTGTGAAGGATGATGCGTCGATGTCTGTTTTTTTTGATTTCATGGAAGACTTCAGGCAAAAAAATTGTTATATACCAATCAGTGTTTACTGCTTTTCCATTATCAAGTGCAACGGTAACCACAGACGCAGTTTTATGCAAGAAAAAAGAATTATATTTTTTTTGAAGCGCTTCGTGAACAAATAACTCTTGTCGGTTTTGGTTCACTTTAGAACACCCAAACAGTCGAATACTGTTCTGTTTCTAGTTCGTATGAATACATCCAGGTTTCGTCACCTGTTACGTTGGCAGAAACACCGCGATTGTATATTTTAAGCATTTTTTTGCACCAACTCACACGAGTAATTTTTTGAGGTTTGGTTATGTTTTGTGGATCAAGCAACTGCAAAGTTTCTTCACTACTAAATGCTCATGTTAAATCGTTTGTATTTGACTTGTACCAATGCTCAAGAATGGCCTCTATCTCTCGATAGGTCACATGTCGATCCACTCCAATCATTTCTCGAACAGCATTGATGTTTGCCGGAACAACAGCAGTTAGATGACGACCTACACGAAATTCATCACTGACACTAGTACGGTCACGCTTAAATTCTATAAATCGGTCATAAACTGTGGTATTGCATAGTGCTTCATCACCAAAGGCAGAATGAAGTTGATTGATGCATTGTTGTTGAGTTAGGCCACATTTAATATTGTAAAAAATAATCGCACGAGAAATGTCCATTTTTTCACTAACAGATTTCTTTGAAAAGCTATTAATACCGTGATATCATAAAGTTTCTAGGACGAGGATGGCATTGGTATAGAACTTAATCCAGACATTATAACTTAACTTTTTTGAAAATTATTTTGACAGTGACATTGACTGTCATCAATTAATATGTTAGCACAGCTTAAAGTAAGTTTGAATATCGAGTTTGAATAAATTCAAATATGGTTTACAATACATTGCAAAAAACGTACATGACTGAAGCCTATTTTCGAATTGAAGTACAAATTGATGGAATTTGGGTGTACAGCTAGCGTGCATGTTTGGATGATTTCAAGAGCACTTCCCAGTGTTAGCTATAATTCCAAAAAACTTTTATAATTGTCTTTCCAATTGTGTTGGTGTTTTTTTTGAGACTGGTTCTGTGAGCCATAAATCATGTACAGGTAGACCAACTGTTCCTTCGGAAGAAGTTATAAATGATGTTCGTCAACGTATTGCAACAGAACCCACAAAATCCTAGAAACGTCTTTCTGAAGAGGTTGGACGTTCTTGTGGAGCGTGCCAAAAAATTGTAAAGAAAAACTTTCACATGCATCCGTATAAGATGCAATCACATCAGGCTATTTTGCAGGTAGACTATCCTAAACGTCTGCATACTGCCAGTAACTTTACAATTAATGCTGTGAGGTATAGAAACATTTTGAATGAATTTATGGAACAGCTGCACGAAGATGAATTACAATATGATTACTTCCAGCAAGATGATGCAACGGCACACACAACACAAGAAAATATAGCTTTTCTTCGTGAGTTTTTTGACGATCGGTTATAAGCTTACATACGGAAGTTGAATTTCTACCGCGATCACTTTGTTTGACAATCATGGACTTCTTCGTGTTTACTCACTTAAGAATAGAATAACTAAAACTCCTGTTGCTAAGTTGCAAGATCTTCAGCAAAGAATTATTGAAGAATGTATTAATAGCGCTCGCAATGGTGCAAAATGCCTTTAGCAGCATGAGGAGGCGTATAAAGTTGGGTATTGAAAATAATGGACAACAATTTCAACACTTGCTTTAATTTCGCTTTTTTTTGTTAATAAAATCTTGAATACCAGCTCAGTCTGTTGTCTTATTATATCTTTAAATCAAATGACATATTTATTGAGGTCACTATGACTGTCAAAATAATTTTCAGAAGTTAAGACTGTGTTACTAGTAACAGTAATGTCATACTCGCTATTCTGTACTAAAAGAAATAAAACAAAACCAAGCCCGAACATTGATTTGCTATATGAATTACGAATAAATGAATAGCAATAATATCCCTACACCTCTCATTCCAACAGACACTCCGTACATGCCCCCTACAACACCAAATTCCCTACATACCGTGTATAGTAGCGTGTAGTCGAGAGGAAACAGTCCGCATACCTGGAATTGCAAACGGTTGTGGAACATTTGCAATGAATACATGTGGATCTGTAAATATGATGACGTTAATCATGATGTGTATATGACATGCTTACGATATTAATATATGAACTGCGTCTAAATTTGTTACATAAATTATATACAGTGGACGTAAATGAACTAGATGTTCCAAATATCTAATGAAATTGATCATGTGACACATAATTCGTGTTAATGAAAAATTTCTTAATTGTGCAATATTTTATGCCTTTAACACTTCTTATGGAAAGTATAAGTATTGACACACAGTAGGAATAAAAGTAAAACCGTGGCAAAAACATTTCTTTATAGCACAGTAAAATTAAATATTATATGTAATGTATTGTCACATTTAGATATAATTTGTGTGTATCACATTGTTGTAACAATATTGTACTAAAGTGGATATACTAGCTTTCTTTAGTTATCCCACAAATTAGTAAATCAATGATAAATTGTTATAATGTAAAAATGATATGATCTATAATTTAATCTCAGGGTAAGAATTTTATCATTTAGTACTATTATGAAAATATTAAGATGCCTCGTGCTAATTCAGTACTCCTTATAATCTCTACTGTATATATTATTAATCAAATAGAACATGAGACTCAATATTTAAATTATTTGAATATACTACCTGCTGATGCTCTTAAACCGGTCCTGTATACTTCAGTAGTTATCTCCTAGTCATACAGTTACGTTAGTATTTTAATATTTATGAAATTGGTACTACGAGTTCAACTGTAATATCGATCTAAATAAATCATTTACTTTCCATAAACTTTACGTATAATATTTTTTAAAAACTGCTAAGATTTCATGAAATAACAACTTTATTACACCTTTAATATTTCAATGAGTAAGTATATCGCCATCTATTCAACATATATTTAAATTAATTATGTTCTTATTATTTTTCCATTAAGGAATGTGTCCATTCAAAGATATACATAACCTCGACGATCATAAGAAGAAAAAACCAAATAATTCAATTCATATATTGAATTCTTTAAAAAAAACATATACATATTTCCGAGACGATATTATAAATCATTACATAAATCTCTATAAACTTGTCCAACTATATATTAATGATTATTGAAGATGAGTTTTCTATAATAATAACAACGTGAGTATTCAAAAATGACAGTGATTGTTATCTTGTTATATAAAATACTAGTTTTATAATATGAGTTAAATTTTTACTATATAGGTATTTTTATGACTTTGTATGATAAAATAATAAATTTTTATAGTTACTTGGTGTTAATTCAGATTAAATTAAGGTTTAAAATTTATTTCTTCTTAGATTCCCATAAATAATTAACGTAAAAAAATATATATACGACCTTTTCCAGCTTGAATTATTATTCTTCTTGATGTTATTACTGACACTTTGTAGTTACCCTGGACTCAAAAGAAAGATCTCTCGATGTTCTGGAAAGATACTTTTCTACAAAAGAACTAGAACTTGCTTGGATATTTCCCGATGAACTTGAAATAGGCCTTCAACTTAGATGTCTCTTCCCGGATATATTTATGTAGTACTTCTGGTGCTCCGATTGGAATAATACGTCAAATACTCCTGGTATTCTGCAAGATAGTTACGACAAATGCTCCTAGTGTTCTGGAAAATGTAAACGTCAAGTGCTCCTAGTGTTTTCTAATGCCCTTGGAATTTTCTAATGTCCCTGGTATTGTGAAGAATGTATATGTCCAGTACTTCTGATGGCTCAATGAATACGTCTAATGCCCCTGGAATTGTCTAATTTCCGTCTACTGCTCCTGGAGTATCTACACGTTTTATTCTTCTAGTACTCCTTCAAATTTGAGTTGGCAATTTAATATCTTCATATAATTTAATTAATTTGGGTAAGTATTATTTTCTTTACTCCTCGTATATAATTTATATAATTTTCTATATTCTTTTAACACTGTTTAACTTCTGCTAAGTTAAAATAATATGTATTCAATAATAATTTACTCCAATATTGCTTCTATTTTATACACTTTTGCTGAATTAAACTTTAGCTCGAAAATTGCGACTATCTTTCGCAAATATCGAAAAAATTCTCCTTTATTTATTTTAAAATTACCTTAGTGATAATTCCCATTCTTTTTCAACCAATAAATTAATCACACATTAAAACCAAGCTCAATATAAATTATAGAAGTGTAATAAATTTTAAAATACCTTTCACAAGTCAATATTTCACTCATAATAAATTATTCCTCGAATTTAGTAAAGTTATTATGCTTCAATTACCAATTTAAGCTTTACTTCTTTATAGTAACAATTATCTGTCACATTGACAATTAACTGACACTTCCGATATACAATTTATGGCGGTATTTTTTTATCAATTCTTTGTTGATTGTTTTCGTATTCTAAAAATCTTTTATCCTTTCCTCATCATTAATAACACTTGAACAAGTTTTTCACAATGCTAAATTACATTTCAAATTTACAATACTTATATAAAATCTTTCTTTACAGATTTTTGGTACATATGCATGGAAGAACAACTCCAATTGTAATAAATACTATTTCACCATGTAACTATAAAATTCTCCTTTAACTCAATAAACAAAATTCTTTCAAGAATACAACCAGTTCATTAATATTCGCAAATTTAACTATCTCTGTCATAATTAAAGAAAAACCGAATCTTGGATAAAACTCATCCTTAATAATTTAAAATAGGCAACTCCTATTACATCATAGTGTAACCTGAATATTTTATAATAGGCACTCTACCTATATCAATATATTTCAGACATTGATGGCAAAATTTACTTTAAAATTAAAGATACTTCCCTGTTTATTAAGGCTATACGAAGGGGATTTGATGAAAAAGTTACTTTTCAATTAAACAAAAAAAAACGTATTTTACTGTAAAAAATATATTTTATGTTTCGAGATCATCTTCTTGCAAGTCCACTCACTTAGGCCTGCGGGTTTTCAATTTTTCAAGCCATCCAATAGACAATCTCGAAAAATCTGCATAATATGCGTCTGTCTCAGATATCACATCTTCATTTGTCTGAAATCTCTTTCGTAACGCAATTCGACAAATTTTATTCTAGCATCAGCGAACAAATGAAAAGGCGATTATATTGGCGGAAACACTCTTTCCTTCAAGAAATATGGGCTTTTTCCCGAAAGTTGGGCATCAAAGCACGTCAGCAAATCAGCATAATATCGTTTTTCCTTTTTTAATAGTTATTTATTTATGTACCAAGTCAGTAAAGTGATACTTTATCGAACGAGTCTGATTTAAGGGCCAAGCGCGTGAAGCGAGCGGGGCGAGTAAAAGACGAGTTCGATAATAGTATATTAAAGGACAAGTTTCATTTTGACGTTTCAAAGTACGAATTCAGAGTTTAAGAAACGAGTGGCGTAGCCACGAGTTTCTTAACTGAATGAGTGCTTTAATGTCAAATGAAACGTGTCTTTTATGCTATTTTTTGCAATTAGTTTTAAAATTTCTCTTTTTGTAAAAGCAAAACGAGAAAAATTTGATAATCAAGGGAAATTTTGTGGCGGTTGTCACCTTGGTTTGGCACAAGATTTAAATTGACAAGTTAATTTAAAATTGACACATTTTTGATAATGTTCAACAGAATGTTTCTACTGCACACGGTATCACTATCACTTCGAAAGATAATTCAAACGTTAATATAAATGTTTATAATAGTTGTACTATTTCAAAGATTAATTAAAAATATCAAATCTTACAATGAATTTCAATATAAAAACCTCAAACTTGCTTACAAAATGTCATATTGACATCTCCATTTCTGTTGCAATGTGACCAACTTAAAATAAATCTGTTTAAATGTTCCATTTCTATTACGCAACTAGTGCTGTAATAGACCCTATTACAGCACTAGTGAAATAAATAGTATGATTACGGTACTAGTTGCAAAAAGTTACTTTACTGACGTGCTTCATACAAAATTTTATCGCCAACCGTGGAAATTGTTAATTTAAAAATTAAAGATGTAATAACTTATGACAGTTTATGACAGTGACAAACGATTTATGGTAAAGTACTTTATTGTAGAGTACGATAAACTGTTTATTCACCTCCGTAAAACGCTATGGTAACGCATCGTTTTATTGACGGTTGGCGATAAAAATAATTACAAGATCACACATACAAATTATTCCACGAGTCGGAGCAAATTCACGATACTATTTATGTAACTTTTTCTCAGTTTCTATCATTGTTATTCCACATAAAAAAATAATGTTAATCGCCAACCGCCAATAAAGCGACGAATTCGCGCCATAGCGTTTTATGTAGGTAAACAAACATTTTATCGTACTCTAAAATAAAATACTTTACCTGCTGCTAATATCTGTCAACGTAGCCATGACTGATGACATTAAACATATATCGTTTGTCACTGTCATAAAATGCCATAAGTCATTATATCTTCATTTTTTAAATTACAAATTTTTGCAGTTGGCGATAAAATTTTGTATGCACCGCGTCAGTTAAGTGCCTTTATCGAACTCGTCTCTTACTCGCTTGCTTGGTTCATAATTAATCAGACTCCTTCTATAAAGGATCACTTTACTGACTTGGTACGTAAATAACTATTAATAAACACACAAAATTTTGTTTTGTTGAGACCAGAAACACTGCTGAAGTCAGAAACATAATTATCGTAGCGAAAGGGTTACCAAACATTGTCAAAAAAGTCACTCTTCCGTCAAACCGCTTTGTAGTTGTTTCAACGAAGAATTTGTTTCAAAGGATGAACAAAATATGTATTAATTGTCCATATTTTATCTTTACTTCATAAAAGTTGTTAATGAAGTGATCAAATAAATGAGTACGAAAAACATACATAAAAGCCTTAAGAGAAGTATTCAAGAGATTAAATTAAAATATTCAAAATCCGGGATATAAAACCAAAATGAAAATATCGTCATGTTTTAAATAGCGTTTACAAGATATTAAATGTCTTAACCCATTACTTGCCAAAGGTGCGTAAACGCAACCTTTTAAAAACATTTTTCTGGCATCAAAATATTTTTTTTATACATTATGTCGCAAGGGTTGCTTTTTAAACAGGCTAAAATCTTATGTTAAACTATGATCCAATAAAAAGTTAAATTGTTTTAATTTTTTTTTTTTAATTAGAAACAAATCTGTATTTTTGGTTTTTGTGCACACCTTCAAATAATTATTTTTTTTGGGTACTAATTATTTTTTTGTTATATATTTCTTCCCGCAGTGTATATTTAAAATATGTCTTCTTTGATATACGAGTATACACATCTTTATACCTATAGTTTGAAAACGACAGCTAGAATGACAGGTATTTTGTAACGGATGCATATACGCACCTTTGGCTAATACATAGGTAAAAGCGCGCGCCCGGTGCCAAGCTTGAAGCCACTTGAAGATAACAAAATCATGTCAAAAAAGGAAAGAGGCTCTTTCACTTCCACTTTTGATTCGAACTTGAAAGTTCGTTACTGTTATGACGAATTTCTGTAGTGTCTTACCAGTCACTCAAGCCAAACGTTACAACCGCAAAGAGCGTAAAGAAATGCCGATCAATCAACCAAAAGTGATTCATGAGTACAACTAACACATGGGTGGGGTAGACCTTCAAGACAATGGTATTGCCAATTATCGCATTGGTATTAGAGGTAAAAAGTGGTGGTGGCCATTATTCACCCATGTTGTTGATACTATGGTTGTAAACAGTTGGAAAATATTCAATATCGCAAATGAAACCAAAATTTCACAACTGGAATTTCGTTCAAGTTTAGCGCTGTCTCTGCTGAAATTCGAAGGACAAAAAGAAGACACCCACAATGAGGCTTCCACTTCAGCAAAATCCAACTCGTCTTATGGAAGACCTTCTAAATCAGCTTTACCAGGTGACATAAGATTTGACAATTTCGGGCACATTACATTTCGAAATGCTAAGAGTGCAAGAAAAAAGTGTCGACTTTGCAAAAGTAAATCAATTTACTTGTGTAAGAAATGTAATTAATTAATGTGCATTTGCATCCTGATTGCTTTGATATTTTCCATACAAGAGATTAGTATTTTATTTTATAATAACCTGCTTTTCGCCAAAGGTGCGTACATGCACCCATATATTTTTTGCTAAAAATAATGCCTAATTTTCTTGTACCAAAAATGTATCTTAATTACTGTGTTCTGAGTTTACTTTAATAAAAAAAAAATGTTTAAAATGTTTTTTTCTTGTCTTGGCCAGTAATGGGTTAATGGTGGAAATGAAGTTAAATATTAAGCACAACCTTTACCGTTGCATGCAGCTTAGCATCTGACGTATTATTTCTGATTTTGTGTAAGATCCTTGGACATTGGTTTGCCTGAAAATAACAATAAATATTAACATTAAGATAGGTATAAATTTATAGATTGGTATGATAGGCCATATGTGGGTGGATAATTCAAGAAAGAAGGTATTAAAAGGTCCAAGATTCCCACAGATTCTTTATTTTAAATGGTGTTTGGCTACCGGTTTCGTGAGTTTAAGAAAGGACTCACATCTTCAGGCCAAGCTTTATAAAACAAAAAGGTGAGCCTGTGACAAAATAATGCACAATACTAAACCTAGTGATATGAAAATATGTTTAAAAGTTTTATACACAAAAAAACTGTATTAGTCAAACAATAAATTACTTTCTTAAAAAAAAAAACCGTGAAATAGCTTTCAAATATGTCAAAGGTGAAGTTAACAATAAAATTACACAAGTGAACCATAGAGGAGAAACTAAACCTATACTCACAATCCTACATAACAAATCGTTCCTCCTGCACCAGCAACAACACCCGTGTTCCCTCGTATTCTCCAAACAAAAAATGAGGTGTGGCCACCACACGACTTTCTTATACGTATGAGCGTTTCAAATTATAGAATTTTAAGAATTTTTTTTATACAAAACTTATTCAAAATCCTATTCTAAGTACTTCTAATATCTTTAATAAATCTCTATAGAATGCATACTTTGCAAGATATTATCAAAAAAGTGCTACTCGCTAAGAGTAAAAGTGCTACTTCCGGTCCGAATTTTGAAATTTCATATATACAAAAAATATTGCAAATCCAGTTATAAATACTTTTGTACTCTTGATAAATATATATGGAATGCATAACTTACGACATATTTGCAAAAAATCGCTATTCGATAAGAGTAAAAGTGGTACTTCCGGTCTAAATTTTGAAATTTTTTTTATACAAAAGATATTGAAAATTATGTTCTAAATACTTTTGTACCCGTAACGTACTTGCCTAAAAAGCATGACTTGCGAAATATTCGCAAAAAACTGATTTTCGATAAGAGTAAAAGACCTACTTCCGGTAGGAATTTCGAAAAACTTTTTAAATAAAATTATTCTCAATTTCAATTCTAAGTATATATGAATTCTTTATAAATTTGTTTAAACTTAGTAGTTGACGAAATATTGTCAAAATTCGATTTTTTCGCTGAAGTAAACTGCTAGTTCCGGTCAACCGATTTTACTGAAAAACTAATCAGATCTCAAGAGGGAGATTATACACGTAAGTACAAAATTTGGAATTGATATCTACAGCGGTTTGACCGCTATCGTGGTCATACACACACACAGAGAGAGAGAGAGACACACACACACAGACACACAGACATTTTTTAAAAACCACTTTTTTGGTATCAGGGGACTTCAAAACGTGGACATCTGCAAAAATCTCGAGGTCGAAAATTTTCATCATCACAATACTTCCTTATACTACGTATAAGAAAGTAAAAGTATAGAGAAACCGAGCGTTTCAAAAACATTAAAGCAAGACTTCGAACTCCTTTATGTGTGTCAGAATTGAATTAATTACTAAATTAAAGTTAGTGTAATAACTTGTTATACTTAACAAAAATTTTTAAAAAAAAAGGAGAACGGACAACACATTAAAATCTTGTAAATAGGACAAAACCAACAGACGGTCAAACACAAAGTGACCTTATTAATTCAAAAAAGGTCAGATTTGTAAAAAATATATTTATAGTGAATATAGTTAAGTTTGTAAAAATATTGGGTATATTTATATATATTTCCCTGAATCTGAGTGAGCCGAACAATTGCAAATGTAAACGATAATATAATGTGTTATTAGTTATTACATGAAAGGAAATTCGATTTTTTTTTAAGGAGGAACTATTTGATATGTAGGATTGTGAGTATAGGTTTAGTTTCTCCTCTATGGTTCACTTGTGTAATTTTATTGTTAACTTCACCTTTGACATATTTGAAAGCTATTTCACTGTTTTTTTTTTAAGAAAGTGACTTATTGTTTGACTAATACAGTTTTTTGTATATAAACCTTTTAAACATATTTTCATATCACAAGGTTTAGTATTGTGCATTATTTTGTCACAGGCTCACCTTTTTGTTTTTTTAAAGCTTGGCCTGAAGATGTTAGTCCTACCGACACCGGTAGCCAAACACCATTTAAAATAAAGAATCTGTGGGAATTTTGGACCTTTTAATACCTTCTTTCTTGATAAATTTATAGTGTTTAAATTCACTTTTAAACGTTTTTGAATATGCTTTCGAGATGATATATCGACATTAATATGACGTTGAGTATTTATATTTCTAAATATTTGTCAAATATGATCTTCATAATTTCTTTTGTGGTTACAGCTATACTGTATATTTGCTCTTTTACGGGTCTCTATAAAAAAAGAGTGATATACGAACACCCAGCAGGGTAGTCGATAGGGGCTCCACGGGCTAGCCACTTGCCTGGAAACATTTCATTTAAAATATTTCGTGTCTGTAGCATAGAATGTGGGGATTCGGCGTTTTGTTTCATCCACATCTCTTCGTAAATTTAGCGGAACATCTTCCAATAGTTCTATTAAATTGCTACCTTCAAAGAAATTCGGGCCTGTCATCCAATTACGAAGAATATCTCCCCATACATATATGCTCCACCTATGCTGATGATCTATTTATTAGTGAAGTAAGGGTTTTCATTTGAATAGTAACGAAATCTTCATTTGTTAACTATTCCGTTACCATGAAAACCAGCTTTATTCCCTATAACGCACTATCAAAAACAATTGCTCGAGTATTTATTTTAGTTATTGTCCATTGGCAGAAAACTCTTCTAATGGGTGCGTAACTCAATGTTTAAATGTATTTATTACCGATGACATTTATTTCATTTTAAGGTCCTTGCTACGATGGTTTGGTTAATATTCATGAAACCACTTATTTCATGGGTACTGACGTATAGATTTTCCGTTGTCGTCATAAGCATTCTTAATTGATTTTCATCATTTACCACATATTTAGGTTTCCTTGGTTTTGAATTAGCAATACTACCAGTAGTACTGAAAGGATCCATTACTCTTCTAAAAGCATGTTATGGGACATCTTCTGTCAGGTAACGCTCATGGTCAATTCTTTGGGCTAATAAATAATTTCTGTGACATCCCTTCAGTACAAACATATAACAATAACGTTTTATATGCTTTTGTGGTGAAATTTTGTAAGCAATTCAAAAATAAACAGATATACAAAAATGAGTAATGTAACTTTAACCCGTTTTCTGCGAATGCAACTAGCTTTTTCAAAAAAATAAAATATGTTTATATTAGAAAGCTACCAAAAAATTGTGTCCACCTGATACGTTGTTTTAGAGAAATATAATTTTATAAAAACATTGAATTTTTAAAAAAAATGGTAATAAGTCTAAAACCGTAAGTTTTAGAACTATGCTATGTTATCACTTTTTTACTATGCATTATAAGAGGAATACATTAGTGTAATAATATGCATGGTGTTCCATTTAAAAAACTATAACTATGGTCAGTCACCAAGTTATGGAACACTCTGTATAATACAAAATACTTTTGAAATGTGCTCCTAATAAGTGGATATCATAGGAAAGAAACCGTTTCAAAATATCTTTTCTCATAATGTCACAATTTGCTTTTCTCGCGGAGATGTCTCACCCTGTATATCGAACGACTGCAAACATTCAAAAAGCAGTTGCAGGCGTTACACTGAACTTGCTACGACGAATAATTGCAAAATGTTGTTTAACACTTCCAAAGTACGCAAATAGTAAAGTTGTCGATCTGCCAAGCGATATTTTTAATAATCAAAAACTGTAAAAGTATTTATGTTACTATATAAACTTTATTTAAATATACGTAAGAGTGTTCAATATTTTATCTTCACTGACCAACTCTGTAAAACCAATGTGTATAGTTAGACTAATTTGTTAAAATTCTATACAGATAACATAAACCAAATATTACACTTACTTCGTCACACATCATGCAGGTCGTATATACCACCACAAGTAAGGCAATTGTATTCCAGATGATATACAAATTTTCTGGGTACCATTCGAATCCTATCGAATGCATGTACATGAACAGATAGGTGACAATGTGAAGATAGGAGGTTGTTATCAGTAAAAGCAGTTGCACGCAGAACACCTGATTTAGAATGGCAGCTATATCCGCCAACTTGATGTAATAGGAAGCAACAGTGTCAATAATGAAAAGACTGTCAGAGGTGCTTTTTAGTAGTTTTCTCTGTTTCGTAATATTCGCCTCTTGGATGCCCTCCGATATCCAAACTGTAATTTCCAGAATTGAAGAAAATTAATAATATAAAGTAAATGTGGGAAAAAATAAAGGATTGCCTGTGGAAGAAGTAGGGATTGCAGATGATGCAATTTAAAATATTTTGAAGTAACAATAAAAACACAAAAGAAATAAAGTGATTTCTCTTATTTTACATCAATACCAACAACATGTATTTTAATAGTTTGCAAATGTACACAATGTGATTTATTTTGTTTATTAAATAACATCAGATTTTGCTAAATTTTCAGTCACGTAATTGATAATAATGTACGGATCATCTGTGTACATACTGGACGTTTTTATTGTTGGCCATTGTTACGTTTTCTTGTGTTTGCGATTTTGCAATGACCGACCTGATAGAACATCTTTGCTGTATCAAGTTCTGTTACAAACTTGGTAAAACAGCGCAGAAATCCACAAAATGTTGCAAGCATTCGGTAGTGGCGCTTTGGGACAGACACAAACGTATGACTGTTTTAAACGTTTTAAAAATGGCCGAACATCTATTGATGATACACAGAAATGTCAGTGTAGACGATCGTAGGCGGGTTTTCACCTCTCTACAATAGAAGCAAAATCAGCTACTAATTACTAGGGAAGGAAGGAAAAATTAAAGGAAAATTCTCTGAGACAAAACAAAAGTAAAAAGTACCTAATTAGTATTTAAATTCGAAGTCACCAAATTAGCGTAATTAAGGTTGTATATGCATCGGTTAGAATAAAATAGTCAATAGATCAAGCGTAATAACAGTTGCATATACCTGAGTTGAGTATGACTTACGGTAACAGACTCGCGAAGTAGAGATCAACTGTACCCCAATAACTTAGAATTTGAACTATTTCATATGTAAATTAAAAATACTGAAATACATTATTACTACATATGATAACGTGATAAATAAAATTATTTCAAAGCAAAAATTGTTAACGTCAAAACGACAGAAAACAACAATAATCCTACGAAAATAAATAAAAGAAACAAAATTCCGGAATATACAGATCTGTTCAAAATTAACGTAACACAATATCCTTATACGGAAACCTGCCAAAAAATATATATGCACACAATTAGTGGAAATAATGCATTCCATGATCACTGAAAAAATCAGGATTTTCTTGTGGACGAGTGCAGCAGATTATTGGAGCGGACACATCAGGAGTTTCCATCATGAACCAGAATATTCAAAGTCGTGACAACAAAATTGGCGAACTGGAGATATATTTGGATCGGGATGGTTGCGACATACTTTGCCTAACATAACACTGGTGCACAGGAGGAAATATAGAATATTTAAAACTTGCTTGATATACGTTAATCAACCACTTTAGTAGGAGGTCATTTGTCCATGGAAGCTCGGCAATTTTTATTAGTAATTTGCTGAGTAGTAACCCTATTGATGTATAGGGTGAGTTGTCTGTGGAATTGCATTTCGAGTGTGCAGCGTCAAAATTTGACACAGCTGGTCAATCCTTTACAGTGGTCGTCATTTATAGGAGCACAAATGGTGACTATACAATTTTTATGAACAAATTTGGAGTGACTTTAACGTAATTTTTTTGAATGCTTGTGATAAGGTATATAAGTTCATTAATTTGATAGATTGCTATAATCTCCAAATAACTGTAAAATAACCTACACGTAAAAAAAATTGTAATTCACAATGCTCTTTCGAACAATTCCGCAATTATAGTTTTGTTTTGCTAAACATATATCAAACAAGAAGAAAATACAGTATATAAGGTCACTGACAGACAGTGTAATGCAATTTAGGGAGCTTCTGTGTAGGGGAAGCTGGTTGGATGTTCTTGATGCTTTCATTCTTCAGATGAGTGTAATGCTTTCATTAATATAATTACGTATAATTACGAATTGGCATTTCCTACGATTAGCAAAACTATAAGTATTGATTTAAAGCAGGGATGCACAGACTTATAGGGAACAGGGGCACTCGGGAAAATTATAAACCAAGAACTGGTCACTACACAGATTACTGATTGACAAAAATATTTTTATTTTTAAATAGTATGATGCTATGGTGGGCACGCGCGATTATTTTAATTGTATCGCAAATAAAGTTGTAGAAAAATTTAGTTAAACTGAGCATGAAACACCACTATCAAAGGCACTCGTTGCGGTGACAGATGAAGTAGCTCGTGCAATAATAATAATGATTTGAATGATTAATATTTTTATATAAGTTTTAATACGTTGGACAATGTTAAATCTACCGGCTAGCTAAAGGGGGTTATATTTTGCAAGTACTGAATTAACGATGTTCTAAATTCATGGGTAAATGTGTATCAATAGATCGCCATAAGTTGAGAAGTAAATTCAAATTAATGTTTAGAATTTCGCGGTACTCGGCGTATAACTTTATAAGTTTCGTTTAGAATTAATTCAAGGGGGAGGACGCCACGCTTTACTATTAGCGCGAAACTGCGAAAACACTCGTGTGTGCAACTTGTTACCGTGAAAGTGAAGTGAAATTGTGATATTGTTGTTATTTCAGTGACGGGTGCTCTAAATAGACTCTAATTATTTATCTCGGGCCGTTAAAGAGATTCGAATTTACCTTGATCCTTTGATTCAGCCTTCCTTCAATAGTGAAAAGATCTCGGAGGTTATAACCTAGAAAGACTGATTTGAAAACAGAAAACAGGAAAACAGGATTGATCGATGGTGGAAACAAACACATCATTTATAAGACAACAAACTTCGATTTATTTAAAATGGTAAAATTATAGAACAGAATACAACAATGATCTGGTATAAATATTTGACGAATAATAAAAAAAACACAATAATTAGTAATATGGACGTGGATCTATCCAATAAACTTTGTATTTTATACCAACACACAACTACAGGCAAAGGTTCTACTCATAAACGCATATGGCAACTGTAAGCGATTTTAAACCTTATTGGTGTGAACTAAATTTAAAGTGAACGTATTCATGGATTAGAACGATATTGATTGTGAGTAAATCTTGATATTTAACTAATAACAGATTAATGTAATTGTAATAGCAAATTGTCCTAAATGAATGTGTACTTTAAGAGTTGACTTTTAATTAAGATCGAGAATCAGATGAAATTGAAAGATGTTACATTCATTATGTTTGACATAGTTTTAGCACTGATTGTGAATTCAACAGTAAATAACCTTGTACCTTGATAAGTTACTAATCCCTTGATTGTTGGAGAATAGGTGTCCCGGCCAGTTTGAGGTGTGCTTCAAGTGGTGTCGCGGCTATTGTCCTGTTTCTGATAGCTTGTTGGACAGGTGGACGGCGAAGTTTTCAATTATCCCTCTAATGTTGGAATGTCCTTCTAATGTGTGGATTCTTCGATGACAGGTGAGTGTGTATCTTGATTATTTCTGACCTCGTTTGGTTTATTGATACTGGTAGTAACCTCTTTGGCTTTGGTTTTATTACGGTGTTGCTGTTTCAGACTTCAAATAATATTAGGTTTAAATAAACTAACATCTAATAATTATCCTTTCTGTTCAGCTTCCAAATTAATAAGTTCGACCTTGAACCTCTACTAGGCGCGTACGTGTCCAATTGGGTGCTCTTCTTGCGTCACTTTGAAGGTCGCACAACGTAACTTTTAACTCGCACGTGAAAATTAATTTGCCGATGAATGATCGATACTGGACCATCCACTTATGACAAAGGAAAAAATTGAAGAACCTCTTCGATGAATGATCGATGCTGGACCATCCACTTATGACAAGAGATAAAAATTGAAGAACCTCTTCGATGAATGATCGATACTGGACCATCCACTTATGACAAAGGTCAAAATTGAAGAACCCGGCCCCACGCCGTATGTGCATTTTCTATACATTTTGTGTTATCATTGTTGTTTCCATGGCAACATACACAGTAAATATTTACAAAGTCTTATTATGGACAAATTTACTTTGGTTTATCAGTGAAATGATGGTTTTTTACAATAATATTTTCTCATCTTTCATTTAGTGCAATAAAATTATTTTAATTAGTTTTCTTTTAGAAAATCACATTTTTTTAAAGTTAAAGGGCCAATTTAGCGTTTCGACTGTCATATGTTCGATGACGTAATGAACGCTAATAAAATTATTTAAAATATCAAAATTTTGGATTAATATGCTTTTCAGTAGAACCTATCCTTCACAAAAGATACCTTTAAATACATTTAACAATTATTCACCTTTCAATTCTTCCAAATCTCTTTATTTATATGCAAAATTAGTGGGGTTAGTTTTTGAATTGCTATATCTAAATGGTCTTTCAATTTATTTATGATTTATTGCTATTACATGAAACTATGAACTTTTCTGAATATTTCAACTCCTTTTTATATCAACTACATGGCTTGTAATTTGTATTTTTAAGCGTTTTTGTAACTCATGTTGACAACTGTCAAACTATCCAATGTACTTATTTAAATATTTGGATTTAAATTGTAAATATGACGCCAAGGAATATTCCAACGTAAATAAGTCTTGATAAACTTTGTATCTGTTTGGTTATATTTGAAATTAACTTTAATTATGTATGTGGAATTTCTGAAATTAATTATGATTCGTTCAATATGGCGAATCATAATTCAAATCTAAGATGATGCTTAGATTAATTATGTGAATCTAACAGACCTAATGTTCAGTACAATAATTGTAAATTGACAATTTGCTCATGAGGTAAATGTTTCTGGTACTCGACATTAGTTCATTTTGGTTTTTCACTATGCACTTTTAATTAGAAATCAGCCATGCAGGTGCTGTAATTTTATATTTCTTGAAATGATGCTTTCGTTAAATTCAAACTTGCCTTAAGATATGACCTATAATTATTCTGTGACTTTTTGTTCATAAAAGTCCAAACTTTAGAATAGTAATAATTTCCATTGCTATAGTGTGTTTGGTAAATGTTAAAAATTGAAATTAAAATTGACCATTCGTAATGGTTGTCAAATTCTTTTTAAATTATTAATTTGCCTACATAAATTGAATTTGTCATTGTTGTACTGTAAAAATATACTTATTATGGATATAAAAATTATACTAATTTGTTTAATAAGCTAATTAAGTATTTAATTCTAGGTTTATGTATCTATAACGGGGGTATCAGTTGGGGTTCCTGAAAAGAGTAACCATGGGTTTGTTTTTTCTAATTGGGGTAGTAATTTGCTTTCTAGCAGTCAATATTTAATTGGGGTATCAGAATATACTAGTTTTGTTAGCAATTTTTGAACTATTATTCAGGGATTTTTACCTATACTCTTATTATACAAGGGTCAAGACGTTTGCTCCCAAATATACGTCGATCCAAATAAGCTTGCGCATTTCAATAAATTTATTCGCAACTCTTTATAAGCGATTTTGTCAACGCAACGGTAAAAATTGAGTAAATTACCTTCATTAAACTTGTTTCGTAAATTATGATCATTTTGCATGTCTATTAATTGCAGCTGTATTGATTCCGGTGCATTTTCGGGTGAAATGTTGAAAGGATTGCTGAAAATGTCCAATACAGGTTCAACTTTTTTGAAGTCTACAAAACGATCATGAAAAGCTTGTATCAAAATATTAATTTTTTCAACATAAGCTAAATTAACATCACTTTTATTGAATTTCTCCATAATTTTTTGTAGTTCCGAAAATGGCTGAATTGATTTGTGTCCTGAAAAGACTCAATTTGCATTGAAAGGACGAAACATGAGAGTATAACTGCGAAATCAATTGATCTTTGCCTTGGAGTCGCATATTTAAGACAATCAAGTGATTTGTGATGTCTACAAGAAACGCTAAGTCACATAGTCAATCAGGGTTGTCGAGTTCGGGGACGTCCTTTTTCTTTTTCGTCAAAAATATTTTGATTTCTTCAATCAAGTTAAGAAACCGCTCTAATATCAACCCACGACTTAGCCACCTTACTTCAGTATAAAACAGGAGATCACCATATTCGCTTTCGATATCCTCGAGAAATTGTTTGAATTGTCGGTGATTGAGACCTCGTGATTTTATAAAGTTTACAGTAGGTACTACAACTTTCATCACATTTTTAAATGCCATTAATTTTGAACAGAGGGCCTCTTGATGTATGAAATTCCATTAATTTCTTGGTATCTATGTTTTTAGTTTGTAAATACTCTTTTAACATAGTTATTAACCCAGATTTACTTCCAACCATTGAAGCTGCTCCGTCAGTCGTAATACCAGATAATTTCGTTAAATCCAAATCCATAATAGAACATTTTTCCAGAAGAGCTTTGAACATGTCACTCCCCTTGGTCATACCAATCAGTTCTTCATTCACTTCAAAATTTTGCGTTACACCTCGTAAAAATATTGAGAGAAAGTTGAGCAGTGGAAGTTATATCTGTAGATCCGTCGAGTGCTATAGAAAAATACACAAAACTTTTCGATTTCGTAGCTAATTGCTCTTCTATATTAGCTGCTAATGTGGTAATTCTTCTTTGAACAGTCATCCGATTTAGTTGAATTTTCTCAAACTTCTTTGCATCGTTAACAAACTCACCATCTTTAAAAGGCAGACCAGGTTTCGCTATTATTCGAGATATTTCATAGCTCCAAGACCAAGTAATTTAAAAGAAATACCTTTCACAAAAAGTTCAAGCATTTCTGTTTAAGAGACTCTTCCCACTCCTAAAGATCTACATTACTTGCATCGCCCCTAGCGGCGTGTAAATACATTACAGCTTGAAAAATGTAAACAAATAACTGCATTTCATGTCAATGTGATTGTGTCAATTTTAAAATGCAAAATTGAAAGAAAAATCAGTATATAAATGTGAGAAAATGTGAATGACTGATACATCTACATTCACAAAGGTGAGTACGATAATATTCTACTAATTATTACATCATTTACAGTATAAAACTCAAATCCATTACTGCCATTTATAGATAAAGCCATAAATTTCCTTATTACTGTTTAATGACTTTTAAGCCTTTTCGCATGTTGTTCGGATACTTAATTCTAATTAGAAGAAATAGAGGAAACACGTTCATGATTGTCGGAATATGTTTTCTAATGAAGTTTGGTTCATACATGATTTGCATGACCTCTGAAAAAGAAACATTGTTTATTTCGGCCTCATCACGTGAATCCACCCACTGGACTGTATTGGGTCACTGACACACCGTATTAAAGGTACAAATTAACGATTAATTAACAACATTCAACTGTCATACAAGAAATATTCTAATATTAAATTTTCTGAATAAATATTTTAACAGTTTTATAAATAAAAATTATAATGACATTGCTACATTGTTTTACTTAAACTAAAACTAATATAAAAGATTAAAGAAAAAATTAAATTAATTAAATCTAATGGTGGTCTTGTGAATACTTATATACAACTTAAATTTAACTCAGGATCACTCCAATATGTAAGATTATGTAAAACGAAAGCAATAATAAACGTATATTATATTACTAAAACACCTCATTTTAAATTATCACTTACCCAGTCATACTTATCTCACAAGAGATAACACAGACTACTACTATCCCTAAGCATCCAATATTTCATAATCTTTTTTATCTTGTTCGAATTCTTTTAACTTTTACGGAAATATAGAGTAACTATCGCGAGCTAACTATTCTTTAAAATGTTACCTTTAACTTACTGTGTATTCTAGAAACTTATTACAGAGCGTTTTGATAATATATTTTGACTATAATCATTTACATTAATGATTCTTATCCATCTGCTTTTTCTATGAAGTTTGTCGTTTGTAACATTGTGTAAGCTAGTTACAACAATAAACTTTATTTAGCAAAGTACAATTTAAAATTAAAATAATTTTAATTTTAAGAGGAGTGAACCAATGCACCCGTATATCTTGCACTTAAATTAATTAAGACTCGTTAGATTTTTATTCCTTCTACTATTTTATTATACATCTTAAATACAAGAATTCTTATTCTCTTTCTAACAATGCGGTTTTATGAGGCGAAACATATTACCGAAGGCTCTGCTTAGTTTTTCACTCGAAGAATCCAATGCAACTTAAATGCCCTTATTGTCATAAATACATACAATACATATTGTATAAAGGACAGGTTGTGGCAGTGTTTAAATTCTTGGAAAAGTGATCCACAGTGAATTTGTGTTATTCTATTTATGACGATTTTGCACATTTTGGAAAAATGTAGTTCAAAGGAACACAAAATTAACAAATGTCAAATTATAAATTAAATATAATTTTTATGAAATAATTCATAGGAACCGCCAAAAAGTAAGTTGAAAATAGCTTACCATTAATCGGTGTTCTTCTAACGGCAAACGATGATTCCAAATAACCATATACTGCTTTGTACCTATTAGCTATCACCAAGGCTAAATGGCTATATCGCAGTACTGCTAGCATATTAATCACATAAGAAAGGATCTCACCAATTTGCAGGGCAGCAAAATTGAAATGCACCTCTAACCACTGAATATAGAATAAATCTTGTGTGTAATATATTGCATAGGTGATATATATAAACCCAGTGAGTAGGGTACTTACGCCGATTCTGGGACCTCCTCCCCCTCTCACCCAGCTACCCCTCACCCCCCTCGCCCTAGTGGCGCCCTCTGCCAACCCAACTGATGTGGCGCCCCCTCGCGGTCGCCAACCCAACTAAAAATTGCAGATTTCATCATTACCAACCCAACTAAAATTGCAGATTTCATCATTACCAACCCAACTAAAAATTGCAGATTTCATCATTACCAACCCAACTAAAAATTGCAGATTTCATCATTACCAACCCAACTAAAAATTGCGGATTTCATCATTACCAACCCAATGTGGCGCCCTCTGACGGCCACTAACCAAACTAAGAAATGGCAGATTTCATCATTACCAACCCAAATACCATGACGCCCTCTCACAGCCACTAACCAAGAAATGGCATCTCTCATGATTACCATAATGCAGCATCCTCTCACGGTCACTAGCCAAACTAAGGTGACGTCAGACAAAATGGCTGACCATCAAGATGGTCTTTGTTTCTAGAGAATTCCTGAATAAATTACCCGGCTTGCTATCGCGCTTCTCAATGTACTTCAAACAGGTCTAAACATGTTTCCAGCGGAAACCGCAACGGCTGTCTGCTTCTGTGATAGCCGCACGCTTGAAATGCATATCTTACTTATAAAATAAAATAAAACAAACAATATTTTTAAGAAAAAACAATGTATTTATTATTATTAATTAACAATATGACCAAGTTTCATACCCTCAAGATGGTCGATAAAAATATAAACTTTATATCTAAGATCGGCATACCATTTCAAAATTATAAAATAAATATACAGTATGCTACTGGACGAGATAGCAACCAAGTATGAATATACAGGACGTTTCAAAGGTAGGGATTTTTAGAAAAGCAAGATGGCGAATCCAAGATGGCCGCCAAAAATCTAATAAACTAATGTCACGTCAAGCATCCAATCTATCAAAACCATGCACTCGAACTCCTATGAAACATCATCTCAAAACCATCGCTAGAATCAGCTCACGTCATGAAGCGGTTCTGAAACCCCTATATTAAAACCACACATTCAAACCACTATCAAATCCCTCTTTTCTCAAAAAGCCATCCAACCATCCATCAATCCATCCATCCATCCATACATCCATACATCCATCCATCCAACCATCAATCCATCCATCCATCCATCCATCCATACATCCATCCAACCATCCATCCAACCATCCATCCATCCATTAATCCATCCATCCATCTGGACGAGATAGCAACCAAGTATGAATATACAGGACGTTTCAAAGGTAGGGATTTTTAGAAAAGCAAGATGGCGAATCCAAGATGGCCGCCAAAAATCTAATAAACTAAGGTGACGTCAGGCATCCAATCTATCAAAACCATGCACTCAAACTCCTATGAAACATCATTTCAAAACCATCGCTAGAATCAGCTCACAACCGGGTCATGAAGCGGTTCTGAAACCCCTATATTAAAACCACACATTCAAACCACTATCAAATCCATCTTTTCTCAAAAAGCCATCCAACCATCCATCAATCCATCCATCCATGCATCCATCCATACATCCATACATCCATCCATCCAACCATCAATCCATCCATCAATCCATCCATCCATCCATCCATACATCCATCCAACCATCCATCCAACCATCCATCCATCCAACCATCCATTAATCCATCCATCCATCTGGACGAGATAGCAACCAAGTATGAATATACAGGACGTTTCAAAGGTAGGGATTTTTAGAAAAGCAAGATGGCGAATCCAAGATGGCCGCCAAAAATCTAATAAACTAAGGTGACGTCAGGCATCCAATCTATCAAAACCATGCACTCAAACTCCTATGAAACATCATTTCAAAACCATCGCTAGAATCAGCTCACAACCGGATCATGAAGCGGTTCTGAAACCCCTATATTAAAACCACACATTCAAACCACTATCAAATCCCTCTTTTCTCAAAAAGCCATCCAACCATCCATCAATCCATCCATACATCCATACATCCATCCATCCATCCATCCAACAATCAATCCATCCATCCATCCATCCATACATCCATCCATCCATCCATCCATCCATCCAACCATCCATCAATCCATCCATCCATCTGGATAACATAGCAACCAAGTATGAATATACAGGACGTTTTCAAAGGTAGGGATTTTTAGAAAAGCAAGATGACGAATCCAAGATGGCCGCCAAAAATCTAATAAACTAATGCCACGTCAAGCATCCAATATATCAAAACCATGCACTCGAACTCCTATGAAACATCATCTCAAAACCATCGCTAGAATCAGCTCACAACCGGGTCATGAAGCGATTCTGAAACCCCTATATTAAAACCACACATTCAAACCACTATCAAATCCCTCTTTTCTCAAAAAACTATCCAACCATCCATCCTTCCATCCATCCATCCATCTGGATAACATAGCAACCAAACATGAATATACAGGACATTTCAAAAGTAAGACTTTTAGAAAAGTAAAATAATGAGCCCATATTTTTAAGAAAACAATTTATTAAAAATAAAACAACTACACACATCAAACAAACCTCAACCATACTTTCAATTTCACAAATATCAAAATTTAAACAAAACAATCAAATGCAAAGGCAAGGAATGTTCTCGAGATGACCCATATAGTGCAATATAACAATGCAGTAAAACGATAGAGGTGAGATACATGGTCTATCAAAAATTTTTATTACCCACTTTTTTCAGCAATCAAAACTTTTTTGACAAAACCCTATACATATGAAAATAGACATAACATTAAATATTTCCATTTTAGAGATATCCCAGTTTAATCTCAATTTTAAATAACATAAATTCTTAAATTGATTTAGTTAACTTTCTTATAATATTTAAAAAAAGGTTGAAAAAGAAAACATACTAAGTCCCACAACAGATAAAATATGTACTATCTTTTTACACTTCATGTTTAGTACCATCATTAGAAGAAATATGCCTGAGGTACAGCTTTTAATATGAAATTTAGAGGTTTTTATGCAAAAACATAGTTTATGCCTAATAAAAACTAATTTTGAAACACATTGTCCACATAGCAAATACCACTTCCTATACATTTTAAAAAATAGCAATTTTTATATATCATAAAAGAACCAAACAAAAAACCAATATAAAGGCAGCATTAACGTTATAACCAAAAGATTTGCAAAAATATTAAATATATACTTGTTCTAAAAATGCTTCTATCTCTCTTTTTACAGTTTATGTTTTGTACAGCAGCGAATGTATTACATTTCTCTTAAAAGCATTTTATAATTTGAGAAAAAAAATGGTGAAATGTATCTCGAAACATGATTATAAATACATTTTAAAACATGGAATTCTATTTTATTTGGATGACATTGTATTTACAAATAGTTTTTATATTATATCATTACAAGAAATATGTTTTACATTAAATTTTATGCACGGAACAACAGTAGTATACACACACCAAACGGCACGCAAAAACTAGTATAAAGACCGCATTAACGCTATAACCAAAAAGAATTGAAGTCATATTAAATTATGGACGCAAAAACTAGTATAGAGGCCGCATTAACGCTATAACCAAAAAGAATTGAGGTCATATTAAATTATGGAGGAAAATAATAAATACTCGCTCTCAATTATTTAATATTGAAATTACATAAAAATCCATGCAATACACTTAAAACATTTGAAAAATCATGTTTGGTAAGCCCACTATATATCAATATTTAAGACAAAAAATTATTATTAATTTTCCATCTACAGATACCCCTGCTTAATATCAATTTGAATTAACATAAATTCATAAAATGAGTCTATCTTTTACAATTCGTGGGTTGTACTATCATTAGAAGAAATATGATTGACGAGCGGCTTTTAATATGAAATTTAGAGGTTTTTACACAAAAACATAGTTTATGCCTAATAAAAACTAATTTTGAAACACATTGTACACATAGCAAATACCACTTCCTATACATTTAAAAAATAACAATGTTTATACATCATAAAAGAACGAAACAAAAAAAACTAATATAAAGACAGCATTAACGTTCTAACCGAATTCGAGCCATACTTTCCCATGTTTTGTGAGCTGTTGCATTGTCCTGTTGGAAATACCCATGTAAAAGTTCGTCATCGTGAAGATTTTGTAAAAACGGTTCAAGTAAATTATTTCGATATCTCTCAGCATTTATCGATCCTTCAAAAAACACAGGTCCAAATATACGCCTTCTAGAAACCGCTAGCCAAACACCAATTTTCCGCGGATGGAGAGGCGATTGAATAAACTCATGAGGATTCTCCGAAGACCAAATACGCATATTTTGTTTGTTTATATAGCCGGATAGGTGAAACCATTCTTTTTGTATATATTTGTAGAGTAAAAGCAGCATTCGATCGACTAAGAAATAGTAGCACTTAAAACATTTGAAAAATCATGTTTGGTAAGCCTACTATTTAAGACAAAAATTATTATTTATTTCCATTTACAACAGATAGCCCACTATTTATCAATATTTAAGGGCAAAAAATTATTATTAATTTCCCCATTTACAACAGATTTCCTTGTTTAATCTCAATTTTTGAATAACATAAATTCTTAAATTGATTTAGTTAACTTTCTTATAATATTTAAAAAAGGGCGAGAAAGAAAACATACTAAGTCTCACAACGGATAAAATATATGCTATCTTTTTACAGTTCATGTTTTTGTACTATCATTACAAGAAATAAGCCTCGAGATTAGCTTTTAATCTGAAATTTAGATGCTTCATAAAACCACCTCAGACACACTAAAAAATTATGATTTTCAGCTCAACCAACCATTCAAAAAGTTGATACATCAAATTCGTGAATATTAATATCACTCTACACTCTTAATAAAAAATTTAGCAGAAGTCTCACATTAAATGAATACAAAATTTATATATGCACTACATTAAATGAAGATTGAATTTTATACACTGCTTATATCACCAGAAATTTTGTTACAAGATTATATGATTAGATAGACTCATGACTAAGCCTAAACGGACACCAGGCTTTCAATATGTAGTAAAGTTTTTTTCTTCATACATTTAATATAAACTAATGATCTATCTTTAGAAAGCATCCACAGGTCCATTAGAACTTGTGGGTGGTGCAACATCTACTTTAACCCTCTTCTTAGGCGGTCCGGCAACATGCTCACATGTATCCACACCCTCCCTACAAATACCGCAAACAAAATTGCGGTGGAGGGTATTCACATGTCGCTTCATGTTATCACGCCGGGTGAAGGATTTTCCGCAAATGATGTAATTCATTCTATGAAAAACAAATTAAAAATAATTAATATAATAAATTTAAGAGAATAAAAAGCTATTGAAACCTAATTTTTAATATATCGAAATTGCTAATTTATTTGACTGATCCGCGTATATTTAACTAAAAAATACCTGTATTATTCAGAATTTATTTAAATTATTAAAAAAAATCTCTTTAAAGAACCATATAAAATAATTAACTTAATTATATAAATTCACATACTTATACATTAAAAACAATTTAAAGAAAGCACTAAATGCAAAAAATACTTGTATTATAAAAATTTATTTAAATTATTGAAAAAATCTTTTTAAAGAACCGTATAAAATAATCAACTTAATTATATAAATTTACACGCTTAAACGTTAAAAACAATATAAAGAAGCTACTAAATGCATATAAAATACTTTGAGGCACCCTGGATTAATTGTATATAAAAATAATATTCAATAAAATATTCAATAAAATTTGCACCATTAAATTATTAAGAATAGCCTTATAATTGAAAAACAATTTTTAAAAAGTCCTATAAAATTTTAGAGCGGTAGAAAAACTAATGGAAACTATGATCCGCGTATATTTAACTAAAAATACCTGTATTATTGAGAATTTATTGATAAAACCTTATAAAATAATCAATTTAATAATATAAATTTACGCACTTAAGCATTAAAAACAATTTAAAGAAAACACTAAATGCATATAAAATACTTGAAACATATCCTGGATTAATTGTATATAAAAATAATATTCAATAAAATATTAATAAAATTTACGCCATTAAATTATTAAAAATAGTCTAATTGAAAAACAATTTTTAAAAAGTCCTATGAAATTTTAGAGTGGTAGAAAAACTAATGAAAAATATTGCAAGTTAATATTATATAAATTAGGGTTTCTAAATACCTTATAGTAAACACAAACAAGCACTAAAAACGATGTTGACTGTTTAAATACACTGGTTATAATAAAATTAAATATGCCGATCTACGTATATATAGATACACATCTGTTTTTTCCCGCGCATACATATATATACATATATACATATGCGACCAGAGGTAATTTAGCGCTGTAAAATTCCTTTCTCACGGTGGTCCGGCTACAATAGGCCCTTTTTCCCACACACACACACACACATATATATATATATATATGTATATGTATGTATGTGAACGGAGATAATTAGCAGCGGCCACATTCCATTCTCACGGGTGACTGTGTGTTCTAAAGCATCTGTTTAATTTTTAGCGTCGCATACCTGCATCCAATGAGGGTTTCGAGTCCGGGAATTTCGTCTTTCTACCTGTACAGATAGATCTGTCTTTATATAAAATTCGTATATATTAACTATGATTTTAGTTTTAAAATAAAAAATAATAAGAAGGTTAAAATAATTCGTTATTTTGTAGATAGTTGCATAGAGCTAAAACATTATTTTGCATGCATATACATTCTCCATTAGTTTTATTATTATGATAAAAACAATGATTGACATTTTTAATAAGCTTTGGTACATCATTAAAATATTCCAGTAAATTAAATGCTAATGATGTAAAAATACCTAAAAATATTTCGTAAAACAAGAGTATTTTAGTTAAATATACGGAGATCCATATGAAAAACTACGAAAGTTATATTAATGTTAAATATTAAATAATTTAATTAAATGAAAACACATCGTTTCACAAAAATTATGTTTTATTAAACACAAGATGTACATTTCATTTACCATAACAGTACATTATAAACCTTTCTTAATATTGATGATACAGGATCAGTTAAATTAGTATGGTTGTTAAGAAATTGGAGGAGCATTTGATAGTATTTTCTTCATAAAAGTAGTATGTATTATAATATAAGATAGTGTTATAAACTATACAATAAATATTATTCAGTATTGGAATACACAATGAATAACACAAATTTGAGTAGAGAAAGATAAATATTTCTAATTGCACATGTGTGAATTTGAATTTATCGGGAATATACAGAGTAATTATTTACATCTGATGGTGAAACATGGTCGCGTATTTTATATCATTCAGTAATTTAATTTGCTCTATAGCTAGACAATGAGGTGGATGCTAAGCATTAATTTGTACACACGTAATGTTATGATCGTCAGTGTAACATATATATTCAAGTCTAACACAAACTTTTTGATTCATTGAAACCCCAATAGAAATTATCACTATTTCCAGAAGAATAGTCATGTACCTGTACATATTCAAAGCCGCTGAAGTATGAGTACATTAACAGCTGTATACGCGTGTCTTTATCATCCACTTTAATGTGTTACTGTAATTCCAGTTACTTTTTTATTTATACGTACATATATTGTGAATTATTACACTAATTATAAATCAAAATTAATTATAGATAGACAAACATTATACAGGTATATTGCAAACATGTAATGATAAGATAATCAGAGTGATATATACATACGTGTAAAGAAATTTATAATTTATTCAATCTCTTATTAAAAGAGTTATTAATATTTTTCAAATGAATACCTGACAGTGGTGGAAAACTGTTGAAATTTGGATAGATTAATAGTTACATATGCGAGCTTCAGAATAGCTTCTGAACATGTTGGGTTGTAATTTGGTATACAATAAAAGGCAGCGGGGAACTGAACCGCCTCCCAAAATAAGTATTTAATATTAAAATCGTCGTTTTCCCATCACAGAAAAATAGTGTATTATACAATGGAAAAAAGTATTAGATTTTAGCTCGAGGTAAGATAAATTACCGAGAGCTAAAATCTAATTTTTTTCCATTGTATAATACACTATTTTTCTGTGATGGGAAAACGACGATTTTAATATTAAATACTTATTTTGGGAGGCGGTTCAGTTCCCCGCTGCCTTTTATTGTATACCAAATTACAACCCAACATGTTCAGAAGCTATTCTGAAGCTCGCATATGTAACTATTAATCTATCCAAATTTCAACAGTTTTCCACCACTGTCAGGTATTCATTTGAAAAATATTAATAACTCTTTTAATAAGAGATTGAATAAATTATAAATTTCTTTACACGTATGTATATATCACTCTGATTATCTTATCATTACATGTTTGCAATATACCTGTATAATGTTTGTCTATCTATAATTAATTTTGATTTATAATTAGTGTAATAATTCACAATATATGTACGTATAAATAAAAAAGTAACTGGAATTACAGTAACACATTAAAGTGGATGATAAAGACACGCGTATACAGCTGTTAATGTACTCATACTTCAGCGGCTTTGAATATGTACAGGTACATGACTATTCTTCTGGAAATAGTGATAATTTCTATTGGGGTTTCAATGAATCAAAAAGTTTGTGTTAGACTTGAATATATATGTTACACTGACGATCATAACATTACGTGTGTACAAATTAATGCTTAGCATCCACCTCATTGTCTAGCTATAGAGCAAATTAAATTACTGAATGATATAAAATACGCGACCATGTTTCACCATCAGATGTAAATAATTACTCTGTATATTCCCGATAAATTCAAATTCACACATGTGCAATTAGAAATATTTATCTTTCTCTACTCAAATTTGTGTTATTCATTGTGTATTCCAATACTGAATAATATTTATTGTATAGTTTATAACACTATCTTATATTATAATACATACTACTTTTATGAAGAAAATACTATCAAATGCTCCTCCAATTTCTTAACAACCATACTAATTTAACTGATCCTGTATCATCAATATTAAGAAAGGTTTATAATGTACTGTTATGGTAAATGAAATGTACATCTTGTGTTTAATAAAACATAATTTTTGTGAAACGATGTGTTTTCATTTAATTAAATTATTTAATATTTAACATTAATATAACTTTCGTAGTTTTTCATATGGATCTCCGTATATTTAACTAAAATACTCTTGTTTTACGAAATATTTTTAGGTATTTTTACATCATTAGCATTTAATTTACTGGAATATTTTAATGATGTACCAAAGCTTATTAAAAATGTCAATCATTGTTTTTATCATAATAATAAAACTAATGGAGAATGTATATGCATGCAAAATAATGTTTTAGCTCTATGCAACTATCTACAAAATAACGAATTATTTTAACCTTCTTATTATTTTTTATTTTAAAACTAAAATCATAGTTAATATATACGAATTTTATATAAAGACAGATCTATCTGTACAGGTAGAAAGACGAAATTCCCGGACTCGAAACCCTCATTGGATGCAGGTATGCGACGCTAAAAATTAAACAGATGCTTTAGAACACACAGTCACCCGTGAGAATGGAATGTGGCCGCTGCTAATTATCTCCGTTCACATACATACATATACATTCATTCACATGAATATGTGAATAAGGTCAAGAAAAATTTAGAATTATTTATCATATATATATATATATATGTGTGTGTGTGTGTGTGGGAAAAAGGGCCTATTGTAGCCGGACCACCGTGAGAAAGGAATTTTACAGCGCTAAATTACCTCTGGTCGCATATGTATATATGTATATATATGTATGCGCGGGAAAAAACAGATGTGTATCTATATATACGTAGATCGGCATATTTAATTTTATTATAACCAGTGTATTTAAACAGTCAACATCGTTTTTAGTGCTTGTTTGTATTTACTATAAGGTATTTAGAAACCTTAATTTATATAATATTAACTTGCAATATTTTTCATTAGTTTTTCTACCACTCTAAAATTTCATAGGACTTTTTAAAAATTGTTTTTTCAATTAGACTATTTTTAATAATTTAATGGCGTAAATTTTATTAATATTTTATTGAATATTATTTTTATATACAATTAATCCAGGATATGTTTCAAGTATTTTATATGCATTTAGTGTTTTCTTTAAATTGTTTTTAATGCTTAAGTGCGTAAATTTATATTATTAAATTGATTATTTTATAAGGTTTTATCAATAAATTCTCAATAATACAGGTATTTTTAGTTAAATATACGCGGATCATAGTTTCCATTAGTTTTTCTACCGCTCTAAAATTTTATAGGACTTTTTAAAAATTGTTTTTCAATTATAAGGCTATTCTTAATAATTTAATGGTGCAAATTTTATTGAATATTTTATTGAATATTATTTTTATATACAATTAATCCAGGGTGCCTCAAAGTATTTTATATGCATTTAGTAGCTTCTTTATATTGTTTTTAACGTTTAAGCGTGTAAATTTATATAATTAAGTTGATTATTTTATACGGTTCTTTAAAAAGATTTTTTCAATAATTTAAATAAATTTTGTATAATACAAGTATTTTTTGCATTTAGTGCTTTCTTTAAATTGTTTTTAATGTATAAGTATGTGAATTTATATAATTAAGTTAATTATTTTATATGGTTCTTTAAAGAGATTTTTTTTAATAATTTAAATAAATTCTGAATAATACAGGTATTTTTTAGTTAAATATACGCGGATCAGTCAAATAAATTAGCAATTTCGATATATTAAAAATTAGGTTTCAATAGCTTTTTATTCTCTTAAATTTATTATATTAATTATTTTTAATTTGTTTTTCATAGAATGAATTACATCATTTGCGGAAAATCCTTCACCCGGCGTGATAACATGAAGCGACATGTGAATACCCTCCACCGCAATTTTGTTTGCGGTATTTGTAGGGAGGGTGTGGATACATGTGAGCATGTTGCCGGACCGCCTAAGAAGAGGGTTAAAGTAGATGTTGCACCACCCACAAGTTCTAATGGACCTGTGGATGCTTTCTAAAGATAGATCATTAGTTTATATTAAATGTATGAAGAAAAAAACTTTACTACATATTGAAAGCCTGGTGTCCGTTTAGGCTTAGTCATGAGTCTATCTAATCATATAATCTTGTAACAAAATTTCTGGTGATATAAGCAGTGTATAAAATTCAATCTTCATTTAATGTAGTGCATATATAAATTTTGTATTCATTTAATGTGAGACTTCTGCTACATTTTTTATTAAGAGTGTAGAGTGATATTAATATTCACGAATTTGATGTATCAACTTTTTGAATGGTTGGTTGAGCTGAAAATCATAATTTTTTAGTGTGTCTGAGGTGGTTTTATGAAGCATCTAAATTTCAGATTAAAAGCTAATCGCGAGGCTTATTTCTTGTAATGATAGTACAAAAACATGAACTGTAAAAAGATAGCATATATTTTATCCGTTGTGAGACTTAGTATGTTTTCTTTCTCGCCCTTTTTTAAATATTATAAGAAAGTTAACTAAATCAATTTAAGAATTTATGTTATTCAAAAATTGAGATTAAACAAGGAAATCTGTTGTAAATGGAGAAATTAATAATAATTTTTTGCCCTTAAATATTGATAAATAGTGGGCTATCTGTTGTAAATGGAAATAAATAATAATTTTTGTCTTAAATAGTAGGCTTACCAAACATGATTTTTCAAATGTTTTAAGTGCTACTATTTCTTAGTCGATCGAATGCTGCTTTTACTCTACAAATATATACAAAAAGAATGGTTTCACCTATCCGGCTATATAAACAAACAAAATATGCGTATTTGGTCTTCGGAGAATCCTCATGAGTTTATTCAATCGCCTCTCCATCCGCGGAAAATTGGTGTTTGGCTAGCGGTTTCTAGAAGGCGTATATTTGGACATGTGTTTTTTGAAGGATCGATAAATGCTGAGAGATATCGAAATAATTTACTTGAACCGTTTTTACAAAATCTTCACGATGACGAACTTTTACATGGGTATTTCCAACAGGACAATGCAACAGCTCACAAAACATGGGAAAGTATGGCTCGAATTCGGTTAGAACGTTAATGCTGTCTTTATATTAGTTTTTTTTGTTTCGTTCTTTTATGATGTATAAACATTGTTATTTTTTAAATGTATAGGAAGTGGTATTTGCTATGTGTACAATGTGTTTCAAAATTAGTTTTTATTAGGCATAAACTATGTTTTTGTGTAAAAACCTCTAAATTTCATATTAAAAGCCGCTCGTCAATCATATTTCTTCTAATGATAGTACAACCCACGAATTGTAAAAGATAGACTCATTTTATGAATTTATGTTAATTCAAATTGATATTAAGCAGGGGTATCTGTAGATGGAAAATTAATAATAATTTTTTGTCTTAAATATTGATATATAGTGGGCTTACCAAACATGATTTTTCAAATGTTTTAAGTGTATTGCATGGATTTTTATGTAATTTCAATATTAAATAATTGAGAGCGAGTATTTATTATTTTCCTCCATAATTTAATATGACCTCAATTCTTTTTGGTTATAGCGTTAATGCGGCCTCTATACTAGTTTTTGCGTCCATAATTTAATATGACTTCAATTCTTTTTGGTTATAGCGTTAATGCGGTCTTTATACTAGTTTTTGCGTGCCGTTTGGTGTGTGTATACTACTGTTGTTCCGTGCATAAAATTTAATGTAAAACATATTTCTTGTAATGATATAATATAAAAACTATTTGTAAATACAATGTCATCCAAATAAAATAGAATTCCATGTTTTAAAATGTATTTATAATCATGTTTCGAGATACATTTCACCATTTTTTTTCTCAAATTATAAAATGCTTTTAAGAGAAATGTAATACATTCGCTGCTGTACAAAACATAAACTGTAAAAAGAGAGATAGAAGCATTTTTAGAACAAGTATATATTTAATATTTTTGCAAATCTTTTGGTTATAACGTTAATGCTGCCTTTATATTGGTTTTTTGTTTGGTTCTTTTATGATATATAAAAATTGCTATTTTTTAAAATGTATAGGAAGTGGTATTTGCTATGTGGACAATGTGTTTCAAAATTAGTTTTTATTAGGCATAAACTATGTTTTTGCATAAAAACCTCTAAATTTCATATTAAAAGCTGTACCTCAGGCATATTTCTTCTAATGATGGTACTAAACATGAAGTGTAAAAAGATAGTACATATTTTATCTGTTGTGGGACTTAGTATGTTTTCTTTTTCAACCTTTTTTTAAATATTATAAGAAAGTTAACTAAATCAATTTAAGAATTTATGTTATTTAAAATTGAGATTAAACTGGGGTATCTCTAAAATGGAAATATTTAATGTTATGTCTATTTTCATATGTATAGGGTTTTGTCAAAAAAGTTTTGATTGCTGAAAAAAGTGGGTAATAAAAATTTTTGATAGACCATGTATCTCACCTCTATCGTTTTACTGCATTGTTATATTGCACTATATGGGTCATCTCGAGAACATTCCTTGCCTTTGCATTTGATTGTTTTGTTTAAATTTTGATATTTGTGAAATTGAAAGTATGGTTGAGGTTTGTTTGATGTGTGTAGTTGTTTTATTTTTAATAAATTGTTTTCTTAAAAATATGGGCTCATTATTTTACTTTTCTAAAAGTCTTACTTTTGAAATGTCCTGTATATTCATGTTTGGTTGCTATGTTATCCAGATGGATGGATGGATGGAAGGATGGATGGTTGGATAGTTTTTTGAGAAAAGAGGGATTTGATAGTGGTTTGAATGTGTGGTTTTAATATAGGGGTTTCAGAATCGCTTCATGACCCGGTTGTGAGCTGATTCTAGCGATGGTTTTGAGATGATGTTTCATAGGAGTTCGAGTGCATGGTTTTGATATATTGGATGCTTGACGTGGCATTAGTTTATTAGATTTTTGGCGGCCATCTTGGATTCGTCATCTTGCTTTTCTAAAAATCCCTACCTTTGAAAACGTCCTGTATATTCATACTTGGTTGCTATGTTATCCAGATGGATGGATGGATTGATGGATGGTTGGATGGATGGATGGATGGATGGATGTATGGATGGATGGATGGATGGATTGATTGTTGGATGGATGGATGGATGGATGTATGGATGTATGGATGGATTGATGGATGGTTGGATGGCTTTTTGAGAAAAGAGGGATTTGATAGTGGTTTGAATGTGTGGTTTTAATATAGGGGTTTCAGAACCGCTTCATGCTCCGGTTGTGAGCTGATTCTAGCGATGGTTTTGAAATGATGTTTCATAGGAGTTTGAGTGCATGGTTTTGATAGATTGGATGCCTGACGTCACCTTAGTTTATTAGATTTTTGGCGGCCATCTTGGATTCGCCATCTTGCTTTTCTAAAAATCCCTACCTTTGAAACGTCCTGTATATTCATACTTGGTTGCTATCTCGTCCAGATGGATGGATGGATTAATGGATGGTTGGATGGATGGATGGTTGGATGGTTGGATGGATGGTTGGATGGATGTATGGATGGATGGATGGATGGATGGATTGATGGATGGATTGATGGTTGGATGGATGGATGTATGGATGGATGCATGGATGGATGGATTGATGGATGGTTGGATGGCTTTTTGAGAAAAGATTGATTTGATAGTGGTTTGAATGTGTGGTTTTAATATAGGGGTTTCAGAACCGCTTCATGACCCGGTTGTGAGCTGATTCTAGCGATGGTTTTGAAATGATGTTTCATAGGAGTTTGAGTGCATGGTTTTGATAGATTGGATGCCTGACGTCACCTTAGTTTATTAGATTTTTGGCGGCCATCTTGGATTCGCCATCTTGCTTTTCTAAAAATCCCTACCTTTGAAACGTCCTGTATATTCATACTTGGTTGCTATCTCGTCCAGATGGATGGATGGATTAATGGATGGATGGATGGTTGGATGGATGGTTGGATGGATGTATGGATGGATGGATGGATGGATGGATTGATGGTTGGATGGATGGATGTATGGATGTATGGATGGATGGATGGATTGATGGATGGTTGGATGGCTTTTTGAGAAAAGAGGGATTTGATAGTGGTTTGAATGTGTGGTTTTAATATAGGGGTTTCAGAACCGCTTCATGACGTGAGCTGATTCTAGCGATGGTTTTGAGATGATGTTTCATAGGAGTTCGAGTGCATGGTTTTGATAGATTGGATGCTTGACGTGACATTAGTTTATTAGATTTTTGGCGGCCATCTTGGATTCGCCATCTTGCTTTTCTAAAAATCCCTACCTTTGAAACGTCCTGTATATTCATACTTGGTTGCTATCTCGTCCAGTAGCATACTGTATATTTATTTTATAATTTTGAAATGGTATGCCGATCTTAGATATAAAGTTTATATTTTTATCGACCATCTTGAGGGTATGAAACTTGGTCATATTGTTAATTAATAATAATAAATACATTGTTTTTTCTTAAAAATATTGTTTGTTTTATTTTATTTTATAAGTAAGATATGCATTTCAAGCGTGCGGCTATCACAGAAGCAGACAGCCGTTGCGGTTTCCGCTGGAAACATGTTTAGACCTGTTTGAAGTACATTGAGAAGCGCGATAGCAAGCCGGGTAATTTATTCAGGAATTCTCTAGAAACAAAGACCATCTTGATGGTCAGCCATTTTGTCTGACGTCACCTTAGTTTGGCTAGTGACCGTGAGAGGATGCTGCATTATGGTAATCATGAGAGATGCCATTTCTTGGTTAGTGGCTGTGAGAGGGCGTCATGGTATTTGGGTTGGTAATGATGAAATCTGCCATTTCTTAGTTTGGTTAGTGGCCGTCAGAGGGCGCCACATTGGGTTGGTAATGATGAAATCCGCAATTTTTAGTTGGGTTGGTAATGATGAAATCTGCAATTTTTAGTTGGGTTGGTAATGATGAAATCTGCAATTTTTAGTTGGGTTGGTAATGATGAAATCTGCAATTTTAGTTGGGTTGGTAATGATGAAATCTGCAATTTTTAGTTGGGTTGGCGACCGCGAGGGGGCGCCACATCAGTTGGGTTGGCAGAGGGCGCCACTAGGGCGAGGGGGGTGAGGGGTAGCTGGGTGAGAGGGGGAGGAGGTCCCAGAATCGGCGTAAGTACCCTACTCCAGTGATTAGACTAATAAACCAGTCTTTCCTAAAACGATAGAATTCTGGGAATTATTTTAATAATTCGTATTTCTAGAAAGTTTTTGTATTTATATACGGGGTCCAGGAGAGGAATTAGAATCAGAATAGCGTAGTATATTTTTTGTAGGTTTATATTCCTTTTGTAATAATATACTTTTTCAATTGGACAAATTTGTTATCTTGAGTGTATATTTTGCCATTATACTGTGGACTTCCTTTTGTTTTGTTTTAATGGCCAATATAATGCTTAAATATATTTGGAAATATGGAATAATTAAAACATACACCAACGGTACAACAATATTCACCAAAATAGACAGTATCGAAAAATTGAAGCTATTTATTTTTGTTTTTTGTAATGTAATATATATTGTATGACAAAAAAAAACGAATCACCCTGTAAACGTTTTTATTTCTTAGTCAAATTTTGTACAGATATTTAGGGTGTTTAGAGTAACAAACGAATAAAGTTTCAGTGCAGAAATAGCACTTGTTATAATGAAAACTCAATAATGAGCTGATGCTCCACATAACCGAATACATTCTGCTATGCTTCGAATTAGTTGATCTATGGATTCCTATGAAAAAACAATTCCTATAGATCTTGAGGTACTACACCGATCTCTAACGGCAAGCAATCTTAGCCTCCTATCTTCTCGTTCTGTGGTTCCTCTAGATCGTCCAGAACCTCTTCTACTATGTTGCCTCGCTTCTTCAGATCAATCTCTCCAACAACGAATAACAGTTGCAACATTTCTCTGCATCCACCTGGCGATTTCACGAAATGCAATACCTGCGTCATGTAGTCCAATGATGCGACCCCTTTCAAAATCGCTTAGCTGGCAATAATTCGGTTGTCGTGGAACTCTTGGCATTTCAACACTAAATGACAAGTATAGACTGTCACAAATGAGAAAACAATTAAACCGATTAATAATAAGCAGAACAAAATTGAATTTTTTCGTTGAAGATCGGCAAAAAACGTCACAAATGTTATTGTTTTTTATCTGTTCTTTTTATCATTTATTACTTTCAACACCATAAACGTCTGTGCAAAATTTAATTAAAAAATAATCACGTTTGCATATGAGTGATGTTCTCTTTCCGATGAGCCTATCTAGTAGGCGATGATATTTTGCGACAAATTTTGTATTGTAATTTCAACGAGTTGTTTACAAGTTTAGTTATGATGGCAATTGTCAAATATAAATAATTGTTTGTAAGTTACATTAGTTCAAAGTATTTCTTTCGCCAATAAATCATGGAACTGAACAAGAAACATTATTATCAAGCGGTGATTTTTTACAATTTCAAGCGTGGCTTAAGCCGTAAAGAATGTTTTGAGGAAATCAATCGAGTGTTTGGTGACAAGTCGTGTTGCTTCGCTACCGTAAAGCGGTGGTACAATGAATTTCAACGCGGTCAAATTTCCTTGAATGACAGTTTTTGAGCTCCTAAGCAAAAAGCGGCAGTTACAGACAGAAATATTGCTCTTATTTGAAACATGATTGTAGAAGACCGGTATATTACTGTCAGAAGCATTCAAGCAACTTTAAAGATTGGTGTGAAAGGAGTAAACATTATTTTACACAAACATTTGAAGATCCGTAAGTTGTGTTCTCGGTGGATTGCCCACACGACTTGATTTCAATTCAAAAAGAAGACCGTGTCAGATGGTGCAGATCGACACTAGGTCGCTCTAACTGTGGATCGTCTCATTTGGTATACTACATCATCACATGTGATAAAACATGGGCATACGGCTATGATCCCGAAAAAAAGCAACAATCGACAGTTTGGGTCTTTGAGAGTGCGTCGGCTACAACAAAAGTTGTTCGTGAAAAAAGTCGAAACAATAAAATGGTCACCACATTTTTTCGAATTACTGGGCATGTTTCCACTGTAGCACTTGAGGATAGACGTACTGTTTATTCAGAATGATACATTACAGTTTGTTTGCCTCAGGTTCACCAAAATGTTCGCGTAAAACATCCAAGAGGAAGAATCATCTAGCATCAAGATAACTCTCGGACCCTCACTGCCACTCGAACAACTGAGTATCTGAATGCTGAAAACATAGAAATAATAGGTCATTCACCGTATAGTCAACACTTCTTCTTATTTCTACGGATAAGGGATAAATTACAGGGTTTACGGCAGAAGAAGTGGTTGATGCCTTTAAAAATGAAATAAACACACTACGGCCAGAAGATTGGAGAAAATGTTTTCAAGATTAGTTTTCACGGATGCAAAAATGCATTGGCTGTGAAGGAGAATACTTTGAAAAATTATAAATAAATAAATGTTTTTTCTAAATAAATTGAGTTTGACTTGACCAGGTTCAGCGGTAAGAGAACGGCCCTCGTTAAATTACTAATTCCACGAAACTAATCCAGTCATGCAAAGTTGAGAGACCAAACCTGAACCAAAGAGTAGAGAAGTATAAAGAGAGGACAGTCAGAAGGAGACGATAAAATACAAGAGAGATGCACGCTGTACTCCCATTTAAATAGCCAGTCGTGCAAACTAGATTACGACCGCCGCGCACAGAGGAGTATTTGTAAGGAAAAGTCGATCGAAAACCGAAAAAAAATATAATATGAACTGCACATAGTTAAAGCTTAATAATGGGTACGTCACTGAACTGTCATTTAGGTGACGTCGCACCCTCCTTACAGCCGACATGTCTGTCAAAACTCAGCCAACAAGTGCATCGCATTTCTGTTGTCTCGGTGCTCTCGTTGAAACGTAATGTATTAAGATTGTGTGCAGTGACACAATAATATTAATAACAGTAATAATCATAATGGATAATGAAGAGGAAGGTACGTACATAATTAAAGAATATATATTTTCTGCATTATATTTGATAAAGTGACATTTCTCTTCATAAACATTTGAGACTGAAAATGTAACGTTATTTTTGATTAAACAGTGTATTCAAAAGAGTTTTTGTATATCAGTTAAGCTTGGTTAAGTTACGACTTTGTGCATAACGAAAAACTTGCATATTCTTGTTAATGTTTTTGACAATGATCCGCATGTTTCCCCAAATTTTTTATTTTATTTTATTTAACTAAGACGGCAAAAATAGGTTAGTTTTGTGAAAACCCTTATTTCATATTTTTATTTCAGAATCCCAAACTAGTGTGATAAAAATGTCTAGAATATCACACTATAAAATCTTGAAACAATGTTCGAAGAAGAAAATTGATAAAAAACTCGTGTTTTTGGAAGACCATCTTAAAAATATTACTAAATGTTCTGAAAATAAACAAAGTTCACTAAAACGTACTTTAAAGAGCTTTAAATTTCAATTTAAACAAAAGTGGATAGCTGCTAGAACAAGGAAGATCGATTTTTAAAGACAAATGTACTATGGCTCAAAACCACCATAACACTAACTACCTGGAAAGTAAACCTACCTGGTCCTGGCCGGCCATTAACAGATTTCAAGGAATCGAGTTCGCCAACCAAGAGGCGAAAAACAAAGGCTTTAAGACAACAAATACCTTGCGAACTGTTAACTAATGCTGCTCAAATGAGTCAGCGTGCTGAAGGACATAGTGACGCGTCTAGAGTAATAAAAGATATTCTTTATACCCCAGAAACAGCAAAAAATATAGAGAATGTGTTACTTCTACTCAAATAGATATTATCAAAAAGCACACTCCATCACAAGCATTATCAATTTTTGTGGAAGCTGATTTGACGAGAAAGCAATACGAAGTAATTCAATCTGCCAACAAGAACATCTATCCTTGTTATTCGCTTCTAAAAAAAGCGAAACAAGAGTATTATCCATGACCAGAGTCGATGAGAGTTACAGAAACGTGTTCTGAAATTAACCTACAAGATCTTCTACATCACATGTCTATGCGCTTGTGTGAATATTTAGATGAAGTGGTTGAAACCTTAAATGGAGAACAAAGAAGTAATTTAGAGCTATTATCAAAATGGAGTTGTGATGGCTCGCAACAACAAACATTTAAATAAAAATTTCAAACTAGTACAGACAGTGATGCAAACATCTTTCAAAGTTCATTTGTGCCGCTACGGCTCATATGCCATATTGGAGACCAGAAGAAAATAATTTGGCAAAACCCAGTCCCATCTTCTACAAGATATTGCCGCCCAATACGAATTCGTTTTGTACACGAAACTAAAGGTATCACAAATGAAGAAGTCGGCTATGTGGAAGAACAAATAAAAAACTTGAGAAACACTGAAATAACGAAAGATTTTGGAGGTATACTTCAAATAAAGCACACATTGGCGCTTACAATGATCGATGCAAAGGTTTGCAATGCTGTGACAAACACGACATCGACTATGAGGTGTTATATATGCAGGCAAACGTCAAAAGATTTCAACAATTTTAATAAAAAAAACAACAGAAAACCCAGATGCCCTTAAATTTGGATTATTAATTCTACACGCAAGGATTCGATTTTTTGAATGTTGACGCAAGAAGATAAAAAAATCGTGGCTGAAACGAAACAGAAAATACAAAATATTTTTAAAGTGGAAATGGGGCTGCTGGTGGATATCCCCAAGGCTGGTTTCGGGAACACTAATGACGGGAATACGTAGATTTTTCTCAGATCCCCAAACTTCTTCCCGCATCACAGGAGTTGACATTAGACTTATTAAAAGATGTAACATCATTTTAGAGACTTTGTCATGTGGACATAAAATTGATGTCAATAAATTTGACAATTTTGCAGAACAGACAGCAAAACTTTACGTTGAAATGTATGGATGGTAACCAATGACTCCGACAATGAATAAAATATTGAGGCATGGCGCCACAGTCAGTAACCATGCTATTCTGCCTATTGGCCAACTATCGGAAGAGGCGGCTGAGGCCCGAAATAAACACTTCCGCATGTATAGGCAGAATTATTCAAGAAAGATTTTGCGAGAAAGCTGTAATAGAGATATTTTAAACAGACTTTCTGCTAAGTTCTGATCCTCTTTTGAGTAGTACAAGAAAAAGACTTTAGAAAACAAGTAAACCTTTTTCCAGTGAGACATTGGAGCTCTTGCTACCGGAAACATTGGACGTACCATTATATATATATATATATATATATATATATATAATATAGAATTTCATGGGGTAACTCCGCTCAAAATGCAACTGCGGACACGTGTTTCGAACTACTTGGTTCTTGTCAGCGCAGTGTAGCCAAGGAATAGGATGGGATAACCTTGGAGCTGAAAAACATCAATCAGAGACATACACAAGGGACAGCCAACCAATTGAGGCTTCAGCTAGAGTGTCCTCGATACCTTGTGTATGTCTCTGATTGATGTTTTTCAGCTCCAATGTTATCCCATCCTATTCCTTGGCTACACTGCGCTGACGAGAACCAAGTAGTTCGAAACACGTGTCCGCAGTTGCATACAATGAAATAAAGGTAATAACAATATGACAACTGGTTGTCAATTAGAAAGCAAGAAGATTTTCAATTTTTCAATACATTTGTATATTTGGCAAAGAATTGTAATATATTTTATATATATATATATATATATATATATATATAAAGTATAGAATTTCATGGGGTAACTCCGCTCAAAATGCAACTGCGGACACGTGTTTCGAACTACTTGGTTCTCGTCAGCGCAGTGTAGCCAAGGAATAGGATGGGATAACCTTGGAGCTGAAAAACATCAATCAGAGACATACACAAGGGACAGCCTACCAATTGAGGCTTCAGCTAGAGTGTCCTCGATACTGAGAATGAATCTAACGTCGCCGCGAGGTAGACATTGTCCACCTGCAAGCCATCTGAACCCACAGGATAACAATAAAGAAAAGAAATATTGCGGATTATAGAATAATAAAGTATAGAATTTCATGGGGTAACTCCGCTCAAAATGCAACTGCGGACACGTGTTTCGAACTACTTGGTTCTCGTCAGCGCAGTGTAGCCAAGGAATAGGATGGGATAACCTTGGAGCTGAAAAACATCAATCAGAGACATACACAAGGGACAGCCTACCAATTGAGGCTTCAGCTAGAGTGTCCTCGATACTGAGAATGAATCTAACGTCGCCGCGAGGTAGACATTGTCCACCTGCAAGCCATCTGAACCCACAGGATAACAATAAAGAAAAGAAATATTGCGGATTATAGAATAATAAAGTATAGAATTTCATGGGGTAACTCCGCTCAAAATGCAACTGCGGACACGTGTTTCGAACTACTTGGTTCTCGTCAGCGCAGTGTAGCCAAGGAATAGGATGGGATAACCTTGGAGCTGAAAAACATCAATCAGAGACATACACAAGGGACAGCCTACCAATTGAGGCTTCAGCTAGAGTGTCCTCGATACTGAGAATGAATCTAACGTCGCCGCGAGGTAGACATTGTCAACTTGCGTGCCATCCGAACCCAGGAAAGATAATCAATAAAGGAATTATCGCGGATACATAAAATAAAACAAGAAAAAGAGAATATTGGGTAAAATCCGCTGTAGTGCAACCGTAGACACGTGTTTCTGACTAATTGGTCGTCATCAGTACGGTGTAGCCAAGGAATAAGGTGGGATATCCTTGGAGATAGAAGCATATACGGAAGACCATCAGGTGACAGACCACCATTTGCAGCTTCAGTTAGAAGATCTTCGGTTTTGAAGACAACAACTAACATCGCCACGAGGAAGACATTGTCAACCTGCGTGCCATCCGAACCCAGGAAAGATAATGATGACGACCAATTAGTCAGAAACACGTGTCTACGGTTACACTACAGCGGATTTTACCCAATATTCTCTTTTTCTTGTTCTATTTTATGTATCCGCGATAATTCCTTTATTGATTATCTTTCCTGGGAAATTTTTTAAAAACCACTTTTTCGGTATCAGAAAACTTCAAAACGTGGACATATGCAAAAATCTCGAGGTCGAAAATTTTCATCATCACAATACGTATAAGAAAGTAAAAAGTCGACAATCCTGTATTCTTCGGCGTTGATCATTTTGTTCTAATGCATTAACTTTTCGAGCTATGTACGGTTTAAATTTGTGTTTTCCTAAAATACTATGGACTGTAGTTTTTGATACCCTAATATTATGTGCAATTTCGCGAGTCGAAGTTCGTGAATTTTCTTGTAGTGCAAGAAGAACATCATATTCCGTATCTTCGGCGAATCTACGTCGCTGTGTTTTAGGTTTTTTAAATGATCCATAATTTCTCAAATTCGTTTCAATTCTCTGAAATATATTCGAATCTGGAACTTCTCTGTCTGGAAAAAGAACGCTGTAACGCCGAACTGCTTGAAGACGATTTTTATTACATTCAAAAAACACTCAGCCGCTCAGTCTAAAAAATACATATTTTAGAAATCTCTTCTGCACTCTCTCCAAAGCAAGTTGCTGCTACACTTAGCAAGGGTACCGTATTATTGTTGCGTACTCCAATTTTGGACGAACCAGTGTATAATATAGGGTGGTAAATATTGACAGATTCGAAAAGCCTCTACAAGACCTTATTACGAAGCCAAGCGTGTGTGAAGCAGAAGAACAAATAGATTGTATGTGGCTAGTGAAGTCCAAACGAGAGTCAAATAACACACCCAGATCTTTAATATTGGTCTGCCTAGCTATGATTACTGAGTCCACAGAATAGTTAAATAAGACCGGTTTGTTAATTTTTGTGAATGTCACAACTGCACATTTATTAACACTCAGCTTAATTTTGTTTTCGTGACACCAGATGTTAATAATTGAAATGTTTGTTTGTAAGTGATGGCAATCGGACAATTCGTTGATTTTCGAGAATATTTTCAAATCATCTGCGTAGGCAAGTACCCCGCAATCCAATCTATTTAATAGATCATTCATGTACACATTGAATAATAAAGGCCCTAGATTGGATGCTTGAGGTACCCCCGACGTGATCGTAAATACGTCCGAACTGTAACCATTATAGTGCACATAACTCGTCTGTTCTCAAGGTATGAAGCGATTAAATCCGTAAGAGAAGCTGAGAAACCGATAGAACCCAGATTGAGCAGTAGTATATTATGGTCAATGGTGTCGAATGCCTTTGCGAAGTCAGTGTATAAGACATCCACCTGTTGCCTTTTGTCCATTAATGTACTTAGATATTGAGTAATTTCAGCCAAATTAGACAGTGTAGACCTTCCTATCATAAAACCATGTTGTACTGTAGAGATGTAAGGTCTTACGCAGCTGTATATCTTGTTATACAGTAAATGTTCAAATACATTGGAGCACGTAGACAGAATGTTAATACTGTTAATAGGCCTATAATTGGAAATGTCATTTTTATTTCCCTTTTTAAATACAGGATTGATCTTACTCAATTTACAGACTTCAGGAAATGTTGATGTACGAAGAGATAAATTGAAGATTGCGCATAAAGGCTCGCTTAAGAGTGACGCATATCTCGGTATAAGTTGGGAATCCCATCGTGACCAGTGACCAAATCCATCCTAATCCTTTTCAAAGAAATTTTAACTTCATCAATATGAAACGGGTTTACGTAGAAACAGTTGGAGACCTCTGGAACACTCAAGACACGCGATATTCAACGAGGTTGGTAAACATCAGAGAAGTTTTTTGCGAAGGCTAGGCCTCAACAATCTGATGTGGCTCTGTAATGTCATCATCGCCACCATTTTTCATGCATCCCGGAATTCTAGACCTGCCAGCCCTACTGCTTATATAACCCCAGAACGATTTGGGATCGCTTGAAATTTCATTCTCAACAGAAGACAAATAAACTTGATATGCACTTTTAGTTTGCTTCTTAACCTTAGCGCGTATTCTTTGGAACTCACCAAAGTCATTATCAGAGCCTGCGGTCCTCCACCTTTTGTAGTAATATTCTTTTAACTTTAGCAACTTTATTAGCGCCTTATTGTACCACAGGGGATATTTACGGGAAGTTGTAGTGAGTTTGGGTGCATGTTTATCTATGATGGAATAAATTCTGGAATAGAAGTATGAGACTGCCATGTTAACGTTGATACAAGAGTTTAAATAGGGCCAGTCACTATGAGCCAGTTCACTAAAGATACGTTCAAAGTCAGTCTTACGGAAATTGTACCTTACATTGTTATTCGAAGGAAAATTCTTTGTATGATTATCACCTTATACACTTAAAGTAATGTTTAAGGCTGGGTGGTATCTATCTTCAGGTACTAATGGTATTTTATCATTTGCAACAGTAACCGGTGAATTAATGTTAGTCAGGACTAAGTCTAATATCTTATTATCAGAGTTTAGCACACTATACTATATGCGGTATATGCCACAATAAGAACAAACGACAGGTACCTATTTTCTATATGTGTGCGTCTGCCATATACAATAACGACATTTCAGTAAATTTTTATATTATTTTTTGGAATCTTGTACTTGTACTTGTATTTTTGAGGGCGTATATAGAATTTCATTTCATTTTTGTCATTAAGAAAATGTACTGTAAACATTCACGCGGCGCAGAAGAAAATAATAATGTGCAATCCTGCTCCTGATCGCAATTTTTTTGATTTTGATATAGAAATGCAACGAATTGCAGTAAATATTGCAGTGCATTTTATAGGCAGATATATTATCTTCCAAATTTGGTGAATAGCTTTACTCGGACAAATCCTGCTAGTAGTTAAAGTTTAGTCAAAGTAGTTATTCTCTGATATTCAACACATGTATGAAGAAACAATTCTACAAAATAAAGTAATGCAATTTTTAAATACAAAATTGTAGCCCCGTATAGTAGAAGAAACACTCGTTATGGTGATATGTAACACATTAGTAATCGTTGATAGAGTATTAGCTAATTTAACCACACATTCAATGCACGAATGTCGGCCTTTCTTGGGAGTAATCGAAACGCTCAACTTTAAGATAGTTTAAACAATAGTTGTAGCTTCAAACAAAAAGAAAATTTGATAAATGATACTTTTGTTTGTACACTTTACTATAGTAACAATTTCGAACGTCCAGGATGACATCGTCAAAACGCATTTTTGCATATATTTCAATGGAGTGGAACCACATGTCCACTCTTTAAATTGGAACGTGCAATGACTGAAATTATCAGAGACCACGTATGTATATACGTAAGTTATCATATTGTGTTAGTGAGGAAGCGGCAAGATTTTCATACTTTCCTATGTTCCATTCTGCAATGTCTTACTGCATAATAACATGGCGAAATTCCATTGATACAAAAAGGATATTTGTACTACAAGAGGGCTATGTTTTCTACCTAGCTATAAATAAAACGATTTAAAAGGTGAAAAAAAAACAAAAATTTTTCAACGTAAGAACCATTGACACTAAGACACTTATTCCAACGGTTCTTTAAAAACCCTATGCCTTCGAAAAATATTTCTTTTAGTAATTCCGCAAAATACAATCCTACAGCGTTTTCCAAGTCCCTATTCGATAAAAATGGAGGCCCTCTCAAATCCTTTTTAAGTTCTAGAAAGAGATAATACTCACATTGGGCGAGATCAGGATTGTAGGATGCATGTTGCATTTCCTTAAGGCCGCATTCTTTTATTGTTGCTGGAAAAATTTGTAACTTATGCACCTAGCAGTGGTCGTATAGAAGCAGAGTTTTCTGATCAAAATTGGGGTTTCTTTGTCTCGCGTATAGCTGTGTTCAATTTCTTAATTGTAGCATGGTAGATGTTGTGTAGTCCATTTTGGTATATGCTCAATTAAGAAAACCCCACCCGCGTCCCAGTAAATTGTGGCAATCACCTTTTCCGCAGAAAATTGCGTTCTTGCTTTCTTGGGCGGTGGAAAGCCCTTATGAACCCATTGCATAGACTCTTTTTTCGTGGAAGGGTACCAGTGGTGAACCCAAGTGTCATTCCCAGTTACAATTCTATTTAACAAGTTTTGCTCTTGAGATGAGTTAAATTCTCGTCAGAAATTTGTCATCTACACAATTTTTGATCGGGGTTGACCAGCCTGAAAATCCATCGCGCATACATATTCCACTAGAAAATTACATGTCAGCATTTTACCATATAGGTCTTTCAATTTGCTAGCTAGCCAGCGTAAATTAACTATCTCGTTAATTTGTCTAAATATAGTAGATATCTCTTGAAGTATACGTAAGATATCATATTGTGTTAGTGAGGAAGCGGCAAGATTTTCATACTTTCCTATGTTCCATTCTGCAATGCCCTACTGCATAATAACATGGAGAAATGCCGTTGATATAAAAAGGATATTTTTACTACAAAAGAGGGCTATGGTTTCAAAATTTTGTTTTTCAACGTAAGAACCATCAACACTAACACACTTATTTCAACGTTTCTTTAATAATGCTATGCCTTCAAAAAAGAATTCTTCAGTCCCAGAAAACTGTCACTTTTTCCGTAGAAATTGCGTTTTTGCCTTCTTGGGCGGTGAAGAGCCCTTATGTACCGATTGCATGGACTATGGTTTCGTGGGAGGATCCCAGTGGTGTACCCAAGTTTCATTCCCAGTTACAATTCTATTTCAGAAGTTTACATTTTGTGATAAATGAGTCAAATTGCTCATTTCCAAATCTTCGTGCAAAATTTTAAAAACACCCATTTCTGATATTCCTATATATCTACCTAGCAATAACTGAAACTTTTACTCAGCGGTTAGTGAATTCAAATCTTCAACTTTGTTGATGATTTCTTCAGTTCGTCCTTCTAGAGGTCTTTCACACTTTTGGTCATCATGAATGAATTCTAGGCCCTATTTAAACTACTTACATAAAAATTTGACTTGGAAATGGGACGGGGTATTTTCTGCATACACACTTACATTTCTCTCATGGATAGTCTTCCGGCTACTGCCTTTTTTAGATAAAAATTTTAATATATAAACGAATGTAAAAGTAACAAAGTTAAGCGACACTATAAAATGTGTGATGTAAGTTAATTGTCGCGCTAGCATATTGTTTTCATAGCTAGATAGATAACATAGAAAACTTCGCTCGTAGTTAAAATCAAATTAAAAGATTTACATTTACCGACCTATTTTTTTTTTGTTTCACAGTTTGGCTGACTCTTATTTTATCAATTATTTAATTTGCAATTTTCCTATTGATTCTAAAATGTTATGTGAAAGTGTACTTGTACATTTGTTCCATATAAGAGAATCCCACTTTACATAAGTGTAGACGACAGATTATTTGAATTCAAAATATCAAATGCAAATTTTATCAATCGGCTTCATCTTAAATAAAATTGCAACAAAATTTAGATAGAACGCGCTAGTAGCAGCATAAATTAAAGTCATTCTCTTATTTAAATACTCATTTTATGTGCAAGTCTAGGTGCATTTCCAGAATGGGGTTTCTATGTAAAAAATAATGGAACTAGGATGATTCCAATACCGAGTAGAACATGTTTTAGACTACATTTTAGTCTGTTTTCTAACAATTAATTTGCGGTTTCTTATTGAGTATATTGTGATTAGTAAACCGTTATTATTATTAGTGTTATAATTTGTTCATACCTATTTCGTAGTTAGAAGCACTTACCAATGTTCAACGTGAATTCCAATCGCTTCAAATTCACCATCTATACGAGAAAGGTCATTCACTATAGTACCCATTTTCTTCGAAAAGATAGCGTCTATGACTGTACACACAATAGCAGTAGTACTTGATATAGCTTTGCTGAAATCCCTAATCAATACGAACACGTCAAAAATATTTACATCTTCTTCAAAATAAAGCAAAAAATTTAACTCCATTAAGACCATAAAATTGCAAAGCAATAAGGACATTATCAGCAAAAATTGCAGAGTATGGACTGCTATTACCCCACGCGTTATTTCGTAATATCTTATCTTATTGTCGTGGACAATTTTATAATTACACAAGAAAAGAATCCGACAAACAAGTTGAAAAGGATTTATGGAATCGAAAATATCGCGCAATTTTGGTGTGCATTTTTCCAAAAAATTTCTGTACATGACTACGACAGTACAAATACCAAATGGCTAAAACAGTTTCTCTTACGTTGTAGTTGAATGAAAACTTAATATAATAACGCACTGCTCCAAAAATTCATTACTATATATACATATTAACAATAGCGTTTCCGAAAAACAAATATGTCTTAATGAACATTACATTATTAAAATGATCTACAGTATTTCTTATTATTATGATTATTAGATACTAAATTATTCATAGCTAATGTTTGAATATCTAAGTAAGTAGTAAAAAAATTCTTTAAAGGTAAACTGTTTGTCTTTAAGACGTGACGACTTTAATCTAGTATATTTATTATATATATAAATATATAAGAGGAGGAATATATCGACCGTAATCAATTTAAAGTAAAGTAAATTAGTTGGGTGTTCGGTCAATTCTTTAATTAAACAATTTGTTCAAAAGCTCAATATTTTGTCATTTATTTATAACTTCATCGGGACCTATTAAACTATAAATTACAAATAACAGAAAGTGCTGTCAAACTTACAACTATAAATTAAAATTGACAACATAAGTCAAAAACATAAAACAATTTTTGGGAACTACTATTAAAAACATCATACAGGTAATAAATAATTAAAAAATATAAGGTAAATAAAAAGTAGATTCAAAAGTAAAGAACTCAAAACAAGTACTAATTTGAAATATGCAACATATTACAATAAATATTACTTAATTGATTAACATCAGATTTAAAATGAATTGCATCAATATCTCTATTAATGTGAACTATTTCTAAAAATATTCTTTTTTTATAGTGTGATTCAAAATCCAAAATCATTGAATTGCCAAAATGAAAATTATGCTTTAAATTTTGGGAATGTATTGCCAGGGCACATGACTTTTTACCTAAACGAACATCACTTTTGTGTTGTGTAATCCTTGACTTTAATGTTTGTGAAGTGTGGCCAATATATCAACCACTACAATCATTACAAAGGATCCTATAAATTACATCACTATTTAACAAAAGTGGTGTTTTATCTTTTAATTTAGAAAAAATGCCACGATTAGTTACCATGTTATAATTAGCGATTTTTATATTACTGAAAAGTTTGAAATAAGAAACTATTTTTTCCGTAAAGCCTGTTACATATAATCTCTCCAAATTTACCTCTAACATTTTAAAAACGGCTTTATCTAATAGAACTTCATATAATATTATTGATACTTTTTCTTTTGTAAATTGTATGAAAGGTGTTACGCTACCAAATGATTATGTTTTAATTTCCTTGAATGTTGTGTCTCTATTCACAAACATACCAATTAATTTAGTGTTTATACAGGGTGAGTCATTAGTAGCCGCTTCTACGATTGCTCTTTTGTGTTTTAAATAAAAGAAAAAACAATTAGTGGAAGATCCATGGTTGCTTGTGGCGCATATTTCAAAAATACTTTGAACTCTGACGCACTTGTGGTTTCACCGGAAATACACGGAACTTAGTTTTTTTAAATGACTCACCCTATATATTTTTGTATTTTCTTGTACTGCTTTAAATTGTCTGTTCAACTGCTTTTCCTTTTTCAAAATTGAACCAATAGTTTTTGAGTTATTAATTTTGTTTGAAAATATTTGACCAAAACAAGTGTTCAGAAAAAAATCATTTTCACATTGTTTTTAAAAGTAAAAACATTAACTTTGGTGGTGCTTGTAGCCAAGAAAATTCTGCATCATTTGGTAAGGCTGCACTCGACAATACCTCAAAAAACTATGTTTTTTCAAAGCTTACATCCTGAAATTTTCACATACCAAAACCTTATTTTTTTTAAATAGAACACCCAGTATTTTATTGAGGCATTTTGTTCCTTTTTTTATTCTCTTTCGTTTTTGTTAACAATGTCTTATACCCATCTTTTGTAATTTCTAAGATAAAACACTAAAAGAGCAATTAGCGGTCAATTGAAGAACTACGAGCGCTATTGTTCTATGCACCAAAATATTTGTTCAACCAATGGAAGGCAGGAATGGCGCCCGACTTCCTTAGTCAACTGTCAAACAAAGTAAATGTTAAATCCAACCATCCCAAAAGTAATAATTTTACAGATTGAAGAGCATCGCATTTCAATTTCTTAATTCCGGCAATGACCAGTTCCAGTATTTCATTTTTGACACTGTTGGTTAACATCGAAATAAAATAAAGGTTATTTTTAATGACATCCTTGAAGATGTCTTCAAAAAGTTTTGAAAATCCGTCCGTAGATAGCGAAGATACGCTGCTCCATTAACATTTCCATCAAAGAAATAAAGTCCAATTATGTAACTACCCACTATTCCTCCCCACAGTTTTAATGACCAACAACTTTGAAAGTTTACAGGTGTGATAAAGTGGGGGGGGGGTTATGTGTTATAATAACGGAAATTGTGACGACGAACTTATTCACTTTAATATAAGGTGGCTCCCTTGGATAAACAACAAGAAATTGAGAAAGCCAGGATAATTTATCTGCTGCTAATTGACAAAAATGTACGCGATTCTGAAAATGTCTTTCATCAAACTCTGTTTATGAATATGCTAAGGGTGAATTTCATATTTCCTAGTAATTCTAAATTCTCAAATTTGACTTACATCTAACTGACGAATAATTTTCGTAGTACTAGTTTGGGGGTGTTCGACTAGCAAAGAGTTTCTTTCAGATTCACCAAAAACGTCAATCATATCTATTACCTATTCATAAGGATAATTCAATTGGATTGGACAACCTTAGATACTCCTGACAGTCAAAATATGTCATACTTTTTTTACGGTTGGAGAAAATAGTAGATTGTTGTATTAGGATTAAAAATGTCTCTTTTTTCGACGAGTAAAATTGTACGAGTCGAAAAGACATTTTTAATCCGAATGGAACATACTATTTTTTCTCCGACCGAAATCATGCATTGCGATAATAAAACTAAGTAGGTAACGTTGTCATGGATATGTTGTCAAACATTAGTCATACATTAGTTGTCAAGTGAAGTGTTTATTTCAATTTTTACTTGTAAATTATGGAGTTTCAACACGTATCTCCGTCTTCAATCAATTATTTAGTTGTCATTGCATTCATTTGTGATTATTAGTGGTCCAATTTGTTGAAAACGTTGTAAAAATGGAAACTAATGAAGATTTGGGTGTTCCTGAAGACATACTAGAGTGTGCGAAAGTAGTTTCTTTGAATCTTCTCCCGCAGAAATCTAGAGAAATTTATGAGTACGCGTACCAACGGTTTATTGATTGGTGCAAAAGAAAAAATGTTCAGGTGTATTCAGAAGATGTAGTTATTAGGTATTTCTCAAACTTAGCAAATAAAATGAAGCCGTCTACGCTTTGGTCACAATATTCCATGTTGCGGTCAACGTTCGATATAAAGAAGGGTACCTATCAATATGAGTAAATATTCAAAGTTGTGTGCCTTTCTCAAGAGACAGAGTGAGGGATATTTACCAAAAAAGTCGCGAGTATTTACAAAGGAGCAAGTGGATAACTTTTTGGACAATGCACCTGATAATTTATATTTGATGCAGAAGGTAGGTACTTTCAAAATAAAAGAATAACATTTTTAAAGAGTTTCTTTATAGGTTGTCTTAGTATTGGGGGTTGCAGGAGCAATGAGGTGTGATGAAATCGTGAAATTAAGAATTGATAATGTTGAAGATGTGAAATCCGCCTTAATTATAAAAATTCCCGATACCAAATCGAAGAGGTCACGTTCCTTTACTGTGTTGGGAGAAAATTATTTAAGTGTTTATCGAAAATGTATTGCTTTACGTCCACCCAGATTGGTAGAACGTCGATTATTTCTCAGATATGTTAATGGAAAGTGTCATCGAATGGTGGTTGGTATTCACAAAATCAGTGCCGTCGCGCAAGAAGTAGCAAAATTTTTGAATCTGGACAACTGGAAAGAGTATACCGGACACGCATTACGACGAACGTCTGCTATTCTTTTGGTTGACGGCGGTGGTGACTTAACATGTCTTAAAAGACACGGAGGTTGGAGATCAAGCACTGGCGGAATCCTACATTGAAGAGTCACGTTTGAACAAAGAAAACATTGCGAAAAGGATATTGGGAGATGTAGATGATAGTGGTAGTACTGGACGAAGCGCCGATATCATTTCTGATAATAATATCACAATTGCAAAAAACGTGTTGGACCGCTTAGATCGCTCTAAGAATGGGGCTACTGATGGCAGGGGTTTATTTAATTTTAACAAGTGCTTAAATTGTACATTCAACATTAATGTGAATAAATGAAAATCGTTAAATAATAAATTAAAACTATGAATACTTTTTTATCCTAGGATTAAAAATAACCACTTTTACTTCCTAGGATTAAAAGTGAATATTTTTGTTGCTTAGATACCACTTTCTTGGATCAGTATGGAAAATGACAACCTTAAATACTCCTGACAGTCAAAATATGTCATACTTTTTTTACGGTTGGAGAAAAAGAATATTTTTAGAAATGGTTCACATTAATAGAGATTTTGATGCAATTAATTTTAAATCTGATGTTAATCAATTAAGTAATATTTATTGTAATATCTTCATTATTTCAAATTAGTATTTGTTTTGAGTTCTTTACTTTTGAATCTACTTTTTATTTACTTTATATTTTTTATTAATTTATTACCTGTATGATGTTTTTAATAGCAGTTGCCAAAAATTGTTTTATGTTTTTGACTTATGTTGTCAATTTTAATTTATAGTTTAAGTTTGACAGTACTTTCTGTTATTTGTAATTTACAGTTTAATAGCTCCCGATAAAGTTATAAATAAATGACGAAATATTGAGCTTTTGAAAAAATTGTTTAATTAAAGAATAGACCGAACACCCAACTAATTTACATTACTATAAATATATCTACCGTATACTTTTTTTCCAGATAAATTTTCAGTTTTTAACGAAAGTTTTTGTTGCTGGGTAACTGTACGAAACAAATTGCCTCCTCGTCGGAAATTTGTTGAATCCAGTTACAATTTATCAACTAAATATGAGTTTCAAAATGGAAGATTTATAATTTATCCGGAAATAAAAAGAAAGCTCGAATGTGATTCAGTAGGATAATTTACTAAATGTGTAAACAATTACTGAAACATTTATTACATACTTAGTAATTATATTATAATTAATTAAAATACAGTTATTAAAACTACAGTTCTTATTCACGTTGTGAAGATTGGGTACAATGAGTTTGTAGATTTTATGTCATAACAACACTTCACAGCGAACATTATGTAACAACAAAACTTACGGTTGCGTTGGCTTTTACATTTCATTTAGACAATTTTAAAATTCGTTGATTTTATGACATAATAAGAAAGCACAAATTATCGTCGGGTCAACCAAAGATAAACAACTTTTTTGGAAATTTAAAATTAAACTTTTTCCGCTGTCAAAGTGACAAAACAATCCCGACTTATTGTTTTTTTTTACACGTGCATTAAGTTATCATTTATACAGAATGTTCGACAACGATGAGACAACACTTTCTTATACGTAGGATAAGGCAGTATTGCGATGAATATTTTTGACCTCGAGAGTTTTGCAGATGTCGACGTTTTGAGGGCCCCCGATACAGAAAAAGTGGTTTTTAAAACTCTCTCTCTCTCTCTCTCTCTCTTTCTCTCCTCCCCCCCTCTCCCTCTTGAGATCTGATTAGATTTTCAGTAAAATTGGTAGAGAGGAAATAGTAGTTTACTTCAGTAAAAAAAATAGACGTTTACCAATATTTCATCAATTACTAAGTTAGACAAATTTATAAGGATTTCAAAAATTTTTCGAAATCCCTACCGGAAGTAGGTCTTTTGCTCTTATCGAAAATCAGTTCTTTTCGAATACCTCGCAAGTCCTTTATCACTGCAATGTAAAATCTTGATATTATTTTCTGAGAATGTGTGGTTATATTCTATTAAATGATTTGCAAAAGTTGAATCTGTTTTTTGTAATCTATAAGACCTTATGTGTCCTTTGATTCTTGTGTTAAAACTTCTGCCAGTCTGTATACTCCTTTACAATCATTACAAAATAGTTTATAGACCCCTGATTTGGCTAACTTATTTTGTGTACATTTACCATTAAACAACACCCTTTGTAATGTGGTTTAAATGCTACTACTAATTCTTTGTTATTTTTTTCAATAATTTTTCTTATATTCTCGCTCATATTTCCAAAATAGGTTAGAGAAACATATTTACGGTTATTGGTTGTTTTTACCTGAGGATAGGTCTGATAAATTGTTTTGTTCTTTAATTTAGCTGTTAAAACCCTATCCACTATATTGGAATTACGTATATCCGTTGTTACAAGCTATCTGTTTCAAAGTTGAAATTTCTGTATTAAGATGCTCTTCAGTTAGTGGGAGTGAATTAAAAAAAAGGCTAATTTATGTTTCCAAGGGTGTAATGAATCTGACGGGATAATCGCATCTGTATACTATTTTCTTTGGATATCGTTAAATTTAGGAATTCCAACTTATTATTTTCTTCTCTGATGTAAAAACAATATTAGGGTGAATAGAATTTATAAAATTTAAAAAGTTATTATTTTTTAATTAATAACTTTTTATTTTACTTATATCCATGCCATCCATATATATTTATCAATAGCACAAAAGAATTTAGAGCTGAGTTTAAAATAATTGTTGTATAAGAAATTTCAATATTTGGACCTGAAGTAACACATTTACTCAGAGGTTTATTCTTTTCAGAAGATAAAAGTATTTCAAACTTAATTTAGCACAACTTTTTTATAATTTGAAACGCACATACGTATAAGAAAGTCGTGTCGGCCACATCTATTTTTTTTTTAATTGAATGCCATGCATTTTTATAAATTTTATAATAGCCCTATAACAGTTGATTAGCCCTAATCTCAATTGGTAGGTGATTCTTCGTAAAAAATTGTCCAACTTTTGAGAAACTGCTAGAAAAGAACGATTTATAATGAAAGATCTATTATTGGCTTAATTAGTAGAAATCTCATTTCAATATCTAAATTTAAAGTTTATTTCGATATTTCAATGGATGTTCTTTAGAGTTACATACCATTCCCATAAAATAGAAATACTAAAAGGAGTTAAATAAAACATCCTGTATATTTACATGCAACGGAAAAGTACTTTGTAGTTTTGAAGTTTGCTAATTCCAATCATAGGTTTGCCGACTTAAATCTAATGTTATCTATAACAAATATAACAGTTAAAATAAAAATTGAATATTTCTCTGATTAAATAATTAATAGAAAATACCATACCATGAATTACTGGGTTTTCAACGTCAAACGATTTTTCCAAGTGTCCTTTCACTGCTGTATATCTTTCAGCTATGAGCAAGGCTAGATGACCATATCGTAGTTATACCAACATGTTGATCAAGTAGGGAACAATATAACCGATATCAAGGGCCGCTGAATAGAAATTATGTAATTCCTTCAGTAATAACTCAGCGAAAAAGTGATCTGCTATGCAATACGATAGATAGATAAGACGAATGAAGGCAAGGAAGAGGCTAAAATACCAAATTTTCCTAAAACGTAATAACAATAACTTATTCTTTGTACGAGAAATTTCTTAATAATAGGTGAAATTAAAAAAAAAATAAAAATATTTAGAAGTACAAGGTAACGAGAGATTTTGAAAATACAACAATAACTTATTCTTTGTACGAGAAATTTCTTAATAATAGGTGAAATTAAAAAATAAATAAAAATATTTAGAAGTACAAGGTAACGAGAGACTTTGAAAATGTTATTATATTAAAACTAGGCGTAGGTTACTATGGATTTATTTGTCAAATGATTTGACATTTTATGCCATTTAGTAATCATGTAGCCAAGATCCGGTGAGCGACTTTCTTTTGTAATCAAAGCGTATTACAAAAATAATGACTCTTGGTCGCAGCGCAGCGGAAATGTCGGATTAATTTCAATATTCCTCGTCACGGTAGAGTTCCATCTGTTCACGCCATAAAAGAGTGGGCTCGTAAATTTGAGGAAAACGAAACAGCGAACAATGTCAAACGCACATGGCCAAACAGAAATATGAGACTTTTGGATAATATTGATCGATTTAGAGTACCTATACAGCGCAGTCCGAAGCTTCCCAGTCGAAAACATGTTCAGGCAATTGGATTAGCTAGGACAACTTTTATCCGAATTTTACACAAGGATCTCCATTTCCATCCTTAGAAGATCCAGATTGTTCAAGCACTAAGCCAACAGATCAATCTTGTCGCCTGCATGTCGCTGAAAGGATGGTACCAGAAGAAATTAGTGTTCATAATTTATGGATGTCTGATGAGGCGCATTTCAATTTATGAAAAGCAACCGTTACTGGCCCTTGAAAAATCCAGAGGAATATCACCAACAACCATTGCACAATCTGAAGGTAACGGTATGGTGTGCTATGTCTTCTATGGGAAATATTGGTCTCTACTTTTTTGAGGATCAGAATGAAAATACTGTAACAGTCAATTCTGCACGCTATGCTGATATGATAAACCAGTTTCTAAGACAGGAATTGAACCTACTTTCACAAAAAAAACAACCAGAATACATGGTTTCAGCAAGACGGTACTAATGCACATACCACAAGGGTATCAAAGTCTGCTGTGCGACGACTGTTTCCAGATCGCGTTATTTCTAAACACTCGGATCTTGAGTGGTATCCAAGATTGCTAGACGGCGCGCGATTACTTTTTGTGAGGTTATCTCAAGAGCAAGGTTTTTATTGAAAAACCACGAGATATTCCGGCGACATTGCCAACATTCCGTTAGATATGTTGCGGCGTCTTATGCAGAATTTCAACAACAGACTTCAGGAAGTTATAGAAAAAAAGAGGATTTTTATGAAATAAAATTGGCCAATATTTGTCTTTTTACAACGTAAATAAAACATACAAACTTGTTGAACTACACTTTAATAACTTAAAACGGAAAATTCTTTCATCACACAGTAGCTTCTTCAGCAATTGCTGAAGGAGAAAGCTATTAATGTGTAGTTGTGCAAGTTTGTTTGTTTTATTTGCGTTGTAATATGGAACCACGTCAAGTAAAAGTGGAATCTATTCAATTTTTCTTTCTTCCGCTATACTGCGTTAAGTTTGTTGCTTTTCGAAAATTTCTCGTGACCATAGACCACCTTGAACTTACAAATGTTCAATGTGATTTACAGAAACTTGACGTGCACTATCTATAAGAGAAAAGTCGTTCAACATCTAAGCCATTTTCTTGGAAAATACAGCGTCTGTAATTGTGCATACAATGGCAATAAGGATGGCAGTGGCAAATTCACAACTCTCAACAAAGTCAGATATTTTGTTGTAAATTGCAAGAATGTGTCAATAATTGCAAATATCGTAAAGCAGTATGAATATAGTCAGGAAAAACTGCAGAGTATGAATTGCTATTGCCCCACAAGTAATTTCATTATATCTTATGGCATCGGTTTGAGCTATTTTGTAATTACACAAGCAAAGAGCTCGACAATAATTTTGAAAGAGATTTATAGAATCGAAAATATCGCGCAATTCGGGTATGCTTTTTCTTAAGAAGCTTCCATGCATAACTAAAATGGGATGAACACGAAATGGCTGAAATAATGTCCATTACATTGTAGTAATTTTATAGAATAACGCGCCAGCCCAAAATTTATAACATACTACAACACATAATTATAATAATGCTTTCAGAAAACAATAACTCTTAATGTACAATACATCATTAAATTAATTTATTTTAAAGATTGACATATTGCCCAATTTGGGTTTGCAATTCTCCAAGAACTTCTCATACATAACAAAGACGGTAGGAACACTAAGTATATAGCTGTAATAATTATATTTTGTTTACATTACAAGTATTATAAACAAACTTAATAGAATATCCTACCACCTCAGAAATTTATTACATTGTACTATAACATATAATAATATTTATAATGTTTTCAGAAAGTAAATAACTATTAATGGCCAATAGACCTAAGGTCTGAATAGCAAAGTGAAATAGTAGAGACGAATTTCTCTACGAATACAATTCTTTGTCTTTTCAAAAACTTAACAGCTTATATCCAATTTGGAACGAAAATAAGGCATAATGAAGATAATACCGGGTTTTCAGTTTAAAGATATTTTAATTTATAGCCATTGTTATTGTTGATGAAGCAACACAAACATACATTTTGTTAAATGGAATGATATATAATTTATTTTGTTTTATGATAGACCTTGAAGAATTAAATAAATTAACATAAGTTTATATTTGTCGATTTTAACTTTTCTGCTAAAATTCCTAAAGTTCCTATGAATAAGGAGTATCGATTAAAGAACTATTATATGCTTAATTTGTAAAGCCATCATTCCACTATGTGAATTCATTGGTTGTTTCGATAATTCGCTGCATGTTCTTTAGAATTACATACCATTAACTGAAATTAAAAATTGTAAACATAAATTAAATAGAAATATTTACATGACAGAAAAGTCCTAAAAAATTACTGTTTAAAAGTGCCAGTCACTTGGGTTTTTAGGCGATTTTATAAATGTTATAGAGAATATCATATAAACTTGAAAGTCTTAGTAAACCTACATTTCCAAAATGCATTTAATACAGCCACCTAAAACTTAATCATTTTGTACCGCAGGGTTCGGTTTCGGGTCCTTCACTATGAAATGTTTTATACAATAATGTATTGAAAATCGCGCAGCAGGGGCTGCAGGAAAGCATTCCATTTGTCGATGATGTGGAATATATGGTTACTGCAGACACTAAAAACGAATCTAATGAGGGTTACAAATAAAAACCTTAAACGAATAAACAAAAAAAAGGACGAATAAAAAGCGAATTAATGCTTACACCAAGGGAAAGAGAGGCGCGTATTATAGCTGGAAAAATAACACAATATGTTTTAACAATAAAAATAAGTACTATGGATATAATGTTTTTGATACTGGAAGTAACATTAGTAACTATCTAGGAAGAGAGATCAAAGTAGGAGTTAAATATTGTCAAATGAGCAAGCACCAAGAGGTCCTTGCCTTGCTGATGTTTCATTCCATACTGTATGGAGCACCGATATTGGAGGTAGTGCTGAGTGTTATAAAAAGCTGTTACAAGAGGCGCAGAGCAAGCTATTAATCAAAGTCGCTGCTCCATAAAAAATTTAAATAAAAATTGGTTAACAAGAAACGGCTTATGACTGAGTTTTTGGAAAAATTACGACATATTATGTTATACACATGCAAACGCATGTAACTGGAAGACTTCTCTGTATACATATTGCTGTGTATAAAAAGGAATTTACATTTAAAAACTCCTTTATCCACTCAGGTGATTGTTATGAGTTGCCATGATCTCTTACTCTCGGATGCCGTGCTTTCTCTATTTTGAAATATTCATTGTTATATGGAAAAGGTAAATAAAACAGATACTTGAAAATTTACAATTTTACAAACTCGTAAACGAATTTAAACGTTAAATTCATGCAAATAAATCATGAATTATATGATTCTCGATGCAAAATAACATTTAAAAAAATTGATACACTAAAAATATATAAAAGGTACAATTAGCATAAAATATAGGTATCAAATACTTATTTTAGATAATTAATAAAATAATAGCAATTGTCCAGGTATTACTCCAATTACCCAAGTCATTCTCACGACATGAAAATTGGTCAATCAATGACTGACCATGCACCAAATAACCAAAAACGGTATCATATTCAAGTGCAATACTAACAGAGGCTTCGAGGCTTCGATTAATCAAAAGACCTACTCGGTAAAATGCTGATGTCATTTTATACGCTATGCCATTATATAACTTCAAAAGCAAAAATTAACACTGAAATATTAATGTGGAACGCCAACTAATAAAATTTATCAGTTTCCTACATCAAGAAAATATAGATATTGCGATGATAAATGAGACTAAGTTGCTTACGAGATGATGAACATTTACATGCCCATAATTCTAAATTTCATATTAACAACATCGCACTGTATGCCGATGATCTTGCCATATATTCGCACTGATTGTCGCCAATAGTAAGAAAAAAAGACAAAGTTACAAAATAATAATAATAATAAAAATAAATTGTTTTTATTCGGCGGAGTCCAGCTAAAGCCGAAACAAATGATCTTCTTCGAAAATGATGTCAAAAAATAAAAACTGACAGTAAACCCGCCCAAATCTATCCCCATTATATTCACAAAGATATTTTGTCGCACATCTGGACCAAAGATTAACATTTTGGATCACACAGAAATGAACACCAGCAGAACAAACGCTTCATTCAGACAAACTAAAGTCAAACAGCATCGCGCGCGTTTAGTGCTTGCCTCTGGGGAACACCGCGTATCGTTACCTTCACTTTGCCCCAAAAATTAAAATAAAATAACTAAATCCACGAAAGAAAATGACAGTATATTTTTTGGTGCACATTTGCACAAAATTTTTTGCATATCAATAGACACGGAAATATGAGAAAAACCTTGTATCTATAAAATTTAAATACTTATAAACAAAGAATTTATTGATTAACATCTGAACAAAATGGAAAACTTAACAAACAAAAATATTGGGAGCACCTAAATACAGAAATAAATCCTTTTTTGTAGCATCAGCATGATGTATATAAAGGATCTGTAGGAGTTACTTTGAAGTCTTATGTGTGTCAAATTAACCGATTAAACTCGTCCTAGCGTGTAATTATCACAAACTTTCGAAGGACATTGAATGAAATGATTTTAGAAATTTCAGTTTGGGTTTAGTAGGCAACACTTGTGTAGCGTTCGTTTTTGGGTTAAGATAAACTAACAAAACACGAGAAAACCTTTTTTGACTTTTATTCTTCATTAAGTCACATCAATACAAATCACATAATTTTATTTTCAAACATTTAGGTATTACATAATATAACAACGCAATCTCTTTTATTTCGCGTGTTTACAGTCTTGGGCAGCTATAAATACTAAAAGTGTATTTTAGTCGTAGACTTTCACGGCTGTCACTGATACCTTATTATTTCTGTGGTGAATCACTTCAGAAATCAAGAAGGTGCGTTGTCGTATGGCAGTTGGAGCTCATAGCAACCCAAAACTGTATGATTTTGGAAACACACTTTAAATATAAAATACACTTACAAATATATCTTGTATTGTGTTTAAAATTCAACATCTAGTAATGTAAGAAAAGTTGTGAATGTGAAACACATTTTTCCAATAGTTGTAAACAGCATTTCCATTTATTATTAAAACTTTTCTTTCGCTATAAATTCCACAATATCTTTTATTCATTTTCTACTTTAGTTGTGGGCCATAAGAGGCCATCAATATACATGTACATAATGAAAATGAATAGTGTAAACACATGGATGTTAAAACTAACAATACATGTACATACCGATTTGGTGCATGAGTAATACAAAACACTACCAAAAACATGTTACACGATAATAGTGTATAGTAATAAAAAACGTGATAAAAAAATAATTAATTTTAACAAATATATAATGATATGCATACTAATTATCATTCTGATTAATATTTTATAAAAATCTTTGTGCAGCAGATTCTAACTACATTGTTTGGACACATATGTATATAATGTATTTTATCGCCAACCGTCAGTAAAGTGATGCGTTACCATAGCGTTTTGCGGAGGTAAAGAAACACTTTATCGTACTGTACAATAAAGTACTTTACCTGCCGCTAATATCTGTCAGCGTAGCATGACTGATGACTTTTAAAAATAAATCGTTTGTCACTGTCATAAACTGTCAAAAGTTATTATATCTTTATTTCTTAAATTAACAATTTTAACGGTTGGCGATAAAATTTTGTATGCACCACGTCAGTAAAGTACCTTTACCGAACTCGTCTGATACTCGCCGCGCTCGCTTCACTCGCTTGGCTCGTAAACCAGACTCGTTCGGTAAAGTATCACTTTACTGACTTGTTACATAAATAACTATTATCGCCAACCGTCAGTAAAGTGATGCGTTACCATAGCGTTTTACGGAGGTAAAGAAACACTTTATCGTACTGTACAATAAAGTACTTTACCTGCCGCTAATATCTGTCAGCGTAGCCATGTCTGATGACTTTAAAAATAAATCGTTTGTCACTGTCATAAACTGTCATAAGTTATTATATCTTTATTTCTTAAATTAACCATTTTCACGGTTGGCGATAAAATTTTGTATGCACCACGTCAGTAAAGTACCTTTACCGAACTCGTCTGTTACTCGCCGCGCTCGCTTCACTCGCTTGGCTCGTAAATCAGACTCGTTCGATAAAGTATCACTTTACTGACTTGTTACATAAATAACTATAATAATGATCTTAAAATGAAACAATTAGGTATTTATGAAGTCCATCTATAAATGTAAATTATAATTTTTACTTTCTTATACGTAGTATAAGGAAGTATTGTGATGATGAAAATTTTCGACCTCGAGATTTTTGCAGATGTCCACGTTTTGAGGTCCCCTGATGCCAAAAAAGTGGTTTTTAAAAAATGTCTGTGTGTGTGTGTCTGTCTGTGTCTGTCTGTCTGTGACCACGATAGCGGTCAAACCGCTGGAGATATCAATTCCAAATTTTGTATTTACGTGTATAATCTCCCTCTTGGGAACTGATTAGATTTTCAGCAAATTAGGTCGACCGGAAGTAGTAGTTTACTTCAGTGAAACACTCGAATTTTGCCAATATTTCGTCAACTACTAAGTTTAGACAAATTTATAAAGAATTCATATGTACTTAAAATTAAATTCAAGAAGAATTTTATTAAAAAATTTTTTCGAAATTCCTGCCGGAAGTAGGCTTTTTACTCTTATCGAAAATCGGTTTTTTGCAAATATGTCGTAAATTATGCATTCTATATATATTTATGAAGAGTACAAAAGTACTTAAAGTTGGATTTGGAATATTTTCTATATAAATGAAATTTCAAAATTCGGACCGGAAGTAACACTTTTACTCTTACCGAATAGCGATTTTTGGCAAATATGTCGTAAATTATGCATTCTATATATATTTATTAAGAGTACAAAAGTATTTAGAGTTATATTTGCAATATTTTTTGTATACATGAAATTTCAAAATTCGGACCGGAAGTAGCACTTTTACTCTTAGCGAGTAGCACTTTTTTTCGAATATTTTGCAAAGTATGCATTCTATAGCGATTTATTAAGAGAATAAAAGTACTTAGAATAGGATTTTGAATAAGTTTTGTATAAAACAAATTCTTAAGATTGTATAGTTTGAAACGCTCATACGTATAAGAAAGTCGTGTGGTGGCCACACCTCATTTTTTCTATATATATATATATATACTTCCGCTATGTCCTAGGTCTTAGAATATTGACAAATATGATACTGATACTAAATTATATTATTACATACGTCTCAAAAAAATATTACCATATTTTTTGAGTGGATATAATGCTCAATTTTATCTTTATTACAGATTTAGCCGCTGAGAAATAATGTTCCAATCCAGATTAATTTTTCAAGGAAGAATGTTCCTGTTAAATTGCTACTGGAGGTGCGAATACACGGTAGAAATGCAAACAGGATTTCACACTAATCCACCTAGGAGACTCACCATAAAACCATTTAGAGATTAGTCTGAAGGACATAAAAGAGCGACAGCCTAGAACATCGCTTCTCCAAACTGTTGGAAATATAAGGATTTCAAATAGTGGTTTTCGTTGTCTTCTAAAGCGATTCAAATGGAAATATTACCTTCATACATTGGTACATGCTCTCAATAAAGATGATCTACTTAGGCGAGGTGAGTCTTGTGAGTGGTTTTTAGTGAAATGTATAGAAGATCGAGAATTTTCACAATAATTAAGTTTAATCAATGAGGCTACATTTAATAATAATAATAATAATAATAATAATAATAATAATAATAATAATAATAATAATAATAATAATAATAATAATAATAATAATAATAATAATAATAATAATAATAATAATAATAATAATAATAATAATAATAATAATAATAATAATAATTTACATTAGATGGTCTAATTAACCACAACCATTGCAAGTGCTGGTCACGTGAAAACATTCACATTATAGAGAAATATGTAAAAATCTACCAGGTATTCTTAAAGATTTTGGCAATTTATTTTCAACAAGATGCTGCTGCACAACATTATCATCCTCAGGGTATATCTTAATGGGAATCATCCTAACGGGTACATAAAACGCAGAGGTTCTGCAGAATTCCATCGCCATCACCAAACCTCAAACGATTGGAAGATTTCTGAGAATAATGTTTGTTAAGTCATGTATATATACAATTGAAAGATCCCATTCCAGTTTCAAAACAGACACACGTGGTACAGGTATATAGTATTCCATACAATGAATAAAACAAAATATATTTAGGCCAAACAAAACAGCATTTATGCTAAAAATCCAACGTCTTTAAAAAAACCAAGGATAAAATTAAACACAGTTTTGATTTCAATAAAGTAAAAATCCTCAAAAAAGGAAATAACACAAAAGCGAATTAGAAAGAATTATTTATGTATGGTAAGTTTCAAAACCGTCTGGAAATAAAACTTTCTAAATTAATAATATTCTTTGCAGTTTTGTAATTAATTAAAAAGAAAATTTTTTAATGTGTTTTTATGTGTTTATAACGAAAATACTGAAGAAGTCAATAAATATTGTCGAAACGTCTGTATATATATATATATATGGAAATTGATGCTAGTCACACGATCTGTAAAATATATGATAAAGCTCGCACAGATTTCATGAAAGAGTAAGGTTGTGTCTTTAATCGTGGAATTCTAATTATGAGTTGTGTAAATTATAAATGGTATTACTAAGTTCAAGCTTTTTATATATATATATATATATATATATATATATATATATATATAAAGCTTGAACTTAGTAATACCATTTATAATTTACACAACTCATAATTAGAATTCCACGATTAAAGACACAACCTTACTCTTTCATGAAATCTGTGCGAGCTTTATCATATATTTTACAGATCGTGTGACTAGCATCAATTTCCAATCAGATTATAAATTTTGCATAATAAGCCAATCTCTAAACTTATTTTTTCATATAAATGGAGATCATTTTATAATTAAATCTAACGCAAATTTACATTATTGCGGATCCTTGAGATATGTAATTGTTTCATTTTTAGAAAAAAAAAAAACATCAGCGAGAGTAAATATTTTCTCTTGCCAAAAACAAAATACGATTCATAGTATTGGATTAGTTTGCTTGTGCAATCACTTCTAGCGACATACTTTTGATATTTCTTCAATTGTTTAATTCAAAACTGGGTATAGTGTTCACGGACATAGTTTCGTTGCCTGCCATATAATCGGAGTGGTCGAGCTGTAGCAAAACAACCAGATGTGTAGTCACACCAGCCACGATCTGCAATGAAAATAATTTTCTTAAATTGCACACGAACTTGCAGGAACTCAAAATTCTGAACTCACTAAGATCTGTTTCATGATCACAACAAACAAAATCAAATATCAAATCTAGAAATGTAAGCATACAGGAACATCGCAAATAATAGTCGACTTGCACTGGAATTTAGTACGAGGATTACTCTAAAAAATACCGTAAAAGGAAAGAAAATAGATATTTGATCTAAAAAGAAAAAAACAGCTTATTGATTCTCAAAATATTCGCCTTTAAGTTTTAAGCACTTCTGCTTTCGAAGAAACCAGTCGAAATATTTCTTCTAAATGCTTCAACCCTCTTCCAGTGTAGGAAACCGGTCACCACGCAATTTCTTTTTTGTCAGGCGAATACAGACATTAAGTCAATAATACGTTTTTCTCTTTTAAATAATCGACTGTTCGATGGGCTGTGTGGAAGCTTGCGTTATCGTTGTGAAGAATGATGCATCGATGTCTGTTTTTTTCTGATTTCATGAAAGACTTCCGGCAAACAAATTGTTATATACCAATCAGTGTTTACTGCTTTTCCATTATCAAGTGCAACGGTAGCCAAAGACGCAGTTTTACGCAAGAAGAAAGCATTTTTTTTTTGAAACGCTTCGTGAACAAATAACTTTTATCGGTTTTGGTTCACTTTAGAACACCTAAACAGTCGAATGCTGTTCTGTTTCTAGTTCGTATGAATACATCTAGATTTCATCACCTGTTACGTTGGCAGAAACACCGCGATTGTATTTTTAAAGCATTTTTTTGCACCAACTCACACGAGTCATTTTTTGAGGTTTGATTGTGTGGATCAAGCAACTGCAAAGTTTCTTCATTACTAAATGCTCATGTTAAATCGTTTGTATTTGACTTGTACCAATTCCCAAAGATGGCCTCTATCTCTCGATATGTCACATGTCGATCCACTCCAATCATTTCTCGAACAGCATTGATGTTTGCTGGAACAACAGCAGTTAGTTGACGACCTACACGAAATTTATCACTGACGGTCACGCTTAAATTCTGTAAATCGGTCATAAACTGTGGTATTGAACATCACCAAAGGCAGAATGAGATTGATCGATGCATTGTTGTTGAGTTAGGCCACATTTAAAATTGTAAAAAATAATCGCCGGGTAGCTTTCTATTCAATTTATAACGTGAACCCAAGCAAACAAATCTCCTCCGAAGGATTTTTGAGAAAACTGGTTTTTAATATTTTGACATATTAATTAATTTTCTGTGATCCGATAATTTTTTTCTAAATTTGATTCTTCAGCCGGGTAGATTACTAAATTCTTAATAAGTTGACGTTGAAAGGTTTTCTCCATCTTTAAAATCAACAAAAATATCTGGATTCTAAAATCTGCTATTTTGCCATTGTTTACAGATCCACTAGCGAGGACCCTTAACTCTTTTGTTAAAATTATTTTGACAGTGACATTAACTGTCATAAATTAATATGTTAGCACTGCTTAAAGTAAGCTTGAATATCGAGTTTGAATAATTTCAAATATGGTTTACAATACATTACAAAAAACGTACATGACTGAAGCCTATTTTCGAATTGAAATGCAAATTGATGGAATTTGGGTGTACAGCTAGCGTGCATGTTTGGACGATTTCAAGAGCACTTCCCAGGGTCAGCTATCATTCCAAAAAACTTTTATAATTGTCTTTCCAATTGTGTTGGTGTTTTTCGTGAGACTGGTTCTGTGAGCCATAAATCTCGTACAGGTAGACCAACTGTTCCTTCGGAAGAAGTTATAAATGATGTTCGTCAACGTATTGCAATAGAACCCACAAAATCTTTGAACGTCTTTCTGATGAGGTTGGACGTTCTTGTGGAGCGTGCCAAAAAATTGTAAAGAAAAACTTTCACATGCATCCGTATAAGATGCAATCACATCATGCTATTTTGCCGGTAGACTATCCTAGACGTCTGCTTACTTCCAGTAACTTTACAATTAATGCTATAATATATAGAAACATTTTGAATGAATAATTAAACAGCTGCACGAAGATGAATTACAATATGATTACTTCCAGCAAGATGATGCAACGCCACACACAACACAAGAAAATATAGCTTTTCTTCGTGAGTTTTTTGACGATCGGTTATAAGCAACGGAAGTGGAATTTCTACCACGATCACCTTGCTTGACAATCATGGACTTCTTCGTGTTTACTCACCTAAAGAATAGAATATCTAAAACTCCAGTTGCTAAGTTGCAAGATCTTCAGCAAAGAATTATTGAAGAATGTGCATTAATAGCGCTCGCAATGCTGCAAAATGCCTTAGCAACATGAGGAGGCGTATAAAGTTGGGTATTGAAAATAATTGACTAACAATTTCAACACTTGCTTTAATTTCGCTTTTTTATTAATAAAATCTGGAGTACCAGCTCAGTCTGTTGTCTTATTGTGTCTTTAAATCAAATGACATATTTACTGAGGTCACGATGACACTGTCAAAATAATTTTCCAAAGTTAAGGCTGTGTTGCTATAGTCGGGTAGTTTTCGCAACCGACACGGCAAAAATACGAACTAAAAACGCTGATTCAATACCACTACAAATTCCAATCAACCGGAACAATTTTAGAACAATAAAATTCAACCAACTAATTAATATTTTAGGATAAATAGCTACGGCTAGTAAAATACTATTAGATGAAAGTCAGTTAGAAATTAAGTATTATAAATAAAATTATTAAATATTACTTTTCTATATCTATAGTTTATTTAATACATGGCTATTCTGTTTACTAGGCTGGCATTGTTGTCAGATTTTTATTTTCACAGAGCGGATGACACTTGACAAGCGTAGCGTATAACAAGCAAGTGACTAGTATTTAGTATAGCGTTTTACTTTTAAGTCTCCCCTAATGACAACGCGGAAGAACTAGTAATTTGTGATGGTAACCACATAGCGATGCGAGTCTGTGCTTAAGTTGAACGTGAACTGATTGCAAGATTATTTGCAAATGATTTGCAAAGAGTAAGATTATGATATGTAAGAAACTGATCATAGAAGTTTTATATCACATAATTAAATGACCTTGTTTAAAATTTTACTAATACAAGTTAAATATTGTCAGAACGTGTTTTCCAATTTATTTATAAGAGGCATTTGAAACGCTCTATTATTATTCTGAAGAAAATCTTTTCTTAATCAACCTCATTAAAAACTAATCAGTATACTTTCCTGTTCAGAAATAAGTCAAATATATTGATCTAAACACATTATATAAGAGAAGGTAAGTTTTATTCAACAGAATTTTTAGTTTTACTTATAATTGCTTTATGTTATTTAGCATAATCACGTAACTGATAAAACGAATGTAGCTTATAAAGGATTGGAGACGGATTAAATTTAGTATCTATATCAAGAGTCAAAGACAGATTTTGGAACCTGTTAACATATTTGTTTATAATGCTTCAGCAGAAGATTACGATAGTTAAAATAATTTGTACTTATATTGGTCAGTTGAAGAAAGAACTCTGTGTAATGGAAGAAGTAGTTTACTCTAACTAAAATAATATAGTTTGAAGATTACATATGTAATACTCTTTAGAAAATTTTCAAATTTAAGAAGGTATAACCATGTTGACTGTAATAGAGGAATGGTGGATGATTGATTTCAGCATCTGTCTTTCAAACATGGATGGAAAGCATAGAGAAACACTAGTAAAAGGTAAGCTTGACAAATTGTATGGGACATATTGCTGTGAACCCTCCATTTGAATAGAATTTTTATAATTTATTTATTAAAGAGTCTATAAAATTGATGTTTGTACTAGCTCTATAGGCAAAACAGCATAATTGATTATCTCTCGTGGGTTCTACTGTGATTTACTTCTTTCCTTACTTGTTTCACTTTCTTTATTATTGTGATGTTGTGTGGGATAGGGTTATAAATAATTATGACACTAGATTACTCGTGTGAAAAATGTATTATATACTTATCAATAACAATAGGTAGAATTTATTTTAGACTGTATATTATTTATTTACAATTCTTACAAATAACAGTTTTCACAATAATATCGTGTTGGTTCACTTAAATATGTATTGAACTAATACAGGGTTTCTCCGCTTTCACTCTTCTTATAAAAAGCCTGTATATTTAGGCCAAATTATATTGACTTGATAATGAAGGTACTGACTAATCGGCTTTATGCAAACATTCGCACGTACTACATAAAGCTTGAATCAATCACCACCCCAGATACATTCCTAATGCATCACAAACTAATTGTCTAAACCTCTATTCTCACGGAGACTTTAGATTCTTAGTGCGACGCGTTTAGGCGTCCCTGTTTATAAAAGTTTGAATATTGTTCAAAGCAGAACTTTCTAAGGTCTTTCTTAATGAACACTGGTCCGTTGTGTAAGTATTCGCACACAGTACACTTTTAAGACTAATGTTCTCAATTTTAATTAAAATTGTGTCCCTATATTGACGTTCTATCATTTAAATAACTAACTATTAAAAGAAATGGAGTGATTAGAGAGAACCTGTATATATTTGATTCAATTTAATAGTTAAAACAATATTATTTACTATTCACTGCGTAGATTCATATAATTCATCGAATTCTTGTTGAAATTGGTTTTCCATATTTGTGGATTCTTCTCTCATTGGAATCTTCTATAAATTAAATGATGACGCTCACTTTTTGAAAATATGGCGACCAGAAACAATTGAAAATTATTCATATAGAAGCGTATATGCTTCTTGTTCGTTTGTGAATTGTTAGGTAATCCTTTTATATTTGTTTTGCGGAAATAATGGTAAGCGTGTAGCGACCCCACTTGACTATTATTTGCTCAACACGTAGATGTATTATTTTCTTCAAGAGACTATTACTTTGTTGTGAGTTAGAAGTTTTTAATGTAACAGGAACCAGCTAACAACTAACTAACTTTCTGTTCCGACGCGCTTTTTATAGTTGAAAATAAATGCCACACGCTATTTGATTGTTTTGCGGACTTTTATTTTTTTGAATTGTTCGTTGTAGCGCCTCTAGCGGATATCTCGGCATTTATGCCTTGTCTCTTCTTCTTCTTGTCGTTTTTAGGTTGGTATTTATTTTGGTATGTTTGATCTTGACATTTGATGTCTTCTACATTCACCAATGACAGTATTTGTTGTTGTTCCATATATTTATATCTAATGTGCAGTAAGTATATTGATATTCACTTTAATGTTTTTCTTACGTTATTTTATTTGTTTATTGCTGTCGTAAACATTCATTGTACTTATAAATAAACTCATTGCTACTTTCGTTGTTTCGTAGATAAATTCTTCGACCAAGCGCTAACCGTACTCGTATTTTTGTTCTGGTGCTTTTAATCGGAAAGAATGGAAAGAAATTGGATATTGTTTCGATCCTCAGTCCCTCCGTTTGCGGCTTCCCCGTCTGCTCCGTTCTCTCTCTGAACCATCTCATTGTGCGTGGTGAGTTTTGAATATCTAATATGCTGTAATAAATCATTGCTTTTTATATTAATGCTGCTTGTTTTTTTGGTTACAGATGTTCGTTTGTATGTGCACTAAGTTTGGAACCATGAAGAAGATTGCAATTACTCGCATTACAATGAGAATTGATACCTTTGTTGTATATATTAAAAATGATGTACGATTTTGTGATGTTGTTTGTGATATACTTTATCTTAATATCCTTTTCAACGCAAGTGTATGTATTTTATTTCTAAGTTACTTGGGTGCATTAAGCCTCTTCATATACATTACGAGCATATCTTATTTTATTCTCTGAGTATAGTTTAATTGCTTTTAGATGATTGACTCTTATAATTGTTCCGTTAGTTAACATAACTCTTTCACGGTTGTTGGTCTTAAGAGTCTTTCCATTTTTAAATGTAGGTTCTGTGCATAATATACTCAGAGCTCTTTTTATTCCTAACTTATAGTCAGGTTCTTTATTTTCAAATTTGAATGTTATCTCGGGTTTTTCACTTCTGAAAATAAGCATTCATTTGCGTCATTGACTGTTATTGTTGAGGTTTTTCCTCACTTATTTCTAAATGATATGTATATATATAATATTCTTAATTAAAATACTTATATTCTATGTGCATACCTGTATTATCGTATGATCGAATAAATATTTAATTTATCTTATACTAGTTTTAAACTATTACTAAGTACCTTTTTTGTTTGTTTTTTTGTAATTTTTCACCCACTTATTTTAGAATAAATATTTCTTAGACTATAAGTGAGTTTTCTTATTGCTAATATTGATTTAAATACACGAGTATATCTTAGTGTCAACTTTAATTATATCTACTTCTAACATTTTATGATTATATACAATATTGTTTTAATTTCTAAAGTAAAGTTCACGGCATAATGTTCCTCTTAGGAACTATAACTTGTTAGAAAATTAACTGTTGTGGAATAAAGTGTGCCGATTCTAAAATTAAATAACTGAATTTTGTGTTTCTCAAGAAATTTGATCTAGAATAAAATAATGATCGAGTTTATTAATGTGCCAACAATATAAGAATTTGCATAGGGGAATGCAGTTAAAACATATTTCTGTTATATTATTTTTATAGTTTTTCTAAGATAACCTTTGTGTATTTTCTGTAGGATTTTAGTTATGTAATTATTGTTATTAATGGAATTAAGATTATATAATTTCAAAAATATGTGATATTATTGTAATAATATTAATGTAGTACATTATAAATTGGCATAGTAAAAATACTTGTTCATTATTGTATTATAATTTAAAATTGCTTGGTAAGTTAAATTCTGATCAGTAGCAAAGATTCAGCTTACGAATACTCAACATTTGAAATACTTTAAAATAGATTTGAATTTCTTAATTCTGCATTAAATATAATCTTTAACAACAAATTTATACTAGTTTAAAGCTTAAGTAAACAATAATGATGTGTTTAGCTTAATCAAAAATGTTTGATTAGCATGCAAAAATTATGTAGTAATCAATGATATACCTACGAGAAATGTTTCAAACATGTTTCTTTTAGTACACCATTGATAATGGTAATAATCATAGTGAACAGTAAGAATCTGGCAAACAAATGTTTTTATAACTAGTGTAATACTTTTCTGACCTTCTCGCTGTTGCATGTAAAAATACTTTAATTTTGATGCATTTAATGGAAAAACTATATAGCACTATTGGTAAGGATACTGCTATACGACTGTCTGCTACTAAATATATTTATTGTCTGTAGTAAAACTAACTCGAACATAATTATTAAATACATTCCTGAATGTTTAAATGAATTTCAAAATTTCAATTTTCTCTGAAAATCTAACCTGTTTTATATTTATATCTAATTACTAACAGCAGACAAATATAAAATAATCATTATATTCGGCTTTTCAATATTACTTAAGCAAAATTATTATCAAATTAATAGTTACATATTAGAATTATTGTTGGTACTGCTAAAACAACAAGTCTAATTGACTATTTAGGGTTATAGTGTCAAAATTAATATTACTTGACAGATCAAATTTTGCAACGTCTCAAATTTGACGCCATTTTAATTTTGGTGGCACATGTCGGTTGCGAGAGCGATTCTACTATAGTATGATAGCATAGCTTACGGTGGGACACATCTTTCCTGTACTAAACTTTTATAATAATAATACTAAATGTCAAATGCCATCTAGTGGTAGTTTCCAGAAATGTTTAGGGTTATCCTCGTAACATATTTAGAAATAAATCAAACAAAATAATCAGCTCAGTTACAAATAATAATATTAGTGGTAGTAGTTTATTTACATCAACAATACTTAATACAATACTGGGTTACACTAATTTACACAATTATACGTGATACATAAAAAGAAAACATGTAACATTGAAATTTAATATACACAGTGTGTTTCACTTTACATGCAGACAACCTATATAAATTTTACAATATAATAATAAAGCAATCAGCAGAAAAGTTTTGTCAGTGATAAAGGTTGTTACGATATATTTTTGTAAGAATGAATGGAGTCTAAATCCCGTCAAATAAGAATAACAGAAAAACTAGTGCTTCAAGTATATCATGCTCGCTATTCTGTACTAAAAGAAATGAAACAAAATCAAACCCGAATATATGAATTACGAATAACTGAATAGCAATAATATCCCTCCACCTCTCATTCCAACAGACAGTCTGTATATGCCCCCTACAACACCAAATTCCCTACATACCGTATATATTAGCGTGTAGTCAAGAGGAAACAGTCCGCATACGTGGAATTGCAAACGGTTGTGGAACATTTGCAATGAAAACATCTGGATCTGTAAATATGATGGCGTTAGACATGTTTTTTATATGACATGCTTACGATATTAATATATATGTTACCGGACAAACCCGATTTCAGGCCAAACTAATTTGTCCTAGGCCAAACCGGTTTATCCTACGCGTGTCAGTATATACTAGTTTAGACCAGGACAAGCTAGTTTGGCCTAGATACTTTAGACTGAACTAGTTTAACCTAGGCCGAACTGATGAACCGTTGCATGTGAAAAAATTACACATGTTGGGACTAGTTAACGCGGGAATTCCCTTCCCGCGCCCCTTTCTATCATGGTTTGGTTGTCTATTCACTCATTACGCGAAATCCCGTTGTGACTTGGGTACGTGCAATTTGGGAAGCAGTATTAATTGATCTTTTGAACGTAGTTTAAAAGTTTTGTGTTATTCTTATATTGTTATTATGGATGTGCCATCGTCTAGTGTTCAAGTTGAACAGTTACAATGGCGGTTTTTAAAAGAAATGTTGGAAAGTGAAAATATAAAATATTTTCATTTTAATGTTTTAATAAAAGATAAATACTTATCATACAGGTGGAGGAGACAGAAAAAGCTAAAAAAAAACATCATTTCATCAAAGGCGATTAAAAAGGTTTGCTATTTTAAACATTGGTTCTGTTAAAAAGACTTGTTGCCCGTAGTGAAGATAACATAAAATACTATATTCCGGCTGAGGAATTGTATGATGTTATTGATGCAGTTCAGAGAGCTGTCGGACACGGCTGACGTGACAGATTATTGACTGAGGCATCTTTAAAATATGCTAATGTCTCAAAACAGATGATTAACCTGTATTTATCTATGTGTGTAAGATGTCAAGAAAAGAAGACAAAAAAAGGGAGGTTTAGTTTCTAAGCTAATTTTAGATTCTGAATTGAACAGCAGGTGCCAAGTGGACCACATTGATTTTCGGACTCAACCTGATGGAAAGTTTAAATTTATCATGGTCTACCAAGACGACTTGACCAAGTTTATTTTGCTCCGTGCTTTGGAATCTAAACGAGCTGAAGAAGTAGCCTACCATTTAAATGACATATCTTTGACGATAGGTGCCCCATGTATTTTGCAGTCAGATAATGGAAGAGAATTCGTCAATTATATTATATGTGAAATGACGAGTTTTTGGCCAGAATTTAAGCTAGTGCACGGAAACCACGGGGCAGCCAAAGTGAGGGCTCCGTTGAGAGAGCCGACCAAGTCGTCAAGAACAAGATAATCAATCGACTAAATTGTCAGAAGGCTTGAGGTATGTACAATTTATGAAAAATAGAGCCTATCATTCGGGCATAAAACAATCGCCGTATAACCCAAAGTTGGTCTTTCAACGTCATCACTACTACCAGAAATAATAAACGATATTCAAGATGAAGATAACCTCCGAAAATGTATTGAAACTGGTTTAACCCATGGACAGACAGGAGATGTTAGTAGTAGTAATGATGCCGAAACTTCTAAAATTGATGATGACATCCAAAAGGCAAGACAAACAGCTGCTGAAAATCTTCAGAAACAGGCTAAGAAAATGAAATCTGCTTCTGACAAATCGCATCCACCAGCTAAAGTGGGAGATGTGACTGTGCCGATTTCTGATGTACACAGAGGAAGGGGCGACCTAAGGAATGTTATTGGCGTTGTTCTGGAAATAAACATTGAAGGCCTGTACAAAATTGGAACTAAGCATGGAATATTGCAGACACTCTATTGCAGGTTAGTTACGCGATTTAATATTTACTTCTTCTTAAATTACTTCGAAAAAAGAAATTATTTTTAATGACTATATTACTCTATTTCACTGTCAAATCTGAACTGATTTCGATGATTATTGATTTTATATTTGGAAAAGGTTTCCATATTTTATGACTTTAAGCATTATTAAGTATGTTATGTAATTTGGTTAAAATAGAATATTTGTTTATTACATAACTGAATTCAACCTTTGTACTCAAACATTTCTCCAAGAAAGTGATGTCAATCAAGATGTTCAAATCTCACTAAAAACTACAACTACCAAACATTCAGTTGGGACAGGTCAAGGTTTTATAAGATGCACCTGTAGCAAAAACTGTACTACAAATAGGTGCCAGTGTAAAAAAAATGATTTTGTGTAATTCGAAACACCCTGTAAAAGTAAATAAAAATAATAATATCTTATATGTTACATTAAGAAGCACAAATAAGATCACTTTTACTTTCTTATACGTAGTATAAGGAAGTATTGTGATGATGAAAATATTCGACCTCGAGATTTTTGCAGATGTCCACGTTTTGAGTCCCCTGATACCGAAAAGGTGGTTTTTAAAAAATGTCTGTGTGTCAGTGTATGTGTGTGTGACCACGATAGCAGTCAAACCGCTATAGGTATCAATTCCAAATTTTATATTTACGTGTATAATCTCCCTCTTGAGATGTGATTAGATTTTCAGTAAAATCGGCAGACCGGAAGTAGTAGTTTACTTCAGTGAAAAAATCGAGATTTGCCAATATTTAAACAAATTTATAAAGAAATCATATGTACTCAAAATTGAATTTGAATTTTATTATGAAAGTCTTTGAAATTGATACCGGAAGTAGGTCTTTTACTCTTATCAAAAATCAGTTTTTTGCAAATATTTCGCAAGTCAGGCTTTTTAGACAGGTACGCTACGAATATAAAAGTATTTACAACTTAATTTTCAATATCTTTTGTGTATCACTTTTACGCTTATCGAATAACGATTTTTTGCCAATATGTCGTAAATTATGCATTCTATATATATATTTATGAAGAGTACAAAGTATTTTGAGTTGGATTTGGAATATTTTTTGTATAAATAAAATCTCAAAATTCGGACCGGAAGTAATACTCTTAGCGAGTAGCACTTTCTTTCGAATATCTCGCATAGTATGCATTCTATAGAGATTTATTAGGAGAATATAAGTACTTATAATAGGATTTTAAATAATTTTTATATAAAAAAAATGTAAAACTCTATAGTTTGAAACGCTCATACGTATAAGAAAGTCGTGTGGTGGTCACACCTCATCTTTAATATTAGTTTAACTCTAAAAATTATTTTTATTATTTCATTTGAATTTTCGTAAATATTTTCGAAAGATATTACCTTTAAAAGTGCATGGCTTAATAAAAAAATAAAAACAGAAGTACTGAATAGCTTATTTTTATTTTATAGTTTTATACAAGTTTTATGTCACTTCTAATCAATACTGTTTTTTTTATAAGTAAGTAGACTACGATTGAATAAATATTGTTCATCTAATTAAATCAATCAGTTCGGCCTAGGTCAATCTAGTTAAGCCTAAAATATCTAGGCCAAACTAGTTTGCCCTGGACTAAACTAGTATATCTGGACATACGTAGGATAAACCGGTTTGGCCTAGGACAAACTAGTTTGGCCTGAAATCGAGTTTGTCCGGTAACATATATATAGAACTAGATGTTCTAAACATCCAATGAAATTGTGGAAAAGACAAAACTCTGACAATACTCAATATTCATTATTTATTTAAAAAAATTGAAACATTGTGTGCATGAGATATTTTCAAATTAAGAAAATCCTTATTAACACATTTAATCGTCAACTAAATATCACTTTTTATCGAAAGACATTTAGAAGTTATGTTGTACTAATTTATCTGTACAAGTTATTATACTTCGCTACGTTTGCCGCAAGAATGCTTTGAAGAAATGTTTTTACCACTGTATTGATCATGTGACACATAATTAATGTAATTAAAAAATGTCTTAATTAGGCAATAACTTATACCTATAACATTTCCTATATTTATGGAAAGTATAAGTATTGGCATTGTGTCGTGTGCCAGCCTGGCACAAATGTAAAATGTAAAACCATGGCAAAATCATGTCTTCATAGCACAATAAAATGAAGTATTATATTAATTTAGATGTAATTTGTGTTTATCACATTATTGTAACAACATATTTTAGACATTGATGTCAAAATTTACTTTAAAATTAAAGATACTTCCCTGTTATTTAATGCTATACGAAGGCGATTTGATGGAAAAGTTACTTCTCAATTTAAAAAAAAAATGTATTATACTGTAAAAAGATATTTTATATTTCGACATAATCTTTCTGCAAGTCCACTCACTTAGGCCTGCCAGTTTTCAATTTTTCAAGCCATCCAAAAAACGATGTCTCGAAAAATCTGCAAAATATGCGCCTGTCTCAGATATCACCTCCTCATTTGTCTGAAATCTCTTTCGTAATGCAATTCGACAAATTTTAATGTAGCAACAGCGAACAAATTAGAAGGCGTATTATAGTGACGGAAAAACACCCTTTCCTTTTTCCCTTAAGATGGGCATCAAAGCATATCAGCAAATCAGCATAATATCATTTTTCCTTTTTTTAAAATAATTATAATATCACACATACAAATTATTCCACGAGTCGGAGCAAATTCACGATAATATTTATGTAACTTTTTCGCAGTGTTTTTAATTGTCATTCCACATGAAAAATAATGTTTGTCGCCAACCGTCAATAAAGCGTTGCATTACCATAGTGTTTTACGCTATGGTAATGCATCGCTTGATTGGTTCATAATCATACTCGTTTTATAAAGGATCAGTCGACTAGCTATTAATAAACTCACAGAATTTTATTGTCTCTATATTTACACAACAAAAAAAAAATTTTAGACTTAACGTATCTCTCTGATTTGTTTTGACAGTAGAGATCAGAAACAATGCGGAAGTCAGCAACATAACTATCGTAGCGAAAGGGTTACCAACCATTGAAAAGTCACTCTTCCGTCAAACCGCTTTTGTAGTTCTTTCGTCGAAGAATTTGTTTCAAAAGATGAAAAAATATGTATTAATTGTCCATATTTTATCATGATTTCGAATTAAGAGAAGCCTTCAAGAGCTTAAATTAAATTATTCAAAATTCGGGCTACAAAACCTAAATGAAAATATCGTCATGTTTTAAATAGCGTTTACAAGATATTAAATGGATTAATGGTGAAAATGAAGTTAAATATTAAGCACAACGTTTACCGTTGCATGCAGCTTAGCATCTGATGTATTATTTCTGATTTTGTGTAAGATCCTTGGACATTGGTTTGCCTGAAATAATAAGAAATCGTATTTTAAATATATACATGCGTTCATGATGAAAGGAACAAATTCGTTTATAATTCAAGTAATTATTTTGCAAAAAAACACTCGGACAGGTCGATTAGTATTTTTAGTTGTACATTTTTTGACATATGAAAATTATATACAGGGTGTCTAAAGAAGAACATATTGCCGTGATCCTTATAGTTTAAGTATTTTAAACTAGTTAGGTAATTAAGCATTAGGATAAGAAAATAAATTTTTAGTTGTAAAGATAGTTGCCAAAAATAATAATGGGTTGCATAACCTTTAAGGCGCAACATTATGATGAAAGGTATATAGTAATTTAAGATTGAAATAAATATGTATGAAAAGGTATAGAAATAAACACAAAAATAAATTAATGTATTCTATATTCATAGAAAAGATGAGTACAAAATGTGGTTTGAGTATAAAAAGGCCGAACCAAACTTTTCGCATTGTGTGGGAGTGGCATTGAATATATTGAAAAGTGAACCACTTTTCAAAACTAAAAATGTACTAAAAATAAATAACAGCAAGAGAGTGATGTTGAAAGATGGAACAATGAAGAAAGTAAGTCATTTAAATGCCGTAAAATTGTACGAAAAAGGTGAAATTAGACATGCTCGACATGAAAACATCTTTCAAAATGAATAGACGCAGTATATAAATTTGTAAAAAGGATTTTTATCTGTTAGACATTTTATGATCACATTTAGCAATACAATAAATACCTGATACTTATATCTAATAGCATTTTTAAAAGGATATACAAAAAAGTGTTATTTATTCGACACGATATAATAAAAGTAAAGATTGAAATACATCCTTGGAATGTTATAATAAAGTGAAGGCTTCAAGATAACAGGATAAATCTGGTTAAATCTGAATAAATCTACAAAGAAGAAATGATGTTAACGTTGTTGACAGTTACGTGCAGATCAACCTACATGAAGATGAGAGAAAGTGACTGGAAGATAGGGGTGATGCTGTCGAGGTCCGTGTTCCTGGTAATGTGATTATAAAAAGAAGAATCCCATCTGTGTTCAATGTATTTCCAATTATTTCTAACGAAGATATCTACAAAAAGAAAATACGGATAGTTTTAAACAATGGGAAAGGGAAGTACATAAATAATGATAAAAGAGGCAACAAATTCATTTACAAATATAATGAGGGATGGCGTTAATAGAAAAAGGATATACCTACTCAAGACAAAGAATCGCGAATGTGCATGAACCTTAATAATAAACAATTTGTGTGTAAACATTCAGTGCATTTTTCAACTGTCAAAAACTGTATAGGTATATTTCGACCTGGGGAAAACTTGAAGAAAACAAACATGAACAGGGCAACACCAACATAAAATTTGTAGTGTTGAAGTTGTGGCGCTGTACGCGGATAGTCGTTTTTGTTTTGAGGGCCGAGGTTATAAAAAGGCGCAAACGACGAGAGAAAAGGAGAAGCTGCCGATCTTTTAAGTTTGCCGGTCGCAAAAAATTTTGTTAGCGTATGATTTCAGGTGTTCAAATACACTGCGCTAAATCATATTATTATTAATTAATTCTTATTTTGATTAAATTCATATTTAAAATTATCATAATGGTAGACATGAACCAACAAGAATTTGATGATTTATATCAGTATTATAAGTAAGTTTTATTCGAAATAAATGTATGATTCAGATAATTGATGGTGTACGACGTGCGCTAGAGATGCTATGTGTGAATATTCATTTCTAGTAAAGCATTAGACATCATTAATACTTAAATAAAATATTATTTTTGTTAAATTAAATTAACTTTTATAAATCATTGGAGAATTGTTAATGGTGTAGAAGGGCATTGGGAGTACTATGTGAAAATATTTACTTACGGTGTTTGCTGTGCACTATTAACAATTTATGTTGGAAAATTTAATAACATTTCAAGTATTTTGAATACATATGGATACAAGTATTCCTGATGGACAAAAGCCAATCTGTAGTATGTACAACGTGTGAATGTTTGCATATGGGGATTGGTAAAGGTTATATTCAAGGTATTTTGTTCTTTGCGAAATTTTAGATCTTCGGAGGCATTACGTGCGAATGGATGTCTCTGTGGAAATAAAATTTAGCGTCGTAGGGGAAAAAATATTTCTTTAAAATCTACGAATACAATGTTAAAAGATTAAGGATAGCATAAATAATATTTTTCTTGAATCCACATAAAGGATAAAAGCAATCTGTATTTCTTATATATATATATATATATATATATATATATATATATATATATTTTATGGTTGGAATAATAAAAAGACATTCATAACAGCCACATGTTATGAACAGAATTTTTTATTGTGTTGATTGTTTAATAATGTTTTTCTACTCCCATACTGTAATTGTATTATTAGATATGCCGAACCTGTACTTTAACGATGTCCATTACGATACAGATTTTCATTATGTTACAAGTTTATATCCAATAGGAATACAGATTTTTCATTACGATACAAGTTTATATCCAATAAATATACGACATTCGAATATTCAAACAATATTCAATATGGCGACTGCATATCTGACAGATATACAAATTAAATAAATGTGACAGTTCTCTGCAATTTATAAGTAAGTACTTAAAATTTGTGCTTTTTTGAAAATATAAACGGTAAAAATGAGGGATAATGACAGTGAAATGTAAAATTTGAGTCCACCAGAAATTATGGAACAAGCCTTAGTAACCACCAACAATTTATTACCAGCTAAACTCGCAAAGGTGCATGTAAAATTTTAACCTCAATTTATGATATAGAAGTCAAAAAATAATGTTTTATTATATGGTCGTAGAAAAAATAGTGTATGCAACTCGCATTTAATGGCTATTAAGACACTCGTATTCATTACAATACTCGGCTTCGCCTCGTATTGTAATGTTCTTACTCGTGTCTTAATAGCAATCATTAAATGCTCATTGCATAATATACTATTATGAAATTTAAACACTTATTTATTATTAACCTTATCCTAATTGAATTGAAATAAGAAATGTTGCTGACGAATAAGGAAAAGATCACTGCCAGAACCTACGAAAATAGTGTGAATGTTATCAGGGATTGAGATTAAAAAAGTTTATTGGAGTAGTTTTAATTATATAATTGCAATCTCTGCATTCATGAAAAATTATGCAGTTTTGTATCATTAACGCAGGGTTATAGCATAATTATTGTCAATATTTAATTAAATTCTGCTGATACAGACTATAGCATAGATTATATGGTCATGCCCAACGTGTAATAATAATAAATTTGTACATTTCATATTATTAACCATATGATTATGCAAACCACTGCAATATGCAGCAATCATTGTTTCTTTTAAATGGAACATACTGTATATTATGCCATATTTGAATTGTATGGTCAACACTTTTTGTGTAACATACCATATCCCCAAAATCAGCGGTTTTCGGATAATGACGTTTGAAATGTGATAAATTTTAAAAAATACATGAAAATCGATTAATTTGAAGTAGAGTTTTTTGTTGAAGATAAAATTTGCAATACCAGGTTGTTTTTGTTGGCTTTTAAAAAAATGTTCAAGGTGTCCTTGTTCAATTTAAACATTTTATTTCATTACCTATGTGTATTTTAATTTATCACAAAACTCATTATTCCGAAAACCGCTGATTTTGGGGATATGGTATGTTAGACAAAAATGTGTTTAATGTGTTTAGAATCTACCCTGCAATTCAAAAATGACATAATATACAGGGTGTTCCATTTAAAAAAAAACCAATGATTGCTGCATATGTTCTGTTCTGTTCCTGTATATAATTTTCTTATGTCAAAAATTCTAAACTAAAAATACTAATCGACCTGTCCGAGCGTTTTTCTGCAAAATAATTACCTGAATTTTAAACGAATTTGTTCCTTTCATCATGAACGCACTGTATATATATATATATATATACCGATAGGTCCAGCTCGGAACGGGCCATAGTCAGCAATGAGTGGCAACACCGAAACCCCCACCGAAACCCCTCTACCCGCAGCAGCAGCACATTGCAGTTAAGAATTTAGTAAGACTTAAACCGCGCAAGGATATAGTCGTTTGCATATTCGTTCTGTATACGTAATTTGCCCATTTGTTTCAGACATAATAAGGTCCAATTTATTATTATTATTGTATTCTTAGCTGCTACGGAAAAGTAGTTTTAAGTAATAAAAAACAATAACGTTTTCTAAAAGATAAAAGTAAAAAAATCAATAATTCTACAAAATAAATTCAAATTTTAAGAAAGTCACTCAAAATAGGAGCACGCGTACACACGTTGCCACATAGCACGTTCCATACGTATATTGTTGCCTATGTATGGCCCGTCGCGAGCTTGACCTATCGGTATGTATATATATATATATATAAAATATATTACAATTCTTTGCCAATTTTTCAATACATAAATATATATATATATATATATACTATTTAAAAGAAACCCATTGAGAATTTCTTTGTTTTAAACAACTTTTCTTGGTGTAGCGGCCTCAATTAAAATTACGAATTGGATTAAAACAACAAAATTTCTTTAACGTTTCGACTTTTATTAAGTCTTTTTCAAAAATATTAAAAAGTTTACATAGATATACATATAATGTCAAAACCACAACTGTAAAATATAGAGACAAAACAATGAAACTACAGAAAACATTAATTTAATTAATATATTTATATTATTATAACAATGAGAAAAAACGGTGGACTTACCAAAGTCATTTCGAAATAAATATCCATTTGAGAGGTATTTGATGTTTCCTCTTGTTTTTATTACTATTTCTTTTTTGTTTTCATTACATTTTAGTGTAGTTTCCTAAGTTAGTGGTGGAAACCAAACATTTTATTTTATAATTACTTTTCATAATTGAAATAACTTTAAAATTGTAAACGGTTTTGTAAAAATTGTGTGTGTGTCTGGTGCTTGTATACATTAAAATATTGCTTTTAGTGTATGTCTATTTTTTCGCGTACAGCTTAAGTTTTTTTATAATAATTCTTCTTTTATGAATATAAAAGTTGTTATTTTCAACTAACACGGAGAGGATATTTCTGCATGTACAGTATGTTTCAGAAATATATGATTATTGTATAAGAGGGTAATAAAATTTTGATAGGCCATCGATCTCACTTCTATCATTAACTGCATTACTATTCTGTACTATGGAGGAAAAAAAAAGAAAAAGAAAAAAATACCCCCATTAATTTAATTATAGCAAACATTGAGGCGTATATAGAAAACATAAATGAAAAAGATAAAAACCAACTGCGTTCAAAAATTTGCAACACCATATCCAATTTCAAAAATTCCAGTAAACCTCAAACATCGGAGTCAGATCACATTTTTCTAAAAAAACATATTAAAGAAACAAAAGAATTTTTGAAAAAGAATAAACATTTAATAGTTTTAATAGCAGACAAGACAAATAAAACAGTAATTATGGATAAAGTAGACTATGAACATAAAATGAATTCCTTGTTAACTCAAGAAACTACATACACAATATTACGAAATGACCCTACAACAAAATATCAAAAAGTAAATAACTCATTTATCAAAAAATTAGAAAACAAACAACTAATATCACCTAATACGGCAAATTTGTTAAAAATCAATAATGCACAACCACCTAAAATATATGGTTATCCAAAGTTACATAAAGATAATATCCCACTTAGACCTATTGTCTCGTGTATACAAAGCCCATTTTACAACCTATCAAAGTACCTTGCGGGCATACTATCGAATGTAGTTGGTAAAAATGAATATTACTTAAAAGACTCATTTGACCTCAAAGACAAATTAAAAAACACCAAAATTGATACAGATCATAAATTAATATCATTAGATGTAGAATCAATGTACACAAATATACCGCTTAATTTAGCTAAAGATGTTATCAAAAAAAAATGGAATGTAATTAAAGATTTTACACAAATACCTATTGGAGATTTTTTAGAAGCAATAGAAATAACCTTAACAAATACATATTTTCAGTATAACACTAAATTCTACAAACAAATTGAAGGCTTAGCTATGGGAGCACCCATATCAAGTGTCATTGCCCAACTTGTGTTAGAACACATTGAAGAACACACAATAAAAAACTTAGATTTCCAACCGACGTTATACAAAAGATACGTGGACGACTGCATAGCCTTGATCTCAGAAAAAAAGATACAGTATTTTCAAACTCAATTCAATCTGTTCCATAAACAATTGTGTTTCACTATTGAAATAGAAAAAAATAATTCCATAAATTTTTTAGATATGACATTACTCAAGCAGAACAATAAAATTCAAACTATATGGTACATGAAACCCACCGCATCTGGAAGATACTTAAACTACAATTCCATACAACCTCAATCACAAAAGAGAAACGTAGTTAAAGCCTTAGCTTATAGAGCCATTTACCTTACCAGCCCAGAATATAGACCAATTGTAATAAACAGAATTAAAGAAATATTAAACAATAATAATTACCCAGATAACTTCATAAAGAAAATTGTCAAACAAACACTACACAAATTTTACAATAAAGAGACAAGAATCACAAAAAATATAAATAAACAAACTCCAGAACCAACTTATATTCCTATACCATATGTAAGGCATTTATCAGAAAAACTCAGCCAAGTATTAAAACCATATAATTTCAAAATAGGTCACCAAAACAATAGCAGCATGAAATTTTTATATACTAAACTTAAAGATCCTACTCCACCCCTAAAACAGTCACACGTAGTGTACAGCATCCCGTGTGAGACATGTAACAAAATTTATATTGGTCAGACTAAACAGTTATTAGAAGAGAGAATTAAGGGACATAAATATGCCAAAAACTCCACGGCTTTAAAAAAACACCAAACAAACCTCAACCATAATTTCAATTTCGCAAATACTAAAATCTTAACAAAACAGACGAATACAAAGGCAAGGAGTGTCCTTGAGATGATCCACATAGTACAGAATAGTAATGCAGTTAATGATAGAAGTGAGATCGATGGCCTATCAAAATTTTATTACCCTCTTATACAATAATCATATATTTCTGAAACATACTGTACATGCAGAAATATCCTCTCCGTGTTAGTTGAAAATAACAACTTTTATATTCATAAAAGAAGAATTATTATAAAAAAACTTAAGCTGTACGCGAAAAAATAGACATACACTAAAAGCAATATTTTAATGTATACAAGCACCAGACACACACACAATTTTTACAAAACCGTTTACAATTTTAAAGTTACTTCAATTATGAAAAGTAATTATAAAATAAAATGTTTGGTTTCCACCACTAACTTAGGAAACTACACTAAAATGTAATGAAAACAAAAAAGAAATAGTAATAAAAACAAGAGGAAACATCAAATACCTCTCAAATGGATATTTATTTCGAAATGACTTTGGTAAGTCCACCGTTTTTTCTCATTGTTATAATAATATAAATATATTAATTAAATTAATGTTTTCTGTAGTTTCATTGTTTTGTCTCTATATTTTACAGTTGTGGTTTTGACATTATATGTATATCTATGTAAACTTTTTAATATTTTTGAAAAAGACTTAATAAAAGTCGAAACGTTAAAGAAATTTTGTTGTTTTAATCCAATTCGTAATTTTAATTGAGGCCGCTACACCAAGAAAAGTTGTTTAAAACAAAGAAATTCTCAATGGGTTTCTTTTAAATAGTAAATACAATATACGGCCAAGAAACTAAAATAAATAAAATATAGCCATGGGTGAAAATATGGTAACTCGACAGAATACATGGAGTTTCACAAGAATAAAGCAAGAATTAGGACTCGCTCCACATAACAAAATAAAGAAGATCGTTAAATTGGAAAATAAATACGCAAGATTGAAAAACAGAAGAACATTTTTAGTTGTTTGTAAACAAAACAATTTAACTCCGACCTTTTTGAAATTTAAAACGTCACATATACATTTTACGGACTATGGACTTACCAATGCATTCAGTAAAAAAGTAAGTACTTTTACACACGTTCTTTTAAATTACTTAATAACAGATACATTAAAAGAAATAAATAAATTAAAACTCATTATCGAATCGAATCATATTGATTTAAAAAACAATATTACCAGTCATATGTATAGCGAAATTCAGATTTGGTTGAGGGATAGATATAATTACTTTTTCAATGAAGTTAAAATCAAACACTTAAAGAAAATTGAAAATTTAAAACAAAAACAAAATCCACATCAAAAGAATTCATACCATAATTTAAATAAAAATTTTAACAAACATTGGATAACAAATTTATCAAATAGTCACATACCCGAAAATATTTTAAAAGTGTTAAGTTTAGGCCCGAATTTTGCAATTGGTCAAAATAATATTAATGACACGGAAAAAAATACCCCCATTAATTTAATTATAGCAAACATTGAGGCGTATATAGAAAACATAAATGAAAAAGATAAAAACCAACTGCGTTCAAAAATTTGCAACACCATATCCAATTTCAAAAATTCCAGTAAACCTCAAACATCGGAGTCAGATCACATTTTTCTAAAAAAACATATTAAAGAAACAAAAGAATTTTTGAAAAAGAATAAACATTTAATAGTTTTAATAGCAGACAAGACAAATAAAACAGTAATTATGGATAAAGTAGACTATGAACATAAAATGAATTCCTTGTTAACTCAAGAAACTACATACACAATATTACGAAATGACCCTACAACAAAATATCAAAAAGTAAATAACTCATTTATCAAAAAATTAGAAAACAAACAACTAATATCACCTAATACGGCAAATTTGTTAAAAATCAATAATGCACAACCACCTAAAATATATGGTTATCCAAAGTTACATAAAGATAATATCCCACTTAGACCTATTGTCTCGTGTATACAAGGCCCATTTTACAACCTATCAAAGTACCTTGCGGGCATACTATCGAATGTAGTTGGTAAAAATGAATATTACTTAAAAGACTCATTTGACCTCAAAGACAAATTAAAAAACACCAAAATTGATACAGATCATAAATTAATATCATTAGATGTAGAATCAATGTACACAAATATACCGCTTAATTTAGCTAAAGATGTTATCAAAAAAAAATGGAATGTAATTAAAGATTTTACACAAATACCTATTGGAGATTTTTTAGAAGCAATAGAAATAACCTTAACAAATACATATTTTCAGTATAACACTAAATTCTACAAACAAATTGAAGGCTTAGCTATGGGAGCACCCATATCAAGTGTCATTGCCCAACTTGTGTTAGAACACATTGAAGAACACACAATAAAAAACTTAGATTTCCAACCGACGTTATACAAAAGATACGTGGACGACTGCATAGCCTTGATCCCAGAAAAAAAGATACAGTATTTTCAAACTCAATTCAATCTGTTCCATAAACAATTGTGTTTCACTATTGAAATAGAAAAAAATAATTCCATAAATTTTTTAGATATGACATTACTCAAGCAGAACAATAAAATTCAAACTATATGGTACATGAAACCCACCGCATCTGGAAGATACTTAAACTACAATTCCATACAACCTCAATCACAAAAGAGAAACGTAGTTAAAGCCTTAGCTTATAGAGCCATTTACCTTACCAGCCCAGAATATAGACCAATTGTAATAAACAGAATTAAAGAAATATTAAACAATAATAATTACCCAGATAACTTCATAAAGAAAATTGTCAAACAAACACTACACAAATTTTACAATAAAGAGACAAGAATCACAAAAAATATAAATAAACAAACTCCAGAACCAACTTATATTCCTATACCATATGTAAGGCATTTATCAGAAAAACTCAGCCAAGTATTAAAACCATATAATTTCAAAATAGGTCACCAAAACAATAGCAGCATGAAATTTTTATATACTAAACTTAAAGATCCTACTCCACCCCTAAAACAGTCACACGTAGTGTACAGCATCCCGTGTGAGACATGTAACAAAATTTATATTGGTCAGACTAAACAGTTATTAGAAGAGAGAATTAAGGGACATAAATATGCCAAAAACTCCACGGCTTTAAAAAAACACCAAACAAACCTCAACCATAATTTCAATTTCGCAAATACTAAAATCTTAACAAAACAGACGAATACAAAGGCAAGGAGTGTCCTTGAGATGATCCACATAGTACAGAATAGTAATGCAGTTAATGATAGAAGTGAGATCGATGGCCTATCAAAATTTTATTACCCTCTTATACAATAATCATATATTTCTGAAACATACTGTACATGCAGAAATATCCTCTCCGTGTTAGTTGAAAATAACAACTTTTATATTCATAAAAGAAGAATTATTATAAAAAAACTTAAGCTGTACGCGAAAAAATAGACATACACTAAAAGCAATATTTTAATGTATACAAGCACCAGACACACACACAATTTTTACAAAACCGTTTACAATTTTAAAGTTATTTCAATTATGAAAAGTAATTATAAAATAAAATGTTTGGTTTCCACCACTAACTTAGGAAACTACACTAAAATGTAATGAAAACAAAAAAGAAATAGTAATAAAAACAAGAGGAAACATCAAATACCTCTCAAATGGATATTTATTTCGAAATGACTTTGGTAAGTCCACCGTTTTTTCTCATTGTTATAATAATATAAATATATTAATTAAATTAATGTTTTCTGTAGTTTCATTGTTTTGTCTCTATATTTTACAGTTGTGGTTTTGACATTATATGTATATCTATGTAAACTTTTTAATATTTTTGAAAAAGACTTAATAAAAGTCGAAACGTTAAAGAAATTTTGTTGTTTTAATCCAATTCGTAATTTTAATTGAGGCCGCTACACCAAGAAAAGTTGTTTAAAACAAAGAAATTCTCAATGGGTTTCTTTTAAATAGTAAATACAATATACGGCCAAGAAACTAAAATAAATAATATATATATATATATATATATAGGAATAATAGGTTCTTGGGGAATCTAGCAATCATAAACTGGTTGTGCTTTAGTTCTTTATTCTTTCTGCCAATATTTCGTACATATGATCGTGTACTTCATCAGGGCATCAAAATGTGAACTGTTTATGTGGACAATATCACATGATACAGAAGTGCATGTTTCTTTACGATTGATTTTCATTAACATTATTGGTCTTAACAGTGGTTATGATAATGATGTTCACAGATTAAAATTCATTAAAAACTCTAGACGGAACACAACAAAAAAACACGTTAAAATTATTCTGATTAACACCTCGTTACATTTTTAAAAAATATAATTTTTCTTTTTTGAAAACACTGTAGTGTAAAGTGTATCATTGAACGGTCAAGAACAAAATGTCACATTTTGTTCTTGATCGTGTTTCTAAAAAAAAATTGAAAGGCAATTTATCGCTGTACAATTAGAAAAGACAGACTACTCCCTGCTTTAGAGGAAAAAATCAAAATATCGATCGGAAGAATCAAGTAAAGAAGAGGAGGAAGCAGTAATATTTTTTTTAAATTATATATAATTTTTGGTAGCGTTGTTCATAATAAAAGGTTCTAATGCAAACATATTTTATTTTTTTGCAATTACTAATTGAATTTGCAGAAAACTGGATTAAATTTACATAACACCCTATATTTCATTTTTGAATTCCTTACATCGCACCAAAGATTCCATAACTATGGTCAGTTACCAAGTTATGGAACACTCTGTATAATACAGCATAATTTTAAAAGGTGCTCCTTATAAGTGGCTATCATAGGAAAAAACCGTTTCAAAATATCTTTTCTCCTAGTGTCACAATCTGCCTTTCTCGCGGAGATGACTGATCCTGTATATCAAAGGACTACAAACATTCAAAAGCAGTTGCAAGCGCTACACTGGACTTGCTACGACGAATAATTGTAAAATTTTGTTTAATACTTCAAAAGTACGCAGATAATAAAGCAATATTTTTAATAATCAAGAACTGTAAAAATATTTATGTTACTAATAAACTTTATTTAAATATATGTAAGAGTATTCAATACTCTATCTTCACTGACTAACTCTGTAAAACCAATGTGTATAGTTAGTCTAATTTGTTAAAATTCTGTACAGATAATATAATTCTAATATTACACTTACTTCGTCACACATCATGCAGGTCGTATGTACCACCACAAGTAAGGCAATAATATCCGAGAATACCCAGACGAAATCGAATTTGTTTTCTTCGTATTCCATCACTTCCATGTACAAGAACAGATTGTTGACAATGATCAGATAGGAGTTTGTTATCAGTAAAAGCAGTTGCACGCAGAAGGCCTGATTTAGAATGGCAGCTATATCCGCCAACTTGATGTAATAGGAAGCAACCGTGTCAATAATGAAAATACTCTCAGAGGTGCTCTTTAGTAATTTTCTCTGTTTCTTATTATTCGCATATTGAATGCCCTCCGATATCCAAACTGTAGTTTCGAGAATTGAAAAAAATTAATAATATAATGTATATGTGGGAAAAGATATAGGATTGCCTGTGGCAGAAGTAGGGATTGCAGATGATGTAATTTAAAATATTTTGAGGTAACAATAATAACACAAAAGAAATAAAGTGGTTTCTTTTATTTTACATCAATACCAATAACATGTATTTTAACAGTTTGCAAATATACACAATGTGATTTATTTTGTTTGTTAAATAACATCAGATTTTGCTAAATTTTCGGTCACTTAATTGATAATAATGTACGGATCATCTATCCAGATACACACAGAAAAATCATTTACATTAAATCAAGACAATATCTACTTCTTCGATACAAGCAAAATATAGTTTTGAAGGCGGTTCCTTAAAATAATTTAATGGACTAACTAAATTAAGATTGCTACTTCTTTGTTTCAAATAATTTGGGTATAGAGTGGAGGTACGAGGTGCTACCCAAAAGTTCCCGAAATTTGTATGAACCATGCTTACAGGCGTCAGTGTAGATGATCGTAGACAGGCCATCCACGACATCAGTAAAATCAGTGGATTTCGTAGTTTTCCTTGAAACCAGAGACCAGCTTAATTAAGTATTCTATTTGGATCAATCAAATTGACTTAACTGAAGCTAAGAATTGTAGAATTTAATGTCACCACAAGATAAGATTAACTAATAATACAAATAAACTACCTATATTTTTAACACTTTTACTCGTATTTTTGCACTGCAAGTGACTAATTTCAACTCTAGTGAGTGGTTTTCCAATTACTGGTACTTTCGTTTGCAATTTTAATTATTAAGATAGAAAATGACGGTTTACACCTCTCTACAATAGAGGCAAAATCAGCTACTAATTACTAGGGAAGGAAGGAAAAATTAAAGGAAAATTCTCTAAGACAAAACAAAAATAAAAAGTACCTAATTAGTATTTAAATTCTAAATCACCCGATTAGCGTAATTAAGGTTGTATATGTATCAGTTAGAATAAAACACTGAGTAGATCAAGCGTAGTAAGAGTTGCATATACCTGAGTTGACTATGACTTGCGGTAACAGACCCGAGAAGTAGAGATCTGTTGTACCCCTATAACTTAGAATTTAAACTATTTCATATGTAAATTAAAAATACAGAAATGCATTACTACTAAATATGATAACGTGATGAATAAAATTAATTCAAAGCGAAAATTGCTAATGTCAAAACGACAGAAAACAACAATAATCCTACGAAAATAAATAAAAGGAACAAAATTCCGGAATATACAGATCTGTTCAAAATTATCGTAACACAATATCCATATACGGAAACCTGACAAAAAATATATGTGCACACAATTAGTGAAAATAATGCAATCCATGATCGCTGAAAAAGATCAGGATTTTCTTGTGGACGAATGCAGCAGATTATTGGAACGGACATAGCAGGAGTTTCTCTCATGCACCAGAATATTCAAAGTCTTGGCAACAAGATTGGCGAACTGGAGATATATTTGGATCGGGATGGTTTTGCCTAACACAACACTGGTGCACAGGAGGAAATATAGAATGTTTAAGACTTGATGGATATACGTTAATCAACCACTTTAGTAGGAGGTCATTTATCCATGGAGGTTCGGCAATTTTTATTAGTAATTTGCTGAGTAGTAACTCTATTGATGCATTGGGTAAGTTGTCTGTGGAATTGCATTTCGAGTGTGCAATGTCAAAATTTGATATAGCTGGTCAATCCTTTATAGTGGTCGTCATTTAAAGGAGCACAGATGGTGACTATACAATTTTTATGAACAAATTTGGAGTGTCTCTTGAAATATTAAATAAATTCTAAAATAATAATATCTAATCAGAATGATATGATTGAACAATCTAACAAGTATTCTTGTAGAGTAACACAATATAACATTCCATCCATTTACATTTTTCTAACACCCAGTTGATGAACACGAACTGCGCAAGGTAATCCTAAGTTTTAAAAGTAAATTTTGCTCTGGTTGTGATAATATAAATGCAGGGCTACTTATGCACTACATTGACGAATTCCCTAAGGGTCCTCGCTAGTGGATCTGTGAACAATGGCAAAATAGCGATTTTAGAATCCAGATATTTTTGTTGATTTTAAAGATGGAGAAAACCTTTCAACGTCGACTTATGAAGAATTTAGTAATCTACCCGGCTGAAGAATCAAATTTAGAAAAAATTTATCGGATTACAGAAAATTAATTAATATGTCAAAATATTAAAAACCAGTTTTCTCAAAAATCCTTCGGAAGAGATTTGTTTGCTTGGGTTCGCGTTATAAATTGAATAGAAAGCTACCCGGCTGTGCACTTATTTTTCGTTCAACTATTCTTTACTTTGTTTAAAATGAATATAAAATAAATTAAAATTAGGCAACCCACATTACAATGAATTGTTATTCTGATATAAATATTTCCCGCAGTTACGAATGTGTAAATAGTTGGTCATAAATGAATTTTTATTCGCTTAGATATTGAGTTATTATTTCAAATATTTATTATATGTTCCATATGTGTAAAAGTACTCGGACATCCTTGGCTTATTAAATTATGTGCTATGCAACCAATATTACATTTCCCATTCACTAGCGAGGACCCCGCGGTTGAAGATAGCAAAAATTAAGCCATTGTTTAAAAAAGGATCAAAGGAACTGGTTGAGAATTACCGTCCGATATCTTTGTTAAGTGTATTTGCAAAAATTATTGAAAAGCTGCTGCAAAAGTATAATCTGTTTAATGACCACAATTTGGCTTCAGGAACGGTCGCGGCACAGTTTCAGCAATTACAGAGTTTTTAGATGCATAATACGAAATGACGGGCGGACATGTGCTGGAATTTTTGTAGACTTAAGTAAGGCATTTGATCTAGTTGATCACAAACTGTTGCTACAGAAATTATTTAGGTATGGTATTAGGGGTACGCCCTTGAAATGGTTTCAGAGTTGTTTAGAGGACCACAGTCCATACTTTCAAATTAGTAACGGTATTTCGGGGAAGTGTACTCTCAGGAGTGGGGTGCCACAGGGGAGCGTGCTAGGGCCCCTATCGTACATCATATACGTGGCTGATAGTCTATCAGATAATGTCATCATGTATGCGGATGACATTTCGCTGAGAAGACTACAGACTTGGGTCGACATTCGTCTAATAGTTTGGGTGTCTTAAATAACTAATTCTTGGACAACAAGCTTGTGCTAAGTAATGAGAGAACTGTATTTATTGAATTTAAGGCAGCGTCGCATGATCGAGATCAATCTCATCTAGTTAGGGGGCCTATTGCAACTATAGCTCAGGTAGACAACACTAGGTTTTCGGGTTTAACGGTTGATTCTACAAGCAATTGGAAAGAGGATATAAAAATTTTGTGCAGTAAAATCGGTCCTGTAAGTTTTGCGCTGGGTGGACTGAGGGATGTAGTGAATTATACAATACTGAGGATATTCTATTTTGCTTGTTTTCTCTCAGTGATGGTATACGGCATAATAGCATGAGGCTCATCACCAGATATGATTCGCGTTTTCAAAATGCAGAAAAGAACAATAAGAATTATGTCGAGAGTATCTGCAGGGACTAGCTATATGGATTTGTTCAAGGAGCACAAGATTATGACGCTGCCGTGCGTATATATTTAGCGACTGCTGTTGGATGCTGCAGAAAATGTTAACAAATGCCGAAACTAAATAAGAATGTCTTCTGCACTCGAAATGCTTACACGCTCTAGATTCCTAAACACTGATTGAGTTTTAGCGAAAAAAGTCCCAGATATCTGGCCATTAAATTATATAATAGATTGCCAAGAAAATGTAAAACAATATCTTGCGATCAATGTAAAAAGGCAACTAGGGAATTGCTAATTGAAAGGAGTTACTACTCAGTAAAGGAATTCTTAGGAAATACACTGTTGTAATAGATAAAGTGATTTATTTTTATACTAATTTGACTTTTATGTGTATATGTATTGATGTACTTTATATTTATCATATTTGTGACGCTTCCCGTACTCTTTTTGAGTCAAATTGGAATAAAGATTATTATTATTATTATTATTATTATTATTAGAAATTTTTGTAAAAAATCAACTTGAAGACTACTGTGGGAAAAACAACGTCATAGTTCCTAATCAATCGGGTGTTAGAAAAAACTGTTATTATGGACAATCAGAGATGTAAAATAACCGTAATTTTAGATTTTGGTAAATTACCGTGGTAAATTACTGCTCTTTTTTACCAAGATTTATTCTCGCGTTTTTACCATTTTTTGAGTAAATTACCATGGTAATTTACGACAATTTTTTTATTGTTTAAATAAAACCCCTACAACAAAAAAAGTCTTATACATTTTATTAAAGGAAAAAAATAAAGAGTACAATATTAACATATTCTAAAATTAAACAATATTCTGAAAATAGAACAAAACAATGATTTATCATTATTACCATTATTAATTACATAACTATTCCAGATCACTCTCAGACTCAGTATTGCAATTCAAATCAGAACATTCCATCTCTTCTCTCGGAATATCTTTCAGTGCCGGATTTTCTTTCAGTTTTAAATTTAAATTCAAATATGCCAACTTAGCAGTTCTTTCATTAGTTAATCTATTTCGTTTTTTATTGTGTATAATACTAAACATTGAAAAACTTCTCTCCGTCGTACATGTTGTTCGTGGGCTGTTCAAAATTTCTATTGCCACTTTACTTAAAGCTGTAGTACAACAAAGTGATTTCCACCGTAATACAGAATTCAATTTGCCTGTCTCCAAATGTTTGCCATATAAAGTCTTTTGAAAACAATTCTTCTTTCGATTTGTAATAAGCAACCTCTGTCATAATTTTTGCTATATCAGATCCACTAACTAGATACGTTGATAGTTTGTTAATATATGTCAGTGCTGTGATATATTCATATATAATACAACGAGTAGTCAAAGTATGCTCGATTATTTTTGTGGTGGTTCACGAATGTTTCCTTGCGCTTGAATATTAATAGGACGAGTGCGTCAGCACGAGTCCTATTTACAAGCGCAAGGAAACAAGAGTGATAACACCGCAAAAATGATCTACCATACTTTGATTACGAATTGTATTCGAAGGACTATTCATCGAATGATTCATTCATAAATGACGAACTGAGTTTTTTAATTTTCTAAAATTAAGTAGCTATTGCGTTGGTTTCCATAGTAGTATGTTTTCAACAAACTACTGTCAATGTAGAAAATTTTCTACGATTCGAATTTAATAAGTTATTGCAAGAATAAATAGATTTCTGATATGGAAAGCAATTCAAAAAGGTTTGGTGAAAAAGGTGAAAGTGAAATTGATGCTGAAATTCATAAAACTATTCCGGAAAACACAAAGAAAACAACCGATTATATCTGGAGGCAATTCTCAGATTTCTTGTCCGAGAAGAGGTACAAATTGGACGAGTTCCGTTGCACTGTCCGAAGAAAGTGAGATGAAAGGCACTTTCAGAGAAGCCTTTTTACACAACTGTAGTCATATTAATTTTTCTAATTGCAATTTTCATTTATAAAATTATAATCCATCATGTCATTTTTATTATATAAGGTATTTGTACGTTATTGTTTCAAAAAATAAAAAAATTGCGACATATATCTGTCAAAAATATCCACCGATACCACTAGTGGTGATTTCAATGAAATACCCACTAGTGTAAATACGCAGCAGTATTTTTGTTGCTAGGACACAAAAATGTGATTCTTTGATTTTTATTGGTCATATTTTTACAAATGACACATGAGTTGAATAGTATAGTATAGTATAGTATAGTTTATTAATCCAAGTTATACATTGGTACGTTGGACAAGTCATGTAACAAAAAGAAACTAAAAAGTACAAAAAATACAAATATACAGACCACTCAATACAAAGGATTTAGCCTTATTATTGCTGTTAGTGTAGAACTTACAACTAGATACATGTATTTAAGATTATACTCTAAAATTACAATCCAAAAACTCCTGTAGGGAGTAATAAGCTTTCACCGACAAAACCTGATGCAATCGGTTCTTAAACTGTTTGGGTCGTAGATGCCTAATAACTGATGGTAACTTATTATACACTCTTAATGCGAGTACCTGGGGAGAGTACTGATGTAATTTTAGTCTTGATTTAGGTATTACGAAATTATCCCCAGATCTCGTACTGGGACCATGCAAATCACGATTTAATGTATAATCATGTTTATTATTATGTACGTGGTTTGCCAGGTCTTCTACTAATATACATGGCAGAGTCAAGATGTTCATGTCAATAAAAGAAGGTCTGGCAGAGTGTGAGGGCCCGACGCCAGCTATAATTCGCACAATCTTCTTTTGACATATAAAAATATCAGCAGCCAATGCCGAAGTACCCCAAAACCCAATAAGTCCTCGTTATTGAGATTTTTGCCTATAAATCTTGGATATAGTGAATTGGCAGCCAAATGCATAGGTGTTATAGCCATTTCTCTCCGAGATTTTAAATGTGATAAGACAGCATTTAGTTCTAAAACTGGGCATGCAGCAATCAGTTAATCATTCAGGTCTTGAAAATATTCAACATGAGATATGCAAGGTTGAGAGGTTTGTATGTTCTTTAAAATTACGGAGACTGGGTGTAAAATTTTATGTAATGTATCAACTCTTTCCCAAAACAGATCATCTAAAATATTATTTTTTATACTTTTGTTTAAAGTATTAGCTATAGTTTCTGTGATAGTCAATTCTTTTAAAAAAAATTATTTATTCTTAAGCTTTCTAAACAGAAAATATTAGAGCTCCATCTAGTTTGGCCAGGTAGTGTAACAGATGTTAGTGTGTTTGAATTTTGTAATGCTAGCTGTTCTTCTTGTATATTTTTTAACGTAGCATACAAAATATGCGATATTTTAATAGTTTTTACTATGACTTTACTATCAGTAATTAAACATGCAAATACTTCTAATTTTAAAATATCTTGTGCGAATAAATTCAAAATATGAGCACAACATCCATAACAAGTAAAATAATTGGACGGGTACATATCACTAATTAATTCCCAAGTTGATTTCATATTGCTAGCGTTATCAGTCGCTATGTTTATAACTTTCTTAATACCTAAGTCGTCAATAACAGAACTAAGCAAAGAACAAAGATATGCAGCATACTGGCGAATTTCCTTGCAGTCAATTACTTTAAATAAAACTGGGTCTGGACATGTAATTATTATATTTATAATAGATTCGTTTCTAATATTACTCCACCTATCAACTTGAATTCCAATTGTTGTAGGCTTTGCTATTTTTTCATTAACTAACTGATGTATTTGAGAGTGTTTTTTTATCTAAAAGCGCATTGGATAACTGATATCTAGTGGGCAATCGTAAAGAAGGTTTAATTTTTTTAAACAATTTTTGCCAATGAACATTTTCCGCAAAATTTAAAGGAGTATTACTAGCAAAGCATGCTGTTGGTAAGAGATCCCAAATTTCCTCTTCTTCTGATTTATTCATTACATCCACAAAAAAATCCAAATTTTCACTGTAAGCGGATTTTGTGGTGCTTGCAGCAAATTGTGGGCGAGAATCGCTTGAAATCGTCTCTCCATCGTCGTCTTCTAAATCTGTTTGCGGAGAACTTTCTCTTTCCGGAATCTCTAAAATGTTAAATATTTTTCCATAAAACCCAATAAAAATCAATCAAAATTACTCACCTTTATTTATTGCTTTAATTTTCTTAACACTTAATGCTCTTGATTTTGATTGTATTTCATTCTTCATTTTACGAGGACAACGAATGCAGTTATTCTGTAAGTGACTGGACATTCTGGTTACATTTAAAACATAACTTTGCGAACAGAAGTTACACGAATATAATTTCGAATGTCCTGTGGATTTTGAAAATGCTGTTAAAATAACTTTTTTTATATTATCCCACCTCACAGTACTACGAGTGGTATATTCACAAACTTTATACGGTTCAACTGATACACCGAAATCTTTTGAAAGACTACTTCATTCGTTATATAAACGGCTGACCACGAGCTTTTACATCTGCTAGAAAGGGAATTCCCCAATCACCGAGTGTGCAATGTCATACGTGTATATAGATGATGTTTTACTTTGTTGGTAATTTACGAAAATTTTATGTGGTAATTTACCGTAAATGACGGTAATTAATTCGGTAATGTACGGGGTAATTTACCGACTTACATCACTGTGGACAATTATGATAAGAGGTTAAAAACTATAAATGACAGGTGTTTTGTGGTGGCAGTATTTCTAGATTTACGTAGAGCATTTGAAACTATTGATAGGGACTTATTAATTAGTAAACTAGAAGTTTTAGGAGCTAAGGATAAGGTTGGACAGTGACTAAAATCATATTTGACAAATACACAAGAAAAAGTAAAATATAATGGATGTACAGTTCTGTGCAATAAATTGGCGTACACTTAATATACGCTTATGTAAATATGACTTTTGTTTGAATACCTGTCATGTATGACAAATTGAATTGACGCTATAATTCCATTTGTCAACTTAACTTAAGCCATTTTCACAATGGAAAAATAATGTCAAAATTAGCAATAAGACGTGTACGCTAATTTATTGCACAAAACTGTACATCCGATGCAGGAGAAATTAACTTTGGTGTTCCTCAAGAAACGGTACTGGGTCCACTACTATTTAATATTTACGTAAATGACTTAGTTATGAGTTGTAATGGTACCACCCCAAAGTTGGGTGACACAATATAGAGAAACCCCTATCTCCAAATTAAGATATTTAATAAAGTTAAACTTTAGAAATAAAATGTAAACATTTATATACAATGTGTATTATTTAAATTTAAACTAACACTAATATAAAAGATTAAAAATAAAAATTAAATTAATTAAACACAATGGTGGTCTTGTGAATACTTATATGCAACTCAAATTTAACTCAAGATATCTGCAGTATGTAAGTTTATGTAAAAGGAAAGCAATAATAAACGTATATTATATTATTAAAACACCTCATTTTAAATAATCACTTATCCAGTCATACTTATCCCACAAGAGATAACACGGACTACTACTATCCCTAAGCGTCATCCAATATTTCATAATCTTGTTTATCTTGTTCGAATTCATTGTACTTATACCGAAATATACAGTAACCATCGCCAGCTTAACTACTCTTTAAAATGTTACCTCTAACGTACTGTGTATTCTAGAGCGTGTCGATAATGTATTTGACTGTAATTGTTAACATTAATGATTCTTATCCATCTGCTTTTTCTTTGATGTTTGGCATTTGTAACATTATATAAGCTAGTTACAACAATAAACTTTATTTAGAAGAGTATAATTAAAACATTAAAATAATTTTGATAAGTTAAGAGGAGTGAACCAATGTACCCGTTTATCTTGCACTTAAATTAATTAAGACTAATTACATTTTTTATCCCTTCTACTATTTTATTATACATCTTAAATACAAGAATTCTTGTTCTCTTTCTAACAATGCGGTTTTATGATGCGGACCATATTACCGAAGGCTCTGCTTAGCTGTTCAGTCGAAGAATCCAATCCAACTTAAATGCCCATATTGTCAGCGTAAATTCTTGGAAAAGTGATCCACAGCGAATTTGTGTTATTCTATTTGTGACGATTTTGCACATTTTGGAAAAATGTAGTTCAAAGGGACACAAAATTAATAAATATCAAATTATAAATTAAATATTATTGTTATGAAATAATTCATAGGAACCGCCAAAAAGTAAATTGAAAATAGCTTACCACTAATTGGTGTTCTTCTAACGGCAAACGATGATTCCAAATAGCCATATACTGCTTTGTACCTATTAGCTATCACTAAGGCTAAATGGCTATATCGCAGTACTGTTAGCATATTAATCATTTCAGGAAGGATATAACGAATATCCATGGCAGCAAATCTCAAAGACTCCTCTAACCACGGAAAAGAGACTATTACATATGTGATATATATGAACCCAGTGAATAGACTAATAAACCAGACGTTCCTAAAACGATAGAATACTGGGAATTATTTTAGTAATTCGTATTTTTAGAAAGTTTTTTGTGTAAACTTCTTTAGGCGCGTTGCGCTGATTGTAAGCAGTGAACAAGACCGACCAGCAACGCTAGGATATGTGTAACGCTCGGATATGTGTAACGCTTGTTTGGGTGAAGTCGGCTAAGGGAACAAGATAAATATATCATATAGAGGTATTTAATTTCAATTAAATCGAAATTTAAATGAATTAATAAATTCATGTCCCCGAGCAGATTCGAACCCGAGCGAACGGGTATGACCAATGTATGAAGCCGGCACGTTGCATCAGAACAAACACGGAACACGTAATCGATTATTCCTTTCGTGTATTTATACATATATATACGTCATTGCTATACTCGTTCGGCGACCGTTACATGGGAGAGCATGACGCATCAGTCGTATAATACGTTACTGAATATTATACGCGTGTGTACATGTGTAAATGTAATAAATGTGCGAATACGGTTTATTTAATACGTTACTGAATATTATACGCGTGTATTTCGTATTATTAACCTCGCCTTGATGGAGTTTACACTTCTGCTGTGTGGTTTTAAGCACACCCATTTTCTTGTTTATTTATATACGGAGTCCAGGAGAGGAATTAGAATCAGAATAGCGTAGTATATTTTTTGTAGGTTTATATTTCTTTTGTAATAATATACTTTTTCAATTGGACAAATTTGTTATCTTTAGTGTATATTTTGCCATTATACTGTGGACTTCCTTTTGTTTTGTTTTAATGGCCAATATAATGCTTAAATATATTTGGAAATATGGAATAATTAAAACATACACCAACGGTACAACAATAATCACCAAAACAGACAGTATCGAAAAATTGAAGCTATTTATTTTTGATTTTTTAATGTAATATATACTGTATGACAAAAAAAACGAATCACCCTGTAAACGTTTTTATTTCTTAGTCAAATTTTGTACAGATATTTAGGGTGTTTAGAGTAACAAACGAATAAAGTTTCATTGCAGAAATCGCACTTGTTATAATGAAAACTCAATAATGAGTTGACGCTCCACATTACCGAATACATTCTGCTATTCGCCTAGACATGCTTCGAATTAGTTGATCTATGGATTCCTGTGAAAGCTCGTTCCAAGCAAATTGTAGGGCATCATGTAGCTGTTGTATGTTCATAGGAGGATTAGGTAACATACCAATCCTGCGACGCATTATATCCCAGACATGTTCTATGGGCGACAGATCTGGCGATAGTGCAGGCCAATGAAGAATATTGATGTTGGCGTCTTGTAGGAATCGTAACGTAACTGCGCTACATGAGGACGGGCATTGTCTTGCTGGAATGTGGCATTATTTAGCCCTCGAATATATGGCTAAGCAATTGGTTCCAGAACTTCGTTAATGTACATTTGAGCATTTAAGTGGCCTCAAAGGAATACTAAAGGAGTCCTATTTCCTATGCTAATTCCAGCCCATACCATCAATCCTCTAGTAAGAGCTGTCTCACGTTCTACAACAAAATTCGGTACGATGTTGATTAGTGAGAGGCAGTATTAATTTGAGTTGTTGTTTGGGCTATTTCCATCGTTTGTAGAACATTGATAGTCCGACGTTTCGGCAGTCCGTCTACTGCCGTCATCAGGATAGTCCTGAGAAGGACTGTTTCTTGCCAAACTTGTCATTTGTTTATAACGACTTTATCTGCCGGTATGTGTCTTCTCTATTTTTTATTTGAGATGTCCTGTGCTGGGTTTGAACCCGGTCGATAATTTCCGAATATCAGTATACCCACTTTACCACTCGACTAATTAGGGGGACATAAACTACTATTTTCAACATATATTTAAGTTACAGGTATATGCGCAGTAGGTATGCGCAGTGTGCATATTTTCGTATATATATATATATATGCGCGGTGGGTATGCGCAGTATGTCCTTTTTATTTGTGTGGTAGTAGTAGTAGTAGTATTTTTAATTATCAGTCTGTCTCCGGTGTCGTGGCTGCCGGTCTTCGGCTAACACATTCTCTAATCATAGGGATATTCTTGATCTCCAGGCTGGGCGTACTGATCGTGTCAGCTGTTATATTCATATACGCTGTTTCTGTAATTTTTCTTTTGTAGCCATGTTCTTGTTTGGCGAGGATTGTCTCCTCATTCCATGCAATGTTGTGATCTTCTTCCCAAGCATGTTCCACCAGCTGCGATTTTTCCGTCTCCCCTAAGCTGACTATTCTTTGGTGTTCCTTCAGTCTGACTCTTAGGGGTCTGCTAGTTTCTCCAATGTATGGTCGTCCACATTCGCATGGTATTTTGTATATGCAATTCTTTGTTTGTTGGTCTTCGTTGTCGGGTTTTGTTCTGGTTAGAGCGGACCTATTGGTGTTCATTGCTTTTATGACCGTTCTAATCTTGTAGTTGTTGCCAATTCTTCTGATTTTTTTCCGAGAGCCCTTTTACGTACGGGATGGTCGTGGTGTGTATTTTTTCTTGTTGTTCTTGGGTTGTGTCTTGTGGTGCCCGGACTTCTTTGGCTTTCGACAGCGTTTTCTTGGTGTAGCCATTTCGCTGAAGCATTTCGGTGATGGATTTTTGTTCCTCCTCTCTATCTCTTTCATCGGAGCATATCGTTCGTGCCCTATCGTATAGGCAGCGTGCGACTCCAACCTTAACATTGTGAGGGTGGTTGGAATCGTGATGTAGGTACTGCCCTGTGTGCGTATGCTTTCTATACACTTTTGTTTTTAGTGTGCCATTATCGTTCTTTTTGATCTGGACATCTAGGAATGGAATCTTATTGTCAACTTCCAATTCCATGGTGAATTTTATGGATTCTTCTAAGCTGTTCAAATGTTGTAAGAATCCTTCTATTGTGCCTTCACCGTGTGGCCATATGACGAAGGTGTCGTCTACGTGTCTTAGCCACAGCTTCGGTTTGAAGTTATACGAATCTATTGCTCTCTGTTCGAAGTCTTCCATGTAAATATTGCTTAGTATGGGAGATAGTGGGGAACCCATTGCCATTCCGAATTCTTGTTGGTAGAATTTATCGCCAACTTGGAAGCAGGTTGTGTTGACGCAGATGGCTAGCAGTTCTACAATTGCTTCTATACTAAGAGATGTTCTTTCATGTAATGTGGCATCCAAGGAGAGTCTGTTCTTGACTATTGTTAGTGTTGGCCCTGTTGGTACATTGGTGAACAGGCTAGTAACATCAAAGCTCACCAGTTTATCTTCTTCACCAATTTTTATGTTCTTGATTTTGTTGATGAAATGTTCGGTGTTTGAAATTGCCGATTGTGTATTCCCTGATATTGGGATAATTATGTCCAGTAGGAACTTGGCTAGTGGATGACATGGAGAATTTCTGGAGCTAACGATTGGCCTCAGAGGGATGTCAGGTTTGTGGAATTTGGGTAGTCCGTAGAGATGCGGCGGCTTACTATAGTGTGGAGTAAGTCTATATCTGATGTTTTGGTTCTGGAAGGCTGATTTGTATTTGAACAGTGTTCTGTATATTCTGGATTCCACTGATGATGTGGGATCCTTCGGTAATTCTTTGTATTTGCCTGGCCTTAGAACATCCTGTATTTTGTTGTTGTATGTTTCCACATCCATTACGACTGTTGCATTCCCTTTGTCGGCTGGTAGTATCTTTATCGATCTATCTGCTCTTAGTTCTTTGAGGCTACGTTGTTCTTCCCTCGTGGTGTTGTGCTTGATTTTCCTCGATTTAGCATCTTCTATTGCTCTTCTAATTCTCCATCGGTATTCATCCGCTGCTTCTGGAGGTTCTATCTTTTGTGAGGCTGTTTCTGTGGCAAGTATAATGTTCATAGTGGGAATTTGGTTTTTTTGCTACTGCAAACTTCATGCCTTTGTTGAGGATTTCGATGGCATGGTTGTCCAACTGTTTGTTTGACAGATTGATGACTGTCTTTGAGGGATCTAGTGTTTTGGTCACTCTTTGTTGGTGTATTAGAGTGTTCAGTTTTTTCTTGTGTATCTCTTTATGTTGTTTGTTCTTTGGTAGCTTCTTTCCACTGCTTGATGGAAGTGCTCATAATCTTGCTCACTGGTTTCGTCTTTGATCCTCTGCCTAATATCCTTGCATTGTTTTGCGAATCGGTGATGGTTGATTCTTTCCCTAACTAGGGCTTCACTGGCTCTTTTTGTAATCCTTTGTGCTTTTTGACTTTGGACCGGAGGTTTAATCCTTAAGCCATTGGGGATGACGTTGTGTTGTCTTGCTTTGTATAGAAAGGGTAGATGGTTTACTTCCTTGGCAAGTTTAATCATGGTCTTTTCATATTGTCTGAAAAACCTATTTAATTCGGGCCCATACCGAATTTGTAACTCATGACGTGTTATTGTTGATGATGGAGTATAACTTGAGTTGTTGTTTGGGCTATTTCCATCGTTTGTAGAACATTGATAGTCCGACGTTTCGGCAGTCCGTCTACTGCCGTCATCAGGGTAGTCCTGAGAAGGACTGTTTCTTGCCAAACTTGTCATTTGTTTATACTTACCTGGCGTAGGGATTACCGTGATCAACAAGGCGGTTTCCCCAGGACGACGCCCTTCCATTGCACTACAGTCGGGCTGACACCTGCGATTACCCCTAATGCGGGTAACTCGGGCGCGTAATTTTTGCAATCTTAGCCTCCTATCTTCTCGTTCTGTGGTTCCTCTAGGTCGTCCAGAACCTCTTCTACGATGTTGCCTCTCTTCTTCAAACCAATCTCTCCAACAACGAATAACAGTTACAACATTGTGCAATACCTGCCTCATGTAGTCCAATGATGCGACTCCTTTCAAAATCGCTTAGCTGGCAATAATTCGGTTGTAGTCGAACTCTTGGCATTTCAACACTAAATGACAAGTATAGACTGTCACAAATGAGAAAACACAATAAAACCGATTAATAATAAGCAGAATAAAATCGAAATTTTTCGTTGAAGATCGGCAAAAAACATCATAACTGTTATTGTTTTTATCTGTTCTTTATATCATTTATTAGTTTCAACACCATAAACGTCTGTACAAAATTTAATTAAAAATTAATCACGTTTGCATTGTGATACGTTTTATTTGTCACACAGCATATAATCATATGGATTAATAGAAACACTTAACATTTTATCACATGAGCAATATGGTTTTCGCAAAAGGGTATTTACCTTGGATGCAGTACTACACATTGTAAAGTATGTTACTGATGATGAGGACTCACGGACTGCGAAAGTACTGTTTTGTGGTATCTCGAAGGTATTCGATTTCGTGTCGTATAATGTGTTGCTGGAAAGGGTTCAGCCAGTTGAGGTATACCAACTAAGTAAATTTCAGGTTGTTAAAAACGGCGTACCCCAAGGTCTATGTATGAATATAGGGACCGCTATTATTTCCGATGTATGTAAACGATTTATGTAGTAATGGTCAGGTACAAACAATATTATTTGCCAATGACGATGTTTTTCTAAGAACAAAGATCATCATTTTCTCGATATTGTGGGTGTAAATTTACAGCAGGAGAACAAACTATGGCTTAGCGGAAATCGTTTAAGATTATACATAAACAAAACAAAAACCATGATATTCAGGATCAGGAAAGAGGCACTTCAAGAACCAATGAAATATCTGACATCACTTTTGGAGGACGCCGACGCACAGTGATTTGTTTGCCAAAAATTTGTAACTCTGAGAAAATTTGGTATGAGTTGTGGCAAATAGTTGAAGTTTAATGTGAACAATTAAAAATTATGAAAATATTATCACTTTATTAAGAAGATGGCATATAGAACCACATGTATTTGCTTATATAAAATTCAGCTATGGCACGTGCATATTCAACAAACATTCTCGCATTTACTTTAATACAACACGACATAGATTGCAGTATGATATGAAATCTGTTTAGTATTGTTTCATCAATTCTTGTTATTTGCGATGTTGTACCGGGTGGCAAACTAAGAATGGCCGCCGGCTATATCTCAGAAACCAGTAGTCATATTGCTTCCGGGTAAAAAAAATTCAAGTAAAAGTGCCCAAGAGAAAATGCTGGAAATTATTTTGGAGTTTGTAAAATGTCCGCAAGGGGGCGTAACAGTCAGGATCAATGTTAAATTTAGAATTTCTTCATATTTTTACTAATTAAGGGGCATTGAAAAGTTCTAAATTTTATTCCTTACACATTCTTTAATACTTTTAGTCTTGCACATTTTTCACTATCTAGTGAAATAAAGTGGTGGGGGCAGTTCAGATGTTTTTTTAAATAAACTAGGATTACTCCCGTTTGGCTTAACCGATTTGAATAAGTTTGATCTCATTTAAAAGAGCCTTGTTTGCTCTACAAACTGAACTTGTGTTTTTGTATCTCGGACTTTTGCTGTCACCGGTAGATGGCATTATCTGAAATGTAAGCAAATATTAGGCTTTTTTTCAAAAAAGTTAAATGCAATGATATGTTTCTTTTTACATAAGCTAATAGAGAATTAAATTCCCTACATTCTGGTAGAAAAACCAAATTTGTATATTTTTTAGAACAGGAGATATTGACAAAAATAGATCAAAATTCATAAGTTCTCCTGTTTTACTGGCCTTTTTTTTTATGAAGCTAACAATTTTGAGCTACATATATTATTATTATCTAACATATTATTATTATTATCAAGAAAAATTTTATACCATTTTGAAAGACCCTGTTTAATAAAGCAAGATTATTTTTAATACTTATTTTAATCCAAAAAATATACCATTGAAAATAAAAATGTAAGCTATGAAGAAATAAAACAATAACTCAGTGTTAAAACGACCAATTGTGAAAATAATAAATATTATTGTCAGTTTTTGATTGATTCCGTTTACTTTCTTGTGTTTGGGAAAACTTCTCTTTTAGTGAGTGCGGTTAGCGAATGAAGAGACATTCGATATGATTGGTGTCTATTTCGAATGCATACGAAATGCTACATTTGCTTTCAGAGTGTATGCTACGCAGTTCCCTGGAAGACGACATTATGCGAGCAGTGTTTTTCGTAGGTTAGTGGAAAGGCTTTGGACCACCGGAAATATTAATCTTCCGGTGTATAGAAGGCAACCTACTGGTCGAATCGAAGAAAATGTTATAAAAGTATTAGAATATATTGAATTTAATCCACATCTAGTGACCGAAACCACAAGTAGAGAGTTGGGCATTTGTAGAACTACGGTCCCAAATATATTGAAAGATTTAAGTTAAAAATAAAACAAACTTTATTTCGAGATTTTTAGTAGGGCCTTTGTTAGATTTGCTTTATCTCCTACAGTTTGTTTTAATACTTTTAAGCATTAAGCATAACAGTTGTTTTTAACGTTTCGTACTCGGTTCCCTTAAGGGGATATTAAAGTCGATTTGTATTTGAGAATTGACTATAATTGCTTTTAGAGGTGTTGGCCCGTAGGAGGAGTCAAATGCAAGCCATCTCATTCTCACATATTTGAAATGAATGTGTTGTTTTCCGTCACTCGAATACAGAGAAACAACTGAACTATTCAAATCAACGGCAGCAGAATATCGTGACAAATACGATGGTCGATTATACTAGCAAAAAAGAGTCTGTTCATACAAGCAGATTTGTATTTTTCCTCAGTTTATTTGATTTTAGCGTTTTTTGTATGAAGGAAGGTTATTTCGCTATAGTTATTTCTTTTAGAAAAGCAAATATTTGGCAAATACTATATATAAACAAAAATTAAAGTATTCCATTCAAACAAGTGCAATAAATGTATTCAAAGACATCTCTACGAAATGTATATGAAACTGACAATTTTTTTTTGCTGCAATAAAATATTTGTATGTGCATATGTGAACGAGACACTTTCCACAATTACGCAATCAACTCAATAAAAGTTTTTCTTTCCGTGATAAGTATAGTTATATCGCGATCCTTGCTGGCTTTTCGCACATACAGTAAATACTAGTTAGGGCTGTTCGCTGTTCTTATTATTTGGAGAATTAATTTTTTGACACTTTTTGGTGTTGAGTGCCGAAGTAGAGTGTAACGTAAAGGTATTCACAATGGCAAGAGGCAACAGAAACTTAAAGAAATATCCAAGATTATCCTCAAAGCGGAAAAATAGAAGCAGGCAAGTGTTAAAAAGACTCTATAAGAGCAATGAGAGTGATCCATCATCAACCGTTCAAGTTTGCCAAACGTAAATTCAATACCTTTCTCAATCATTTATATTATATTTATATTTTTTCTTTCAAGTTCGGTTAGTCATGAGGATGTTGATAAAGATTACATGGATGTATTACATGCGATTGAACGTGAACCTGAAGTTGACTTATCAAATGAAAATATTTCAAAGTAGGCAGTTCCAGCAACTATTTAAATTATTATTTGTATTATAAAGCAAGTTATATACAGGATGTTTCCAAATAAGTTTGGAAAGTTTTAAGAGGGTGATTCCTTGTCAAAAATTAAAGGGGGTCTTTCATGTAAACAAAAGCTCTTAGGCTTGTCTTTGGAAACATCCTGTAAACATAAGCACATACAGAGCTGTTCGTTATAAATTAATTGCGTTTTGAGTTTATTTTAGAATTGAAATAATAAAAGAGAGTGCATATTCTGAATACTCTGTTTCTGGTAGAAGAATAATTGATGTTGAACAATTCTTTAAATCAATTGTTGAACTCCATTGTTTTCCTGCAGTACTGAGAATTTGAAAATAATAAATGAAAAGAAACTTGGTCTCAATAGTATTTTTTATTTACAATGTGCAATGTGCAAGGAAACATCATCCGTAAGCACAGATAGTGCATCAAAAAATTCGCTTGATATAAACAAAACAGCAGTCTTGGGAATGATATCCTCAGGAGGTGGTTTTTCGCAGCTGGAGGAAATTCTTGCATTTTGTAACATTCCTTGTATGAGTTTTCCAAAGTTTGCTGCAACTCAGGAGGAAATTTCTCCTCTCATTAGTGGAAGTGCATTTGATTTAATGGAGGCAGCAGGAAAGGAAGAGGCTCAACTCGCAAAGGAAGTAGGAGACGTGGATCAAGACGGCGATTATACTACTAAATACAAAATTTGGAATACGCGCCCCAAATTAAAAAAAAGACGAATACTGATGCGGAGCTTCATTCATCGGGCACTAATATTGTCGACTGGGAAATTTCTGCGGCATAAATATCCAGTTCGTAGAAAAGCCAGGCGATATCACACGTTGAAAAATAAATATATGTATATGATAATTATTATAGCATTAAATCACGTATATAAAATGTCTATTACACAACCCAAACAAATATTTCAAAAATTTTAAAAAATTTTCAAAGTCCATAAATTATTTTAACAGATGCGAAAAATATAATAGGCAACAACATGTTCCAATGCAACTGCAACGCTATTTCTGCATGCAAACTAGAGAAATAAACAAAATCGCAATAAGTCAATCACCAAAAGTCAATTTAATTGTGTCCTTTTACGCGCCACGAAATTATAAAGAAAATTCAAAAAATTTTCTAAGTTCATTAATTTACTATAGCGGATGCTAAATAGGCAATACAAGCATAATATATGCAGCAACATGTTCCAATGCTACTGCAACGCTATTTCTGCATACAAATTAAAGAACTAACCAAAATCGCAATAAGTCAATCACCAAAATAAAAATAAATTGTATCTATACCTACTTCTGTTTTGTCATTAAAATCATATACAATACAATGCATTCATACATTTATTCATATACGAAAAATTTTTTTCGTATATGTATACTTGCATGGTAAAATCATATAGCTTCGAAACTGGTAATAATATGAATGCCTAAAATTGGAGTGAGAAAAAGTGAAATAAAATACTCCAGACAACCGCAAAAAGTTCGGACAGTCCTATTAGGCGGGGCCAAGAAGTTGGGTGCATATCCGTAGCAGCTGAAGGCGCTGCTAAAATACAAATAATTCAGTATCGCAGCATTCCGGAATTTCTTAATTTAATTACTCAAATTAAACTTTTTTCCGCAATTCAAAAAGCTATATCTCACAAGAAAACATTGGTCTACACGGGAATTACATCCGTTTTGATCAATTTCATTTAATTCTTTCAGATTTTGACGGAGAAACACACGTATATTTTACTCTAATTTGGAATAAAAAAAATAGGTGGTTGTGACAAAAAATTACATAATCACCTTTCCGTGTACTCATATCTATATTGGAGTTGTACAGAAAATTTCACATTTCTATCATGAAAAATAGTAAAAAAAAAAACTGATAAATTCGATATCTTGCTTTCTCGACCGCTTTAATATCCCCTTAAGGGTGTTGTATAGGTACATTTTCAAATATTGACAGATTAAAGGCTACCTTTAAACTTTATGCAAAAATGATTTAGATGAAATATTCTTATAATGTTAATCTACACGTCCCTAAGCATTTTGTTTTTTCAATTTTTTATTAATTGTTATAAAAAATTAAATATAAATAGACAATCGAAAAATAAAATGCGTACCGACGTATAACATATTATTGTGAACATTAATTTCTAGCAAAATTTTTTCGTATTTATTAAGATAAATGTGTAATTTGATAAGAAAGAAATGCATTTTTGGCACTGCTTTAGTACGCCACCTGCAGTCAAATATTTGATATATCCTTGCAATCCAAGACAGGGCGGAGTTACTTTGTTTAGGTGGGGATTCACTTTACGAGCGATATTCGGAATACAGAAATCCTTGTTACGGTTTTGAGTAGGTATTTGATTAAACATTTTTTATATTATTTTACATTTCATAAAATTGAAAACATTATCTAGTAACCTTGATTTAACTTTATAAAATTAATGTATATTTTCTTTTTGTAAAATTTACTTATATTATTTTGTATTACATTTCATAAAATTGTACACATTTTCTGGTAGGCTTTGATAACTTTTACATAAATACAAACTTAAACAAAAGTATTACATATGATTCATAAATAATACTAGCTTTTTTAGTTCTTGCACTATTTTACATTTATCAAGATAAAATACTACTGACATTTATAAGTGAGTTAAAAATAATGTAAAACTAATATAGAAAATGAGATGGATATAGATGGTGCGTACTTCCTCTGTCCAGATTCGTCAGATATTGTACCAGACTGGTAGACGTTCAAAACAGTAATTTACGACCTAGCAAAAAATTACTCTCAAACGATTCAGTGTTCGGACAGTTATAAAAAGATTTGAAGTAAACCAGAAATTGCTCGGAAAGGATATCTTTTATTTTAAAAATTTAACTAGATTACTTTTCGTGTTATGGTAAATAAAGAACAGACAGAAATAGGACTTATTATTTTACAGATGTAGTTACATATTAATAATGAATAAACATTAAACTTTAAATAATTTATATATAATAATAAAACAATGAAATTCCATTCAATACATGATATTATAGTACAGTCATTCCGTATTTTGTTTGGAAAAAAATATGCCAGACTATTTTATTTGATAAATCGTTAGTGGGGCATGCGACGACTCTAAAACCAAAAAGTTGGAACCCCCAACCAAACCAAAAACCCACAAGGGGGGGGGGGGTTTGGTAATCTCAAAAAGTTTTTGAATGGAGTTTCCGAGTAAATAGTTGGTCTAACAACAAATTCTTTTAACAAAAAAAAACAAAACGAAAATGAAAATGAAAAGTGTGAACACATGGATGTTAAAACTAACATCAAGCAGTAAATAATTACTGTGACTTACATATACCGTGTGGCCGCCGTTCATAGCGCGATGCATGTATTAGTAACAACTGGTCGACTATAAATGGGCGTGCCAACTTGAATTGCCACACCGACAGCGGGCGTATAAGTTATACGTATAAATGTATTCGTAGGCAAATCAAGTGAAGAGCAGTGTAATAGGTATTGCGTTCCCGTTGTAAGTAATTATTTGTAGTTGTTTGAAGCATCAGATAATCACTGATAATATGTCAGTGAAGTAACTCATCACAGCTTCATAAACAACATAAAAGAGCAAAAATAAATAATAAATAACTCCTTGACTTTAAAATAAAAAAAACTTCTTAACTAAAATAATATTTTTCAACAAATATTATAATCTAAAAACTCAACTATAATAAATTACTTCTTAAAACAGAATTGTAATTCAACATTGCAATTAACCTGTAATTAGCTAAAAAAATGTTATTCTTAAGCAATAATAAAACTCGAACTGACGCCCATATGTGGAAGCGACGGCGAATGCGACTGCCCGACTACACCGTATAAATGTAGATTTTTTGGACAAATACGAGTGCATCATAGGCATATGCGAAATACTAGCTCTGTTGTAATCCAGTATAACACTGCGTCTACTGGTTTACCGTTCTAATACACAGACATCTCTATCTGTTTCGCTTACTCTACAGGTATCGCGATAATGCAGACGCACGCGGTCTTATGGTATACCTTTATACGTAAAACGTATATGTCGACAATCTCCACGTACACTGATGAGACCTCGTAGGTCGAAACACCGGTGTCTGTGCGTTCGATTATCGGCAATGGCACTTAATGTATGGGTGTATCTCAAACACATGCATATATACATATACGTTTTACGTATAAAGGTATATATGTAAGTCACAGTAATTAAAAAAAAACAATATTATCTACAAATTATCTAATGTACTCGTTGCGATAATGAAGCTGGCAGTAAAGTTAAAGGGATACCACGTGACTTGAATCCGGCGCATTCAACAATTTCAACAATCTTGAAGGACAGGACTAAAGTTAAAGATGCATTAAAATCATCGACAGGTTTTAAAGCCGTAATAACTAGGCAGCGGAAAGGTCTGATTCATGAGATGGGAAAGCTCCTCGCGGTTTGGTTGATGACCAGATACAAACTAGAATGCCGATGAGCCTACTAATTATTCAGGCAAAGGCGCGAATGATCTCTGAAGTTTAATAGAAGTATTAGCGGTGAAGCAGCAAGCGTTGACGTCGAAGCAGCGGAAAAATTTATTGAGCAATTTGATAAAATTATGGATGAAAAAAAATGTCAGAAAGTGTTCACGAATAATTTAGATTTTGACGAAGACGAGTACACTAATGCCATACATAAAGTAGTGGAACTTACTAACATACTTAATTTAGAAGCTGAAGTGGAGGATATTGAAGCATTAGTTGAGTATATTGAGGGAGAATTAACAAACGAAGATATAATAGAGTTGAAAGTACAACGGCCCCCGGAAGAGGAACCAGTAGAGGAAAGTGAATGAAACTACTAAAACTAGAAGATATGGATTCAAATATTGAATGGTTCACGAAAGTTGAACGGCCAATAAATGAAGTTTTACAAGTTACAAAGCATACTACATGAACGACATTCTTTTCAAAAGCTATAACCAGGACTCCCGCCCTTGTAAATACTTCTATTTCTTCGCCTCCATCTCCCTTACCAGGCCCCTCTACAGCTTTTGATAGCTCTGGTGATAAATACAATGACGACGTTGATGAACCACATTTTGCACTACATATCATGAATAGTTATTCTTCGTTTTTCACAGAATGAATTTAAATTTTTTAATACGTCACTTTTTAATTTTTGTATGTATTCTTATGTACAATTTAAACTTTTACTATAGCATTTAGCAAAACAGTACATGGTACTGGGGTATTGGCAAGCTTCACCCATGGGCACTACCCCACCGAGACCCGCAGCGAAGACGTCGAATTTTTCAGCTTGGTATACAACACCCTTAATGATTCACTATAGAATGTACACTTTGCAAGATATTCGAAAATAATAAAGTGTGGCCACCACACAACTGTCTTATACGTATGAGCGCTTCAAACTATAAATTTTATGAATCTTTTTATACAAAAATTATTCAAAATCCAATTTTGTATAATTTGCAACGCCCATATGTACAAGAAAGTCGTGTGGTGGCTACACTTCATTATTTATGATGGTCCTCCGGCCCATTGTGGAAGAGGTGTCACTAATTTTCTCAACGAACGGTCTCCAAATCGATGGATAGGTCGTAGTGGTTCCACAGCTTAGCCACCGCGATTTCCGGATCTCTACCCACTAGATTTTCTCATATGGGACATTAAAAAATCTAGACACTTACGTATTCAAGGGGAAAGCCTAATAATACCGGATCATCCATAAGATTCATGACATTTTATGAGGCGAAAAATAATATGGAGAACTACAACTGGGAACGAGGACTCTGACGGAAGATTTAGTTATGCATTGTACAATGCGGTGGCCACATTGAGCTACTTTAATAAGGCTCCGTAGGCTTTCCATAAAATAAATCACATTTTTTTCTAAACCCTCTAGTAATTTATTACAGCTTCGAACACCGATATTTCAAGAACCGTTAGGAATTCGGAAAAAGTGAATAGGAACATTTTTGCTTAAAATTAGTCATTGAATTCATGTACGAGGTTTCTCGGATACCTTGCCGGCCACCTTGTATAATAATAGTACCTATAGATATAAATAATTATCCTGTGATTGAAAAGATACTCAAGACGATGACATTAGTGCCTTTCAACAAAATATTATTATTATTATATAGTATTCATAGGCACTAAGTAATATTTCTTTTGATCAGAATTCCATCTTACATATTAACTTATTGAACACATGTCAGACTAAAAAAACTTACAATCTACATTCCTGTAGCGCCTAGACACCAGACTAAATAAATCATACAAAATATTACTAGCACCTACGTTACGTAGAGTATGTGTAGCCTGAACAGAGACAATTAGCACTTAACGCATCAGACGTATGTCATTTCGAATGCATCGCTCCATAAGGGCGGTACTTATAAACTGGGAACTGTACAATTTAGATTTTTACTATAGCATTTAGCAACACAGTACATGGTAGTGGGGTATTGGCAAGTCCCACCCATGAGCACTACCCCCCGATACCCGCGCCGAAGACGTCGAAATTTTTAGTTTGCTATACAACACCCTTAAGTTTAACTCATACATTCATCTGCTTATTTATTGTCTGTTTACCGGTCACGGCCATTTTTATCCGATACCGTTTATATAGACCACAGTAATATTTTATAATAGTAAGTTACCTAAAACAGTGTCTAACAAGTTTGGATAAATTTGACCTCACAGTTTCGTTCACGTTTGCCATATTATTTTCAGGATGTATCCTTATTACATCGTTTTTCATCAAGCTTTAACGGCTGAAGATTTTGATCGCCGGATTGACTATTGTCAATGGCTATTAAATATGGTAGCAGAAACCCCGAAATTCTTTCTCGCGCCCTATGGACGGATGAGGCAACATTTAATAGCAATGGTGGTGTGAACTTACACAATATGAACTATTGGTCCAGGACAAATCCGCGTTGGATGCAGGAAGTTTAGCATCAAGGCCGCTGGTCGGTAAACGTGTGGTGCGGTTTCTAGGAGGTAAAATTACTGGACCCGTTTTCTTTAACCGACATCTCACTGGAGAGGTTTATTTAATTTTTTTTATGAATGAGCTGCTCCTTCTAGCAGAAGATGTCCCTCTGGACATTCGTCGTGATAAGTTTTTTCAGCACGATGGGTGCCCGGCGCATTTTGCGGCAAGCGTCCGGGATTTCTCAGATCAGACATAAAATATCCTGGCAAGTGAATTGGACGGGGTAGTATATTTCCCTGGCTCGCCAGGTCACCAGACCTCAACATCCGAGATTTTTATTTTTGAGGGAGAGTTAATGACATTGTTTTAGAAAACCGGCCTACAACAAGACAAAATATAATGAAGAAAATCATAGCAGCAGTACGAAACATATCGGAGGCGGAAATTGAAACTTCTGTTTTATCCACGCGGCAAAGGTTGCAGGCTTACATTAACAATGATGGGCGCCATTTTGAACAATTAGGCGGTCATTAAAAATTTTGCAAACCAATCTTTACAGTAATGTAACTGTAGTTATTTTAGTGTTTAATATTAGATTTATTCTGATAGTGTTAGTATTTATTGTTAGTATAGTAAATCATAGTATATGAAAATTTGAAATACTTACATGATTTTCGAACGTTTACATAAAATTACATTTATGTAATTTTGGTTTCTTAAACAGGAACTAACGAAATGTTATACATATTTTTATTTAATATATTTTTATATATTTTGCGTCGGTATTACAGGAATGCCTTTCAAATTTCTTCCGCTTTTGTGACATTTTATTATTTGGTCTGCGTGTTAGAATTTTACTGAATTTATGATATATATATATACCGGGTGGTGCAATAGTGTGTCGGCGGAGCATCTAATAGTTGGTTGGCCTTGGTTTAAAAAAAAATGGCTGTACAACCAAAAGTCCATAAAAAGTCGTTTTCTGTATTTTCTCTTTTCTGTAATTGCGTTTTGTTGTTATAAATTAAGTTCGGCTAGTGAATTATTAATTTCCGTTTGTTTGTTAGTAGTTGTTACGTGTTGTATTTACCTTGTTATCAGTTATTCGCTTTATTGACATTATTTCTCATTTAGATACCATAATAGTTTATTGTTGTTACTTTCTTATACGTAGTATAAGGAAGTATTGCGATGATGAAAATTTTCGACCTCGAGATTTTTGCAGATGTCCACATTTCGAGGTCCCCTGATACCAAAAAATTGGTTTTTAAAGAATGTCTGTGTCTGTGTGTCTCTGTGTGTCTCTGTGTGTGTGACCACGATAGCGGTCAAACCGCTGTAGATATCAATACCAAATTTTGTATTTCCGTGTATAATCTGCCTCTTGAGAACTGATTAGATTTTGAGCAAAATCGGCAGACCGGAAGTAGTAGTTTACTTCAGCGAAAAAATCGAAATTTGCAAATATTTCGTCAATTACTAAGTTTAAACAAATTTATAAAGAATTCATATGTACTTAGAATTAAGTTTGAAACAAATTGTCTTAAAAAAGTTTTTTGAAATTCCAACCGGAAGTAGATCTTTTACTCTTATCTAAAATCAGTTTTTTGCGAATATCTCGCAAGTCATGCTTTTAAGACAAGTACGTTACGAGTATAAAAGTATTTAGAACATAATTTTCAATATCTTTTATGTAAAAAAATTTCAAAATTCAGACCGGAAGTACCACTTTTACTATTATCGAATAGCGATTTTTTGCAAATATGTCGTAAGTTATGCATTCTATGTATATTTATGAAGAGTACAAAAGTATTTAGAGTTGGATTTGGAATATTTCTTGTATAAATGAAATTTCAAAATTCGGACCGGAAGTAGCCCTTTTACTCTTATTGAATAACACTTTTTTGATAATATCTTGCAAAGTATGCAGTCTATAGAGATTTATTAATAGAATAGAAGTACTTAGAATAGGATTTTGAATAATTTTTGTATAAAAAAATTCTTAAAATTCTATAATTTGAAACGCTCATACGTATAAGAAAGTCGTGTGGTGGCCACACCCCATTTTTTTTGCTTTAAAATGAATTTTTCGAAAGACGAGCTCATAGACATGGTATTTGCTCTTGGCGCTAGCATCATCCATTTTTAGCATCAAGAACATATGCGATGGAATATCCCGACCGAAGAGCACCGGATAGTAAAACGTTTGAAAATTTGTTAATAAGGTTTCTTCGAACGGGTTCAGTGAATTACGTCGAACATGAAAGAAGTAAGACTATGATTACAGAAGATAATGAAGTGATAGTCGTCCAGTCCATTGTGGAAAATCCGCACGTATCTACAAGGATAATTTCGAAACAACACGGGATAGAAGTCACTGCTGTAAAAAGGATTTTAAAAAAACATAAGTTTCACCCTTACAAAATTCAAAATCATCAAGGCTTATTACAAACGGACTTTGAAAGGAGACTAGTGTACTGTGAATGGCTACTTTTACAATTACGACACGATATAACTTTTCTAGATCATGTGCTTTTCACAGATGAAGCAACATTTGCTAATTGTGGAACCACAAACAGAAAAAATACCCATTATTATGACACTACAAACCCACATTTTGTTCAGCCCATTTTATATCAACAAAAATGCAGTGTTAACACATGGGGAGGCATTATAGGAAACACTATTATTGGTCCATTCTTTTTTGATAATACTTTAAATTGTGCAATCTACACAAATTTCCTACAAAATAATTTACCATTGCTATTAGAAGGCCTCCCAGATAACGTCATCAGGAGATTGTGGTACCAACATGATGGTGCACCAGCACATTATGGTGCTGCTGCAAGAGCACATTTAGATAGGGTATTCACCAATAAGTGGATTGGGAGAGGAAGTTTGATAAGCTGGCCACCACGATCACCAGATCTCACACCTTGTGATTTCTTTCTGTGGCCAACTGTAAAAAACATTGTTTACGCAACACCTCCTACAACGGCAGAGAACATGCAGCAACGAATAAGAAACGCTTTTCTTCAATTAAGTGAGAATAACTTAGCTGAGAATGTAAGTCTGTCGATACAGAGACGGTTGAGAGCATGTGTAGAGCAGAATGGAAATATATTTGAACACATTTTAAATTAAGATTGTTTTATTATCGAAAATTTTCAAAATGTATTTCTAAAACTAATAATAAAGCATTTAAAAGACAGGTGTTTGTTAAAATTACTTTGTTTTATTTTCATGGCCAACCAACTATTAGATGCCCCGCATTTTGCATGTTATAAACATGAGTATATCCCATTAAAGGGTTATAACTTTGAAAATACTAGAAATAAGTACTATGTTATTGGTACCATTTTAAAGGCGATTTTACAAGGAATATGCTGACTTATAAAAATATTATAGGTTAGATTTAAAAAAAAAACGAGAAAATAACCAATAAAGACCGATAACTTAGACACGACATATTTAACACCCTGTATATTTATTCACTTTGTTCAACCTCAAAACAAATAATGTGTTAGTCCATAAATTAGTAACACAAGAGTTACGTGAGGCATTCTACCCATTTACAGACTACAGCTTAAAATGTTAGATGCTGCAACTGTCAAGATTTTAACAATATTATCAATAAAATCAAAACGAACAGTCTGAAGTGCACATATCCATATATCATTGCAAAGATAATTTGAATGGCTATCATTATAATATCTAGAAAGTATAGCAATGTATTTAAAATAAAAAAGTTGAATGTGGTTGCGAAACTTTTGGAACACCCTGTATATTTGTAAATAAAATTAGAAAATGCACAGTCGTATGTAGTATGCTACATACGTACGTAAAGTCTCATTGCTGCAGCGTTATTAGTTTTCACACTAAGCTTCGCCGACACACTATTGCACCACCCGGTATATATTGCACTAGGAAGGGATGATATTATAACTATTAACACTTATAATTAATTATAAACCACAATAATTCAAATCTTGTTATACGTTTTGCCTATAATATCTCCTCTCTTACCTAGTCATTCAAATTTTACTGAACATAACCTCTGTTTATAATTTGCTAATATTTATGTAACACTCAGTATATAGAATTTAATATTTCTGTACACTTTAATATGTGATTTCAATTTCTCAAAGATTAGTATTTTATTTTAATATGCCCAAACACTTTCTCAGTTTTTATATTTATCAAATTAATTTTCTATAATACTTTCATTCTTTAAAAATTTTGATATAATATTTTATCTCCAAACAAATTCAAATAGTTACTAAATATTTACTTCTTTACTGTAGTTAAATTTCGTCAAATGAAACCAGTCTTGATTTTGACAACACAGTACTTGCAGTACATTAATTTTTATAACGATGTGAGCAATGGCATTTACCGTTATAAAATGATAGGTAAAAATAACATCCTAACCTCATCAAATGATCCTGCTAAAATTATTCCTTTTGAATACGTGATGACTTCTTCTAATGAATTATTCCTCTAATAGGAATACAATTGTAAGGTATGTATACTTTTTCTATCAAAATTAAACTTATAAATGCTATGTTATTTTGTTTCTCTTTTAGGTTATTGACTTATCAAATTTCTATTCATAATATGAAAATGTCTAGTACCAAGTTTCTACTTTACCAAATAAAAGAAGAATATCCATATATAATAATCGTTTAATGACAATATCTGTGTAAATTAAGATTCAAATAAAAAACCAACATATTTTCATGACGTTTACAAAAACTATTTAACCTGTCTAATATTACCTGTACTATTATTGACATATGAAGGATTACCCTGAAGCTTATCTACTCGATAAGGTAGGTATGAGAATCAATTCAATGTAAATCTTTCAATTTAGCATTCATTTATATACACAAATCCAATTATTTATAATAAATCTTAACGATCAAATGTTCAAATACGTAAGTAGGTATATTTTAGTACCAAAGTTATGCAAATTAACTAAATGTACATATTCTGAAATTTCTGATTTAAATAGAGATTTAAAACCTTTACATAGTATATTCATATAATCCTCTTTATAATATTCAGTATATCATATTCATTTTTAATGTACTTTGCTCGATGAAAATCGTTTAATTTCAAATTGTTTCTTTTCAAATAAAAAAAATTATACAACCTCCCAATAATATTGCTTTTCTTCCTCGGGGTTTTTCAAATAATACAATCCATTATCCTTACAGGTTCTGGTCATACGTTGTAGAAAATTTTGTGTATCTTCTTTGTACGGATAAACAGCCTTCCTGGACTCGTTATGTGCCTCGGATGATCCTCTGGTTCTCTTCTAGTAAGAAGTTCGGCTTGCTTAAATATACTCGTTCTATACCTGGATCTTGGACTTCTACGGGTACGACAAACAGGATGTATCTTGTAGTGACCTCGTAAATAACAGGATATCTTCTGGATTTATTAATACATCTGCACCTTTTATATCACGACTAACACTGGAACTGGGACATAGGACTGCACGTATGATTCTGACTGGTAGGAATTCCTCGTAATTATAAAATAATTTGGACCTTTTGATAACTGGAAATCCGCTTAGACCTCACGTATAATTGACAAATTAAATACTCCGCTTGGACTTTGTTCTTGTTTGGTAAGTTTTTATTTTGCTATTTCCTTTTCTTCTAAAATTTACTTCTTATACCATAGAATATAATCAATTTCAATAGTAATAAAATTACTTTATTATTTTCTGCTCCTCTACAAATATTTTTTATTCTAACGTCAAATGAGTATTTCCAATGCTGAAATAAACACTTTTCGCACCAACTTTCGCGGTTTTCGTGATTTTAATGTACAATTTTCGGAATAAAACTTTAATTTTCCGAAAATTACACGCACCTCTTTTGAAAAATTATTTTTCAATTCCACTTGTTTTGTTTCATCACCCAGACAACATTTTCATTTTTTAATTTCATCCAATAAAATTCCTTTTCTCATAATTCTTGTTCAAAACAGTTTTTTAAAAATTTTATTGATTAATTTCAGAGCTTCCAACTTTCAGTAAACTAATTACTAATACTTTGTACTTCAAAATACTTTACTAAGAAAATTTTATGTAAATGTCAATTTTGACAGATCCGCTTATTCAAACTTTACCCGCGTAATTAATTACCAATTTATTTCCTTCATATTTCAATATTCAGCATTAATTTACTTTACTTAGCAATATTGTTAATTAGACAAGTTTTACAAAATTATAAACCACATTTTAACAAAAATAATAAATTTTAAATCTCCATTTTCAGAATTTAATGAAAATTGATGCAACAAAGAACCCGATCCACTACTATTCCTTCAAGAAATATCTACTATATGAATGCACACATCTTTATAATAATAAACAAATATTTTAAGTATACACAACTGTTCTTTTTAGTTTATATATTTTTCTTTAACAGTCAATAAAAAATTAGTAAAATAAAATAATCCTTCAAATTTTATCAATAATATACAGTGCCAATCACTCATATTTGTTCCGTATTTCAATATATAACAAAAAGATGACAATTAAAACAAGAGAATTCATGCATTTTCATCTATTTTTGCCAACATCTCCTGTTCTAAAAAACATACAAATTTCGCTTTTCTACCAGAATGTAGGGAATTTAATTCTCTATTAGCTTATGTAAAAAGAAACATATCATTGCATTTAACTTTTTTGAAAAAAGGCCTAATATTTGTTGACATTTCAGTTAACGCCATCTACCGGTGACGGCAAAAGTTCGAGATACAAAAACACAAGTGCAAATAAGGCTCTTTTAAATGAGACCAAACTTATTCAAATCGGTTAAGCCAAACGGGAGTAATCCCAGTTTATATAAAAAATCATCTGAACTTTGTTTCACTAGATAGTGAAAAATGTGCAAGACTAAAAGTATTAAAGAATGTGTAAGGAATAAAGTTTAGAAATTTTCAATACCCCTTAATTAGTAAAAATATGAAGAAATTCTAAATTTTAACATTGATCCTGACTGTTACGCCCCCTTGCGGACATTTTACAAACTCCAAAATAATTTCAAGCATTTTCTCTTGGGCACTTTTACCTGAAATTTTTTTACCCGGAAGCAATATGACTACTGGTTTCTGAGATATAGCCGGCGGCCATTCTTAGTTGGCCACCCTGTACAAGCAGAATTTGCAAAAAATCTTCTTGTAGTACTTCCGTTGTTGGGAGAGACACCCAGTAGAGGACCTGTAGAGACTCGTACAGGACACAACATTGCTGGATTGGATAACATAGATAACACATGTTGAGGACAATAAGCCTTATTGGCTGCGGTGCAAACTGGAGACGTCAGTCAGACAGGCATGGGAAGAAAGAAAAAGAAACCGAAATTCATTATAGAAATAGTCTTGCACAAGTTGCTTTTTAGTCCGCTTTAGTATTTTCATTTCTTCGGTGATAGCAGACCATTTTCGGAATGGTAGATTATAGGACATACGAGTGATCTCTTTCCGATGAGCCTATCTAGTAAGCGATGATATTTTGCGACAAATTTTGTATTGTATTTTCTATGAGTTGTTTACAAGTTTAGTTATAATGGCAATTGTCAAATATAAATAATTGTTTGTAAGTTACATTAGTTCAAAGTATTTCTTTCGTCAATAAATCGTGGAACTGAACAAGGAACATTATCCAGCGGCTTAATCTTTTGAGGAAATCAATCGAGTGTTTGGTGACAAGTCGTGTTGCTTCGCTACCGTAAAGCGGTGGCACAATGAATTTTAACGCGGTCAATTTTCCTTGAATGACAAGTTTCGTGCTCCTAAGCAAAAAGGGGCAGTTACAGACAGAAATATTGCTCTTATTCGAAACATGATTGTAGAATATTAGTGTCAGAAGCATTCAATCAACTTTAAAGATTGGTGTGAAAGCAGTGTACATTATTTTACACAAACATTTGAAGACCCGTAAGTTTTGTTCTCGGTGGATTCCCCACACGACTTGACTTCAATTCAAAAAGAACACCGTGTGAGATGGTGCAAATCGACACTAGATCGCTCTAACCGTTTCAAAATTTTGTTTTTCAATGTAAGAACCATCAACACTGACACACTTATTTCAACGTTTGTTTAATAATGCTGCCTTCAAAAAAGAATTCTTCAGTCCCAGAAAACTGTCACTTTTTCCGCAGAAATTGCGTTTTTGCCTTCTTGGGCGGTGGAGAGCCCTTATGTACCCATTACATGGACTATGGTTTCGTGGGAGGATCCCAGTGGTGTACCCAAGTTTCATTCCCAGTTACAATTCTATTTCAGAAGTTTACATTTTGTGATAAATGAGTCAAATTCTCGTCACAAATTTGTCGACTACACAATTTTTGATCGGGACTGAGCACCTTGAAAATCCATCGTACCGACACATTGCTCATTTCCAAATCTTCGTGTAAAATTTTAAAAACACCCATTTCTGATATCCCTATCAACCTAGCAATAACTGAAACTTTTACTCGGCAGTTAGTGAACACCAAATCTTCAACTTTGTTGATGATTTCTTCAGTTCGTCCTTCTAGAGGTCTTCCACACTTTTGGTCATCATGAATGAATTCTCGGCCCTATTTAAACTACTTACATCAAATTTGACTTGGAAATGGGACGGGGTAATTTCTGCATACACACTCACCTTTCTCTCAAATGCAAATTTTATCAATCGGCTTCATCTTAAATAAAATTGCAACAAAAATTTTAATAGAACGCCCTAGTAGCTGCAAAATTAATGTCATTCTCTTATTTAAATACTCATTTTATGTGCAAGTCTAGGTGCATTTCCACATTGGGGCTGCTATGGAAAAAAGAATGGAACTAGGATGATTCTAATACCGTGTAGAGTTTAGTCTGTTCTCTAACAATTAATTTGCGGTTTCTTATTGAGTATATTCTGATTAGTAAACCGTTATTATTAGTGTTATAATTTGTTCATGCCTATTTCGTAGTTAGAAGCACTTACCAATGTTCAACGTGAATTCCAATCGCTTCAAATTCACCATCTATACGAGAAAGGTCATTCAATATAGCAGCCATTTTCTTCGAAAAGATAGCGTCTATGACTGTACACCCAATGGCAATAACAGTTGATATAACTTGGCTGAAATACCTAATCAACGTGAACACGCTAAACCAATATCCACTTTCATCAAAATAAATCGAAAAAGGGAACTCCATTAAAGTCATAAACGTGTACAGCATGTAGGACAGAATCAGGAAAAATTTCAGAGTATGGACTGCTATTACCCCACGCGTTATTTCGTAATATCTTATCTTATTGTCGTGGACAATTTTATAATTACACAAGGAAAGAATCCGACAAAAAAGTTGAAAAGGACTTATGGAATCGAAAATATCGCGCAATTTTGGTGTGCATTTTTCCAAAAAATTTCTGTGCATGACTACGACAGTACAAATACCAAATGGCTAAAATAATTTCTCCTACGTTGTAGTTGAATGAAAACTTAATATAATAACGCACTGCTCCAAAAATTCATTACTATATATACATATTAACAATAATGTTCCCGAAAAACAAACAAGTCTTAATGAACAATACATTATTAAAATGATCTATAGTATTTCTTCTTATTATGATTATTAGATACTAAAATATTCAGAGCTAATGTTTGAATATCTAAGTAAGTAGTAAAAAAAAAATTCTTTAATCACAACTGTTTGTCTTTAAGATATTACGACTTTAATCTATTATATATATATATATATATATATAATAATTTTATTTCAACCACTAAGGGTTGTTTGTTTATTTTTTCTTAGCCGTATTTTGTGTATAATTATTAATAATGTTTTTCTTGGAATGCGGCTTTAAGGGTAATAAAAATTAAAATTGACGTTTCGACATTCTTTTATTGTTTTCATCAGAAATTGATCACAGAAAAATCATCTGGAAATAACACTTACTGTACTTTTATAACATTTACAAATTTTAATTAATTCTAACACATTGAAATTGTATATCTAACATTACTAACAATTTAAAAATGTACCTCTTACATACCTGACTGTGACAAAAGTTTATTTCTTGTAATCAAAAATTTATTTCGTTTCATTTTAATTATATTATTCTGTATAATTCGATGGATTTAAATGTAAATCTTCTGAGCGTGTCAGATTCTCAGAGCGAACACATGTTTATATTAAAAACTAACGATTCCACACAACAACTTATTTATGTGTATTCAAGCGGTTTCTTATATGCTATTGATATTTGATAAATTTTAAAAATATATATGTGGGTCTTGCGAGTAGTACTATTGTTATCGAATAAGTGGAAAATATATTTTAGATAGATTATTTATTTCGTTTCTGTCATTAACTGCAAGATCTTCATGTTTTTTGATTTCAATTAATTCTAAAATTTCTCGTGATTTTGTGTTTTTTTCAACATGTAAGATTTTAGTTTTTTCAAAGTCAAATGTATGTGACATCTTGTTACTATGTTTTTTTAATGCAGTGGCATTATTGGCGTATTTGTGGCCCTTTATTCTTTCATTAAGATGTTGCATGGTCTGACCTATATAAACTTTATTGCATGATTTACATGGAATACTGTAGACCACGTGGGTCATTTTGTTTTTGTCAATTTTATCTTTAAGTTTGGTGTTAATAAATTGTAAATTGTTGTAGCTTTTGTGAGCTATTGTAATATTGTATTTTAAAAACATTTTTTGAATTTTTTCGGACAAATCGGGAACATATGGTAAAGCTAAATATTTTTTACTATTATTATTGTTTTGTTGTTCGGTGGATGTGTGTTTAGATAAAATAGATTATATCACAAGCCAGTTTAACAGTTACCACAAAAAACTACAATTTACTAAAGAAATAGAGGTAAACAATCAATTGAATTTCCTAGACATGACTCTCATCAGGGTAGGCAGTAATATAGTTACTAAATGGTATGCCAAGCCAACAGCTTCTGGTAGATATACGAATTTCCTATCTGCACATTCTATAGCAATAAAAAAAAGCGTGGTTATAGGCCTAGTAGACAGGGCAATAAAATTAACGAGCCAAACATATATTAAAGATACCCTAAAAAATGTAAAAAACTTATTAAAAAATAATAATTATCCACCCCCTTTTGTGGAAAAAATTATCAAACAAAGGCTTTATAAACACAATAATAATACACGGCAACAAAAAGATGGACTCACAAACACATCCACCGAACAACAAAACAATAATAATAGTAAAAAATATTTAGCTTTACCATATGTTCCCGATTTGTCCGAAAAAATTCAAAAAATGTTTTTAAAATACAATATTACAATAGCTCACAAAAGCTACAACAATTTACAATTTATTAACACCAAACTTAAAGATAAAATTGACAAAAACAAAATGACCCACGTGGTCTACAGTATTCCATGTAAATCATGCAATAAAGTTTATATAGGTCAGACCATGCAACATCTTAATGAAAGAATAAAGGGCCACAAATACGCCAATAATGCCACTGCATTAAAAAAACATAGTAACAAGATGTCACATACATTTGACTTTGAAAAAACTAAAATCTTACATGTTGAAAAAAACACAAAATCACGAGAAATTTTAGAATTAATTGAAATCAAAAAACATGAAGATCTTGCAGTTAATGACAGAAACGAAATAAATAATCTATCTAAAATATATTTTCCACTTATTCGATAACAATAGTACTACTCCCAAGACCCACATATATATTTTTAAAATTTATCAAATATCAATAGCATATAAGAAACAGCTTGAATACACATAAATAAGTTGTTGTGTGGAATCGTTAGTTTTTAATATAAACATGTGTTCGCTCTGAGAATCTGACACGCTCCGAAGATTTACATTTAAATCCATCGAATTATACAGAATAATATAATTAAAATGAAACGAAATAAATTTTTGATTACAAGAAATAAACTTTTGTCACAGCCAGGTATGTAAGAGGTACATTTTTAAATTGTTAGTAATGTTAGATATACAATTTTAATGTGTTAGAATTAATTAAAATTTGTAAATGTTATAAAAGTACAGTAAGTGTTATTTCCAGATGATTTTTCTGTGATCAATTTCTGATGAAGACAATAAAAGAATGTCGAAACGTCAATTAATTTTTATTACCCTTAAAGCCGCATTCCAAGAAAAACATTATTAATAATTATATATATATATATATATATTGAGGTAGTACTAGGTACATACCGTCAATATCAATATGTGTTTATAATTAGGAATAGTATTATAAAGAGAATAATGGTTTATTAATGTTTTTATAGTTACTGATGGTCCATGGTTCGTCAAATGACACAGAAATCTGCAAAATAGAGAATTTGTATTTAATTAATAATTCGATATGTTATATAAATTTGTAAAAACTTGTTCAATTGAATTTAATGAAGAGAAATGGTATTAAGAGGTAAATTTTATTATAAGGCATTGTCAAAATTGATTATAATTTCCCGCGTTAAAATATTTGAAGGAACTGTCAGTGGTTGTCAATGTTGACATTTTGTACAGAAAAGTTATTTGAGAATGTGTTAAATGGGTCTGAATACATAAATTTTATACTAAATTCATAGATAAAATTATCATAATAAGAGTATTGTTATATGGAAAGGTATTTATAAAAAGATTAGCATAATGGAATTTATATTGAGTATAATTAAGAGGTGGATAATGGAGATTGGTCAATTTGAAAACTAGGCAGTATCACTAAGGGAATGGGATAAATAAATAAGAATTCGAAAAAGAATTTTCGGAGAGAGAGTTTATGAAATTGGCGATCAATTTATAGTAGCTATAATTTCATAGACTAAAGATAAATAAAAGTGTTATTGTATTGGAATTTAATATTCAAACATTTGGAAATATTATTAATAAAGAATACGAAGTATTAGTGTATTAAGAATAATAAGTGTTAGCAGTTTTCACTAAACTGTAATAAAGGAAGAAGATAGGACTGCAATAAAACAGGAATATAATTTAAAAATACTTACCAGCAAAGAAGTATCCATTTTAAGCGAGGTCACAGAGGAATTGGAGCAGCATACATAATTGTCCTATAGGAGTATCCATATTTAACGAGCTTACAAAGGAATTGGAGTATTAAACGTAATTTTCCTGAAGGAGTATCCATAACAAACGGTGTCACAGTGGAATTGGAGCATCACACGCTGTATAATTAGACGAAGAACTTCCTGGACGGAGTTATTAATTCATTGGAGTATTATTTAAATAATCAAGAGAGAAATTCTAATCTTATTAGGACCATTTTTCATTGTTCCTGTACCGGTAGTCACTTTTAGGGGGCACAGACAGCTGTTTCATTGTCCAAATAAAGTAATTGCTGAAGGATTTTGTTCATCTGAGGCTACAAAGTTACAAGAAGTTATTAAAAGGAGCTACGAAATAAGAAAAGACTGTGAAATAAACAAAGGTTGTATTGAACTATTTTCATTTTCCATTTGGTTTTTGCTATTATAATTTAAATATTTGTGGAAGAGTACAATTAAATAAACCACATGACAAACTATATCCATAAATTAGTAAGAGATCATAAATAATTGCATAAGAATATAAATCAGATAAGTTTGAAATAATTTTCATAAATATAAAGCTAAATTTATTAAATAACATACCTTTTAAAAAAAAGAGGTTAACATCTGTTCTTTTCATAACCATATTCTTTTAGTTGAACAAGTTTAGATAGGGTGTTTGTATTAATAGTGGCATTTTCATCATAGCACCAGAAATATTGTAAATAATTTATCAAATGAATATATTGTTTGTTAGTTTTTCTATCCTTGTTTTAATGGTAATTTAGAATATCTGTTAGAAAATCACTACCATATAAAATGTGGGAATTCCTAGAAATAAAAACATCAATTTAATTTATGGGCTATAAATCATATCTGATAAAAAAATACTTACTCCTGAGATTAAAAGAGTTGTTATGCAGTAATAAAATAAAACTTATTATATAGATTTTGTATCAAAAGAATTTAATTATTAGAAATCTAGTTATATTAATTTTCAACGTGAAGCGATACTATCGTTCAAGTTCCGAGTTACCAACTTTATCAGAAGATATATCACTACAAGTATATAATTTGCTAAGTGAACCAAAAGATACAGGTTCGGACTAAGGAATATTATAGGTAAAGAATATGTAAAAGTTGGAATAATGAAAGATGAATTTAATTGAAATTGTAATGTTAAATTTATGAAATCAATATTGTATGGAGTATTGTTGAATGTGATAGGAAAGGATATCCAAGTACATAGAGATTATACGACTGAGTTAGTAACGGGCAAATTAATAATACATTTTATAGTTTTATTAGACTGAATATTAAAAATACATATCCATTATATACCTACTAGTGCTGTGAGCTAGTAGCATAGTGATAAATGTAATTGATACACCTGTAAAAGGGGGTATTTCTACAATATATATATATATATATATATATATATATATATATATATATATAATAATGAGTGATATGGAATTATCGGGTATTCGGTCCGTTGCAATCAAACTCAATTCTTCATTACTCAATATTTCGTTTTAATTAAAAACTTCATCAGGAGTATGCTACAAAATCACAAAAACACACCTGTTGAAGAAAATGCTGAACAAAAGAACTCTTTTTTTAAAAACTTACAAACAGAGTTACTGCATCTGTGGGTACATTAAACTAACATCTATGTAATTTGTTACAAATGAGTCCTCTTTAAAACTTGTCAAACACATAACAAAGACTCACACAATAATCAATAAATTTAAAAAACGATTTCACATGTATTATCTGAACTAAAACACGTTAAAAATATACTGTCACTGTAACTACGTGTGCGTGATTGAAACATTTATTCATGTCGTTTGTATATTAAAATCGATTTGAGACAAAAAACACAAAAAACGGGCATAATAAAAAGAAGAGAAAAAGTCCACTCCTCACTGCAAATAGGTACAGAGATCGAAGAGTCAAAAAACATAAAGGAAAACAACAATATTTATGAAAAGCTTAAAATATGGGAATAAATTACATTTAATTTGTTAACGTCCGTTTTAAAATTGATTGCTTTATTATTCTTGTTAATATGTGCCATTTCTAAAAATAATCTTTTACTATAATTGTTCTCTGTGTCTAGTATTTTTATGTTCTCAAAATTGAAAGTGTGACCGAGTGTAATACTGTGTGTAGCCAACGCGCAAGATGTTTTTCCTATTCTACAATCACTCTTATGTTGGGTGATACGATATTTTAAAGTTTGCGATGTCTGACCGATATAACAACCATCACAGTCATTGCAAGATATCTTATAAATGACATTATACTTATCCAACATAGCTGTCTTGTCCTTGGTCTTCGTAAACAAGGCATTAACTGTGATGGTGTTATATTTTGCTATCTTTAAGTTACCAACCTGTCGGAAATGACCAACAACCTTATTAGTTAATTCACTGATGTAAGGAATCTTTCTGTAAGTAGTGTTCTCATTGGATGCTACATTATTAACAGGAAATTCAAATGAGTTTGAGTTATAAATTAATTTATTTAATATTTTTCTTGGGTAGCCATTATTATGAAAACAAGCAAATAACTTTTTTAAATTTTCATCTACAAACCTTTTATTACTAATATGCAAAATTCTATTTTTCATTGCTACCACACAATTGTATTTTTGATTGATTGGATGATTTGAATGGAAATTTATAAATCTGCCTGAAGCCGTTGGTTTTTGATACCAATCTAAAATTACAAAGTTATCACTGGTCCTTATGACTTTAGTATCAAGAAAAGGAACACTTCGAAGTGTTTCCCTTTCCAAGGTAAACTGTATATGACTATTGTAAGAGTTGAAAATGTCAAGTGTGTATTGTGTCATTGTCTGAGGGACAGCAGTAATTAAATCGTCTACATATTTATATATAAAAGGCAATGGGAACTGTATCTTAGGTATTACTGCATCCAACAAGAAATCCAGAACTATTAATGCTAATATGGAACTAATGGGAGAACCCATTGGTACACCAAATATTTGTGAATAAAATTTGTTGTTAAATGTAAAGTAACAGTTATTAAATATAAAGTTGATCAGTTTCAAAAAGTTTGTTTTTGTAAGTGTACAGTTTGGTTCTATCCTATGCCAATTGGATTCTAAAATAGTTTGAATCAATTCTTGTGGAATATTGGTAAATAAGGACACAACATCCAGTGATATTATAACATATCCCTCAGGTAACGACTTGCCGTCAATATCTCGCACAAAAGAAAAGGTATCTCTTACATTGTAATCAGTTCTGTCTGCAAAACTGGTGGTTAAAATCGTGGTAAGGAATTTCGATAAGTTATAGGTAACCGAGTTAATAGAACTGACTATGGGGCGGACAGGTATATTAATCTTGTGAATCTTTGGTAATGAATATAATTTCGGTGGTGTGGAATTATGTTTTATTAGAAGTTTAGTAGTAACTTCAGATAGCTGATGTTCGTTGTATAATTGTTTTATAAGTTTGTTGTGTTTGGTTTCTATTCTTTTTGTGGGATTGCTACTTATACACCTGTACGTGGTGGCGTCACACAGCAATTCCTCTGTCTTTACTATATAATCCGTTCTAGCCATCGCCACCGTGCAACCGCCCTTGTCAGCTTGTAGAATGTATAAATCTGGATGTTGCTTCAGAAAGTTTTTTGTTTCTTCAAAAATGTTGTGAAAAGAAGAATTTCTACTCGCATGTTGTGACTCCCTCAAAAAATTAGTAATGTTATTTGTTACCTTTGCCCTAGTAACAGACAGGTTGGTAACTTAAAGATAGCAAAATATAACACCATCACAGTTAATGCCTTGTTTACGAAGACCAAGGACAAGACAGCTATGTTGGATAAGTATAATGTCATTTATAAGATATCTTGCAATGACTGTGATGGTTGTTATATCGGTCAGACATCGCAAACTTTAAAATATCGTATCACCCAACATAAGAGTGATTGTAGAATAGGAAAAACATCTTGCGCGTTGGCTACACACAGTATTACACTCGGTCACACTTTCAATTTTGAGAACATAAAAATACTAGACACAGAGAACAATTATAGTAAAAGATTATTTTTAGAAATGGTACATATTAACAAGAATAATAAAGCAATCAATTTTAAAACGGACGTTAACAAATTAAATATAATTTATTCCCATATTTTAAGCTTTTCATAAATATTGTTGTTTTCCTTTATGTTTTTTGACTCTTCGATCTCTGTACCTATTTGCAGTGAGGAGTGGACTTTTTCTCTTCTTTTTATTATGCCCGTTTTTTGTGTTTTTTGTCTCAAATCGATTTTAATATACAAACGACATGAATAAATGTTTCAATCACGCACACGTAGTTACAGTGACAGTATATTTTTAACGTGTTTTAGTTCAGATAATACATGTGAAATCGTTTTTTAAATTTATTGATTATTGTGTGAGTCTTTGTTATGTGTTTGACAAGTTTTAAAGAGGACTCATTTGTAACAAATTACATAGATGTTAGTTTAATGTACCCACAGATGCAGTAACTCTGTTTGTAAGTTTTTAAAAAAAGAGTTCTTTTGTTCAGCATTTTATTCAACAGGTGTGTTTTTGTGATTTTGTAGCATACTCCTGATGAAGTTTTTAATTAAAACGAAATATTGAGTAATGAAGAATTGAGTTTGATTGCAACGGACCGAATACCCGATAATTCCATATCACTCATTATTAATTCTGTACGGTCGATATTGCTAGATTTTCTATATACAGGCTGTTCCTAAATATCATGTACATAAGGAAGGGGGTAACTATTTGGTTTATTTTGTGCCTAAAATTTCATATAAACATAGGTCTGCAAACGCTTCGTTACCAATATGCAGGGTGTTGAAATTTCAAGAATTTTTCACTTTTTACTGTATAGCTCCTGCAGTTTTTGAGATATTTTGTTCAAATTTGGAAGGTAGGTTACGCTATAAGGCCTGCATCATTAGCCATGCCAAATGATTATGTAAATCTACAGGGTAATAATTTTTTCGGGGTCAGGCCCTCTTTTCTCACCCTGAACTTTTTTGCGATGCGCCACTGCTAGATTCTAAAATACGCAATAAATTTTTTGTCTTGTTTAGAAACTTTTTGATCTCTTATATTTTTTTCTTATCTCTGATCGTTATCGAGAAAAAAAATAGAAAACAATTTTCTGTAATTCGCCAGAGAAAATTAAATTTTTTAAAATGGTCTAACAGGCTCTGGCTTTTTTCAGATAATCACTTGAGTTTATTAATTTGACAATTGACATTAGAAATCGTAAGAAAACTGCAGGAGCTATACAGTAAAAAGTGAAAAATTCTTGAAATTTCAACACCCTGCATATTGGTAACGAAGCGTTTGCAGACCTATGTTTATATGAAATTTTAGGCACAAAATAAACCAAATAGTTACCCCCTGCCTTATGTACATGATATTTAGGAACACCCTGTATATATATACCATAAGACCGCGTGCGTCTGCATTATAGCGATACCTGTAGAGTAAGCGAAACAGATAGAGATATCTGTGTATTAGAACGGTAAACAAGTAGACGCAGTGTTATACTGGATTACAACAGTGCTAGTATTTCGCATATGCCTATCATGCACTCGTATTTGTCCAAAAAATCCACATTTATACGGTGTAGTCGGGCAGTCGCATTCGCCGTGTCGCTTCCACATATGGGCGTCAGTTCGAGTTTTATTATTGCTTAAGAATAACATTTTTTTAGCTAATTACAGGTTAATTGCAATGTTGAATTACAATTCTGTTTTAACAAGTAAATATTTTATGTTTCAGTATTTTATTATACTTGAGTTTTTAGATTATAATATTTGTTGAAAAATATTATTTTAGTTAAGAAGTTTTTTTTTTTTGTTTTAAAGTCTAGGAGTTATTTATTATTTATTTTTGCTCTTTTATGTTGTTTATGAAGCTGTGATGAGTTACTTCACTGACATATTATCAGTGATTATCTGATGCTTCAAACAACTACAAATAATTACTAACAACGGAAACGCAATACCTATTACACTGCTTTTCACTTGATTTGCCTACGAATACATTTATACGTATAACTTATACGCCTGCTGTCGGTGTGGCAATTCAAGTTGGCACGCCCATTTATAGTCGACCAGTAGTTACTAATACATGCATCGCGCTATGAACGGCGGCCACACGGTATATATATACAAATTGTGTGAAGGATATTTTTTATTACTTTTCCTTCTTTTCTTAGCCGGTTTTTTTTAAATATTATGTATCGTCGAAATTCTTGGTATTTTCGGCTTTTTTTTAAAAATCTATATGAAGTGTTGGTTAATAATAAAAACGGTTTTTTGACGTTTCGAAATTATGTATAATTTCCTCATCAGAAAATTATGAGTTAAATTTTAAAACAACTATTGTTTACATCACAACACTGCAAATATGACAAACAAAAAATTTTCAGTAAAAACAAACGACATAAATTTTAATAAATAGTACTTACAATAATATTGGCCGTCTGTGTATATATGGCTTTGATTGTTGTTAACATTAATTGCTTTGCACATTCTTTCGATTAAATTATATTCTTTTAACCCTAGAACACTAAACAGTCGTAAAATTTACGACGACCTCTGTGCGATTCGACAAGTTCGGGTACTTCCGCTTGTGCGAATTCAGTGATGCTTTCAGTAGCTGCAGCTTTTATTGCAAGCCAGTCGTATACCTAACGAAAGTAGCGTAAGTTCATTTTTAGTGGAGTTACTAAGTGTTCGTCGTCAATTTTACGAGTATTTATCGTTTGTGTAACTTTTCACGTCGCTTTCGTTACGAATGTTTAGTATTTGGATCCATTAGGTAAAATCTAAATTATTACAATGTGAATCAAGTAAGATTTGTGGATTAGTTTTTAGGAAGTAGTTATGGCGTTGTCTAAAAAATGGTTAACACAAGCCGAATTAGAAGCCGAAGCAAACAAAATAATGGATGGAGAAGATATCAGTGACACAGAAATTCAAACATCCGGAAGTGAAGATGAAGAAGATGTTGTAGAAGCAGAAGTTGTTGATTCAACCGATGATGAAATTTCCGAAGACGAAAATCAAGCAACTACAAGTCACTCCAATCAATCAATGAATCAAACAACACATCAATCTGGAAGTAGTACTACATCTGTTTTGAATAGTGACGATGAATCAGATGATAACATTCCTTTGTCTTCAATTGCTGACAATTTGAGGCATATCATTGTTCCCCAAAATCCCTCATGGAAAGGCAAAAATGGTCATAGATGGTCGACAATAGAACCACAACGACAAAGCAGAGTTCCTGCTCGGAACATAGTTCATTTTATTCCTGGGAGCAAAGGACCTGCTTCCCACATGCTGACGCCAGGGAGCTGTTTCCAACATTACTTTAGCGATAATATGTTAGAGAAAATTGTAATTCATACAAACGAAGAAATCTCTTTGAAATCGGCCTCTTATAAAGAAAAAACGCTCACCATTTCAAACACATGCAAAGAGGAAGTAATGGCACTTATTGGACTACTAATTTTTTCAGGAGCAATGAAAAACAACCACCTAAATGTTAAAAGGATGTTTGACCCAAAACTATCGGGAAATACTTATAGGGCTACAATGAGTGGTGATAGATTTTTATTTCTGTTAGATTGTTTACGTTTTGATGATAAACAAACTAGAAATGACCGAAAAAAAGAAGATAAATTTGCTCCAATACGAGACATCTGGGAGGAATTTATCGCCACTTGTAGATTCTCATATACTCCATCCAGCTATACGACTTTGGATGAACAACTTTTGGCATTCAGAGGAAGATGCGAATTTCGCATGTTTATCCCAAATAAACCAGCCAAATATGGCATAAAGCTGGTTATGTTATGTGATGTAGCCTCAAAATACATGATTGATGCAGAACCATATCTTGGAAAAGGAACTAAAGCAAATGGATTGCCCCTAAGTACTTATTACATCAAGAATTTAACAAGGAGCATTCATGGTAGCAACAGATGTGTTACCATGGATAATTGGTTCACTTCAGTAAGTGTCGCTGATGAGCTTCTACAACCTCCTTACAAGTTGACTCTTGTTGGAACACTGAGAAAAAATAAAGCTGAAATTCCACCAGATATGTTAGAAACACGAAAAAGACAGCCAGGAACATCGATTTTTTGTTTTGACAAACAAAAAACTCTGGTATCATATTTATCAAAGACAAAGAATAAAAAGCTAGTGATTTTACTATCAACCGTACACACAGATAGAAGCCTAAACAGGATAACAAAAAAACCAGAGATGATACACTTCTATAATGGAACCAAAGGTGGGGTAGATACATTCGATCAAATGTGCTCTAATATGAATTGTGGTCGTAAGACAAGAAGATGGGCGATGTGCGTATTCTATGATATGATAAACATTGCTGCAATTAATTCTTTCGTTATATATAATTCGAATATGAATAAACGAGGAAAAAAATCTGTGTCTAGAATGACATTCATGCTTAATTTGAAAGACGAGTTACTGAAACCTTGGTTGCAGCTACGAATTAATACTCCTACTTTGCACCGCCCAATTCGGCAAGATATATGCAATATCCTTAAGGCTGTTCTCTCACAATCACTTGCATTGGTTGGCGGGGCAAGTGTGCGGGGAACAGTAATCGTTGTCTCATGCGAAGTGTCGTTACGTTAACGTTTGAACCCCTTTTAACTTGAGACAGAGATAGTTCGATGTGGAGGAGAGTGGGGTGAATATGCGCTCAATACCTGCGCACTGTAGTTTATGAGAGTGCTTGACAGATCCGGACCGACTGAGGGCTATTTCTTATTCTTAGCAGAGAGAGCGTTTTAATTCGTAAGATTATGGGAAAAAACGATTCTAACTACCGTAGGGGTAACAAAACTCGTCTGCGACTAAATGCGTCAAGAATAAAACGTAAAACATTTCCATTAAAAAGAAACGTTTGTTATAAGCTTTCGTTCTGAATTACCTTTTCCTGTTTTTAAACTAATTTTGGGTTAGGACGTTGACGAAGATATTGGCGAAATCGAACAACAGGTGTTGTCGTTGGATGGAGGTGAAAAATCACGCATTTTCGAATCAAAATCTCATACGGTAAGCATTTGTGGTTTTTTGATTAATGGTAGAAATTATCCTGGGTATGGATCTATATGTATTAGCTAAGGTACGAGAGCAATTAGAAAGATTTGCGGCCTAATGCAGAATGAAGTTACTTACTTTTTTTAAAGGAAGTTTATTTGTCTACTTAGTCTCCCTGAACTGTACCGCTCATTGCCAACGATGACCTTTCAACAAATATTTTTAAAAAATAAAGTATATAATATATTTACATTAAGCTTATCAAATTACCATACAAGAGATTGAGGTTGTAGTGCTGTGAAACTTTTCGAAACATCTTGACCACTGTAGTGTTATATAAACCATACTTATAAAATGGGTAAAATATTTGTGACTATAAAAGTTTATTTAAAAATGTAAAATTTATATAGACATATTATACAAATGTGGACTCCGTTTTGTTATAAGGGAGGATAGGAGAATTAAAATAACTAGACTGTACCTCTACTCTACCTGTTTTGCGTTCTTTCCTAACAACGAATGACGAATTCATGCATCCCCAGTACAATCTAAACTATAATTTTTTTTTTATTTTTTTAAATTTACTTGTTTTATTTTAATTGTAACATCTATTTTTAATTGCACTGCCATAATTGGAATAATTTTTAGCTTCCAAGTGATATAAAATATGCTGTGGTTTAGTGGTAGATAGGTATAGTAGAAAATCTAAAATTTTCTAAAAGTAGTCTAAATTCAAACCAACTTAACAATAAAATTTTTTGTTGTATAGTAATTCTATTGTGAAATAAATGTTTCCTTCGCCAATGCGTGTAAATGTGAGAAATAGGTTATTTGGTGGTTTTTCTGGTTCGGCAATTGTTAGGAAGCGGTTTCACTTTAATAGATAAATTTGATAGATACCGCCACCTTTGACAGAAATGTCAAAATTTTCAGTAGAAACCAAATATGAACTGAAAAAGAATGAATGAATCATATAAATGGTCAAAGTTTCAAAATTTTCTTTTAAGTATTAAATAAATGCCGGGCTGATACATGATCTCGTTGACACCCGGTATATAGCTTATCATTATACATATATGTATGGCTTGTTTGTTTAGTTGAAAATAAACATCATGAAGTCTCTTTTTGAGTTGCACAACCACTTGTCCCAAGTCTAACTGCTCATTAAATAATTTGCGATTGATAAAAGATGAAATGACCGGTTTATATCGACTTTCCATTGCAATAGAACATTAAAAATACATAGCTCTCACGACAATAATGACGAAGTAAACAAAGACGCTGTGCTTGGGATTATGACAATAGAGTCTGATTTTTCACATTTGGAACAAATTGCATCTTCCTTAGACTTGCCTCGCATGTCAGCCCGTATGTAAAACGCTGTTCATGATAAGATTTCTGATGCGTAGGAGCAGAATGTTTGGAAAGTATGAGCCCAGCAGCTGAGGAAAAGAGGGAGTTAGCCATTGCCGTTGGAGATGTGGGTCAATATGGCACTCCGATGATTACTGTCGTGGCAGACGGCTGTTGGCCCAAAAGATCACATCGTAGTAAATATGATTCTTTGTCGGGAGCTGCTGCAATTATGGAATATCGAGGAAAAAAGTTCTCTTTCTTGGTGTTCGAAATAAATTTTGCACTATTTGTAAGTTGGCAGAAATGGCGGATTCACAATTCTGCAAAAGGTCACAAATGCTATAAAAAGTGGATTGGATCTTCTTTAAGTATGGAGGCCGATATTTTAGCAGAAGGTTTCGTTAAGAGTAAGGAAATGTATAAACTGATCTACCATCAAGTAATTGCTGACGGAGATAACAACTGCTGTAAGAAAATATTGGAGTCAAATCCATACGATACTGTTGTCGTCAAGAAAATTGAGTGTAAAATTCATTTGATGCGCAACTACTACAAGAAACTCAGAGAATTATGTAAAGACACTACTGCAGGACCATTAAACCTTCGCCAAGAAATTCAGGAAAAAATGTTTCATTCTTGTTTTATCAAAACGTACATGCGTGAATTCTCTGCGTGTCTGTCTTGTACATTGCTATGAGCCTTCCTTGTGAAGGGGTAAATCAACACGCGAATGATATAAAATTGTGTTACGGTCATTGGATATTGAGGCCATAGCAAAAAAAATTAAAAATGTTAGCAATGTTCAAAACAGAATCGTCAACAGAAGCACAGTAGAGATATTTTTCATTCTAGAAAAATCACTTAAGATTAGGTTGGGCAATAAGCAAAGCAATAGCATTCAGGAAAAACGAAGAAGTTCCACTTAGCGAAAAAATAAATCGCTTGAAAGGTGATATTGACAATTGACATTGGTTGACAGATTGGTTACTTCTGCGAAGAGTTCTATGTTCCTACGGGCTGCGTAATGTCATCCATTAAAGGAACAAGTATGAAATTCACATGATTTGTAGGCTTAGGCTTGTGTATGTTTAATATGCTTTTTTTAGATTTATATACCAAACTACTGACTTATAAAAATCATCTTATAAGACATGCATCAAGTCTAATTTATGACGTTAACAACAACATTGTTGAACAATTCAACTCAATCATTGCTAAGTTTGGTAGTGGTAAAAGAATTAATTTTTGCAAAGAAAAGGTCAAATAAAAGTAGGTGCGCCGCCGCCGTGGTAAGCCACAACACAAAGAGACCAACATATAAAATGAAAAAGCATCTTGGGTATGTTATCAGTCCTGGAAAATTTGCAACTGAAATAGAAATTCGAAATAAAGAAAAAAACGCCAAACGGAAATCCACGGCCGTTCGAAAGTACTTCAAAAATAACACAAGTGGGGAAAAACTAAAAAGTTGTGATAAGTATTATGGTGAAAACTGTGAAAAACCTGATATGCTTCCAGGAGAGTTTAATTTAGAAAAGACGGCATTTCTAAAAAGGCTACCCTAATCTGAAGGTGAAATCAAAGAAATTGAATTTACTACTCGAGGTCAGCAGCAGTGTGAAGTGTGGTACCTCGAAAGACAAAAAGACTGACAGCATCGAGATTTGGCGAGAAACAGCTTACGAGTTTATTTACCGTGTTTGCGAACACGGTAAACAAAGTAAGGAGGTTGCCAAGAAAAAACTACAAGAAATTATTGGAAAGCAAATACAGCCGTGCGGTTTTTTCATAGACTCAAGGTTTCCTTTCTTGGGAACATCTGCAGAAGGCCTCATAGAAGAGAGGGGGATTGTGGAAATTAAGTGTCCCTGGTGTGCGAGAGAGGTTACTCCTGAGAAAGGAATTACGAAAAAGAAAATATTTTTTTTGACAAACAACTAGATGAACACCAGTCACAAATGGTACTATCAGATCCAGGGACAGTTACACGTTACCAAGTGGTCATATTGCATCTTCGCAGTATGGACGCCTCAGGCCTTAAAAACAGAAACTATTTTTCGAAACGATTTTTTTTTTGAAAACAGAAATGTAGTTTCGTTTTATAAAAATTGTGTTTTACCTGAACTTGTGAATCCAAGAAAAACGAGAAATATGCCTATAAGAAAACCCGATTGCAGAAAACAGGCGATAGATGACAAGAAGAAGGAGGAGAAAGGCAACGTAAATGTTGACCATTTACAAATATAGATTGGTAGTAGGTAATTTTGATAGTTTGGTTGGCACGTAAATAATAATAGACGTCTATAATTTGAATTTAAGTATGACAACTATCATAATTTGAAGTTTTTAAAAGCTTAGCATGTACACCAAAATTGATTACCTAATAAACTTTAAAAACAGCCTACTCTAATGAGGAAAGTATTTGAAGTCACGGTATATGTGATTTATTAACTAAGAAAATATACACTCAATGTATTTGTTTTGTAAATGTGAATCTCTTTGGGATAATATAGAAAAGGCGTGGGAAGAATTAGTGGCAGATGAAAATTAACTAATTCAATGCCTATCGTTTAAATAAAGTCGTTGAAGAAAACGGCAGTATGATTAATTTATTAATGTTTTTTTATTTTGTTTTTGTATTTATTTTTATTTGTATTTATTTTGCGTGTTGATTATTAAATAATTATATAATATAATAAGTTTTTTTTAATGTTAATATCTTTACAAACAATAATTTCAAATATAATAATAATCAAGATAAAAGATAATTAGAGCCAATCATTTTGATGACCAATGTCAATAATGAAGGCATTATTTAACCTTTCAAATACAGGATAAAATAAGCAATTTTCACATTGACAAAATAATGTCAAAATTAGCAATAAGACATGCACACCACTTTATTGCACAGAACTGTACATGCATACATCAACAGCCGTTAATGTAAGATAAAAAGAATTTTGTATTCCGGTTTGCCTGAAATTTACTAGTTTCATATATAAAAATAGCAGCATAAATAATGAACGACACGAAAGTTTATCTTTTGGGCCCCTTCAATTTCTATTAATACTTGCAAAAGTAATTTCTGGCGAACTCTGCTTTGCATGCAGGGGGCGCCACTTCCCAGTGCCTAAATACTGCCTTGCAACGGGTTCGGGGAAAATTGATTACTGGCTTACTTTTGCAATTTTTTCAATTTTTATTTTGGATTCTTGAACAGCAAATATGAAAGCATGATTGTATAATTTTACTTTTTTTCAAACATATTTAAAACTGGCTTTTTTAATTACACGAAAAACGTTGATCTCCGGTTGAATATCGCATTAATTCAGTTATTAATATTTAAAATCTATCTTTATACAATCGTCTATTGATCTTTAAACAATATATTAAGACCAACTAGAACCAAAAATTCACAAATTTGAGTGCACAATTAGCTTTCTTCCAAACGCTTGCAACGTGGTAGCCAATCCGAGCGTAAGAACAGCCTTAATATTGATTTGACGCCTGAAAGGCCAGTCGAAGTAGAGAAGAAACGTGCCATTTGCTCTTTTTGTCCGTCACATCTTCGTAGGATGACCACAAATTATTGCAGCCGCTGCAATAGGGCTATCTGCGGCCAGCATCGGGCTAATTGTTGTTTGAATTGTGCAATTTAAATTTATTTTTCCAACTTTTTTTGTTTCACCTGTTTCATAAGAATTAGTTTTGTATTTTAGTTTGCTACTGTGTGAGAAAATGTCATGTTTGAGTAATTTGTAATAATAAAGAAAAAATTCGTAAAATATACGAGTGTTTAGCATTTGTGTAACTTCCACAGGTGTTTAGTGGTCTAGGGTTAAATATAGTAATTCTTTCTGTGTGAATTCACTGAATGTCTGTTGAAAAGTAATAGCACGATGTCTAAGTGTGTATTTTTGTTTTACTTACTTTTTTAGTTGAAAGGTTTTGTCTATCGTATAAATAGTACAGCGGCGCATCTCGACAAATTTTATATTATTGAAAAATATATCTGGGATATATTTTGTGTGTCTGCTCTATCGTTTACTGCATTCTTATGTTTTTTAATTTTTAGACTTTCAAGTATAGTTCTTGATTTGCTGTTATGTTCGGTAGCTAATATTGTTGTTTGTTTATAACACACCTACAAGACCGGTTAAATGGGCACAAATACGCCACCAATAGTACAGTCCTAAAGAAACACGAAAATAGAACTAACCATTCTTTCAATTATAAACAAACAGCAATATTAGCTACCGAACATAACAGCAAATCAAGAACTATACTTGAAAGTCTAAAAATTAAAAAACATAAGAATGCAGTAAACGATAGAGCAGACACACAAAATATATCCCAGATATATTTTTCAATAATATAAAATTTGTCGAGATGCGCCGCTGTACTATTTATACGAATAGACAAAACCTTTCAACTAAAAAAGTAAGTAAAACAAAAATACACACTTAGACACCGTGCTATTATTTTTCAACAGACATTCAGTGAATTCACACAGAAAGAATTACTATATTTAAAAGAATATAATTTAATCGAAAGAATGTGCAAAGCAATTAATGTTAACAACAATCAAAGCTATATATACACAGACGGCCAATATTATTGTAAGTACTATTTATTAAAATTTATGTCGTTTGTTTTTACTGAAAATTTTTTGTTTGTCATATTTGCAGTGTTGTGATGTAAACAACAGTTGTTTTAATATTTAACTCATGATTTTCTGATGAGGAAATTATACATAATTTCGAAACGTCAAAAAACCGTTTTTATTATTAACCAACCCTTCATATAAATTTTTAAAAAAAAGCCGAAAATACCAAGAATTTCGACGATACATATATATATATATAAATCCTACTAACAATATAGCGTCCTTGCGGAACTCATGAATGTAGCGTCCACCTTCGAAAAGTTAATTAGTTCGTTAATATTTTGCATATACTTTGTGTTTTTGATCAAAACAGGTATAGTATTATCACTAAATTAAATATCAGATAAAAAAAAGTTCGTTACATTTCACTTTAATGGCGAAGTAGCGCCCTTTTATTTTCTCGTGCATGAAGCGCCTGTAATATACCATTTAACTTTCACTTCTTCGCTATTCTGGCTTCCATCGGGTATATTACATTACATTTGGTAGATATTAGAGAGTCCAGCAATGTTGCCACAATGTGTCTGTATGCTTACTTTATAAAAATATATGTACTTTAAATCAAGAGGAGCAATACAATGAACACATTTATCTACATTCGGCGACACAGTGGGTTATATTGTTCAGAACAGAAAATAGTAGTAGTTTCTGTTTGTTTGTTTTTTTTTTTTGCGTCATACATAGAGAAGAATATTCCCTCGAGAAATTAATGTCTGGAAATTCATAATAACCATTCGATAGTCATTCAAGATAAAGACTCGCTAAACATAAAATTCTATATTTGGAAAGATTTAAAATATATATAATATTCAGTTCTAAATATTTAACATTTTTATATAGGCGTTATTGGCAATTAATAATTACATATTTAGTCTTTTTATTAATATTTGAAACATACATTTTCTGATTTAAACTAATTTATCTGACGACCAGCTGTATGAATAAATTATATTATGCCGATGCAATAGTAAAAGAGAAAAATGAGGTGTGGCCACCACACGACTTCTTTTTATACGTATGAGCGTTTCAAACTATACAATTTTGAGAATTTTTTACACAAAAATTATTCAAAATTCTATTCTAACTACTTCTATTCTCTTAATAAATCGCTATAGAATACATACTTTGCAAGATATTCGAAAAAAAGTGTTTCTCCCTAAGAGTAAAAGTGTTACTTCCGATCCGAATTTTGAAATTTCATTTATACAAAAAATATTGCAAATCTAGTACTAAATAATTTTGTACTCTTGATAAATATATATAGAATGCATAATTTACGACATATTTGCAAAAAATCGCTATTCGATAAGAGTAAAAGTGGTACTTCCGGTCTGAATTTTGAATTTATTTTTACACAAAAGATATTGAAAATTAAGTTCTAAATACTTTTATACTCGTAATGTACCCGCCTCAAAAGCATGACTTGCGAAATATTCGCAAAAAACTGATTTTCGATAGGAGTAAAAGACCTACTTCCGGTACGAATTTCGAAAAATGTTTTAAATAAAATTGTTCTCAATTTTAATTTTAAGTACATATGAATTCTTTCTAAATATGTTTAATTGTAGTTGACGAAATATTGGCAGAATTCCATTTTTTCACTGAAGTAAACTACTACTTCAGGTCTGTCGATTTTCCTGAAAATCTAATCAGTTCTCAAGAGGGAGATTATACCTGTAAATACAAAATTTTGAATTGATACCTATAGCGGTTTGCCGCTATCGTGGTCACACACACACACACACACACACACAGAGAGAGAGAGAGAGAGAGAGAGAGAGAGAGAGAGAGAGAGAGAGAGAGAGAGAGAGAGAGAGAGAGAGAGAGAGAGAGAGAGAGAGAGAGAGAGAGAGATTTAAAAAAAACACTTTTTCAGTATCAGGGGACTTTAAAACGTGTACATCTGCAAAAATCTCGAGGTCAAAAATTTTCATCACAATACTTCCTTATACCATGTATAAGAAAGTAAAAACAGGATGCATACTCCTGTTATGACCTACTCGTAATCAAAAATATACTTCTAGACATTTTCCGATAAATCCAAAAAAATTGCTCCAAAGAGACGGTTAGCTAAAAAATGTGTTTACATATTAACTAGGCGGGATCTTCTTGAATCTCGTTATGCGGAAGTAGTGTGATTTCGAGATATAGCAGATATCCAAGTTTCGAAATTACTTGATATAGAAAAAGTGGTTTTTGCAAACATCTCTCTCTCTCTCTCTCTCTCTCTCTCTCTCTCCTTCCTATCCTCTTCCTAACTCTCGCTTTGTATGACCACAAGACTTAAAATATCAAACTTTATATTTAAGAGTATAATCTACCTCTCGAGATCTGGTTAGAGTTTCGGTAAATTCGGTAGAGCGTAATTAGTAATTTACCTCACTCGAAATATCCAATTTTACCAATATCTCGGCAACTACTAAGTTTAGACGAATTTCTAAAGTATAGAAAAGTATTTAAAACAGAATTATAGAACAAGTTTATAAAAAATATCGAACTTCTTACCCGAAATTGACTTTATATTCTTATCGGAATACAGTTATTTGTGAATATCTCCCAAAATTCTGCATTATAGACAGATAGACTACAAGCATAAAAGGATGTAAAGCTTGATTTGGAACAATACTTTTACTCTTATCGAGTAGAATCTTTTTGCAATTACCTCGCAAATTGTGCATTCTATACTAATTTGTTAAGTTGTTAAAAGTATTTAAAACTTCATTCAGAACAACTTTGTAAAACTAATTCGAATCACATACATCTATGACAGTCGTGTGATGTCGACGCCTCATTTTCTGAGCCAATATTATCCTAACAGATGGTTTGGTAGAAGCTTTTGAATTCAATGGCCAACAAAGGGAATATATCTAACAAAACTTGATTTTGTGACTCAATATGACTATCTTTATCAATATTTACTATTGCCGGGTAATTTGTAAATTTCTGTCTAATGATGATTTAGACATGACAGAAATAATAGTAAGGAAATAATAAAAACCATGTATCACACATATAGAAGTAGCGGATTCTTAATACTATTTAATAAGAATTCATTGTTATGACTAGATATATGGTGTTTGTTGTACTTAAAAAGAGAAGATATGTGCATTTAAAATTCATTGCGTTTGAGCGATGGAAACAAAGATCATAAAATGCGACTATAATCAGATCGGAGGATGTAAACATTAAGAAACTTCAAAATTGGATTTACTTATTTTAAAAGGTAACTGCTTCTTTCAAACAATATAAATGTTAAAATTGTTAGCAAATAAAAATATCTTGAAAATCAGTTTAGAGCTAGAATGGTGTTAGTTTTGATCAAAATGCATTGTGAAGTTCAGAAATGAATTTATATTATTGACTTGAATTGATATAATTGTACTTTTAGTGTCATTTTTTTTATTCAAGGACAACAACTGTACGTTTGTGATGACTTAAAGAATTCGTAATGTTGCCCACTGTGTAAAATGTACTTAGAAGTTGGCGAGTATATTAATACTTGGTCCTGCATAACAAGCAGATACTTCATTAAAAAAAAGGTGTGGCCACCACACGACTTTCTTATACGTATGAGCGTTTCAAACTATACAATTTTAAGATTTTTTTACACATAAATTATTCAAAATCCTATTCTAAGTACTTCTATTCTCTTAATAAATCGCTATAGAAGACATACTAAGTTTAAACAAATCTATAAAGAAATCAAATGTACTCAAAATTAAATTTGAGTAAAATTGTGTTAAAAAAGTTTTTCGAAATTGCTACCGGAAGTAGATCTTTTACTCTTATCGACAATCATTTTTTTGCGAATATCTCGCAAGCCATACATTCTAGGCAGGTACAATACGCGAGTATAAAAGTATTTAAAAGATAATATTAAATATCTTTTGCATGAAAAGAATTTCAAAATTCGGACCGGAAGTAGCAGTTTTAATCTTACCGAATAGCGACTTGTTGCAAATATGTCGTAAATTATGCATTTTGTATATATTTATCAAGAGTACAAATGTATTTAGAGTTAGATTTGCAATGTTATTTGTATAAATGAAATTTCAAAATTCGGACCGGAAGTAGCACTTTTACTCTTAGCGAGTAGTACTTTTTTTATAATATCTTGCAAAGTATGCATTTTATAGAGATTTATTAAGAGAATAGAAGTACTTAGAATAGGATTTTGAATAATTTTTGTATAAAAAAATTCTTTAAATTCGATACTTTGAAACGCTCATATGTATAAGAAAGTCGTGTGGTGGCCACACCTCATTTTTTTCTTTATGACAACGTTGTCTCTTATTGTAGTTGTAGTTAACTCAAGAAAAGATTATAACTTGTCCCACTGAAAAATTCAGTTCGACTGCATTGCCAAGAAATTTGGATTTTTCCCTAATTTTACTTTCTTATACGTAGTATAAGGAAGATTGTCATGATGAAAATTTTCGACCTCGAGATTTTTGCAGATGTCCACGTTTTGAAGTCCCCTGATACCAAAAAAGTGGCTTTTAAAAAATGTCTGTGTGTCTGTCTCTGTGTCTGTGTGTCTCTCTGTGTGTGACCACGATAGCGGTCAAACCGCTACAGATATCAATTCCAAATTTGTATTTACGAATATAATCTCCCTCTTGAGAACTGATTAGATTTTGAGCAAAATCAGCAGACCGGAAGTAGTAGTTTACTTCAGTGAAAAAATCGAATTTTGCAAAATATTTCGTGAATTACTAAGTTTAAACAAATTAATAAAGAATTCATATGTACTTAAAATTGAAATTGTGAACAATTTTATTAAAAAGGTTTTTCGAAATTCCTACCGGAAGTAGGTCTTTTACTCTTATCGAAAATCAGTTTCATGCAAATATTTTGCAAGTCATGTTTTTTAGACTTAATTTACAATATCTTTTGTATAAAAAAAATTTCAAAATTCGAATCGGAAGTATCACTTTTACTCTTACCGAATAACGATTTTTTGCAATATGTCGTAAATTATGCATTCTATGTATATTTATGAAGAGTACAAAAGTATTTAGAGTTGGATTTGGAATATTTTTTGTATAAATGAAATTTCAAAATTCGGACCGGAAGTAACACTTTCATACGTATAAGAAAGTCGTGTGGTGGCCACACCTCATTTTTTGATACATGTTTATTAAAGTAACAATCTGCGTTTCTACAGAGAAAACGTCAATGAGTCATAATTATTATGATCAATCAGAATTCTAAACCAAATTTTTTTTTTACTATGAAAACTTGACCTACGTTTAACAATAATGGGCTATCCACTCACTGGCTCTGGATCATCTATTTTATCGTCCATATCTACCTTTGTTCTTTGTTTTTGGAAATGATTAGTGTGTTACAATTGTTCGTCGTTTTTTACTTTCCTTTGAGATAGGCAGTTTGGAAAAATTGTTTTGATTGCACTAACTCTTAATTTGTTTGTATGAAGTTGGATCTGCAATAATCGTTTATTATAGTTTAAACATTTATCAACTGTAAACGCCACAGTAAAAGATATTTAATAACATTACTAAACTATAGGTTTTTCAACTAAAGGACCTAATTAACTATGTAAACTTTTTAATTCGCAAATAATATAATTTGCATTAAAATTAATTCAATACACATAGTCTTTTTAGGTAAGTTCTTATTCAGTACAAGGATTCTTTTTGTAATTTGCTAAAGTTGTCCCCGGGAATTTTAAATAATTACATTTTTTCCTTCTTGGATTTATAACCACTGTTACACATAGGTACAAAACATGGCTTTCAAAGTGTACTCAGTTAGTCAGTTATAACAAAACACTCAATTATTTAAACGAAATAATTATAACATAAAAATGGAACAAAACTGCTTTCTAGACACTTGCTAAATTTACATTCAACCAGCGCCTGACGAGATAACCCAGCAGATGCTCCGCTACCTCTCACTCACGTTCCACAGATTCGGCTTATTGCATTCAACGAAAATATTATGCCACTAATTTTAATTTTTTTCCTGGTTAATTAGATTTTTGTGGTCATGTCTGTATATAAGAATTTACCTCATTTTTGCCAACAATATTTTTTAAATTTCTACAAAAAGTATTATTATCAAGTATTAAAGTAGAATTTTTCGCTTTTATAACTTCCATTATATATAAACCAGTTTTTCGGTATCAGGTGACTTCAAAACGTGGACATCTGTAAAAATCTCGAGGTCGAAAATTTTCGTCATCACAATACCTCTTTATACTACGAAGAAAAAAGTAAATAAACAGCTTAGTTTATGATACATGCATGTTTACGTATATACATATCTACCATAAAGACCAGTGTCCTTTACGAATTATTCTGTGTGCGTTGCCAAATTGTCCGGACGCTCGATTATCGAGAATATAAAAGACATGTGTATATTTCAAAATATACGGCACACGATGCAGCGCCTCGCGTAGAAATACCCTGAACTAATAGTATACGCAAAATGGTTATATTACATGCATATTGTCGACAAAATAGCGTCTTCCGAAATTTTGTTAAACAGCATTATATCACTATGTAAGCTTGTTAACGAAGTTTTACATGGAAAGTGCTTAGAGCGTCCATATACGGGCGCTTTATGTAGGCGGACGCTCTATTGAATGGAAATTCACAATGTACGGACGCGCTAATGATAGTAGGATATATATATATATATATATATATATAGATAATGATGTACGTTCCATATACTGGATAAATATGTTGGGAAAAAATTGAAGGTTACTGTCCTGGACAGAATTATGGGTTGTAGATTAAATAAAACACATACTTTGATGCTACGTGACGTTTCGGTTCATTATTGAACCTTCTTCAGACCTTTAATCAAAATTTTTTGGAAGAACACAAAACAGCAATTAGTCATTACAAAAAAATTAATTAGTCATATAGTACTTACAGAAAGCATCTGTGCTCACATATATATATGTTGTTTGTCATTTAATTTGTAAATTCACGGTGAGTTGGAATTTATCATTGACATTGAATCGTCATATCTTTGAGTACATAATTTTGAATTTATAATAACATTTTAAAAACTTCGTAACAGCACATTTAAAAAAACATTTACTTAGATAAAACAATACACTTTACGGGTCACAGTGCAGTTCTATCAAATCGTATATCTTTATGTTTGTGACTCAACAAATACTGTGTATATAGACGATGCATGTGCAGATAAGAAATCGTTTGCGGAACATATGTTTCTTTTTATCCCTGATGTTTTGAGATTTAAAATAGCATTTATAAAATAATTTTTATTTAGTTTTAAGCAAGGTGCGGATCCAGGATTTATGACCCAGTGAAAAATGCCCTTTATTCTTTTGTAGAAAAGGCCGTCTTATTGCCTTATTGTTTTAATTTAAATTTGATTTTATCAGTCATGTGTGGTATTAGAGCGGAATAGATGGTACTAAAATTGCTACAGTCATTTCTGTTGTTAATATTGGGACTTATGGTTCTTATGGCTACGGTTTCTAAGAAAAGTCTCTTTGACAAGTTACTCTCCTGAAAGAGAATTTTAATGTTATCGAAGGTAATGTCATGGTTAGTGGAGCTCAGGTGGGCAGCCAGTGTACATCTTTGTGGGTGTCTTTTAATGTCGCTTATATGTAGCGTGTTACGTTCTTTAAGGCGTTGTTTCGTTTGACCTACATAGTATTTACCGCAATCACACTGTAGGAGATATACCACATTACTATTTGCTAGATTGTTTATTTTGTCCTTCAAAGGTGTGAATAGTTTGTTTACCGTGTTTGGAAGTGTATAAGTAATCGGAATATCACCCTGAAAAAGCATCTTGATTTTATTGGTCAGATTTGGGATGTATGGGATGCTTTTGTATCTGGTTTTATGATCATCACCCATCACCGAAACTACACCTCCCTCATTAGTTTTGTTTGTGTCAATCCCGTTTCGAATGTCTGTGGAAAACAGAATTTTATTTACTGTGCTAGTGGGGTAATTGTTAAGTATTAATATGTTTTTCAAAATTCTTAGGTCTTCATGTATGTAATCTGTGTGCGTTATTTTCATGATTCGGGTTTTTAAACATTTTATTAAGTTTATTTTAAATTTCTTTGGGCAGTTTGAATTATAATTTATGAATCTATTTGAGTTCGATGGTTTACGGTACCACCTGAGTTTAATCATGAGTTCTTCTCGTATCACCAACGCATCGAGGAATGGTAAAGTATGGTTTTTTTCCCTCTCGCATGTGAATTGTAAATGTTCATTAAAGGAATTAAATAATTGTAAAGTGGAATCAATTTCAGAACTAGATGTTATACAAAAAAGATCGTCCACATATTGGAAAATAACTCTTGGAGGTGTTTTACTATTTTTCATAACAAAGTCTATGGCTGTGTTCATAACTAAGTCTGCGATAGTTGGAGACAACGAGAGTCCCATAGGGGTACCCAGTATTTGTTCGTAAAATTGATTATTGTAACTGAAATATACGCTATTGAATAACCATTCTAGGATAGACATAAACTCTTTTTTTGGGATGTTGGTGTTGGGATTTACAAGATTCCAGTTTTCCGACACTAACCTAATGACTAAATCAGTGGGTATATTGGTGAAAAGGCTTATGACATCAAATGACACAAGTACCTCTCCCTCAATTAATATAAATTTGTTTATGTTGTTAGCAAAGGTGAAGGTGTCTTTCATTTTGTATTTATTATATTCTTTAAATGATTTATCGAGGATATCAGCTATGTATTTGGATAGGTGTGTAGCATGACTTTGGACACACGAAACTATAGGACGTAGTGGACAGTTTGGTTTATGAATTTTGGGAATTCCGTAGATGCGCGGAGGAGCAGAATTGTGTTTTATTAGTTTTTTGTATACTGTTTCCTCAATATATCCCTTTGTTTTAAGATTTTTAATTATACTATTTGTTTTCCTTTCGTATATATAAGTTGGATCACGAGTAAGTTGTTTATATACAATATTGTCATTTAATAGTTGTAGCATCTTATCCCCATAGTCTTTTTTAGATATGCACACCGTTACATTACTCTTATTTGATTTGGTAATTATTACATCTTGGTTTTCTTTGATAAATTTTCGACATGTTTTATATACCTCCTCAAGACAGTGGGAGGGTGCAGGTTTCTTGAGATAGTCAACAATATTGTATATAAACAACTTACTCGTGATCCAACTTATATATACGAAAGGAAAACAAATAGTATAATTAAAAATCTTAAAACAAAGGGATATATTGAGGAAACAGTATACAAAAAACTAATAAAACACAATTCTGCTCCTCCGCGCATCTACGGAATTCCCAAAATTCATAAACCAAACTGTCCACTACGTCCTATAGTTTCGTGTGTCCAAAGTCATGCTACACACCTATCCAAATACATAGCTGATATCCTCGATAAATCATTTAAAGAATATAATAAATACAAAATGAAAGACACCTTCACCTTTGCTAACAACATAAACAAATTTATATTAATTGAGGGAGAGGTACTTGTGTCATTTGATGTCATAAGCCTTTTCACCAATATACCCACTGATTTAGTCATTAGGTTAGTGTCGGAAAACTGGAATCTTGTAAATCCCAACACCAACATCCCAAAAAAAGAGTTTATGTCTATCCTAGAATGGTTATTCAATAGCGTATATTTCAGTTACAATAATCAATTTTACGAACAAATACTGGGTACCACTATGGGACTCTCGTTGTCTCCAACTATCGCAGACTTAGTTATGAACACAGCCATAGACTTTGTTATGAAAAATAGTAAAACACCTCCAAGAGTTATTTTCCAATATGTGGACGATCTTTTTTGTATAACATCTAGTTCTGAAATTGATTCCACTTTACAATTATTTAATTCCTTTAATGAACATTTACAATTCACATGCGAGAGGGAAAAAAACCATACTTTACCATTCCTCGATGCGTTGGTGATACGAGAAGAACTCATGATTAAACTCAGGTGGTACCGTAAACCATCGAACTCAAATAGATTCATAAATTATAATTCAAACTGCCCAAAGAAATTTAAAATAAACTTAATAAAATGTTTAAAAACCCGAATCATGAAAATAACGCACACAGATTACATACATGAAGACCTAAGAATTTTGAAAAACATATTAATACTTAACAATTACCCCACTAGCACAGTAAATAAAATTCTTTTTTCCACAGACATTCGAAACGGGATTGACACAAACAAAACTAATGAGGGAGGTGTAGTTTCGGTGATGGGTGATGATCATAAAACCAGATACAAAAGCATCCCATACATCCCAAATCTGACCAATAAAATCAAGATGCTTTTTCAGGGTGATATTCCGATTACTTATACACTTCCAAACACGGTAAACAAACTATTCACACCTTTGAAGGACAAAATAAACAATCTAGCAAATAGTAATGTGGTATATCTCCTACAGTGTGATTGCGGTAAATACTATGTAGGTCAAACGAAACAACGCCTTAAAGAACGTAACACGCTACATATAAGCGACATTAAAAGACACCCACAAAGATGTACACTGGCTGCCCACCTGAGCTCCACTAACCATGACATTACCTTCGATAACATTAAAATTCTCTTTCAGGAGAGTAACTTGTCAAAGAGACTTTTCTTAGAAACCGTAGCCATAAGAACCATAAGTCCCAATTTTAACAACAGAAATGACTGTAGCAATTTTAGTACCATCTATTCCGCTCTAATACCACACATGACTGATAAAATCAAATTTAAATTAAAACAATAAGGCAATAAGACGGCCTTTTCTACAAAAGAATAAAGGGCATTTTTCACTGGGTCATAAATCCTGGATCCGCACCTTGCTTAAAACTAAATAAAAATTATTTTATAAATGCTATTTTAAATCTCAAAACATCAGGGATAAAAAGAAACATATGTTCCGCAAACGATTTCTTATCTGCACATGCATCGTCTATATACACAGTATTTGTTGAGTCACAAACATAAAGATATACGATTTGATAGAACTGCACTGTGACCCGTAAAGTGTATTGTTTTATCTAAGTAAATGTTTTTTTAAATGTGCTGTTACGAAGTTTTTAAAATGTTATTATAAATTCAAAATTATGTACTCAAAGATATGACGATTCAATGTCAATGATAAATTCCAACTCACCGTGAATTTACAAATTAAATGACAAACAACATATATGTGAGCACAGATGCTTTCTGTAAGTACTATATGACTAATTAATTTTTTTTGTAACGACTAATTTCTGTTTTGTGTTCTTCCAAAAAATTTTGATTAAAGGTCTGAAGAAGGTTCAATAATGAACCGAAACGTCACGTAGCATCAAAGTATGTGTTTTATTTAATCTACAACCCATAATTCTGTCCAGGACAGTAACCTTCAATTTTTTCCCTATATATATATATATAAGCATAAATCAATTTAATAATACGTTGTCAATTAATAGTTATTGACTTTCTGAAAACATTATTAAAATTATTATATTTAGTACTATGTAATAAATATCTGAGGTGGTAGAATATTCTATTAAGTTTGTTATAATGCTTATAATGTAAACAAAATATAATTATTACACCTATATACTTGCTGTTTCTATTGTCTATGTTATATACGAGAAATTCTTGGAAAAATGTAAACCTAAATTGGGCAATATGTCACAATAATCTTTATAATTACAAGTACAATACATACATTTAATAATGTATTGCACACTAATAGTTACTTGTTTTCTAAAAGCATTATTGTAATTATGTGTTGTAATATTTAATGGATTTTGGGTTGGCGCGCTGTTCTATTAAATTTATTACAACGTAGGGACATTATTTCAGCCATTTCGTGTTTGTTCCATCTTAGTTATGCATGAAAACTTCTTAAAAAAATGCATACCCAAATTGCGCGATATTTTCGATTCTATAAATCCTTTTCATAATTATTGTCGAGCTCTTTGCTTGTGTAATTACAAAATTGCTCAAACCGATGCGATAAGATATTATGAAATTACCTGGGGAACAATAGCAATTCATACTCTGCAGTTTTTCCTGATTATATCTATACTGCTTTACGATATTTGGAGTTATTGGAACATTCTTCCAACTTACAACAAAATGTCCGACTTTGTCGAGAATTGTGAATTTGCCATTGCAATTCTTATTGCCATTGTATGCACTATCACAGACGCAGTATTTTCCAAGAAAATAGCTTTGATGTTGAATGACCTTTCTCTTATAGATAGTGAACTTCAAGCTTTTGAAATTCATATTGAACATTTGTAAGTACAAGGTGGTTCATGCTAGTGGAAAATTTTCGAAAAGCAACATAACTTCAATAGATTCAACTTTTACTTGATGTAGTTCCATATAACAACGTAAATAAAACAAACAAACTTGTACAACTACGCTTTAATAACTTCTTCAGTAATTGCTGAAGAAGCCACTGTCTGATGAAGCAATTGTCCGTTTTACGTTATTAAAGTGTAGTTCAACAAGTTTGTTTGTTTTATTTACATTGTAAAAAGACAAATATTGGCTATTTTTATTTCTTTAAAATTATGCCGCGTAAATGGTCTCCTCTTTTTTCTATAACTTCCTGAAGTCGGTCGTTGAAATTCTGCATAAGACGCCGCAATATATCTAACGGAATGTTGGCAATTTCTTGAATAATTTTTGTTTCCATCTCCGAAATATCTCGTGGTTTATCAATAAAAACCTTGCTTTTGAGATGGCCCCGCAAAAAGTAATCGCACGCCGTTAGGTCTGGCGAGGTTGGAGGCCACTCAATATCCCTGTGTTTAGAAATAGCGCGATTTGGAAACTGTCGTCGCACAGCAGTCACTGATATTCTTGCGGTATGTGGAGTAACACCGTCTTGCTGAAACCATGTATTCTGGTTGTTTTTTGTGGAAGCATGTTCAATTATTGTGTTAGAAACTGGTTTATCATGTCAGAATAACGTTCAAACTTGACTGTTACAGCATTTTCATTCTGATCCTCAAAAAACTAGGGACCGATAATTCCCATAGAAGACATTGCACACCATAGCGTTAACTTCAGACTGTGTAATGTTTGTTGGAGAAGTTCCTCTAGATTTTCCAAAGACTGCTGTTTTTCTTATTGGTGTAGCCTGATAAGTTGAATGCGCTTTATCAGACATCCATAAATTATGAACATCAATTTCTTGTTGTACCATCCTTTCAGCGTAATGCAGACGACGGGGCTGATCTGTTGGATTAAGTGCTTGAACAATCTGGATCTTATAATGATGGAAATGAAGATCATTGCGTAAAATTCGGAGAAAATTTGTGCTAGCCAAGATAATTATCTGACGATATTTGCGACCGGAACGTTTTGGACTGCGCTGTATAGCTGCTCTTACTTGATCAATGTCATCCAGAGTTCTGACACCTCTGTTTGGCCCCGTGCGTTTAGTATTACGTTCGCTGATTCGCTTTCCTTAAATTTACTAACCCACTCTTTTATGGGGTGACCAGGAAGTTTCCAGTGATGAGGAATATTGAAATTAATCCGACATTCCTACTGTACTCCGTCCACAGAGTCATTATTTTTGAAATACTTTTTGATTACAAAAGAATGTTGCTCAGTTGATCACCGTTCCACGATTACTAAATGGCACAAATTGTCAAATCATTTGACAAATAAATCCATAGTAACCTATGCATAGTTTCAAAATAATAACGTTTTCAAAATCTCCCATTACCATAAACCACCTTGTACTTCTAAATATTAAATTTATCAGTACTATTTTTTAAAATTGTACGTAATACTTAAGAAATTACAATATTATTGTTATCATGTTTTAGGAAAATTTGGTATTTTAGCCTCTTCCTTGCCGTCTTTTATATTATTTATTTATCGTATTGCGTAGCAGATCACTTTCTTGCCGAGTTTTTACGTATGGGAGTACCTACTTTCTATTCGGCGGCCCTTGATATCGGTTATATTGTTCCATATTTGATGAACATGTTGGTACAATTACGATATGGTCATTTAGCCGTGATCATAGCTAAAAGGTATACAGCAGTGAATGGATACTTGGAAAAAGCGTTTGGCGTTAAAAAACCAGTGGCTAATGGTAAGATATTTTCTACTAATTGTTTGCTTGTTTCTATTAATTACACTGGTCTACAAAATTTAATTTTTTTTTGTCACACGAAAACTTATATACAATTTTGAATCTATTTTGGCCACAAAACAAGAATATATCACTGAAAAAAAATTGACATATCAGGTTTCTTTGTGACATCAAAACATGTATTTTCATGAAAAGTACAAAAATCACCTACACTTAAACAAATTATTACTTAATGTACAATAAATAGTTATAATTTTCGTGAGCGTTTGGCTTCTGGTAGGTCCCTTTTCAGTCTCCATCAGTAATCTGCTAGCATTCCTGGACTCCATTTCCCTTGATAACGCTTCTTTATTAATGATATGTCCTGATGAAATCTCTCGCTTTGTTCGTCACTCACAGCACCCAAGTTTTCGGGAAAGAAATCCAGATGAGAATCCAGCATATGTATTTTCAAGGTTATATTACAACCCAAAGCTTTGTATGAGGCTATAAGTTAAAATGTTTGTAAATTTCCGATCTATGGTTTCCTAGAAAATTGTGGACGATATTCACAAAATATTTCCAGGCCAATTTTTCTTGATCATTCAGTTTTTCTTCAAAGTTCTTATCCTTCATTAGTTCCCGTATTTGTGGACCAACTAATATTCCCTCTTTAATTTTTGCCTCGCTGAGTTTAGGGAATTTCTCTTTCAGGTATGCAAATCCACTACCATCTTTATGCATAGCTTTTACAAAATTTTTCATCAGGCCGAGTTTTATATATATTTTGGCAGACATTCCTTTTTTGTCTTTATTTCCTTCTTCTCAGAGTTTGTCGCCCACAGTTAGTCGAATAACATAGTTATAAAGTCGTCTAAATTAACTTATTCAAACAAAAACACATAAATGAGGTCAGAAATGAACATACGTATATCACTGGAAAAAACTGGATGTGATTGTAACAAAATAATATATTTTTTTTAATGACGGTACACTAACACAAACAAAACTCATCACAAAGTTCATGTGACAAAAACAGTGTTTACCAGTGGTATTTAATCAGGGAAATACTTAATTTTTATTTTACCATTTATATTTATTATAGCTAACATTAGATTTAAGTCGACAAACCTGTGATTGGAATTAGCAGACTTCAAAACATCAATATTACAAAGTCCTTTTCATATTTTTGACGCGTAAAAGTTAACACTTTGTTTAAATTTCAATATAACACGAAAATTCATTAAAAGTTATAAACTATTCATATTATGCCGCATAAATAAATAAATAAGAATTTTGAAGGAAGAGTATCTTAATCATAAGCAAGATAGCCGATATACCAACAAACCTTGGTTTGAATATACATAATAGAAAATAAATGGGATGAAATAATAAGTATTTTCAATTATTCTTGTTAATTTTTTCAAAACTTTTGGCATCACCTTGGATTTAGCGTTAGTAGCACCAATTACTAACTTATTGGTGATTCTATTCTTTTGTCTACGGTGACTTTAATATTATTGATTTGAGTGCTTTAAGTAGACAAACATTAGTTATTTGTGATCTATTGGATTCACTTAATTTGGGTGGTGATTTTGGAAAACCGACTCGTGTAGTTACCCGTAGTGCAGGTGTGAATTCTGAGTCAGTGCTCGATTATATACTCACAAATTCAATGTCAATATCTTAAGGAAATGTATAAAATTAATCTAATTCGTAGATAAAGCTACGAATACATTTAAAAGGAAAGAATGATGAGGGAAACTAATAAATGTTCATAAGTATCGCCTTTTGCGTCAGTATACATTCGAAATCGAGTTTCCAATGACCTTAAAAACATTTGCTAGAATGTCTTTACGCAAGTAAATATTTTTTTTCGTGTACTTGATAGAAATTGATAATATTGTTTAACTCAAAATAATTAAGACAAGTAGGACTTTTCTTGTGAGCAACACTTTTTTTTATTCATTCAATTCATTAGCATAAATTTTAAATATACAATTGGTTAAATTAGTAAATGAGATACCAGTAGATGCGGAAAGTAACCTGAATTCAGAAACTGCCAAAGTTGAGTTATTCATTTTTTCACTTGATGTGGCTGAAACTGATGTCGATGTTGACGGTGCAGATGTCTCTTCAGTTAAATTACTGAAAATTCTTTTTGAAATTTTCACTTTGTTTTCGATGCTATCTTCCACATAAGCTTCCGCGACTCCGCTACTACGCCAACCACCGTGTCTCTTCAAAACTTGAATGTCGGCCCCACTGTCGGCTAGAAATGTCGCAGAAGTTCTGCTGAAACAATGTTCTGTGAAATTGTTCGAATCGGGAAGCCCTAAATACGCAGCAATTTTCTTTTGGTATATTGTAGAAGGTGTTTATACCGATTGGTTGCACAGTGCACTTGCCCTATTTATAACATATAAAGAGTCTACGATGATCCACATGCTTCGGTCTCAAATTCAAATACTTCCTGTAAAACTCAATACCATTTATACCAGTTCCCGACGTTACTGTGAAGACACGCTTTCTTTTGGTTTTTGTGTCGTCTAAAGTAATCACCAAAATACGCCCGGTATCTTCTACATCAACAACTTTTAAGAGACGTAATTCTTCCGCCCGACAGGCTCCTTGCAACGCAACGATTGTCACTACCTTCATAAGGAGAAAGCTGTTATCAGGAGCATTGTTTAAGAAACCCTCTACATTATCAATTGACAGAACTTTTGATTTTTTTGGTACATAACCGTCATTTTGACGTTTCAGATAGGCCAACAATTTTTTATAGGCAAAAATGTCTACGTTTTTGTTTACTTGTAGAGTGCTTTTCACCATCGAATACACTGACCAGAGTGTTGAGTATATAAGAGTTTTCACATGGAAGAATATTTAAAATTAGTGCTTGTAATAAATTTCATACATAAAACGAACCTTTTCACAAAAGTACGCAGTTAGAGTATCTTCAACATTTGCTCCTTCCACATTCCTTTCATTTCTCCATTGACAAAACTGTTGGTAAATTTTCTCGTATTTTGCTCTAGACTTTGTAGGCAGTAAACCTGATTCCGCTTCTGATACCAATTGCAGAATTTTTTCATTATTTTTGCTGGATTGATTCATTTTACATGAAAGCTTTTTCGCAAATTAGTTGTTTACTTGTTGTGATGTTTTGTCACTAAGTAAACAAATTCTTGACATGGATTACTTTGATAATAAGAAAATGACAATTTTTATTTTTAAAATTATAATTCTCGTGAAGTACACGAAAAAATTACTTGTCCAACGCGTAAAAAAAGTGAGTTAACTAGCTACTATATCCCCTTTTTTGTTAAACGTAGATTATATTAATTCCAATATTAAATACTTCCTATTTGCTGTAATGTAAATTCATGTAGTTGCAAAAGTTGTAAATGTGAGTTAGGAGTTTCATCTATCCTTTGATGCACAGTTTCCCCGATATTTTCAGTGTATTACTAAATCAAATTTTCAATATTGCCGCTTAATGTATTATAAATTAATATGTAAATGTATATATTTTAAATTTATTTTAACTACATTCTAAACTTATACGTGAAACGCAATAGTAAATAAAAAAGCTTTACGGGAAGGTGTCCGTAGATTTAAATATTCATGAACTATGATACAGAATCTTAATGAAAGTATTGATATATTTTAAATAGCGGCTCATAACAGATTAAATAGCTTACTAAGGAACAGAAGTTAAAGAAAACATCCATATTTATTATACCGATCATATAGCACATAAAGTAAATATGCAAGGTCTTCCAATGTTTGTTACAACGAATTGTGCAATTTTAAATTGGAAATATATACTGTAAGCGATATTATACAGTGTGCGACAAAAGTCCCGGACTGGCCAATTATTTTCAAAATGGCCAAACGATTGGTAAGTCTTTCGAACACAGTTTACATGGTTTTTAAATAATCTACAATTGGAAAACATTTTGGAACATACAGCGCTGCTCAAATACTCACAGCCAATTGAGGTTATATTTTTTAAATGGGATAACAGTTCTTTTGTTGCATTTTATAGTTCGGCATTAAATTTCAAAGTTCATATAAAATGTCCAGTAGATATCTCTTCTTAAATCTCTTTAAGAGATATTGATGTTGAAATGCAATTGAATTTCAAATAACATATATATGAAAATAAAAATTTGTTGCACATATCATAATCAGTATTTGATGAATTGTTAAAAATTTCCTCTTTGAACAGCATGGGATTGTGCTAAGTTGTAATAAAATTTATCCATGACATTTTGCTAATTATGGATGAACCGGATAGTCGATCAGTTAATCTGACAGTAGAGGTATGGTTTCGTTAAAGGCTTCTGGCGGTTGTGATTGATGCTACAGTCCAAAGCGGCGTTGTACTGGTTTGGCTGCCAGTATAACTTGCTGCTCAACGCATTAACGAAAAGTGTGTTTGATACATATTGCTGTGGCAGCATAATTATATGTATAACATAAATGTAGCATTGCCACACGTTGGGCATAGCCATATAATTATGCTGTGTGCTGTACCAGCAACATAATTATATAAATAATGATCATTTTTATTATATTAGATATATTCACTTATTTCTTAACAGCACGTACTTTGTAAGTACGCGTGAGTTTTGGCAGTGTATTCAGCTTTCTTTTCCCCTGGTAAATCTCTTGCTTATTTTTGTTTAGGGATAAGGTTATAATTAGTATTAAAAAAAAATCTAAGTCTATATAAAATCATACTTGTATATTTTATTCAAACATTAATAATAGATAGATAGCATCGCTATACTATATTCACCACAAAAAAATTATAAAAAAAACCACATAATTGAAAGAAAACATTTATACCGTATTCTCGGTTGTAATGTTTTGTAGAATAAATATATCGATAATGCTAATCAAAAATAATATTATTCTGTTTTAAAACAAAGAAACTCAATTGAATGTCGATAATCTGTTAATATTGTGCTAATTCTATTTTATTAGAAACATTATATTTGCACGTAATGCCCTGATAATTCTAGAACTTCGCAATGGTCAATGTTCGAAGATAAGCTTGAATTGATCACTGGCAACAACCATTCGCACGTATTGCAGCCAGCGTCTCAATACCCGCCACTCAGAAACATTTCCTTTTTCTAAATTTATATTTTATTTTAAGTTTGAAATCAAAAATGAATTGCGAGAATTAATGATGCCTGATAAAGGTATCTGAAAATAAACATTCGCATGTTGTATTCTCTTAATACCCAACACCATTAATAATTCTTTCTGTGTTGAATAAAAAACTAACGAATTATTATTTACAAGACAATGTCTATTTTATCCTTACTGCTCAACGTTATACTGAAATAAATATTTTCAAATAGTATTCCTATAAACGCATTGCAGCATTGATATTCTTTATAATTGAAAAACTCACTTTGTTTCATTAAACAATTCTTTAAATTCTGCCTCTCCATTTTAAAATACCAAAAAAAAATTATCAAAAGAAAAATTCTTATTATAAATGAAATTAAAATGAAAATGAAATTAATATACTAATACAAAATGAACAAATATCTATCAAGTCGTAGTGTATTTTACCCTACGCTTAGCTTTTTCAAAATGTCTTTATCTTTCGAAGTCGAAATCAGAATCTCATCTTGTTCATTTATGTTCATTGAATTTATTCCCGAAAAAAAATCTGTAACGCTTGTTACGCCATCCATTAAACTAAATTTTAGGTTGGCACCATGCGTCATTGTGAAATCTCTGCCCTTCATTTTCTTCAAGTTGTCGTTGTTACACTAACGCACGCACATTATTGTCTTTTGACAGTTCATTCACTAAAACGTCAACATTTGAAATTGTTTGCTTATTTAAAAGTCTTTTCCCTAAACTATTCGGTATCTTCAACGGTAGGTATATTTTCTTAATACAATCCCTCCTTGTATTTGTTTATAAACTTGTTGCCTTTCTCATCATTTGCTAGATACTTCCTTCTCCCATTCGCTAACATAATCCTTAAGTTTTTCTTTTTAGAAGAGACGACTCGGTAAAATGGGAAATACATTACACATAACAGGAATTCTTCTTCCCATATCATTTATATTACAACGGTCAGTCGTGTCCACTACGCTGTCTCTCATTTCTACCCAAGACTTTTCACATGGTAATATATTTATCTGCAAAAAACTATAAACAAATTTTATACTATATTTCTCTTTGTAGGTCTCCAAACCATACAAGTCTTCAGAGTCTATGAAACTTCTGTGTTACACATACAAGTTCATGAATGTATATATTTTATTTGCTCAGCTGTCGTTTAAATAAAAAACATTTGCTGATCGTATCGTGTCAGAATGTATACTTATATCCTTTTCTGTCTATAGTTATAAGTTAAGGAATAAGGTTATAAGGTTGTAAGGCTATGTAAAACAATCCCTTTGGGCGACACAGCATTTTGTTTACATAGGCATGTAATGAAGCCGTAAACAAAAGCAGCAGCAGCACTTGATAAAATGAAGGCCATATTTAATTACTTGCGAGCACGAAGTGTTTCGGAAAATGTTTTCGAAATACTAATTCAGGTTTTCAAAGTATTTTGTACGCCAGTACCTTATAAACCGAGACATGTGAGAATCTAATATTGACTGCGTGTTGTTTACACAATTTCTTAAGAAGTAGTTACGTAGAAGTAAATGGGAAACCATTCTATAAATATGACGTAAAGGGAAAGCAACCATATTGTATGTTTCGTTACGTTTGCATCTCAACATGATGTCCAACTTAGAGAAGTATTTTTTTTTAATTTTCTAGTTATACAGCCGCTGTATCATCAGGATAAACATATTTTCAGACTTACTTCAAAATGATTGTAAGGTACTATATAATTAATATATAATATATTCGCTGGAAATTACATGACAGCTACAACAAAAGAAACATATAGAAATTATATTACAACAGTTGAAATATATTTAGAAGGGCCATAACAGCAGGGGCCCTCTAAAACACCGCACCATTTGGTCTAGGATGTATGAAAAAACGTACAGAATAAAAAAACTCACATCACAGCGCCACAAAACTAAAGGTATTTAGTTAGTTGTTAAGATCCAAGTAGTTAAATTATGTAAATCTGTATATCCAAATTCAAACTTAGCTAGAGGACATTATTTAACAATATGTTTAATTCTTTCAATCTCAGTACCGCAATCACAAGCTGGACTCGCAATCACATACCATTTGAATAAATTCCATTTCCTTCGCCAATCTAAGTAGTTACATTTTTCTTTGGATATACCTTCGATATTAAGTTGACAAATCTTAACAACTGGACCAATATTCCAAAAAGAAACACAATTTCAGACATGAAGAATTATACCTGTCAATATGACCGTGAAGATTTTGGGGATCTTGTACGGTCTTCCAAGGGATGGTTATTATGGACAACATTATATTCTCCATTTTGGACCATCGTAAAGATGGTTACCATCAACCAAAATCAAATAAAATTAAAGAAATATAGATTAAAACATAAAAATAACTAGGAAAATAGAAACTTAAAATTATATTACATATGACTAATGAAGCAATAATACATATGCTTTTTTTAATTAACATGTAACAATATTTCCGTTCTTTTAATTTAAAGTAAAATATTTTTGATATCATCATTTCATCTTCTATTTCGCTAAATCTGGGAGCCTATTTTATCGTGCCTTTGAACATTCTAGACTGGTTCAGCGGAGTCGAAAAATGACAGCGCGCCGTATCTGCATAAATCTATAAATATTAACTTTTTATATCATTCTGGTCGAAATATGATTATCCAATATGTAGTACGTAATGCATATACGGGGACCACCCGAAAAGTTATAATATAGCAGGATTCAATTTATTTCAAACGCGTATATAAATTTTTATTGAGGATATTATTTCGTAAATTAGTGTAATTTAATTATAAGGATTAAGTGTATTATATGAATACCCAAGAATTTGACAAAATAAATGAACTATACAACGTAATTAATTCTTTAAAATTCATAATTTAGGACAATTAACGTGATCATTAAATGACTTAATTTATCAAACTCATTTATTTTTATTAATATTCAGAGATGTTTACTTTCCTTTAAATAACTATATACACACAATTATTTCTGAGCAAGCACCGCCTCAGAAATCGATATATAGGGTGAGCAATTGTGCACTCAATAAGTGTGTTATTAGTTTTGTGGATATCATTAACCAAGCGTGAAAATGCATGGTTATGAATTCAATACCGGGACGCATTTTACATCATGAATAAAATAGATGCGTCCCGAGCTTGAACTTGAAGAATAAGATGGTTATTCATGTTGTGAAATAACTTGAGTAACTGGAGTAACAACTGGGCTATTACTATTATTCCATTAATTATTTAAAATAAATATTGGACACTCATATTTCATGCTAATTGTACCTTTATATATTATGTATGTATGTATGTATTATGTATCAATTTTCAAATGTTGTTTTGCATCATCATATCATTCATGATTTCATTTGCATCAATTTAACGTATAAATTTATTGACGAGTTTGTAATATTGTAAATTTTCAAATATCTGTTTTATTTGCATTTTCCATAAAGCAAAGAATATTCAAAATATCTGCACTGCATCTGAGAGTAACAGATCAGGGCAACTCCTAAGAATCACCTGAGTAGATAAAGGAGTATATAAATGTAAACCATTGCAGAACCACTACATGCAGTAATATCTGTAAGACCTGGTGCACTGTGTTTCATGTATGAGTAAAAGGAGTCAATACGCAGTGCATTGTAAGGGTCACAGCAATATGTATACAGATAAGCCTTCACTTGCATGCATTTGCATGTGTATAAAATAATATGTTATTATTTTTTCAAAAATTCAGTCATAAGCCGCTTCTTGTTACTCAATTTTTGTTTAATTTTTTATGCAGCAGCGACATTGATTAATAGCTTCTTTTGCGCCTCTTGTAACAGTAGCCAGCTTTTTACGACACTTAGCACTACCTCTCATATCGTTGCTCCGTACAGAATGGATTGAACCATCGGCAAGGCAAGGACTTCTTGGTGCTCCTACTTTGATCTCCGTTCCCAGATGCTTATTAATGCTACTCCCGTATCAAAGGCATGGTATTCTGTTTTCCTTAGTGCAAGCTTTAATTCGCTTTTTATTCATCTGTTTGTCTATTCGTTTAAGGTTTTTATTTGTAACTCTCATTAGATTTGTTTTTAGTGTCTGCAGTAACTATCAATACCAGATCATCGACAAATTTAATGCTTTTTGACGGTAACTGCAGCGCGATTTTTAAGACATTATATACAACATTCCGTAGTGCATAATCCAGACCGAACCCTGCGGCACACCATGATTAAGTTCTAGCTGGCTGTATTAAAGGCATTTTGGAAATCTAGGGTTACTAAGACCTTCGGGCTTAAATGATAGACTATAACATTTGCAACATCGCCTAAAGACCCAAGTGAGTGGTACTTTTAAGTAGTAAATTTTTAGTACTTTTCAGTCCCGCAAATAATTCTACTTAATTTTTTTTTAAACTTTTAAGTCAAGGAATGGTATGCAGTTCTAAAGAACACGCAGTGAATTATCGAAACAACCATTAAATTCACACAGTGGAATGATGGCTTCACTAATTGAGTCTATAATAGTTTTTTAATCGATACTCGTTTCTTCATAGGAATTTTACAATTTTAGCAGAAAAATTAAAATCGACAAATATGAATTCATGTTAATTTATTTAATTCTTACAGGTCTATCATAAAAAGGAATAAATTATATCTCATTCCAGTTAACAAAATGTAAGTTTGTGTTGTTTGGTCGTTAATTAACCATGCGTATAAATTTAAATATATTTAAACTGAAAATCGGGTATTACCTCCATTATGTCTTATTTTCGTTCCAAATTGGATATAAGCTGTTACGTTTTTGATAAAGACAAAGAATCGTATTCATAGAGAAATTCGTTAATGCTATTTTACTTTGTTATTCAGACATTAGGTCTATTGTCAATTAATAGTTATTTACTTTTTGAAAACATTATCATTATTATATGTAGTACTATGTAATAAATATCTAAGGTGGTAGGATATTCTATTAACTTTCTTTATAATACTTGTAATGTAAACAAAAGGTAATTATTATAGCTATATACTTGGTGTTTCTACCGTCTTTGTTATGTATGAGATGTTCTTAAGAAAATGCAAATCTAAACTGGGCAATATGTCATCATTATTATAATTGGATGATATGTCAATCTTTATAATTACAAGTACATTAACTTAATTTAATAATGTATTGTACAGTAAGAATTATTGTTTTCTGAAGGCATTATTATAATAATTATGTGTTGTAGTATGTAATAAATCTTGGATTGGCGTGTTATTTGATTAACTTACTACAACAAAAGGGATATTATTTCAGCCATTTCGTGTTTGTGCCATCTTAGTTATGCATGGAAACTTCTTAAGAAAATGCATACCCGAATTGCGCGATATTTTCGATTCTATAAATCCCTTTCATACTTATTTTCGAGCTCTTTGCTTGTGTAATTACAAAGTTAGTTAAACCGATGACATTTATATTTGTTATAGCTAACATTAGATTTAAGTCGGCAAACCTCTGATTGGAATTAGTAAACTTCAGAACTTTAAAATTGCAAAGTCCTTTTCATATTTTTAAAAGTTAACACTTTGTTTACATTTCAATATAAAGTGAAATTTCATTTTAATATTTATAAACTATTCATATTATGTCGCACAAATAATTAAATAAGAACTTCGCACCTTAATTGTAGACAAGGTAACTAGTACAACAACAAACCTTGCTTTGAGCATAATAGAAAATAAATGGGATGGCAAAAATACGAACTAAAGACGACGATTTATTGACTAGATATATTCAATTTCTTTAAGTTAATCCCTGATGAAACACATACACAATGTGCGAAATAAAGGACGATAAAATAAATAACTAAATTAAAATTTCGTTTTTATTCTGGATTCCTCAACAATTAAGTTTATATATATATATATATATATATATATTGAAATGGGGAACAAATATTAGTGACTGGCATTGTATATTATTGACAAAATTTGAAGGATTATTTTATTTTACTATTTTATTTATTGACGGTTAAAATAAAAATATCTAAACTAAAAAGAACAGTTGTGTATACTTATAATAGTTGTTCATTATTGTAAAGTTGAGTACATTCATATGGTAGACAATTCTTGAAGGAATAGTAGTGGATCAAGTTCTTTGTTGCCTCAATTTTCTTTAAATTCTGAAAATGGAGATTTAAAATTTATTATTTTTGTTAAAATGTGGTTTATAACTTTGTAAAACTTGTCTAATTTAAAATATTGCTAAGCAAAGTAAATTAATGCTGAATATTAAAATATGAAGGATAGAAATTGGTATATAATTACGCGGGCAAAGTTTGAATAAGCGGATCTGTCAAAATTGACATTTACATAAAATTTTGTTAGTAAAGCATTTAGAAGTGCTAAATATTAGTAATTCATTATTATAAAATAATAGAGATTTAATACAGAAGGTTTACTGAAAGTTGGAAGCTCTGAAACTAATCATTTAAATGTTTAAAAAACTATTTTGAACAAGAAGTATTAGAAAAGGAATTTTATTGGAGGTAATTTAAAAAATGAAAAGGTTGTCGGGGAGATATAACAAAACGGAGATTGAAAAATAATTTTTCAAAAGAGGTGCGTGTAATTTTCGGAAAATTAAGTTTTATTCCGAAAATTGTACATTAGAATCACGAAAACCGCGAAAGTGGGTGCGAAAAGTGTTTATTTCAGCATTGGAAATAATAATTTGACGTTTGAAGAAAAAATATTTGTAGAGAAGCATAAAATAATAAATCAATTGGATTACTATTGAAATTGAGTATATTCTATGGTATAAGAAGTAAATTTTAGAAGAAAAGGAAATAGCAAAATAAAATAAAAACTTACCAATCAAGTATAAAGTCCTAGCGGAGTATTTATCTTATCAGTTGTATGAGAGGTCTAAGCGGATTTCCAGTTCTCAAAAGGTCCAAATTATTTTATAAAAACGAGGGATTCCTACCAGATAGAATCACACGTGCAGTACAAAGTTCCAATTCCAGAAGATATCCTGTATTTACGAGGTCACCACAAGATACATCCAGTTTGTCGAACTCGTAGAAAAGGTCCATATTATTTTATAATCACGAGGGATTTCTACCAGACAGAATCACACGTGCAGTACAAAGTTCCAGTTCCTGAAGATATCCTGTATGTACAAGGTCACCACAAGATACATCCTGTTTTTGTCGAACACGTAGAATAGAGAACCAGAGGATCATCCCAGGTACTTAACGAGTCCAGGAAGGTTGTTCATCTGTACGAAGAAGATACACAAAATTTCCTACATCATATAACCAGAACCTGCAAGGAAAGTGGATTGTATTATTTGAAAAACACCAAGAAAGTATAGCAATATTATTGGGAGGTTGTATATTTTCTTTATTTTAAAGAAACAGTTTAAATTTAAATGATTGTCTTCGAGCAAAATACATTAAAGTGATCAAGATATACTGAATACTATAAAGAGGATTTTATAAAGATTCTATGTAAAGGTTTTAAATCTCTTGTTAAATCAGAAATATCAGTATATGTACATTTAGTAAATTTGCGTAATGTTAGAACTAAAATATACCTACTTAAGTATTTGAATATTTGATCGTAAAGATTTTTTCTATAAATTATTGAATTTGTGTATGCATATGAATGCTAAATTGAAAGATTTATCTTAAACTAATTCTCATACATACCTTATCGAGTAGATAAGCTTATAATAATCCTTCATGTTGTCAATATTCGCACAGGTTATATTAGACAGGTTTAATTGTTTTTGTCAATGTTTTGGAAATGTGTTGAATAATTGTTTGAATCATATTTTACACAGCTTTTGCCATTAAACGATTATTATAGTGATATTCTTCTTTCATTTGGTAAAATAGAACTATGGTACAAGACACTTTCATATTATAAATAGAGATTTGTTGTGTCGATAACCTAAAAGAGAAACAAAACAATATAACATTTATAAGTTTAATTTTGATGGGAAAAGTGAACATACCTTACAATCGTATTCCAAGTAAAGGAATAATACTTTAGGAAAACTCATCACGTATTCACAAGGAATATTTTTTAACAGTTTCATTTGATGAGATTAAGAGGTTATTGTTACTATCATTTCATAGCGGCAAATGCCATGCTTACATCGTTATAAAAATTAATGTACTGCAAGTACTGTGTAGTCAAAATCAATACTGGTTTCATTTGACGAAATTTTATTTACAGTAAAGAAGTGCATAATAAGTAATTATTTGAATTTGTTGGAGATAAATTATCATATCTAAAATATATTAAGAAGGAAAGAATTATAGTAAATTAATTGGATAAATAGAAAACTGAGAGAGTGTTTGGGCATATTAAAATAAAATACTGAGCTTTGAAAAATTGAAATCTCATATAATAGTGTATAAATATAGTAAATTCTATATACTGAGTGTTACATAAATATTGGCATATAATTAACAGTGGTTATATTTAGTAAACTTGAATGACTAGGTGAGAGAGGAGATATTATAAAAAATAATATAACAAGATTTGAATTATTTTGGCTTATATTCGATTATAAGTATTTACAATTATAATATCTACCCTCCCTAGTGCAATATATATATATATATATATATATAAAGTAAGGGTGATCTCGACTGATCAGTTAAGGCAGTAAACGTGGAATTAATGGGTGTAGCAGTCGGAAGGGCCAAATAAGACAACTCTTTACAGTTTTGGTCGAGCTTTCGATTGATTTATTTAATCGTCTTCTGGACCTGGTACAACTATTTGATTGTTAAAAAATGTACATTCTATTCAAAGATTTTTACATACCAATCTAATTAAGAAGTCAACACCACATTGCATTTCATTGAATACAACCAATATGGACAACTCACAACACTTTAAAAATGATTGAAAAGCAGTCATTAAAAATCATACTAATTAAAATATTCGTTAGTTACATGAAAACAAAAATAGACATTTTAAAATTATTTTTTTTTCAAATAATTTATTAATAATTAATATGTATATATAAATATAATAGATTAAAGTCGTCAAGTTTTAAAGACAAACAGTTGCTATACCCTTAAGGAATTTGTTTACTACTTACTTTGATAGTCAAACATTAGTCCACAATATTTGAGTACCTAATAATTACAATAATTAGAAGTACAATAGATCATTTTGATAATGTGTTGTTCATTAAGAGTTATTTGTTTTTTTGGAAACGTTATTGTTAATATATATATATATAGTAATAAATGTTTGGAGCAGTGTGTTATTCCACTAAGTTTGCGTTTAACTACAACGTAAGAGAAATTATTTTAGCTCTTTCGTATTTGTACACTCGCAGTCATGTACGGAAATTTCTTAGAAAAATGCACACCCAAATTGCGCGATATTTTCGATTCCATAAATCCTTTTCAACTTTTTTGTCGGACTCTTTTCTTGTGCAATTATAAAATTTTTCACGACAATAAGATAAGATATTATGAAATAACGCGTGGGGTAACGGCAGTCCATACTCTGCAGTTTGTCGTGATTATGTTCTTAATGCTGTGCAATTTTTGGTTTTTTTTTGAAGTACATCCAAGTTTTCATAACTTGTCCGAATTAATTGAGGATTGTGACTTTGCTATACAAACTGTTATTGCCATGGTATGTACGATCGTAGACGCTATCTTTTCGGAGAAAATGGCTGCTATATTGAATGATATTTCTCGTATAGATGATGAATTAGAGGCGATTGGAATTCACGTTGAACATTGGTAAGTGCTTCTAACTACGAAATAGGTATGAACAAATTATAACAATAATAATAACAGTTCCATAATTACAATATACTCAATAAGAAACAGCAAATTAATTGCTAGAGAACAGACTAAAATGTAGTCTAAAACATGTTCTACAGAGTATTAGAATCATCCTAGTTCCATTCTTTTTTCCAAAGAAACCCCATTCTGGAAATGCAGCTAGACTTGGTCATAAAATGATTATTTAAATAAAAGAATGACTTTAATTTATGCTGCTATCAGCGCGTTCTGTTTGAACTTCCTTTGCAATTTTATTTAAGATTGAAGCCGAAGTTATTGATAAAATTTACATTTGATATTTTGAATTCGAATAATCTGTCGTCTACACTTATGTAAAATGGGATGCTGCTATGTGGAACATATGTAGGTACAAGTACATTTTCACATCACATTTTAGGATTAATTGGAAAATTGCAAATTAAATAATTGATAAATAAGAATCAACTGAAGTATGAACAAATGTAAATACTTTAATTTGGTTTTAACTAGGAGAGAAGTTTTTTTATGGTATCTACCAAGCTATGAAAACAATATACCAGCGCTACAATTTTCTTAAATCAGAGTCTTTATCGGATTGCTTGACATTTGTTATTCTTACATTCGTTTATAGAAGAGAAAATAAGTGAAGTCAAACCTGAACACAGAAGTGTCATACAATTTTTGTCAAAAGAAAGCAGTGGCCCAAAGAATATCTATGAGAGAAAGGTGAGACTGTATGGAAAAAATACCCCTCCTATTTCCAAGTCAAATTTTGATGTAAGTAATGTAAATATGGCAGAAAATTCATTCATGATGACCAAAAATATGCAAGACTTCTAGAAGTACGAACTGAAGAAATCATCAAAAAAGTTGAACATTTGGTGTTGACTAACCGCCGAGTAAAAGTTTCAGTTATTGCTAGATAAATAGCAATATCAGAAACGAGTATTTTTAAATTTTTACTTGAAGATTCGTAAATGAGCAATGTGTTGGTACGATGGATTTTCAAGGTGCTCAGTTCCGACAATAAATTGTATAGACGACAAATATGTGACGAGAATTTGACTCCTTCATCTCAAGAGGAACAAACGCACAAATTCCTTGGCCTCCACGATCCCCTGATTTAACATCTTTAGATTTTTATCTGTGGGATTAGATCAAAGACGAAGTTTATAACAATATAGAAACGTGGTAGAGTTGGAAAACAAAATTAGAGACATAATGAATAATATTCCCGCTGGAACTATCCTAAAAGTGACAGGAAGTGTTCTCAGTACAGCTCAGAAGTGAATTGATCAACAAGGCAATACCTTCGAACATTTACTAAGAAAAAAAAATTCATAAATTTATCACTTTTTGTTGCCTACCGTTTTGCTATTCAATGTTTCATATGATTTAATGTACTAATATTTATAGTAAGTTATGTTACAGTTCATTTTTGAGATTTAATTGTGTGTTCATTTATGTAAATTTTTTTTTGAGGAACCCTTATAGATTTCGTGTTTACATAATTTTCGTATGGTTAATAGATATTTTCTGTTTTTATCTCTTGGAATTATTCCCTGTTATTGTCATTCTTTAATTAGAGAATATTAGTTTGGTTCCCTTTCAATACTTGGGATCACATTTGGTAGGGTGCCTTTATCGATTTTAATTATTGATATAGGTGGCAATACTGAGTTACAAATTGATTTCGAGTGTTTACCGTCCTCTATTGGGCAATTACGCCAACACAGTGATCCGTTGATAGATGGCGATGTATATTCTGGCGACTTATTTTGGTGATCGTTATTTATTTATTTAATCCTTTTGCTACTTATGTTAAGCTTTATTTTGGTGAGTGTATAAATTAATTATATAATTTTTCCGCATGAAATTATCGTTGAGAGCCTAAGAATTGTTTTAAATACTGTGACTGTGTTTTCTCCGTGTCCGCTTAGGGGTCGTCCTTGTCGTTAATCTTCCGAACGTCGTTAATTGAAATTTTGATACTGCCTTTTTTGTTCCGACCTTTTTACAAGAAATACCTAACAACGCAAAAGCGGCATGGTTCTCGGCCAGTTCTTGAGAAATTAATTTGAATATTGAATTTTTATCGTGCTAAATCACTAATAGTGTGGATTGAATCATAATTTCTCAAGCTTAATTGGATGTTGTCGATATTGGAGAAACTCTTTACGAGGATATTTTTCTTCTGGCTGAAGGATTTTTTTCGCTGTTTTTGCGTTAAACGCATGGTAGAACTTTAGGCAAAGCCGTTCCATTTGTGGAAAATTTTAGAACACGTGGTTGACTTGTGAGGTGGCCCTTGGAAATTTCGGAAAGTCTGAGAACGTTGTACCCTTTGGCGAAGACAAATTTATTGTGCTGTCTCGCACCTACTGCCACAGCCTCCTCTGCATTAGTTCCTGACGATTGTTAGTAGCCAAGGATATCTTAAGAAGACTTTTTCCGTACCTTAGTGTGGCATCGTAGAAAGAATTTGTGAGTTGTAACTGTGTGTGGAGAAACCAGGTATTGTGACTCTGTTAATTGCTGTTTGATAAATACTGTCAGCGTATTGCACAGTCAGGTAGTGCAATCAGACACAATCATATTTGTGTAAGTTTACGTTCAGTTTTTGAGCGCTACCGTGCTGTCTAATTTTATTTTTCGGTCTAACTGCTCATTAGAGTCAACGTAATTACTAGATTTATCTTGTCGTGGCATATGAGTCACTGAGATTTGAATTTATACATTTAACGTTTAGTTTTAATAGTAGTTGTGGCCTTTAATTTGAGGTTACGTGTCAAATTGGCCTGCTATATAGCCATTTCTTTTCTTGTGTTAAATTTAGTTGATATTTTGGATGCGTATTTGCATTGTAGCATCCCAACTTTTATTGCGTAAATTTATTGCTCTGATGTTAGTATGTTTAGTCAACATTTTCAATTTAATCATGTGTAATTTTGTACGATCCTTAACTAATTGAATTTTATTCACGTTTTCTTATTATAAGGTAATAGTTATCTGTCGCTGTCAGTATTAGACACATTTTAGAGTCTATAATTTAGTGTCGACCAGCTTGTCGTTGGCCTCTAATATACAGACTGTTTCGTTTTTGCTTTTGTATTGCTGATTGCGACCAAACTGCTCGACATTGGGGAGACTCCCTGGCAAATGTAACCTTTGTAATCATTTCCTTGTTTTAAGTATTTACTCATGTATTTATTTCAGCTCGAGGTTATGCCTCATATGAGTTAAATCATTTGTTTACTTTGAATCATTATAACAGTTTGACAATTGTAACTTGAATTTATGTCACGTTTGGTGGCCCATCTTAATTGATTTACACATACCTTCAGAATTTAAACATTTGCAATTAGATTGCACTTATGTGTTTCATTTCATATTTTTTTTATGTGGTCTTTTCTACTCTTTATTTGTGCTGAATTTGTAAAGAGTCATTAATGTAGTTGACATGGGATGATGGTTTGACAAAAGCTTAATCTTTCCTTTGTTCAATTTGGCAAATTAACAAGTTAATAAACCTGTAGTGTGTTGAGTGTGTTTGGTTTTGCTAATCATTCCATCTGGGGTTCAATGGTAAACTAGTTCCGGGTTTATAAGTCAGTTGACGAGCAGTATAGTAAAGCAAGCGGAACTGGCGCCTTTAATAAGACCTTCGACTTGTTGAGTGTCGATCCCACGCTATTTCTCGGCGAGTTAGCGGCAGTACTGCTCTTCATATTCAACATAAACCTTGGGCAGAGTGAAAGGTAAGGCTTTATGTGTGGGATAAGCTGGCGATTAAGTGTTTAATCAATGGACAAGCGTCTTTGTTAATTTTACGTTATAAATAGAAGGTGAGTTATCGTTGTGGCGTCATACCTTCTGTCCTCTTATATATTTTATATTTTTAACGCAAGAGGGAAGCAGTTAATTACTTTCCATCGCCTACTTACATATTAAAGCAATAATAATCAAAGAGTTTAAGTGCTTTTTATACGCCTATTTTTAAATTTAGGACGATAGTGTGTTACTTACTTTTTGTTTAGAATTTAACTCTCTTTCAAAAAATGTCGAAATATACAGGATGTTCTATTTAAAAATTTGTTGCTTTCGTGAATATCTCAGAAACTAGCTCTTCAATTGTTTCTCTGTTTTGACTAACTGAATCAGCAAAAAAGTCCTAGTAGTTTGCTAATTTAACCGACTTCGTAGCTTCAATAATAACAGAGTTAGCAATAGTGAACACTTAACTTTAGACACGGTGTATATCGAATTACTAAAGTAATTCCCGGAATTCCATCGTTTTAGGAAAGTCTGGTTTGTTAGTCTATTCACTGCGTTCATATATATCACCTATGCAACATATTGCACAGCAGATTTAGTCATTGCTCCCTGGTTTGAAATGCGGGAGGTGCCTCCTTTGATGTATGCCGCCTCGGATATCGGTGAGATCCTTTCTTATGTGATTAATATGCTAGTAGTACTGCGATATAGCCATTTAGCCCTAGTGATAACTAATAGGTACAAAGCGGTATATGGGTATTTGGAATCATCGTTTGCCGTTAGAAGAACACCGAATAATGGTAAGTTATTTTCAATTTACCTAAGGGCGGTTGCTATGAATTATTTCATGAAAATAATATTTAATTTATAATTTGACATTTATATTTATATTAAAAATGTTAAAAATTGTAAGAATATTCTCGCAATATTTGACTTGACAATGTTGAATGTGCAAAATCGTCATAAATAGAATAACATAAATTCACTGTGGATCACTTTTCCAAGATTTTAAATACTGCCACAATTTGTCTTTTATTTATATGCGCTGACAATATGGGCATTTAAGTTGGATTGGATTCTTCGAGTGAAAAACGAGTCTTCGGTAATATGTTCCGCTCCATAAAACCGCATTATTAGAAAGAGAACAGCAATTCTTGTATTTAAGATGTATATTAAGATAGTAGAAGGGATTGAAATGTAACGAGTCTAATTAATTTAAGTGCAAGATAAACGGGTGTATTGGTTCACTTCTCTTATTTTATCAAATATATTTTAATGTATAAATTGTATTTTATAAATAAAGCTTATTGTTGTAACTAGCTTTTACAATGTTACAAGTAGCATACGTCAAAGAAAAAGCAGGTAGATAAGAATCATTAATATTAATGAATACAGTCAGAATACATTACCGAAACACTCTGTAATAAGTTTCTGGAATACACAGTAAGTTAAAGGTAAAATTTTAAAGAATAGCTAAGCTAAGAAACTAAACTTGGAGTCTGTGGCTTGAAACTACACAAAAAACACTAAAACACCTTCACCACACTAAAGCCCAAAAATGGCTAAATACGTATTTCAACAATTAAGTTGTCATCATCAGTAGCACTGATTTTTTGTGTAATAGCTAAGCTGGCTAGTTATCTCTTGTGGAATAAGTATAACTGGGTATTTAAAATGAGGTCTTTTTACATGTATGTGCAGCACAACAATATTAAACAAGAGTTCTTTAAAATTAAGTACATGAATTGTATAATTTGTTTTTTGAGAAATTTTCTCAAAAAACTGCTTTTCAATAAGAATGAAAGTCACTTATGAAAATAAACTCGGGGTCTGTGGCTTGATACTAAACAAACATTAAACTCCAAAAAATAAGAGTGATTGTCGTGACTCTTTATAGTATTCCCACCTCTGATACAGCTAGTTTTGATGTTCTTATAAATCAATTAATTGGCGTTTTGGATTTTGTCTCAAATTCTAAAGGGTATGAGGTTCATGTTGCGGGAGATTTTAATGTAAATTTTGGCGCAAACCTTCAAAGACCAAGAGATTTGGTAAACTTACTCAAAACTTACTCCTTAAATATTACAACACGGGAACCATCGAGACTGTCGAGGGATTCTGCATCATGTATTGATAATATATTTACTACTGCCCGGTATTTTGAAATTTCAACGAAGCAGCTGCACCTCTCCGATCTCCGATCACCTTGCCCAGATAATGAGCACGGTTAAGTCCTATCCGGAAATTACAAAGGTGAGATCCATAACAAGTGCAAATAGATTAACTTTTAAGAACACTCTTACCAACATTAACTGGGATGAGGTACTAACTGGTAAAACGGGCGAGGACGCTTTTGACGCATTCATCGGAGTTTTTCATGCCTCATTCACTGAGGCTTTTCCTCTAAAAAGAAAAACAATTAATCTTCATATAAACAACTTATCCTGGTACGATGACAATATTAGGAAACAGAAAAATACACTCGATGCTTTATATACCATATATACAGCAGTACCATCTGAAAATAATAGAAACGCATACGTGAGCTACAAAAAAGTTTATAGGTAGAGCGTAGAAAGTCGGAAGCGAATTGCAAATGATGAGTATATACAGAGAGCTGCGAACAAGCAGGGAGCTATGTGGAAGGTGATAAATAAAGAAACCCGTAAGCCTACTCAGGCTGGGAATGACTCTAACTTGAGTGCCCAAGACATGAGTGTGTTCCTGATTGGGGTGGCGGGGGCCGTTCAAGCGGTGAATGACCTGAAGTACATGGATTTCCTAAAAACCAAAAGAAGTAACGCCAGAAATTCTATGTATTTGGAGGAAGTTACAGAGCAGAAGGTAATGCGCACTGTTCATAGTTTGAAAACAAAGAATACTCCAGATATAAACGGGCATTCCGTGGAGCTGTTGAAAGAAGTGTCTATGCCGCTGGCCCGCTGTATTAATCATTGCTTGGACAAGGGCGTTTTTCCCGCACGCATGAAGATAGCTAAGGTCATTCCAATTTACAAAAAGGGGAGCAAAGGTGAATGTAAGAACTATAGACCTATTTCCGTCCTTCCGACTTTGTCCAAGGTGTTTGAGGTTATTCTGAAAGATAGACTTTTAAGATACCTGGGAAAATATCATATTTTAACCGAAAGTCAACATGGCTTTCTGAAACACAAATCAACTACAACAGCTTTGTTAAGCTTCCTGGATGAGTTAACAGATGCCATTGAAGCAAACACTTTGTAGCAGCAACTTTTTCTGAATCTCAGCAGGGCCTTTGACATGGTGGAACACAGTGTGCTTCTGGGCAAACTGGAGTATTATGGCATAAGGGGGTTACCTCTGCAAATTATTGAGTCATACCTCTTGAACCGAAAGCAGCAGGTGCACTTCAATGGTGCTAAATCAGACTTTGAGGTCGTCCACAGGGGGGTCCCACAGGGTTCAGTTTTGGGTCCAATCCTCTTCGTGTTATACGTCAACGATTTATCTGATTCATTGACACAAACTATATGTATACAGTACGCTGATGATACGACGCTTGTAACGCGAAGTACCAGTGAGGATGACCTGCGAAGAAATGTCAAGACGACAACACAACAGGCTCAGGAATGGATCAGCAACAATGGTTTAATCGTAAATATCGAAAAGACCATTTCCATGACTATATCCCTTGCACCGGCTGACGAGAGACAAACAGTGAAGTTTCTTGGAGTTGCTGTGCAAAACGATCTGAAATGGAGAGCGCATGTTGACGACATCTGTAAACGATTAAGTACAGCAATCTACATGATAAGGAAATTATATCCAGGAACGAATCACCAGAGTATTCTAAATGCGTATTATGCCAGTTTTCACAGCCACATTTCATATGGAATACTAGTTTGGGGATCCAGCGCGGAGGCGCGAAAACTGTTCCTGAAGCAGAAAACAGCAGTTCGAGCCTTGTGTGGGATAAGCGATCAACGGCATAGTACTCGACAATTATTCAAGGACTGTAAAATCCTGACACTTCCTAGTGTTTACATACTTGCCTGCATTAAGTTCGTGTTGAATAATCCCTCGAGGTACGAACAACTAAGTGAACATCATGATTACAATACCAGAGGAAAGTGCAACCTGGTCACGCCTATACACCGCACCGGCCGTACACCGCTGGACATTGATGTGTCTCGGTTCTTCAATAGGCTACCACTGGAAATAAGAAGGAAACCGTTGGGATGTGTCGTTAAGTGGGTGAAGAACCTTCTAGTGACACGCGCCTTCTATTCGGTTGAGGACTTCCTAATGGATGACACTTTCTGAGCGGTTTATTTATTTACAAGTTTGTACAGTTATATTTTCTTGTTTTGTACTTCTACAATATTATTTGCAATGTCTTTTACAATGTTTTGATAGTCTCATTTGTGTTGTTTTGTTCTGACTGTTGCATTGTGATTATGATTTTATGACGTATATCCGCTAATGTAGCTGGATATTTAATGTTTTGAATAAATTGAATAAATTGAAAAACACTAAAACACCTTTACACACTAAAGCACATAGAATCAAATACGTATTTCGACAACTATGTTGTCATCTTCAATAGCACTGATTAAAAACCGTATTGTCTATATGCCATAGCCTATACAGAACAACACTGTATATGTATATGAGTGTTATTCTCTATAGGTTACGGTGTATAGAGTTCTATTGAAGGTGACAACATAGTTGTCGAAACATGTATTTAGTTTTGTGTGCTTTAGTGTGGTAAAGGTGTTTTAGAGTTTTTGTTTAAAAGTCACTTATGCATTATTTAACTCGTCAGTCAGTATTGTTTGTGTGGGAAAAGTTGATATTGTCCATGATAATAATCGAATTCGCGTCGATATTATTTATATGGTGGAATTAGATGTCGTCTATGATAAATCAGGATCTTCTGATGAAACTGCATAGATAATAGCCGTTATTCTACATATGAATGTCTACGTTTTTACTTTTAGTTACATAATTTGCTTCTGCAACTTTCTAGGTTTCTTCACTCGTTTGTCATTAAACACAGAGGTCAACAATATTGCCTTATAATGAAGATTTCCAATAATTATACTCAGTGACATTAGAAGTGATACACCTAGAATGAATAATTTGTTCAACTTTATTTTTTGGCAATGTGATAGTTTTACATCATAAATGAAACGATAACATTTACAAGAAATTTTATCGACATGTAATACGAAAAAAAATGAATAATGTGTTCGTCAACCCCGTAGCCGAGTACACACCTGTGCACGTTTAGGCATCGACAAGATGAGTTGGTCGATATCTGCTTGTGTCGTCTCGTTCCAAGCAACTTTAGCTTCGTGGAAGAACTATGCCAGAGTCTGTGGATGAAGGTGCAAAATGGACAGTCTCCTCCTCATTATCCCACACATGTTCGATGGGGTTTAAATCTGGTGAACCGGGTGGCCACGGCAAAACATTAACGCCGGCTTCTTGGAAGAAGTCCGTAGTTCGACGAGCAACATGGGGATGTGCATTGTCTTGCTGAAAAAGGACGTGTGGACGGCCATCTTGATTAGGCAGTAAAGTGGTTTGTAGGTCGTCATCAATATAACGCGCAGCTGTTTCACTACCTGAAATAAAGAGAAGTTGTGATCGGCTTCCATAGGCAATAGCCCTCCAAACCATTACTCCAACAATCCTGTGTACATGCTTCTCAACAGCAAATCCAATCCTCTCTCCACGCCGATGTCTTACCCTTCTACGGACATCGTGCATGCGTAGACAGAATCGCGATTCGTCGCTGAAAACGACATTATGCCATTCTACTTCCCAATGCTGCCGTTCTCTGCACCAGTTCGAACGTTGACGACAGTAGTGCGCAGTCAAAGGAAGCACTAATCCTGGACGGTATGAAAAATGTCCAATGACTCGAATGCGGCGATATAGTGTACGCATAGTAACAGGTCTACTTTCTTTTCCAAACCATTGGTCAACGATTTGACGCGTAGTAGTTAAACGGTCTCGTAAAGCTACTTATCTGAAGCGCCTATCCTGATGCTCTGTGGTATGCCTCGGTTGACCAGTTGGCCTTTTTCGTGTTCTTCCGCCTTCTTCTGCTCATGCACGACACACACGCATAACCGTCATTGCAGTATAATTAACACGCAGCCAATTTTACGATATGACAAACCAACATCTCGATAGGCAACAATTCTACCCCTGTCAAAGTCACAAATATGGTGATAATTTTGACGTCTTCAAACTCATGGCATTTTGTTACGCTTAACACTAGTAGACAGAGGCGCAATTACTAAACATTTCTGTACTAGTCAGCTCGCATAAACAGGTGTCTTAAAAAAAATAAGAGATAAAATTCGTTTATCGTAAAAAATTATCAGAGATAAACAGTTCGCATTGTTACCATAGCTTTAAATATGGTCATTCTCTTGGCAAAAAATAAAGTTGAACAAATTATTCCTTCTAGATGTAACACTTCTAATGTCACTGAGTTTATATTTAAGTAACTTGCTTTTAAAATATCATTTTTATTTTTAATTTACTATTCTAATCAATACAACCTCTACATCATAATGACAGATTAGTTTATTTATTGATATTTAATTTCTTGTACATTTGGTTAGGAATTTTAATATATTATTTATATCAATCTGATTATGTCTTATATTTCATTTCTGAATAATATTAAAGTCGGTCCAGTTTTAAAGACAAATAGTTTTGATATCAGTAAAGACGTTTTTTTCCTACTTTACTTTGATATTCAAACATTAGCCAGCAATATTTTACTACCGAATAATTATAATAATAAGAAGTACAATAGATTAATTAAATAATGTATTTTCCATTAACTGGTATTTATTTTCCAAAAACATTATTATTAATACATTTAGTAACGATTTTTGGAGTGGTGCGTTATTTTAGTGTTTCCTTTCAACTACAACGTAAGAGGCATTATTACAGCTATTTGGTGTTTGTACAGTCGTCGTCATGTACGGAAATTTCTTGGAAAAGTGCACACCCAAATTGCGGGATATTTTCGATTCCATAAATCCTTTCCACTTTTTTTGTCGGACACTTTGCTTGTGTAATTATAAAATTGCCCAGGACAATACGATTAGATATTATGAAATAACGCGTGGAGTAATGGTAGTCCATACTCTGCAGTTTTTCTTGATTATGTCGTTACTGCTATACATTTTTTGGAGTTCTTGGTACAGTAGAACAGGTTATGTAGACTTCCCTGATTTAGTTGAGGCTTGTGATTATGCGACATCAACTTCTATTGCTGCTGTATGTAAAATCATAGACGCTATCTTTTCCAAGAAAATGGCTACTATATTGAATGGCCTTTCTCGTATAGATGGGGAACTTGAAGCGATTGGTATTCACGTTGAACATTGGTAAGTACTTCTAACTACGAAATAGATACTAACAAAATATAACAATAATAATAATAACGATTTACTGAATGCAATATACTCAACAAGAAAACTAATTTTTAGAAAACAGACTAAAGTGTAATACGCATTTCAATCCGGGTTTAGAAGTGGCTACAGTTGCAGAACTGCATTGTTAAATGTAACGGATGACATTTATTACTATACTAACTTCATTAGATTTTTAGTAAGGTGTTTGACACTGTGGATCACTATACGTTGATTGATATTTTAAGAAATATTAGCTTTAGTCCGACAGCGGTGGGATTGATTGCTGATTACTTGACTGATCATAGGCAAAGTGTCATCTTGCAGGGTAGGCAGTCTCTGTCGTTGCTTGTGAGACTCGGAGTCCCTCAAGGCTCGATCATCGGACCTTTACTATTCTCCATATACACAAGTAATTTGCCAAATGTAATCAAACACTCACGGCATCATATGTATGCGGATGATGTACACTTGTACAAATCGTTTAGGCCTGACGCTTGGCGGCAGGGAGTTGCGGACGTCAACAGGGATTTAAGTTCGGTTCACACTTTCTGTGGACAGCATAATCTTCACTTGAATCCGGCTAAACCACAAGTCATTTTGTTTGTTAATCAAAAACTTGTGATCAATTTCGGGTGTCTGTAGTTATTGAGGTGAATGGCACAGCTGTGCCCATTACTAGTAGTGTGAAGAACTTGGGGATGGCACTAGACAACTCGTTTAGATACCGCTAACAAATTGGTACATATATTCAACGAGCCTACCTTAATTTATAATCACTGTATCCACACCGCAACGCTTTGGGTACCGCTGTCAAATCAACGCTTTGTGAGTCTCTCGTGTTGTCTAACATCACTTATTGCTCTGTATTATATAATACTGCAATAGATCTAGTTACCGAGTCGCGGATACAAAGAATCCAAAATTCCTGTCTTCGATATATTTTCGGCATACGGAAGTATGATCATGTAACTTATAAATTGTCCGACTGTGGCTGGCTGAATGTGAGTCTGTGTTTATATCACAATATATTAACTTGCAAAACCCCTTCATACTTGCACGATAAGATCAGATATCGTTGTGATGTACACAACATTACAACTCGTTATCGAAATCTCATTTCGCCACCGCTGAGCCATACTTCCCCCTTCAAAAGATCATTTTCTTACGATATTTATTCCAGTTACAATGACATACCTGATCACTATAAAACTTTATCAGTCGACTGTTTCAAGATTAGGCTGAAGCGTGACCTGATTCTCAATGTCTAGTTATTGCTATTTACTCTTTTGTTTACGTGCATGTGCGCATATTATTGTGTCTGGTTGTGTATTATTGCAGATTTTGCTAACAAATCTAGTAAATTCTGAGAACCCCATCAAATTTTAAATATTTGAAAGAAATTCACCCCCAAATTTAGAAAACCAAACCAATGACTACTCTTTTCAGGAACCCCAACTGAAACCCCCATACTAAATACTAAATATTAGAATTAAATACCTGATTAGTTCAAAATACACATTAGTCTTATTTTTACAGTTATATTTAGCATATTTTCACAATACAACAATGAGTAATTAAGTGTTATATAGGCAAAGAAATAATATAAAATAAATTTGACAGCCTTTACAAATGGCCAATTTAAATTACAAATTTCAACATTTATCATCACACTATGAGCATAGAAATGAGTACCATTTTATAGTGTGATTTCTCAAGAGTAAAATGCCACAAAAGGTTACAGGTTCAAAGTTAAAGCAAGGTCGATAGTATCGAAAGCATCATCCCAAACATTGGCAAATGTATAGGACATACATGACTAATTTTTATCTAAAAATGCATAGCGTAAAACTAAAATAAACTAATGGTGAACATAAAAAACATTTAAACCATAAACTAGTTGACAAGTTACAAGCATGGTAACAAACAATAAAACTGTTAGATGCGCACATTTAAGTTAAGCATCATTTTAATTTTCAAATTTCGATCCGCCATATTGTCAGAAGCATAATTAATTTCATATACATAATTAAAGTAATTATAAATAAACTCTAGCAGTTACAAAGTCTATCAGGACGCTTTTATGTTGGAATATTTTTCAGTGTCATATTTACAAGTTGAGTCCAGATATTTAAATAAGCATTTTTAATAATTTGACAGTTGTCAACATAGGTAAAAGAAAAGTTTTAAAACATTAATTACAAGCTATTTAGATAATTTAAAAAGGTGGTAAAAGATTAAGAAAAGGTCATAGTCTCATGTTATAACAGTAATTCGTAAATAAATTAAAAGACCATTTAGTTATTACACTTCAAAAACTAACCACACTAATTTTTTGTATAAAGAAAGACTTTAAAAAGGATTAAAAGATGAAAAAATATTAAATGTATTTATAAGTTTAATTTGTAAAGGTAAAGTTCTACTAAAAAGGCATTTTAAGCCAAAATTCTGATATTTTAATTTATTTTATTAGCGTCCATGACGTCATCGAACATATGACAGTCGAAATGCTAAATTTGCCCTTTAATTTTTAAAAAATGTGTTTTTCTAAGAGAAAACGAATTAAAGTAATTTTATTGTACCGATTGAAAGACGATTTAATTTAACTAAGATAAAACATGATTCCACTAATATTCAAAAATAAACTTGCCCGTAAAAAGACTTTGTAAAATGCTACGTTATGAATTTCCATGGTTACTACGTCGACAACAGAAGATTGATATAAAAATTCACATCCGACGAGAAGCAGGGTCATTCATTTTCTGGTCATTCGAATTCGATCATTCATTTTTCGAACATTCGATTTCGATCATTCAAGTTCAATCTTCTTTCGTGATTGATTGGGCATTCAATTTCAATCTTCTTTCGTGATTGATGCATTGATATTCATTATCGATTCATATTAAATAAAGACATTAATTGTCTGCTGAGTCATTCCACGTGCGAGTTAGAAGGTCACCAATTGAAGACGTTCGAGCTAGACATCATTAAGGTTGAGACGAATCAATCTCAAGCTGCAATATAAAAAAAAAACATAGGAGATATTCCTAACCCGCTTTAACTAACAGAACGAGGTCAAGGACAAACCATACGCCCACTCACCAGATAGCTGTTGAAGCCCACGTAGAACGAGGTCACTAGCCGTGAACGACGGGAAAACCACACCAATTTAGCCGGAATACCTGTTCTTAAACAATTCAAGGAGTTAAAAACACAGAAGGTACCAAGTCTGTTTATTAGTATATGCACCTTTTCTAGACAAAAAAAGATTAGGTCAAATCTAAATCTAGGTCAAATTTGTGTAACGTCTTTTAATTCGATTATTTCTATACAAAAAATTAAAGTTAATTCTTGAAATATAGCTTACGTAAAACTTGGAAAATCATTTTAAATTCTCAAACAATATACGCTTATTTAAATATCAGAACTTACTTACATTTAAATTTTATTCTATCTCATTGCTATGCCATCCATTTTAAGAGTTTGTACATAAGGGTCAAATTCGTATACTTTGCCTTGATGTCAAGATTCCAAATTAGTAGAATTTTTGCCTACATAAATGCTGTTTATGTACACAACGAAGTGTATTGAATAATATCAACAGTTTATTTACACTGTTTATTATCATCCTGTTTGTGTGAATTGCTTATTGATTTCTCGTCACGATCATTGTTGTATTGTTGTAATAATTCACTGATGTGTGTTAAATAAATTTAGATCTGTTGTTTTCATATATAAAGTGTTTGTTTCCATCACTGTTAAAACCCATTCTTAACATAAAAGAGGTACACATATTCTATTTGGTGCTCCAGCATTAGAGCTGTTACTCCAAGTAGTTTTCAGGTTAGAATCTTCAAGATCGTCACATGACAACTGGAGAATTGCGGTATCCTGGACTAAGGTAAATCAAATCTCGAACCTTCTTAACGCCTTGTAGATAGAACAATTAGAGTCACTTAGATATCACCCACTTAGATAACCACATAACTTTTAAATTTCGTTTTGGTCACTTTAACATTCACACGTACACGAGAATTATAGCGACTTCGCGCTTAATTCAGTGCTTTTTCCCACCTCTTGGATAAAGTCTATCCCGATCTTGCGCAGTCATACGTTGAATGCCGCGAAGTTTTGAATTATTAATAACGTTGTACTTAGCTATTAGGACAATTTTGAGATACTAATTGATACAAGAACTAAATATATAATTATCTTTGTTTTTATAGAAAGCAACTCCCTTTAGCTAGCCGGCTAAGTTATAATTGAACAATAATTAAATAATCACTTAGGGACATTAGCCAGTCAACGTCATATTAAGTAATTAGTTCATTATATTATTGTGTTCAGCAGTTTTTTTAGCAGGATTAATTAAAAATAGCTCTCTTACAAGTCTCATTAGCTCTACAAACCACTATTACATCGTGGCCCCGCAAATTGGGTAATTGTAAGGGTACCTAACCATACTATTACAATATGTATATATATTTATATGACATTGTTGCAGAATGTTACCTAGTTTAGGCATGCTGTAGTTACTGCTATAATATATATTGTTCTTTTTTTTATCAGGGTTTAGGTGTAAAAACCCTGCGGTTCGCTTCTAATTATTTTATTTCTTCTTTATATTAGTTTATTGTAAATTTTTCTAGTGTATAGAAAGCGAATATATATTACATTATTATTATTATTATTGTTAATTACTAAATTAATTTCTGAAATTCTTTCATTTTAGGAAAATCTGGTATATTAGCCTATTCATTGCTTTCTTACATATCACCAGTGTAACATATAATGTAGTAGATTTCTTCTTTACTGTATGGTTACGAAAGGGGAGTACTTTGTTATCAACTGTCTTGTCTATCCCTGGTATCCTACCTTATATGATCAATATGTTAGTAGTTCTACGATATAGCCATTTAGCCTTGGTGATAGCTAATAGGTACAAAGCAGTAAATGACTATTTGGAATTATCGTTTGCCGTTAGAAGAACACCCATTAATGGTAAGCTATTACTTACTTTCTCGCGGTTTCTATGAATTATTTTATGAACATAATATAACATAATTTAACATTTAAATTTATATTGAAAATGTTTCTGACCTGAAGTTGTGTGTCTCCTGTAAAGGAACCTCCTTAAAATGTTAATTAAATTGATAATAATGTAAAGTTAATGTTAAATTTGAAAAATAAAATGTAAATAAACTTGCCTGCTAAGCTCAGTTAGGATTATCTCAGGGCGATCCGGGTTAATAAGAAATGATTGATTAAAAAGGTTCCTAAACATTAATTGATTTTAATAAGAAGAAGAATGCCATTTTAAACTTACTTATATTCAAAATCAATGAATCATATATACAGGGTTATGATAAAGTAACGCACAAAATTGATAAAACGTACAATGTTCATTTTTGAAAAAAATGCAAAAACACGTCAAACAGTTTATTTTATTCCGCGTCTTTTAACATAAGTCAAAAAAATAAAACGTCAAATTTGTCAAAGTTATGACGTCATCAATATTTTTTTTAAATATGAAGCTTGGTTTTTTTTAACTTTATTTGATAAAGCTTATTTTTCTGCATTAGAAAGAAATAATTGAAGTAGGGGTCACATAAGAAAAAACTGAGAGAATTAATAAAAAACAAAATAAACTTTATTATAGTAATAACATTTAAATTAACTAAACAGTCCATTAAACCAAAACTGTAAGAATACAGGAATTGTTCAAACTGTGTCCCGTTCACTATCTGACATAGGCCAACACGATGGTAGACCTGATTTACAGAGTCTTCGATCATCTGCGGAGTTATACGAGTCATTTCATGTCTAATTCGTTCCATTAAGTCTTCTAAATTGTCTGGTTTTTTCTTATGTGACCCCTACTTCAATTATTTCTTTATAATGCAGAAAAACAAGCTTTATCAAATAAAGTTAAAAAAAACAAGCTTCATATTTAAAAAAAATATTGATGACGTCATAACTTTGACAAATTTGACGTTTTATTTTTTTGACTTATGTTAAAAGACGCGGAATAATTTTTTTCAAAAATAAACATTGTACGTTTTATGAATTTTGTGCGTTACTTTATCATAACCCTGTATATTTTTGATAACAACAAAAGAAACCAAATATATTTAAAAGACAATTTCGATACACTATTTTACAAATCATAAACTGACACAAATATGAATATAGATTCTTTGTCATATTAGAATGTAAACAATAAAAGCAAGAATTTACTACGTACGCTGCATATACGAGATTTATGTATGATTATATGCATATACGACGATTGCAAAACATATCAATTTACATTATACTTTGTATTTTGGAGACGATGTTTATTTACTCTATTTATTATGTTCGTCTCTGTTTGAAATTTATTTTACAATCCTTAATTCTTTATTACTAAAAAAAATACATTCATCATACAATAATTCTTTAAAAATACCTTATAATAATAATTCTTCTATTTTCTCTCTTCTATATCGCTTTCAAAGGGAGATTCTTTGTTCTACGTTGTCTTCAACGGACTTTGGCTAACTCTGCCATTCAGAACACAATTTCTGTATGATAACAATATAACACTTTGCACATTTACTACTTATGTGCAACTTTAAACATTATTTTATTACTTTTTACAAATAACCACAATTCTTCTGACCGTGGTCGACTATCCCACTAGTCGATTATTTATTTAAATTATATTAACAATGATTCTTGTGATCATCGCCGACTGTCCCAGTAGTCTTTTTGTTTGGAGTTCGCCTTTCGATACAACGTTTAACGTATCTTTTGAATTTCTGTTATTGTATAATTGTATATATTGAGAATATTTCCGGTTTTTGTTTTTTGTCCTTTTAATTTCATCAAATTTAATGAAACAACATAAATTATGTACTTCTATTTTGTGTTAAGTTAAATTATTATACTATACATATTACTTAATTAACACACACTTTCTAGGTTGTACCGTAATCAAGAAAACAAATAAGTCTGAAACACTTGTGTCCGCGTTTACCAAATACCTATCAGTTTACATTTTTATGTTTGAATTACACAATTGTACATTATCATTTTCCTTTGACTTGTTACGCAGGCATCATTTGACACATAAATCAATATTATTTGTGAGGTGAAAGTAGATGTTTACGACTGCTCTACACCTAAATATTTCATTATTTTCACTTTTAATTATTATAGAATTTAGATCGATATTATTTATGTGGTGGAATTAGATGTTCGTCCATGATAAATCAGGATCTTTTGATGAAACTACACAAATAATAGCGGTTGTTCTACGTCTGAATGTCTACATTTTTATTTTAAATACATAATTTGCTTTTGCAACTTTCTATGTTTTTCCACTCGTTTGTCATTAAGCACAGAAGTCAACTATGTTGCCTTGTAATGAAGATCTTCCAATGATTATATTTAAGTAACTTACTTTTCTAAATGTCATTTTTATTTTTAATTTACTATTTTAATACGTATTTTCTCTACATCATAATGACAGATTAGTTTAATTATTGATATTTAATTCCTTGTACATTTGGTTACGAATTCTAATATATTATTTATATCAATCTGATTCTGCCTTATATTTTCTTGCTAAATAACATTAAATTAAAGTCCGCCCAATTTTAAATACAAACAGTTCTGATATCCGTTAAGAAGTTTTTTTTTTCTACTTTACTTTGATATTCAAACATTAGTCAGCAATAATTTAGTTGCTAATAATTATAATAATAAGAAGTGTAATAGATCAATTAAATAATGTATTTTCCATTAACAGGTATGTATTTTCGAGAAGCATTATTATTATTACATGTAGTAATGATTTTTGGAGTGGTACGTTATTCTATTAAGTTTTCTTTCAACGACAACGTAAGAGACATCACTACGGCTATTTGGTGAATGTACCGCCGTCGTCATATACGGAAATTTCTTGAAAAAGTGCACACCCAAATTGTGGGATATTTTCGATTCCATATACCCCTTCCAGTTTTTTTGTCGGACACTTTTTTTTGTGTAATTATAATATTGTCCAGGACAATACGATAAGATATTATGAAATTACGAGTGATTATGTCGTTATTGCTATACGGTTCTTGGAGTTGTTGGCACAGTAATCCACGTTATGTAAACTTGGTTGATCTTGTTGACGCTTGTGATACTGCTATATCAATTTTTATTGCTATTATATGTACAGTCATAGACACTATTTTCTCGAAGAAAATGGCTACTATATTGAATGACCTTTCTCGTATAGACGGGGAACTTGAAGCCATCGGAATCCACGTTGCACATTGGTAAGTACTTGTTACTACGAAATAGATATTAATGAATTTTAACAATAATAATAATAATAACAATTTACTGCCCATAATATATTTAATAAGGGACACACTATAAAGTGTAACCTTGTTCTACACCAGGCATGTCAAACTCGTATACCACCAAGGGCCACATCAAGTATTACACACAAGCCGCGGGCCGCATTACCAAAAAAAAAACTACTATTTTCTACACCATCAGAAGATTTCCATTTCGAGGATGAGGCTTCTGGTTCACCTGGTTCCTTTTCTTCAAAAGAATTATTACTAACAATCGAGCTAGCAATAGGACTTTCAATATTGTTACGATGTTCTTGTTGTTTGATATCATTATTGAACGAAGGAACAATGAGAGTATTGTTAATTATAGTTATTGCTTTGCAGGCTTTCCCAACATTTTTTGCCTTATCATCTTCTGAATTTTATAACGAAGTTATCACTTGATGAGCTGGATTACCTTTTTTCAGCATGTTCTATAGAAGTATTCGCTTCAGAGCAAGAAATCTGATTAAAAAACCACTTAATATCTTTATTCTCACTTTTTTTCTTTGGATCACAAATCAAAGATGGGCTTGACGTTGATTTTAGTGTGTCGGTGGTCTTAGATACGGAACCAGGTGCAGAATAAGCACTTATATGTCCAGATAAATGCTTGTTACATATTTCCAAAAATCCATTTTTTAGAGTGGCCTGGCTGTTGCGCATCTCATAACGCAATATAACTCATTTCGTATTCCATATTTGGTTTCGAAAAATATTTCAAAAAATGTTTTTCTAAAAAAGTACCATAGGTCGTGGCTGATTCACTTATGTTTAATCCAGTTACTTATAGTACGTGAAACATGAGAAGTTTCTTCTGGGAGATTTGTAGCGATCTCGTCGGTAACTACCGATTGTGAGCCTGATGCACCCACTAATGGAGTATTTGCCTGTCGACTTGTCCCTAAAACTAAAGCAAAACTTTATTCTGAAATCCGTTCTTAATACTCCTTCATCCTCAAGAACCACAAGTAGAGTAGCACTTCTATAATCCGAGTTAATGCGAATCGAATCGTGCTCCAATAATCAAAATAGGTATACCGTAGTCGTAAAATTTTAATTTCGGTTTATACTTCTATCCCATGCAGAATATGACCTTATAATATGCAGCGATGCCTGCTTGCTAATAGTGGTGGGAGAGCAACGCAGTGTCGGGGGACCCTCACGCCTTACATTTCATAGGAAACGTTTATCGAGTGTACTGTCTTGGCAGCCTCGCTTATGATTATCTTTAGTTTATTTCGTCGCGCTCTTTTCCTCTTTCTACTTTCGTATCAGAAATTGAAATATGTCGACTACGGTATATATATATATATATATATATAAAATCATAAATGAATGTTAGAGAAAGGTTTGGTATCTTTTTCTAAATAATAATTATTCTACCGTTTTTTTAAATTTGGCATTTTTACTAACCTCGATGCACTAGACGGAAATGGAGTAATAGCGAAATGAATAGCACACTAATTGAAAAGAAAAATAACTTTCGACAATATTCACACCGATTTTGTTAAAAAATTCACATAAAATTAAGAATCAGGTGTCGGATAATATGGAGTACGATTAACATATAAGAAAATTGTTTGGATAATCTGGGTTCTACTGTACATATACTATACTATAGATTAACTGAGGTCTCGGCCGATATCTTCGCTAACCTAAAGTTCCAGTGCACCAAATTGGTGCAAGGGATTTATCTTGGGTTTTAGATTGTTGTAGAACGTTTCTTTTGAAATGTCTGGAAATTATGGTAATTAATCTTCTGTGACCTTGTATAAGTTTGAAATTTTCTGATTTTATCGAAAATATCCCAAAATACGATTCATATTCCACCTTGGGAATTAATGTTGGTACTGTCTCGGTCATAAATTTCTCCATCTCCAAGATGCCATCATCTGTGACTTGAGCAAGTAATTGTGCGTTAGTAAATCCATTGATCCTTAAAAGATTTTTTATGCACACAGGCACGGAAATATTTAGCTTATTTTCAACTTCGGTGAAGCACTCTGTTTGTGAAACTTCCATCAAAATAAAAACAACGGGCACTTAGAAATTACAATTACTCTCTTGGACTTCGTAATAGATTTCAAGTGAGGATCATACCTTGATTTCAGCTGTAAAAATTATCCTCAAGATTATCTGTGCAATAATCCAGTGACAGCAAAAATAAACAGCATAACATCCTAGAATATCACATCAGACCGCATTACACTGACTTGTATAAATAAAATGCCGAGTGGAAGGCGCATGCGTTCAAATCTCAGTTCAAACCGGTTCAAACTAGTGTACGATCAGCAATTTGCCGTAAAATATCGTATGATCAAGTAATGAGTCGTAAGACGGCACTCGTGGAAGTGTAAAACTACCAAAGGCACTATTTGTTAAAATTCAATTTGATTTTTACTACTGTGATTGAACTATGGACATGACGTTCAATTTGAAGGGATGATTCGATTACTTAAACTATTGTTGATTATACAGGACAATAGATACAAAAACATTCTTTCTGATGACCGTGGAATCCGTCATAATTCTACCAAGTAACCCCGCATAATTCCACATAATTCCAAATAATTCCATGTAATCCTATATAATTCCAAATAATCCCATGTAATCCGATATAATCCCAAATAATTCCACATAATTCCAATAATCCCAAATAATTCCTGGAATTCCTACGGGGTGTACACCATAATCCCTCAGCGGTTTCCCCCTCGGTTTTTTCGCATTGTAGATTCGTCTGGAATATTTTGCTGAGTATGTTTTTCCAAAAGGGTTTTAAATGCTTCATTTTTTACTTTCGCCAACGGTATGTCCGCAGAAATTAGAGCTTCACACAATTCCTCGTTAAATGGTGAACGACTGGGACCAGGTTTTAATATAGCTGGTACTAACATCTGCTGTTTACTTCCTAAACTTCGGTTCTTCTTTTTTTTGGCGCTTAATGGTTTGTAAATGTTGCGTCACTTGGCACTTTTTTGTTGCTGTTACACTCACTTCACAGTATTTACAAAACAGCACACTTCCATCAGTTGTAAAATCGCTGAAGTCTTTAAATAAATTGGATTAAAATTGCGCAAACTGATCGTTTTTCTTTCGGAATTTTTAACACTGGGAAGTTCGCTTCTCAATATCAAACAACAAAGTTATGGAATATTCCACTCCTTGCGTGTTGGGTACCTGATAATCGGTCATAAAAGCTGTTTGGAATTTACCCGTTGATTGAAGGAATATATAAAGATGCGCAACGCTATAGTAAAATTGCGTGTCTTTCCGTTAAGTCGTCCCGCAAACCCCTTGCCGAGAAACATCATTGCTGTCTCGGGCTGTTTCGAATCTCGGACCCAAACGACTGATGCAGTCGCTATAGATCTCGGATCCAGTTTTGGCTACGCTCAGTGCTATGTAGTGGCGCATCTTTATGTATTCCGTCAATCAACGATTTACCAAATATATTTTCGAAAGACGGTGACAGTTCTATTAGATTTGTCTATGTAATGCAATTCGAGAATAATAGGACTTCTATAAAAAGGCAACAGGACAGAAAAAGCATTCATTCATTCTTTCAGAATCGGTTGTGTAAATACGTGTGTACCAAGTAACTACTCTTACATAAATCTGTCACATAAATATTCTTAGATAAATTTGTACATACATGGTATTTTGTGTTACTGTGATTCAATAATTATAGTTTTATTGAATTTAGTTTATATATAGTTCGTTTGTTTGAAGAGTGTTCTTTAATTTCATTTCCAATTATATTTTTATTTGGTGTTTTAATTATAGAGTGTTAAAAATAAATAGTGAGTGAATTATTTATTATTTTTTGGACCCATAAAAACCATTATATTCTGTTTAAAAAAAATTAACTGGGAAATATGCAGATAAAACTGAAAATTACTAAAATATGCACTTCAACTCAAAAATGGCTTAATTATGCATTAGAATATGCAGTTATGCAAATGCATATTTATCCGAAGCTTATTTATTAGTGATTCTAGTATCAGGATGTTGTCTATTGAAAGTTTTATCGGAAGTATTGATTGGTGATTGGTAATTGAAGAGAGGTCCTGAAGTAGTAAATCCGGCTCAATAATAGATGATATTGGAACAGTTATTCTGAACCCAGAAAAATATAAAATATTAACGAAGTTTTAGTTTGTCATTTCGGCACTAATTGGAAAGAAGAATATGAGATTGTTGGACTTGAATTTTGCAAGAATATTATCGAAATCTAAGATACGATGCCTGAACATGTTCCCGAAGAAAAGATGTGCGAACTGCAGGAATATGACAATTAATTTGTCAAGAATTTCTAAATATAATTTTTCTTTGCTCTTTAGATATCAACTTCTCCCCCCCCCCATGACCCTATGGAATCAGTACTTTACGCCACCGTTTAAATTGCATACTATTGTGCGATAACTTAAGAAAGAAAACTTGAACGATTACAACATTTCCGTGTCGTTTGAAAATACTTAAGAAAATAGTATAATAATAGCGATATTAATTCAAATGCATTTCACTTTATAATGCTTTCAATATAATACAGTATTATTATCATTATAATGCACTCGCGGAAAGCTGGTCAATTACTTCGACTCTAAATAAATAACTAGGTGCAACGGAATACCTCTTAAGTTAATTGTAAAAGCAATAATAATCCAATCGATTGTTAAAAAAATTGTACTAGTTCCTAACATTTCTCATTCGATAATCTTCGAGTTCCGAAGTGTTTCGTCATGTATGGAAATTTCTTTCAAAAATTCGCACCGAACCTGCGTGATGTTTTCGATTCTGTCCGTCCATTTTATATTTTCTGTCGGATTTTGTGTTTGTGCAATTTCAAAATGACCGAACATAACAAGAAGAGATGTTACGAGATAACACGTAGAGTAATAGTTCTGCACGCGTTGCAATTCTTGTTGATAATATCTTTGTTAATATTCGATGGAGTTAATCATGCCTTCATCTTTACACAGTTTAATACTGTACCCGATTTAGTTGACTACTGCGAGTTTTACGTAACGCTTGGCATAGGCGTGACGTGTACAGTAATAGACGCCATCTTGTCAAGAAAAATTACCGCCATTTTGAATGATATTTCTCATGTCGATAGTAAACTTGAAGCAATTGGAGTACGCGTTAAACATTGGTAAGCACTTGAAATAAGTCGGTCTAGCCTCTCGAAAATTTATAATCAGTCACAGAAATATTTCGGCCTTTCAGAAGCTTTCTAATATGTGGACCATCAAAAATGCCTACCTTGACTTTTGCATCTGATAAGTATGGAAACTTGCTTCCAATCTACTGAAAACAGGGGCTACTTTTTCTTTAAGATCATCAGTTTTATGTGTATCGGTAGCAAAATAAATTTATGTGACATGTAACGAAGAGCATTTGTAGAATTTTTGCACCTAGCATCAACATTTGTCTGTTCAGTAATGTTTTTGGCCTCACATAAATGGCAAGAGAATTTAGTGTAGTTTGGTTGTTGTCCTAATAGAATACCACATACCTTCAAATCACCACACACTACCTATCTGTTCTCATATTTGATTTTGTCCAAAACATAAGCAAGTAATAACAAATAACACATTTGGTATTGTTTCACAAATATATATAATTAAATACTCGATGTACATTTCGCCTTGCGGCATCGTCAGGAGTTCTCGAGAAACTAAAGTAAAATTTAATATACTGCAACTACCTACTTCAAACAAAAATGTAAATAGAAAAAATATACAAAAATAGAAAATTATGAAAAGGTCGTTTTTACAATGCTAGGGTTTACTAGCGGTGAATTTATGAGTTCGGTTTGTTCATTAAGAACATTGCCTGGTTGTAAAAGTAAACTTTCTTTTATAAAATAACCTTCTAGAACATTAATTTTTTTTTACTTTTATTTAAACTATACAGTACTTCTAAATTGTCTATTGAAAAATGATGTCCCGTGTCTAAAACATGGTTAGCTGCACTTGAATTTTCATAATTTAATTTAACGGCTCGCATACGTTCTGAGAATCTTAATTTGAAATTTCGCCCCGTTTGACCTATATAAAATTTACTACAATCACTACAATTAATTCTATAAATTCCTGATTCGTTTAGTTTAGAATTCGCTGAGTTATTTGTTACTACTTGCTTATATTTCGACATGTTTCACCAAGAGATTTCGATCACTTCATTTAATTATTTGTCCAAAACAGTTTGCATTGGGATAAAAAAAATTCTTATAGTGAAACATAATGTACCATAATATGTAGTACAGCCTTTAAGTTCCTTTTAGAGAAATCCACGTCTCTAATCTTACGGCTTGTAATCACTCTTCAGCTGTTAATTCTGGAATGATCGTTCCTTCTTGAAATACTTCCTGAACTCTTTACATTTAAGTCTATGTTGTACTGAGTTGGCGAATTCGGATAATGATCGACATTATCCCACAACGCGTTGTGGAATATGCTTTATAGATAAATATTTAGCATTGTTTCAGCAACTGAGCGAAGTGGTATACTTACAACGCGGTTTGGGGAAATTAAAAAAGAGTACTACAAGATTTAACGACGACAGTGGAGCATATACGAAGTTAATCGCTTTATGGGTAATGCAAAGAAGCCACAAAGTGCAGCATCCTAATCTCTTTTATCCAGTGTGCAGAGTTAGAGCGTGAATACATATGACAGGTGTTCAAAAAATTTTTGATCTGGTTTAAAGAAGTTTATATAAAATTCGAATAATAGATTTATAAGTGAAGTTAAAGAAGCACTAAGATTAGGAGACTTAGGGAGCCTAATATAAAACACAATGAATTATGTTAAATCGTAAATAGCGATTAACACTAAAACTATAATATGTGGCGCACAGAAAAACATTGACATTTCCGATGTCAGGAGATCTCTTTTAGTTAAAATCGCTTAACAGATGCCTTACTATGATTATTAGTTTCTTTACTCTGTAAATTAGTGTTTTTTTATGTTCATCTTTTTATAAATATTTTCAGGCAAATCTGGTATTTGAGTATCTTCAGCGTGTTTCTGCTATTTGCCGCTTTGACACGGTGCTCGATAAGTCAATACTATTACGAAATTTTACATAAAAATGGATCCCTCTTCTATTTGATTATTGTAAATCTCAGCTTTGGCTTACCCCATCTTATAAATACCTTAGTGCAAATACGGTACAGTCATTTTGCTGTAATCATCGCCAATAGATATGCAGCAACAAATCAGTATTTGGAGTCCGCGTTCAGTGTTAGAAAGAGGTCTGTGAATGGTAAGTATCCACTTTTAATTGTTATTAAATTATTCTTTTATTATTGAAAAATATCAGCGATTAAAGCTGCTACTTTGTAAGAATCTTTGATTATGTAAACAGAAATAACTACTTTGTTATACTTCATTTCATATTTATTTTTTCAAATATGTTATAACCACTTGTCCAACAATCTCTTCGAGCTTGAATCCGCCTCTTTTGCATCCGCTTACAGCTCTATTTCAATTTCCTGTAAAACGCCAAAAAAATATTTTCTAAACTTTTGGCACACCTTGTATAGACACATAATTTTTTCAACGAACTACTGTCATGATGACAGTAGTTAGATGACAGTTTGGGCTCTATTTAGCGTAAAACTAAGATCTGACACTAAAAGATTCATATAGACTGACGTGGGAATATCTGTGTCAACATTTTGCTTACATACGTTGCACAAAGAGCACTATATAATTCCTAATTCTTGCGATTCTTATAGAATATTAATAAAAAAATAACACAAAAGGGGAGAATTTATGATTAAAAGGGAACTACAAATAAAAATTGAATCCATGCAAATAAGATCGCGACACCAGCCTGGTACACGATCAGCATGAACCGCATGATGTTTGTCATACAATATTGATATAAGTAATGTTGATTATTCAATTTATTTTCCTCTTCTTTTATGTAAGACACTCTAATTCTATAGAATACTCGCTCCTATTGTTATTAAATTATTCTTTTATTATTAAATATCAGTGATTAAAACTGCAACTTTGTAAGTATCATGTTGATTAGGTAAACAGAAAAAAGTACTTTGTAATACTACATTTCATATTTAGTTTTTCCATTATATTATAATGTTTTGGTTTACTTCTCAAACTATCATTGTCAAACCGTCAAATTAAACTCGACTTGAATTATTTCACAAGTTTTATTGGATTCCTTTAATACATGTTTTGGTAAGATTATTTACCTCTTAGATACTACATTTTCAAATAATGTAAGTTTTTTTATTCTTGTTTACATTATATGAAATATCATGTAACATGTATATCGAATGAATGGTTATTTTTTTATACAATGCTTTCTGAATTGTGTAAAATCGCTCGAGTTTAGACAACACAGAGAACATATTGTATAAAACTTCAATTAGAACAACTTTTGAACAAATACGGACACACTGTGGTGTTACTTTCATTTTATAGTTAATAGTGTTTAAATTTTATTTACAACTATACGCAAAATGTTGGCATTTCTGATTTTTTAGAAATTTGGAAATGTCACTTTGTTGACATTTACTTCCCACCCTCATTTCCTAACCTCAATTTCAATCAAATGTAAGTGTATTTTTATTTTTGATAATACATTAAAAAAAACTTCCAACCACATATTAATTAACAATACGAATAAAATCTTATTTATTAAGATTAATTGTAATATTAGAATTATTGGCAGCTTGAATCCATATAGATAAGCTGCCCTGCTATTGCTGATCTGATGAAATAATGATTTCTTGTCCTTCTTCATTCGAGCTAAGATATCTGGATTGCTACGGGAGGATTGTTTCCCCTCAGTTCCAGTGGAGTGCAGTCCTCAAATACTTTACCACTCAACATTTCTTTTATAATCTATTTATCGAAAAAACTGACGTATATATATTTGACGTTTAGACTAGAACATCACAAATCTGAAAACTCGATATGTCAAAACTTTTACCGGAATTTTTATGATAAATAATAATTAATTGTATGGTTGTAAATAATAGTATATTACATACCGAGGTGGAAAGTCTTTCATTACTATCTAGAGGTTAAGTAGTTGACTACTGTATGTGCAACATATCCAAATTTTTTGAAGTAATACGAAATAATAGTTTGAACAAGATATTTCTATCAAATTCTAGAGATAAAATTGGTAACTTTTAATTCTAGTCGAGCTTCAATTAAATCACGTAATCGTTGCGGTATTGACTTAATTAATTTTTTTATGTAGTCTAGCGGAATTGCTTCAAATTCTTCTTCAAGCGTAAATCTTATCCTTTGAAGAGTTTCTGCTTCTACGACTGCGCGTTGGCGAATACGCCTCTCGAGTTGATCCCATAAATGTTCAATAGGATTGAGATCTGGACTACATGCAGGCCAGTCGAATTTGCGAATTTCGGCTTCATTTAAGTACTCATTTACGATTTGTGCAATGTGAGGCTTTGCTTTGTCGAGCATTAAAACGAAACCTTCTCCAATACAATGAGAAAAGGGAACTACCACTGCTTCAAGAACTTCCTCCACGTATCTACGAGCATTCAAACCACCATTCTCTATAAATATCAGGTCGGTACGTGCTTCAGTAGAAATTCCAGCCCATACCATATCAGAACCTCCCCAAAAACGCAGCCCTTCCGAAATGGTACAGTTTGCATAGCGTTTGTTATGTCTTCTCCACACTCTTTCTCTGACATCTGGAGATCGTATACAGAAGCACGACTCATCTGTGAACAGAACTTCACTGCATTGCTGAAACTTCCGATTTGCATGCAAATGCGCAAAATGAATCTACGATGAGCATGCCTTCATGAGTTGTAACTGCGTTCTTATTACCTGTCTCCGTGAAGTCAGTCAACTCTCTCCAAGTCCCCGTCTTATCGCCCTTTCAATTACTTCAACCCTTTTTACAGCTAGCAAACGATGTTGAAGGAAAACTGCAGTTACCATGCGGTCCCTTAGCTAGTTGAGTACAATAAAGTGATCAACTCTAGTTGTTGGTCTTCTTCTTCCGGAACCTACTTGTCTATCAAATCTGCCAATATCGAAAAACTGATTTCACGCATCCCGAACGGTTATGCGTGGTTTTCCCAAACTTTGGGGTATACAGTGTTGACTATGTACGTCCATCTTGGATTAACGCAACAATTTGAGAAACGTCTACTACAGTTAACTGAATTGTTATTGCAAGAAAATTTGTGTATTAATCAAGGAGGATAGAAAAGAAGGAGAGAGCATTGTCCACAAAAAGTGATGCCGAGAGGGGTATGTTTACATCCGCCATTGGTGGAACCATCAGCTGATTATTTGTGTAATATATATTTTGTATTTTATTCTTTATTATCGTGAATTACAAACTTATTATGTTCATATATAATTTATTTTTTATTTAATACCTTCAATACTATCATTTGTTGTTAATTAGTTTAAGGTTAAGAATTTCCATTATTTCCCATTTCATTTTTTACTATGGATTTAGCTGTTTTATCATTAATTTAGCACTTGGTATTTAATATGGTTTGATGTGCCGTTTTTCATTGCACAAATTGGAGTAGCAAGAGAGTGCAAGGCAATTAGAGGCAGAGAACAGGAAAATTATATCTTTCCACAATTGTAGATAGGTACGTAAAGTTATTAATTTCATCCATAATTTGGTGAATATAAATCTTTTAACATTGAAATTTCTTGATTATAGGACACCAAAAGAGCCCATTAGAAGGAATCTGTGGATAAAGAAAATAGATAGGTCAAATTGGGTTCCAAAGGAAAATAGTATATTATGTAGTATATTTTGCGATGAATTGCCATTATAAATATACTCTAACTACTATATACCTTAGCGTAGTGCTATACAAACATAAATTGTGAAGCAAGTACATCATTTTCTTTGGTCATGGTGGAATTGTTTATTAAATATTTGTAGCAGCGAGTGAGAGTGAATCAAACCTTCTACCAAGAGAGTCATAAGAACTTGACGAAAAGCTTTTATATATTATTATATTGTAAATAAAATCATAAAATAAAACCTCCTATAAGTAAATTCAAGCCAGTAGTTAAATGTTGATGTATGTAGATATATTACTAATAAATATATATGTATATGAATTTGTTGATGTGTAAGTCATTTATATTATTGCTAACCCAAGTACGTACACCATTCTTAATTATTAATTTCAGTATTACATAGACTAAATATTAAGTGAATATTACAGTTGAATGACACACATTTCTATGCTTGCAGAACTATTAATTGTTCTGAAAGGCAACTTTAAGTAACATTTTTACTTCAATTATGTATTGAAAGTTTACGAGTAACTTGTGGGCACCAGCAAATATTTATTTTCAAAAAAATCTATAATTTGTTTTTTCAAAGTATAATTATTAGAGAAGTGAATTTAATTAAAAACAGTGTAAAAAATAATAATATTCGAATTTAAATAATTAATAAATTTGATTACATGTGAACACTTAACGGTATGCAACCCGCCAAGATTGAACCATTTCTACCCTGCCCGTACCCCACCTGGCATCCTTTTATTTGTCTATAAACTGACATTATGCTCTCTCTATATATCTTACTTACTCTAAGGTATTAATGAAATAAGTCTACTCGCAGTTTATTGCAAATAGTATATTAAAGTATAAGTGGATAATAAAGTCATTAAAACACGCGCGATTTTTTAAGCACGACGGCCGAGCCGGAGTGCTTGAAATAGAGAAGTGTTTTAATGCCTAGTTATCCACGAATACTTTACATTATTTTTTTTTATTGGTACGCTTTAAAAACATAAGTTTTACTGGTTTTAATACTACAAATACAAAGTCATAACGTAAAATTGTTGCATGTGGTATGAAATTAGCATACTTTTGGTTTTCATGGAAATGATTAATTAAACAATCTGTCACATAAAGTCATTTTTGTGCAAGGATGAGTTCAAAGATTGGTTACTTAAGTAATAAAGCCGAATGTCGATTAATACCGCAAAAATCGGAAAGTTTATATAAAATAGAGTACAACAGATTTGTCAAATGGATGGAAGAACAACAGGCTATAGTTATAGATGAACGTGTTAGGCTTGCTTACCTTCAGGAAATGTCGGAGCAGTACAAGGCCTCGACAATGTGGGCAATCCATTCAAAATTGCATAGTATGTTGCGGATAAACAAAGGGGTTGATATAAAATTATTTGCATTCATAAAAGCAATTAGCAGGAATGACGTATCAAAGAAGGCTTATGTATTCAAGGAAGACGATTTGTGGAAATTTTTTAAAGATGCACCGAACATTACATATTTATTTTGGAAAGTGGTACCAATTTGCGGTATCTTTGGATCTTGTAGAAGATGCGAATTGTGCTATTTACGCCTAAACGATATCAAGGAAGAGGAAAGCGTATTTAAATGTCATATAAAAAATCCTCTCTATTCTTCACAAAATTTATTGATTTACACTAGGGGACTAGTTTCGACTATTGTCATCCTCAGCCTAGAATCTAATTAAATTACATATTATTACCACAAAGCCATCATTAAAATGTATGCATAAAATGAAACAAGACAATACATATAATGTTTGTATGCAGAATACTAACAGTCAATATTAAGTTTCAAAGTATATCATGTCATAACATACAGTATTTAATCAGAAACATATATTTTCCACAATAATTCAAAGGCAAGTACATGTTAAAATATGATGAATATAGATTAAGTAAAAATGAAAGCCATTAAGTAAAATATCAACAACACATGAACGTAGATATGGAGATATCATAGTTCAGAAAATAATATGAAATAATTCCCTAAAATAACTATGAGCTAGACAATCGCACAAATCAATGCATGAGTTATCGGTATATAGGCAGCCAAAGTAGGAAGACGTAGAATACAGCAAAATCATAGAGTTTCTAAAAAGGAAAACAAAGGTTTATCATGTGTGTATATTTGGTCATTCAATAAGTTATATTGATGTTTATGTCTTTCAATTTCTAATGTTTCTAGTAGGTTGAGTTTTAAACCTTTTGATTGTCTATGCATAATTGTAATATTATCATAGTCTATGTTATGTCCAGTTTCAATTCGATGTTTATAAACATTGGACGAAATTTGATTTTTATGCTCATATAATCTATTACTTAACTGTCGTCCAGTTTGTCCAATGTAAATTGAATTGCATTGGGAACATTTCAAGGAATACACACCACTTTCTTCAGGTATGTTTTCTTTTGGTTTATTATTATTTAAAATGTTGTATAGTTGGGTATTTGTATTGAAAGAGAGATGAATGTCCGATTTATTAACTATTGGTTTAATATTAGTGGAAACAATGTTATAAGGTAATGATCTATATTGTGTTGTATGTGATGAAGTTTTGTTCTTATGGTAAAGGGGATCTTGTTTAATAAGGATGTGTTTTATAAGTTTATGAATTGTGTGAAATGGGAATTCAAAAGTTTTAGCTAAATCATAAATATAGTTAATTTCTTTGATTTTTGAGGAATGGTCTAATAGATAGGTAAAAATTCTGTGTATATAATATTGAAAGGCGGCCAATTTTTGTGAAAAACAATGATACGAGTTGTATGGGATTATAGTTGTTATGGCAGATGGTTTTCTGTAAATGTCTATTGAGATGTTATTATTATATTTCATTAAGGTGATGTCAAGATAATTTAATTTTCTATCTTTTTCAATTTCAAGTGTAAATTTTAAGTTGCTATGTATATTATTTAAGTAATTATAGACATTTACAGAAAACCATCTGCCATAACAACTATAATCCCATACAACTCGTATCACTGTTTTTCACAAAAATTGGCCGCCTTTCAATATTATATACACGGAATTTTTACATATCCTTTAGACCATTCCTCAAAAATCAAAGAAATTAACTATATTTATGATTTACCTAAAACTTTTGAATTCCCATTTCACACAATTCATAAACTTATAAAACACATCCTTATTAAACAAGATTCCCTTTACCATAAGAACAAAACTTCATCACATACAACACAATATAGATCATTACCTTATAACATTGTTTCCACTAAAATTAAACAAATAGTTAATAAATCGGACATTCATCTCTCTTTCAATACAAATACCCAACTATACAACATTTTATTATATATTTATTTTGGTGTGTATTCCTTGAAATGTTCCCAATGCAATTCAATTTACATTGGACAAACTGGACGACAGTTAAGTAATAGATTACATGAGCATAAAAATCAAATTTCATCCAATGTTAATAATGTTAAATGTAAATAAACATCGAATTGAAACTGGACATAACATAGACTATGATAATATTACAATTATGCATAGACAATCAAAAAGTTTAAAACTCAACCTACTAGAAACATTAGAAATTGAAAGACATAAACATCAATAAACCTTTGTTTTCCTTTTTAGAAACTCTATGATTTTGCTGTATTCAACGTCTTGCTACTTTGGCTGCCTATCTACCGATAGTTTAAACTCATGCATTGATTTGTGCGATTGTCTAGCTCATAGTTATTTTAATGTTATTGTGTTTTATAGTTCATTTAGGGAATTATTTCATATTATTTTCTGAACTATTATATCTCCATATCTACGTTCATGTGTTGTTGATATTTTACTTAATGACTTTTATTTTTACTTAATCTATATTCATCATATTTTAACATGTACTTGCCTTTGAATTATTGTGGAAAATATATGTTTCTGGTTAAATACTGTATGTTATGACATGATATACTTTGAAACTTAATATTGACTGTGAGTATTCTGCATACAAACATTATATGTATTGTCTTGTTTCATTTTATGCATACATTTTAATGATGGCTTTGTGGTAATAATATGTAATTTAATTAGATTCTAGGCTGAGGATGACAATAGTCGAAACTAGTCCCCTAGTGTAAATCAATAAATTTTGTAAAGAATAAAGAGGATTTTTTATATGACATTTAAATTTTGGCTTTACAAATGGACTTTTATTATTTAAGGAAAGCGTATTACTTATTACTATCCGACCATCTAAGACAATGAAACTTCGACATTTTACAGTTGCCGATAGTGACAGAAATCATTATGTCAGTTTAGTGAAGCAATATTTATCACTGCGTCCCCAAAATGCAAGTATGGACCGAGTTTTCTTACGGTATGACAAGGGGAAATGCACTAATCAAGTAGTGGGTATTAATACGTTTGGATAATGTCCATTGCAAATTGCATGCTATCTTAAATTGGACAATCCCTAGAAATACACAGGACATGCTTTAAGACGTACGTCCGCTACCATTATGGCAAATGGTGGTATGACAATTGATCAAGTACAACGACAAGTAGGTTGGAAATCGACAGTTGTGGCGAGTGGTTACGTTGAAGAGAGTATTAGCAATAAGAAGCATGTTTCAAGCCTTATTGAGAATGCCATAAGTGGCTTCCGAAAATAGTGCTAGCCATTTGAATAACAGCTCCCCTGATTTAAATAACCAAGGGTTTAATATTTCATACAATACAAATTGTACATTTAATATTCATTTAAAATGAGAGTTTTTTTCAATAAAATTATTATGAAAGGTCGTTCTATCAGAGTAATTGATAAACAGTTGACATTTATACTTGATTTATTTGAATTTGTTGACGTTGCCCTGGTAACTTTAAAACACGCGCGTGCTTTAATGATTGATTTATACACGCGCTGGTGTGTTTTAAACAACCAAAATGATATACCAATAAAAAAAAATAATTATAAAGATATATCCTTAAAATGCTGTACAGTATGTTGTAATTAGTTAATATTATCTAGTTAGGAATTTCACCACCAAAAATAAAATCCGTAACATTCTATAATGAACTATACAATATAAAAGCATTTATTAATGAAAGACAATCAGATAAACAACATGTGCAAACGGGAAACGTATATCAGACATGTGGTTTCTTTTTTTGCCAAACAGTTTATGTGGATTTAAACTTCCAATAATTCTAATGATTATTTCCTTTACCCGTAAAATTTAAATTTTGTCAAATCACAATCAAAACTGAAGTTGAAATTAACCAATGAACGGTACCGGTTCTTGATATCAGCGACTATTACAAATCGACTATTCAAATGTAGGTAACAAATCAAGTATGTATTTTTTCATTAAGTGGCAAACGTGTCAAATAGATGAAAATGTCCGACAAAAAGAGATTTAGCGATGTTTCGGATGAAATTATTGATAATCACATCGATTTGACAACTCTGATAAATACAAAGAGAAGTAAAGACAGCGTCTGGAGACAGTTCACGCAGTTTTGTGACGAACGCAAGTATATTTTGGACGAGTCGACGCCAGTAAGTAAACTGAACGAAATTTTGAAAGATTGGGCATGGAACATGAAAAAAGAGAACGGAGATGATTATAAGGAGTATACTGTAAAATGTATGTAGAATTCTACCGCCAAAAGTCTTCAAGAGTTATATTTTAAGAAGCATAACATTAAAATTGATCCTTTTCAAGGAATTGAATTCAAAAGTTCTAGAGATGCTGGTAATAGCAAAAGACGAGTACTGCAAAAACTTCCAGATAAACGAAAGCAAAGTGCGACCTCTTTAAGTATGGACAATTTATTTGATATAATAGACCATTGTGACGAGACAACGCCAAATGGACTTCAAAAAAAATTCTACTGTTTAGCTTCCGTGGAACTGGCATGGCGTGGAGGGGAAGGTGTCAACTGCTTGGTACATTACTTCAAAATTGAAATTAAATCTGATGGAACTGAGTCGGGTAGAGTAGAATATAATCCCATATTTAGTAAGACCTGCCAAGTAGGAAACCATAAATGCGCGGACAGTAAATGGTTGACGCCAAATATTCAAAATTCAGATCGTTGTCCAGTCAGAATTTTTAAAACATTAGTTGGGAAACGTGGGCCTAATTTTACCTGCGATCGGCTGTTTTTGACGCCTAATCGATTTTGGAAAAAGAAAAATTCCTTCTGGTACAAAAACTCGCCTATTGGGAAGAACGAAATTTCGAAATGGACCAAACAAGGAGCAGAATCTATTGGTTTAAATACCAAATGTCTCAAAATTACAAACCATTCTTGCCGTTCAACAGCTGTATCACAATTAGCCAAATCGGGAGTGCCCGAACAACAATTAATAAAAATAACTGGTCATGCCAATTCTTCCTCGATTCAGCCCTATTTACAGATGGACCAACAGCATCACCAACAGATTTTGAATCAGTTATGACGGAACCAAAACAAGGGACTGGAAACAAGACTTTCCACCTCATCAAAGACGATCGTGAGAAAAACAGAGTTTGTAAAATCATCAGCAACACCAGGAAATATAACATACAATAATTGTGTGTTAAATTTTGGTTCAAAATAATTTATAGTTCTCTTTTCTTAACAAATAATAAAATAGGCTTATTTTGCTCATTTTTTACTATGAAACTTGGTTTAGGAAATAATCTTAACAAATATAGCTCGAGCTTGATAAGTAGTCGACTATTACATTGTTTCAATTTTTCTCGTGTGTCTCCTAATTTGACTTAACCAAAATTGGCATTAATAATTAAAGACTAAAGCCCTCGAGCTAAAGCTCTCGTGCTCTAGTCAAATTATTAATGCCAATTTTGGTCTCGTCAAATTGACCGTAGAGCACACTCGAAAAATTGATCACAATGAAATAGTCGACTATTTGTCAAGATCTCGTTATATTATCTTTGACAATTAATATTAATAAATAACTTTCATAAAAAGGTTTTGTTCATCTTGTTAATTAGATTGTGATTGAAAGGCTTTTTAATATATTATAAAAAATAAATAAGTTAACCTCGACGCTTTGCGTCTCTTTCCACTACTTAATCTCTCGCCAGTAGAAACGCTTTCCACCTCGGTATGTATTTATTATATTACATTATATTATATTTAACAATTCGTGTGTCTCAAAATATCTCGAACTTTGCATTATCTTCTATTGTAAAAGAAAAGGGGAAATATAGAAAGTTCGAGACCTTGAACGCCTTTAATGTTACATAAATAATTACATTATCATTGTTATTGAATAATGTAATTCGATGGAGTTATTCAATTGCTTTTATTTTTTATATACAACTAAGTTATAACCTGTCTGTATAGAAAATTTTATATCTCATTAACTTAATTATTAAAACAATAATAATCAATTGATATATACGCCTATATTAATACTAGCTTTATTAGTTTCATTTCAATTGCTCTGGTGTCTTGAAGTGTTTCCGCTATGTATAGTGACTTTTTTATAAAATTTGCGCCGAAATTAGGCGATGTCTTCGATTCGGTCAATCCTTTTCGCTACATTTCCAGTATTCTCTCACTCTCTAACTTTAAAATCTCCCGGAAAATTACGGGAAGGTTTTACGAGGTAACAGGTGGGGTAATGGCTGTACACATTCTGCAGTTTTTACTAATCGTGGCTGTGCTGGTACACAACATTTGCAATTACCCTAACTTTTTTGAAATGTTTAATTCAATCGTCGATATGATTGGATTCTGTGAGTTTTATTCGACAAATGTTATAGCCATAATATGTATATCTATCGATGGCATCTTGTCAAAGAAGATGGCTTCTATTTTGAATGACGTTTCGTGGGTAGACCGTGATCTTCAGGGAAATGGAATTTACGTTCGACACTGGTAAGTATCTTATGAATACCGTGCAATATACAATGTGTCCCAAAATTTGCGGATCAGCTCAACACTACGGTTTGAAGTAGCGATAATTTTTTTTTAAAAAAAAATCCACATTGTTTATTCTAGAAGATATTGGCCTCTTTGTAAAGGTAAGTTTGGCAACACGTTTAATTTATCCTAATAATGGATACGGTACTAGAGTTGCCCGTATCCATGGGAATAAGAAAGAATAATGAATTAAAAATTTTAATGTCAATGACAAATACGATAAATGTCAAAATAGTCAACGAGATGAAATTATGACAATAAATTTAAAATAAATGTTCAAAAGTATGTCCGTGCTGATCTCTGTAAATTTCCGCTCTTCTAATTATATTCCTCTGCACTCCTTCTAGTATTTCTCCATCTATTGAACAAGCTGCTTCAAATATCCGGTTAGTTAAATCTGCATCAGAGATCGGGAGATCTAGCTGGCCAACGGAACGGTTCACCTCTTCCTCACCGGTGCCGAATTATGAGCAGGTGCACCATCCATTTGTAGCCACATATTATTGATTACCGCTAATGGAAGTTCATTAATCAAATTTTGAAAACCATTTACCAGACATTCTAAAAAGTTGTCCCAGGACGCCCTCTTAGGAATAATGACTAGTCCGATTAATTGATTCCTGATAATACCTGCCCAGACATTTACGCTAAACTTATGCTGGTGGTTATATACAGGGTGAGTCATTAGTAGCCGCTTCTTTGATTGCTCTTTTGTGTTTTAAATAAAAGAAGAAACCATTAGTGGAAGATCCATGGTTGCTTATGGCGCATATTGTAAAATTACTTTAAGCTCTGACGCACTTCCGTTTTCACTGGAATTGCACGGAATTTAATGTTTTAAATGATTCACCCTATATATTTGGATTTTATTGTACTGCTTTAAATTGTCTGTTCAACTGTTTTTTCTTTCTCAAAATTGAGCCAATAGTTTTTGGGTTATTAATTTTGTTCTGAAAATATTTAACCAAAACACGTGTTCAGAAAAAAATCATTTTCACATTGTTTTTAAAAGTAAAAACATTAACTTTGGTGGTGCTTGTAGGCAAGGAAATTCTGCATCATTTGGTAAAGTTGCACTCGACAATACCTCAAAAAACTTTGTTTTTTCAAAGCCTACTTCCTGAAATATTCACATACCGAAAACTTATTTGTTTTAAATGGAACGCCCAGTATTTTATTGAGACATTTTGTTTCTTTTTTATTCTTTTTCATTTTTGTTAATAATGTCCTATACCTATCTTTTGTAATTTTTAAGATAATCAATATAGGAGCAATTCGCGGTCAATTAAAGAACTACGGGCGCTGTTGCTCTATGCACCAAAATATTTGTTCAACCAATGGAAGGCAGGAATGGCGCCCGACTTCCTTAGTCAACTGTCAAACAAAGTAAATGTTAAATCCAACTATCCCAAAAGTAATAATTTTACAGAATAAAGAGCATCGCATTTCCGTTTTTTAATTCCGACAATGTCCAGTGGCAGTATTTCATTTTTGACACTGTTGGTTAACATCGAAATAACATAAAGGTTATGTTTACTGACATATTTGAAGATGTCTTCAAAAAGATTTGAAAATCTGTCGGTAGATAGCGAAGATACTCTCCTCCATTAACATTTTCATCAAAGATATAAGGTCCAATTATGTAACTACCCTCTATTTCTTCCCATAGTTTTAATGACCAACGATTTTGACAGTTTACAGGTGTGATAAAGTGAGGGTTTTTATGTGTTATAATAACGGAAATAGTGACGATGAACGTATTCACTTTAATAGAAGGTGGCTTCGTTGGTAAACAACAAAAAATTGAGAAAGCCAGGATTATTTATCTGCTGCCAATTGCTAAAAATGTAAGCGATTCTGAAAATTTCTTTCATCTAACCCAGTGTCTGAATATACTAACGGTGAATTTCATATTTCCTAACTATCTGGATTCTCAAATTTGACTGACGACTAATTTTCGTGTACTAGTATGGGGGATGTTCGATTACAATCGCAAGTACCATAAACGTCTTATCCTCAGCAGTTATTGCTTTTTCCGCTCTTTCTTTCATATTCAATACTCTCTGTTCACTCAAACCGTCCACTTTCTACTTTCGAAGGTTTCTGGCTTCGCCTGACTTCTACCAGGGATCGCTGTGCATAAAGTCTGGATGCTAGCAAAGAGTTTCTTTCAGATTCACCCAAAACGTCAATCATATCTATTAATTCTTCATAAGAGTAATTAATTTGGATGAAAATTAATAACGTTGCTTTTATAAATTTGACATAAATGTATACCGACTTTCTTTAACAGTTGACTCACGCAGTCAGCCGCATTCCAGCCTTTATTGGACGAATATTTGGGTGCATAGAACAGCGCCCGTAGTTCTTTAATTTACCGCTAATTGCTCCTATAGTGATTATCTCAAAAATTACAAAAGATAGGTATATCATTAACAAAAATGAAAAAGAATAAAAAAAGGAACAAAATGTCTCAATAAAATACTGGGTGTTCCATTTAAAAAAAATCAGTTCTTGGTATGTGAAGATTTCAGGAAGTAGGCTTTGAAAACCCAAAGTTTTTTGAGGTATTGTCGTGTGCAACTTTATCAAATGATGCAGAATTTTCTTGGCTACAAGCACCACCAAAGTTAATGTTTTTACATTTTTACAGGCCTAGTAGGCCCTTGGCTTGATACGTTATCCTTTTTCACTCATTCCTATCCCTTGCTTTCTTTCGCCAGTTATTTACCCTCAAGCACTTAACATTCTTCAGCACCTCGTCCATCCACCTTATTTTGGGTCTACCTCGCTTCCTCTTTCCTCCTATGCCTCCTTCCATTAGTCTTTTAGGTACTCTGTCGTTTTCCATGCGTTCTACGTGTCCTAACCATCTAAATCAATATCCCTTAGCCATTCCTATTATGTTTGGTTGGTTATACAGTTCCTGTAGTTCTCTGTTGGTTCTTTTTTTCTATATATCATTCACTTTTTGGCCTTTATATATCCTTCGCATGCATTTTCTTTCCTGTACTGCTAGCATTTTTTGTTCGTTCTTATCCATTGTCAAAGTTTCGCTTCCAAATAACACTATAAGCCTCAATATTGTCTGGTATACTCTCAGCTTTGCTCCTCTGGATAGCAACTAACTGTTAAGTACACTCCTTAGCTGTTTACTTCTCGTTATTATAACAATATCGTCTGCAAATGCTAAGAACTGGTGTCTCTTATGATACAGTAGTCATGTTCTGTTTACATTCGCTCTTTGCATAGCATATTCAAACACATAATTAAATAATGCCGAAGACAGCGGGTCGCCGTGCTTCAGTCCCTCCAACACTTCAAAGTTTTCGGTTACCTCTGTTCCAATTTTTACACAACGTTCTATCCCTTCAAGAGTTAGCTTAATTATATTTACCATTTTATTGTTTACTCCTAGTTCCCTTAACGCAACATATAGTTTAACACGTCTTACTCTATCGAATGCTTGTTTAAAATCTATAAAGGGCACATATGTATCTTTTTCAAATTCGTAGATTCTGCTTGTATTTCTCTAAGCGTAAATATTTGTTCTACCACTGACCTCCCTTTTCTAAATCCACATTGATATTCGCCAATAACTTCCTCCATTCTAGGGACCAACAAAGTCTTTATATACGACGCAAGGGTTTTATAGGCTATATTTAATAAAGCTATGCCTCTATGGTTTTCACACTCTGTCTTGTCTCCTTTCTTAAGTATGGGACCGAGCATGACTCCCTTCCACTGTCCTGGTATCTTTTCTTGCATCCATATGTCCTTTATTAGCTTGTGCATTTTTAGAATTATTTTTTTTTCCTCTATATTTGAACATTTCGGCTTTTATTGTTCTTAAGTTTATATGTAATAACTCTTATTTCTTCTATTTTCGGCATGCCCTCGTTGACTTCTAGTTCATCTACTTCCCCATCTGGAACACTGTTCCTCTTCCTAGTTTTTCCTGTGTTATTCGAATAATGAAGTTCTTCAAAATGTTCTTTCCATCTATTCAGTATATCTTTTTTTTCCAACTATCAACTTTCAACTTTTACATTTTCCCCTTTGTTCTTTATACTTTTCCCTGGTCTTTTGCGTATCGCCTTTAACATTTTTACCCTTCTTTTGTTTCTTACGCTTAGCTCTTTTCACATATCTTGTTTACTGCCATTTGCGTCTCCTAAGACTATCTTCAGATCGTATTTTCTAATCTTCTCATACTCCATGTTTAATTCATTATAAAATTCCTCTTTAGCTTGCATGTCTTTTTCTTCACTAGGAGCGTGCATATTTAACAGAGATATTTTTTGATATTTTCCTCTCAATCTCAATGAACACATCCTGTCAGAATAGCCCTAAATTCGACTATTGCAGCCTTTAATTTTTTATGTACAATAAACCCTGTCCCCAATAACCTATTTTCTCCACCACTATTAAAATATAGATATTTGCATATTTCCTTCATTTCATTTCCTTTTTGCTTCGTTTTCTGCAGTGAATGTTGGTGGTTAGCAGATCCAAATACCTGCTGATTTTCCAGAGCATAAAATGTGAATTTCGTTGACTGTAAAATCCATATTATGAAAAATTATCTTCATCCGTCTACAATATATTTCTGCAAAATTGAGGATTTCTTTGTGTTTGCTCTAAAAACCAGTTACAAATATTCGTGGAAAATCTTTAGGCAATGTTTCTCTTATTCTTTGGTCTAAATGTCTAAAGAGACTACTATTAGGATGTCTTCTCAGAGGATATCTTTCGCGTTAGGCTTTAGCAGCAGCAGCAGCATTATTTCCGAATTCCCCCAGCACCAAATGCATGTCTGCATATTCGTCGTTTGAAAATATTTGATCATAGATTAAAAAAAAAACACTAACACAAGATAGCAGAACTCGAAGATTAGCACAAACACTAAGGAACTAATCAACAGAAAATACAGCTAAGAACTTAAACATCTAAAATGCAACAAAAATTAATAAGGTAGTAAATAGGGTTGAAATAACCAGGGCAATTTGACAACGTCAAAATGACATTAATAAGCAATTTTGATTTCGATATTTTTTTACGTTAAAGTCACGTTACACTTATACCGGTTTGCGCACTTTAGCTGTCAATGACGTCATTGCGGAGCAAGTCAGATTGACAGTTCTCATATGGGCTACATTTTGACGCAGTTTGAAGTTGTTTGATTGTTTTTTTAAAGTAATATTCTATTTAATATGCCTGGTTGTGTTGTATACGGTTGTCGTAAATACCATTGAAAAAGTAGAGATAGTCAGATTAAATATTACAGGTTTCCCAAGGAAGAGACGGTACAAAATGTGTGGTTAATTGCATGTAAAAGACAGGATTTAATAAATTTGAAAAATGGTATTTCCAGAAATCTGACTTTATCATTGTTCATAATAAAAAAAAATATTTTAGCATGTGTCTGTTCCGTTCATTTTAAGCCATCATGTTTTCATACATTACTCCAACAAGAATTACTGGAATTTTTCAATAAATCATGCAGAGATTTAAATTCAAATGCATTTCTCAGATTTAAAGAAAACACAACTTGAAGCAATAAACAATGAGTTGAAAATCTTTTAAAAGTAAAAAATAGATGCTTTGGTAAAACATAATACAGAGCCTCAAAGTACTTCAGGATCAAGCAGTAAAATGTGTTAAGCATCGACATAGACTAATTTTGAAGCTTTCAAGTGTCCAATGCTTACTAATCATCTATGAAAGCAAATTATTTGATTCAATACTTTTTCCACGATTGTCACCTTAAGAGCAACATGTTTGTACATCTGCAAACATTTATAAAGTATTTTGAGGAATTCTATACATGGTAGCAACTGACATTGTTTTTTTTTGCTTATTAAGAATTTCTAAATTATTGTTAACTAAGTTGGGTTGCTTTTCATTAATATATGGCAAGGATATAGTAAGAATAGTATTTGGATTTCAATTTGATACAAAATTTCTTTAGTAGTGTTAAAAACATTGACCCTTACTGAATTGAAATAAACTTCTTTAACTATCAAAGTTATTATTTATATTAGCAACCATAATTAAAATTCCTACCTTTTACAAACATTTGACCATAACCTCCATGGTATCTTTCTTAAGGAACATATAATACATTATCTGCCTGTTATAAGTATTTGTGATTTGTTCAAATAGTGTTTTTATCAAACACAAAAACCCAATAGTGCCTTCAAATTAAAAAAAATTATATGGCAGGAAGAAGATGAAATAAAAGTTATATTTGGCAGTTTTATTTTAACTTAATATTATTGTAATACAAAGCTTCTTAAAATTCTGAAATACGTAACTACTGCTATTGTTTAATCTACAATCAAGATTAATTTATGGCTTGAAATCGTGGAGTCAGTTTTATGCTCTTGTATTTCGGTGGGTAATTTATAATTATTGTGAACATACAAAATATGTAAACATAGCAAACTCCAACCAAGTTGTATTTGCTTCATTCAAATCTTGGTTTATCTTCTCTTCAATTGCCCGAGACCCTTCTATTAAAAGAGATGTAGCTGTACATTACCAATATCGAATACTTCAGATCTATGTGATTCACTAAATAGGATTTACATCTGTACAAAAGAAAATATTATAAGCCTCAAAATATATGTTAAATAAATACCTTTATTTACATTTTGGCAATGATTTTATTCAATAAATGAAAGATTTATCAATTACAATTTTCAGATTTACAGACCATTAATGCATAACTGTAGCCTCTAGATAGTACAGTACACACACACAAATGAATTCACAGAATAAACTATTTTGCATTGTGTATTGAAAATGTAGTTTAAACACATGCACAAAAAGTGAAACATCTTACGTAGTTATGATAGCATTTTAAAATACCACTTTGCCTGAGTACTTCAATAATTGCTTATATTATTAAAAAAAAAACCACTATAATCAGAAAATACTATTAAATTGGGTAATTTGGATTTCTGGAATTACCAGAGTATTACTTAAATAAAACGATAAAACAACTTCAAACTGCGTCAAAATATAGCTCATATGAGAACTGTCAATCTGACTTGCTCCGCAATGACGTCATTGACAGCTAAAGTGAGCATACCGGTATTAGTGTATCGTGGTTAAAGTGGTTTAAGTTTAAATTCAGGATTCAACGTTGCCATATGTTTTTTCAGGTAAAATTAGCGATAAAAGATTTTCTAGAAATGGTATAATTAGAGAAGTGATTAATTACAAACCTGGTTATAATTGATCAAACTTGTAATCCCTCTGAATAATATAGACAAACGACATCTAACGTGTTAACTTTGAATATTAATTTCTCTGAAAGCGATGGAATTTTTTCCATATTTTTCTCATGATCTCGGGTCCTCACATACCATCCAGATTTTCCGCGAATTTTGGGAAACGTCGTATAAAATTGTAATAAAAATTTGAAAAAAACGATTACTAGATTATCTATTTTACAAGCTATATACGATTTCAGGATGATTTGGTACTTGAGTATCTTTAGTGCACTCTCGATTCTTATCCTGGTGGTAGCCTTGGTGACAGGTGGATTCTATTTTCAATTAATACAAATGGGTAGTATTTCATACTATTCGATTGCCCCACTTCTCGGTCACGCACTGCCCCGCTTAATAAACTCCTTGGTGCAGGTACGTTACGGGCATTTTGCCATGATCATCGCTAATAGATATGCGACTGTTAATGATTATTTGGAATCTGCGTTTGCTGTCAAGAAGCTAGTCATGAATGGTAAGTTTTAATAAATGTATTCTAAAATATGTACAATATGTCTATATATTTTTGAGTCGAGGCATATGCAATTTGATTAGCGTTGACGTTTCACACCTTTGCGCCAGATGAGGACATGTTCACAATATTCTGTATCAGTTACGTCGAAAAGTACACATTTGTCTTGAGTATACTTGATTGGAGGTTCTATAGGAATTTTAAATTTTAAATTGTACTTCTGAATAAAATATCCCTTTTGGAAGCTAATATAAATACATATCCTTTATTTGCAATTTTGAAATAATCATGTAACGGAACAACCCTTTACAATGCAATTAAAATGTAAAGTTTAATTTTAAAATAAAATTTAAATAAATTGTTTTGCCAGCTCAGCTCAAATCGGATTATCTCAGGACGATTCGGATTACTAGAAATGATTAATTAAAAGGAAAATGCCATTTTAAACTTTAAATAATACTTATATTGAAAATCAGTGAATCATATTATATATTTCTAACAGATAAAGAAAAATCTCATACAAACAACAAAAGAAACAAAATACATTAAAAGACAATTTCAATACACGTTTACAAATATTAAACTGATTTAAATATTTATGTAGATTCTTTGTTATATTAAAACGTATACAATAAAGGCAAGTATTTACTACATACGCTGCATATACGATTTATGTATGTTTATATACATATACGACGATGCCGAAACATATTAAGTTACATTATACTTTATATTTTACAGACGATGTTTATTTAATAACTATTTATTCAGTTCGTCTCTGTTTGAAATTTATTTTACAATCTTTTATTCATTATTATTAAAATACATTCATTTACTATAATCATTTTAAGCAATACCTTACTTTTAAATCTTCCTTCTTCAACTTCTTTCTTCCTTCTTCGGGCGCTGTTTATCCCTCAGCGAAATCTTCTTTGTTTTACGTTGTCTTCAACGGAGTTTCCTTTGTGGTCACGATCTACACGTGACGAATCTGCTTACTCTGCCATAAGGAGCACAATATTTTTATTACAACAATACAATACTTTGCACATTTAATACTTACGTGCAACTTTAAACACTATTTTATTACTTTTTACAAGTAACAATAATTCTTATGATTGTGGCCGACTATATCAGTAGTCTTATTGTTTTGAGTTCGTCTTTCGATACAACGCTTAACGTATCTCACTTTCGACTCTTCACTTTTGAAAGTGTATTTTTTTTATATAAAAATGTCTGTGAATCCCCGCTTTTTACATAGTCCGGGTGTTTCCATTCACATTTCACACGCACACATTCTTTTAACTGTGAGAATGTTTATCACTATCGGAGCGTTTATCGCCTTAATGTAAACTTTTGGCGCCGCAATTCGTATTGATAAATACATACTAAACTTATGACAAATTACGACTTAATATTACAATAATACATTCATTGATTTTAAATACTTTTTTAAAATATTAGCAAAATATGATTAATTAAATTCTTTAAAATAATAAAATTATAAAATTAATATATGGAAATGGGATGTACCATTACAAACACTACCTCGGAACTAACAAAACGGCTCTACATTGTGACAAAAAATACTGCGATGACTATAGAATCGTCGGTTGAAAAATAATCAAAATACATTAAAAAGACATCTTTAACACACAAATGTACAGAAAGCTATTTACGCATTTCGATAACTCTGTTGTCTGCACATCGTAGCGCATACAGAACACCACTGATTTGACTTTTACAGGACTCATCTATACCTAAACCTATAGTCATCACCGAAAAGTTAAGCACTCAACAAGCCCTCATAAGCCCACGTTTCCGTCAAAAGCACTTCATCTAATTCATTGCTCTCTAATAGATTGTTATAAAAAATGTGTGTTTTTATATTGACTCCTGTAACATTTTGGTAGTAGTAATGCAGCTCAATCGTTGGATCCTCCTCAGTTTTTTTGTACAATTCTTGGCATACTATAAGTATATTTAAGTGAAATGTCTTCACCATTTCCCTTCCAAGCGCGAAACTTTGTTTTTCATCTTTATCTCTCGAGGAGTCATATCACGACTGACAAATACTCTAGATGAACCCTGATAATTTTTAAGTTTTTTTGCGTTTTTAAATATGAACCTCACATCGTTCGTCGATTTAAGAGAAACTCTCAATGGACGACATCTGTCGGGGATGCGTTCTTTACCCAGACGAACTAATTTGATTTCACGTACAGGAACATCAACATCCATACACTGAAAAATATCCCTGACCATTCTGCAATCATCCTCCTTCACACCAGAATCCGGCAAATTAAAAATTATTAAATTTGTCTCTCTTCGTCTGCCCACAGTCACAGTATATAGTTAACGCGGTTTTTATTAATCAGTTCTATTGACGTAATGAGTATCAAGGCTTTCTGTCAATTAGCGTGGCAAAAGTGTCCTTTTAGTGTATTTTGTTTATTATTGACACTGTACTTAAGGCACTAGCACATACATATAAATAAGTATTGGTAACTTTCTCAGTTTAATTTTAGTCTGTAAACTCTGCGATAATGACCGAGAGGTCGCAACACGTGTCAGAGAAAAATAAATCTGTCCTAAGTGAAACAATATAACCTAGTGTTTATTCCTTTTAATATTTTGTTTAGCATCAAGTCATAGTCTCCAGTTAAGTTTCTAAAAAAAATTCCTGAGTGACTGAATATTTTACGAGGCAAATATTGCAATGTGGAAAAGTAAAAGCTTCAAAGTCTTCCAATATAGTTGAAAGCGTCGATTACGTTAGTACAGCATTTTTTTAAATCGAGGAAATCATACAGAAAATCCAGACACTTTACAAAAGAGAGAAATTATTCCTTTTGAGTTTATTATTCTATTACTAGATGGCGTTACTTAAGTGCCAATATTTTGAGGTTAGCAGAATCAATTAAACAATGTAAATAGAGGTTATGTGATGGCCTTAATATTGCGCAATTATAGAGAGATCCAGTTGATCGTGTTTTGTATTCTATCTGGCGTCATCTCTCCAAAGTGTTATAAACTATTTGTATAATCTCGGAGCACCTTGAAAGTCACGTATTGACATTATGTAATATGACTGGATTATACCGGGTCCAGCTAACAAATAAGTTATTACTGAGTTATTTACATTTAATTGATTTAACGTTTATTTTGTATGTTTTACAATTTGTTTCCATACTTATATTTGCGACAAAATTTCTCAGCAACAGCTAATATCACACTTTCACTCGGGGCTACCTTATTAAACTGTTGGCTATATCTTACTGACACCTGTTGTAAACTTGGACCTTCATTGGGACCATTTCCATATGAGCGAAAATAATGTTCTACTAAAAACACTTTTTCTACCGTCTTTAGAATCATTTTCAATTCAAATACAACTGCAGCGTAACATTAATATATCTACTAATGACAAATTCATATTACCTGAGCAACTCCATAGCACCCTAAGATTCGGTACTGTTTATTCTGATGGATACCGTATAAATAAACAATAATTAAAATTTGAACTTAACATATTTTATTATTTGCATGACTCGAAATCACTTACTTATCCCAGGGTGATAAATAGATCGTTTACCACCCGATGTCAATAGCAACTAGGTCTTTCGCGGTAAAATCAACTTACTTGATTGAAAACAATTAGAATAGCCTACTTACCATAGTGGGAGCAAATAAACTTAATTTAAAACAACTTTTGTATAAAAAAATTCGAACCGCACCTACGTATAAGATAGTCGTGTGGTGCCCACAGTTCATTTCATAGTTAATAGTGTTTAAGTTTAATTCGTACTTCTCAAAATATCTTGAAAGTTTGCATTATTTTCTATTTTAGGAAGAGAAAGGGAAAGACACTAAATTCGAGACCTTGACCACTTTTAATGTTACATAAATACTTACATTATCATTGTTATTGAATAATATAATTCGATAGGATTATTCGTTTGCTTTCAATCTTCATATACCAATGAGTTACCACTTGTCAGTAATAGAAAATGTTATATTTATTAACTTAATTATTTAAGCAATCAATAGATATATACGACTATATTAAAACTACTTTCATTTGTGATCCAATTGCCTTGGTGTTTTGAAGTATTTCCATGATGTATGGTGACTTTTTCATGAAATATGCGCCGAAATTAGGGGATGTCTTCGATTCGGTCAATCCTTTTCGATACATTTGCCGTATTTTCTCACTTTCTAACTTTAAAATCTCCCAGAAGAATACGATAAGATTTTATGAGATAACAGGTGGGGTAATAGCTGTACACATTCTGCAGTTTTCTCTGATGGTGGCCGTGCTGGTATACAACTTTTTCCATTACCATCACTTGTTTAGAATACTCAGTAAAATGGTCGATTTTATTGGATTCTGTGAGTTTTGTTCGACAAATTCTATCGCCCTTATATGTATATCTATCGACGCCATCTTTACTAAAAAGTTGGCTTCTATTTTGAATGACGTTTCGCGTGTAGATGGTGATCTTCAGGGAAATGGAATTCACGTTCAACACTGGTAAGTGTTCGTGTTTAGATCTTATGAATACTGTGCGGTATATAAAATTTTCATAATAATTTGAAAAAACGCTTTCTAAATTGTCTTATTTTACAAGCTGTAATGATTTCAGGGTGATTTGGTACTTGAGTATCTTTAGTGTATTCCCAATTGCTATCGCATGGATAGTGTGGCTGATAGGTTACTTCTATTTTGAGTTACTACAAGTGGGTGGTATTTCATACTATTCGATCGCCCCAGCTCTTGTTTACACAATGCCTTACGTAATAAACATCTTGGTGCAGATGCGTTACAGTAATTTTGCTCTAGTCATCGCTAATAGATATGCGACTGTTAATGATTATTTGGAATCTGCTTTTTCTGTCAAGAAAATTGCCATGAATGGTAAGTTTGAACTGCACGAAAGTATTCTGGTATATGTTAAACGAATTTTTTTGATATTGTAAACTGTGAACAAAATACCTTTTTTATAGGTAAAAATTAATATTTTTGTCTGCAATTTTGTAATAACATATAGTATTCTTGCACTGCCTTGGCCCTTATAAAATGGTTATGCATTGTAACAAAAAATACTGTAACGAAAATAAAATCTTCCTTTGTAAATGATCTACAAAAAATTAATAACTGACATTACGGTTAGAAGTCAGCGATTTATAATAAAAAACATGAAAAATACAACCACACCGACATAAGAAATTGAATTAGTGCAACATCTGAACTTCAGGTGGCACTACTTCTGGAGATTATCATTCGTGTTTGAACTGTGAAATAACTGACGGTAGTAACAAGAGGATAATTTATTGTTGCTAACCAAAACAGTCCAAATTTACTTACTAACTGTTACTCGGTAACAAACTAAAACGATAAATTTGATGGATTAGGTGGCACAAAAATTGGGCGTACGAGGTAGGCGCCATAAATTCTCAGCCTGATATACAAAAAAATAACTTGGAACAATATAAGAATTTTTATTTTTCAATGTAATCTCACCTAACTGCTATACATTTATTACAACGATTAATTAATAATTTGAAACCCTTGTAAAAATAATCTGAAGTTTTTCCGTCAAAATGTTCTATAACAGCTGCTTGCAACTCACTGTCGTCCTTGAAACTACGTCCCCTAAGGTCTTTTTTTAAATTAGAAAATATAAAAAAATCACAAGGAGCCATATCCGGACTATACGGTGGCTCTTCCAATTCTTGAATGCCGCATTCGCGGATGGCAGCATGTAAGATGGCGGCAGTATGGACGAGAGCATTGTGTTGCAATAATCGCACACGTTTTGTCAATTTTCCCCGACGTTTTGCACCAATAGTGTCCCTTAATTTATGCAATAAAGACGCATAGTATGTCCCGTTTACACTTGTTTGCGCTCTTTAGAGTCAATTAGCAAAATGCCCTCACAATCCCAGAATATTGTGGCCATCACCTTTTTCGTTGATTGAACGACTTTCGCCTTTCTGGGACAAGGTTCATCAGGTTGCCGCCATTCCATGGACTCCCTTGTCGATAGAGGATCGGAAAACAGAACCATTGTTTCATCATTGGCCTTAGCCCATCGTTTTTACAATTATTGCATTCATACTTACATAACAGATGTACTTATGTTTTTTACAATGGCTATAGATCCTATGATTTCTTCCCTACATCTGGAGTCCCTCAAGGGTCCAATTTAGGTCCATTGTTGTTCGTCCTCTTTATTAATGATCTTTTAACATCACTAACTTGCCCTGCGCTCGCCTACGCAGATGATCTCAAGATTTATATGTCCATTGCTACCAGTGATGAGGTTGTTAATTTACAAAACAACCTGAACATTATAATCGATTGGTGTGCCAAATTTAATCTTCACCTGAACATTCCCAAATGCTGCAGTGTATCATATACTAAAAGAAAGTCTCCTATATTATCCACTTATGTAATTCACAACGAGCGACTGAAGAGGTGTGATAGTGTAAAAGACCTTGGGGTTATCTTCGATTGCCAACTAAGCTTTGCTCCACATATTGCTGACCTTTGTGTTTCAGCTTCGAAAACATTAGGATTCATCTTGCGAACGTCCAAATATTTTAAGAACATTAACCTCTTGAGGGTATTATTTTTCAGCTTTGTTATTAGTAAGCTGGAATACGCATCTTCGGTATGGTCACCGCACTATGTATACCTCAAACTCGCGGTGGAGAAAGTACAGCGACGCTTCCTTAAGTTCCTGTCATTTAAACTGGATGGAATATATCCGCAGAGGAACATAGACTACGCGTCGTTGTTGGAAAGACATGTTCTACAACCTCTGGATTATCGACGCGAAATACATGGAGCCCGTTTCATTTGGAAGTTGGTGCATGGCATGATTGATTGTCCCTTCTTACTTTCCATGATTAGTTTCCTCGTTCCTAGGTCATCCTCCCGTTCAACTAACACTTTTTCCTTGCCCTTTCCCAGAACCAATATTCTCTTGAGCTCCCCCCTCTCTACGATGTGTCGTGCCGCTGATCTGCACTACGAGGATATATTTTTTTGAATATGTAATTATGTTTCATTATATGTTACTTCTGTATATTTTTCTGTGTTAACTGTTAACTGTATTATTTTTGTTTCTAATGCACTGTTTGTATGTATTTCCTTCTATTTGTCCTGTAAATGGGAAACTGTTGGACAATAAACGATATTATTATTATTATTATTATTATTATCCCCTGTGACAATGGACTCCAAAATCGGTTTTGGGCCGTCTCCACACATGTTTAAAAACGACTGCGTACATTCGACTCGACGTTCACGTTGGAGAGCAGAAAGAAGTCGCTGTACCCATCTAGCACTAAATTTATTCATACCCAAATGGTCAGGGAGAATTCGGTGAACACTTTTTTCGGAAATGTTTGTTATCACTGCTAATACCTTCACTTTGAAACTGCGATCTTCTAGCACTAAATGTTCAATAATTGAAATTTGTTGAGGCGTTATCACTTCAATTGGTCGACCCGACCGATCAGCATCTTCTAGGGATTCCTGGCCCAAACGGAAACATTTAGCCCACTTTTTTTACAGTTGAATACGAGGGAGATGAAGCACCGTAAATGCCATCTAAACGTTGTTTAATGTGAAAGGGTGTATGCTCTTCTTTTGTTAAAAATTTAATGACCGCGCGGTACTCAATTTTCGTTACTTCAGACATTTTCGTGTGCTAGTCACGTTGGTTGGCTGGTTACTAAAAACTACTAGGCTTCGAACCGTCATATTTATATTGTACACCTCGCGTATGTGCATGCATGATGTGACGGAGTTTAAACACGTTTCAACCTGTATAAGCCTGTCAGGCCGAGAATTTATGGCGCATATATATGTACTAAAATGTTTAAAGGATATCTACTAATAAGATATACTAATAGCCGAGTCGTCAATGGTTACCAAACGACCGTCAAAATCGACGAAAATTGGGTACGCGAGGGGAAGAACTCCTCTCTGGATACGCGAAATTGAAAGCTGCCCTTTGGCACGGGTATACGGGCGACATTGAATTTTTGGTCGACGGAGAGATTTTCTTCCCAAGTGGAGCAGTTGTAAAGATACGGGCTTTTAAAGAGGAGCGTGCATTCGATGTTTTAACAGAAAAATGGCTTCCGTCATGACGATTCACATAACCTATAAATCAGCAATGTTGAAAAAAAAATATTACCTGTCCACAATAATATTTCGTGAAATAATAATTAAAATAATATATTATTATTATTTGTGAAGCGTATTACAAAATATTTACCAATGAAATAAAACGGTAATTAATTTGATATATTATAATCTTATATATTAAATTTACTTAACCCTTAACCGCCTAGGTCTCAAAATTCGGACGATCGTACCCGGGACCGGACACTGAGACCGCAACATTTCTGGTAGAAATATATGATGTTTAAATTATTATTTATGTGCTGTAAGTATTAATAATTAATTATAAACTATTTACTGGGGTTGGTATGAACAATTAAACTACATAAAACCTTTGGATTTTTTTATTTGTAACAAAATAATTGGTTTTACCAAACTAACAGTTATTTGCTATTTTACAACAGATCTAAATAAAATCTCTCACATAAAGACTGGTATGAAGAAAAAAGACTACAGCTACAAACTTCTCTCTGTTAAAGGGTCAAAATAATTGAAAATCATAAACTCGAATCGAACAAAAAATATGAACATAAAAATTGCAAGGCGCTAATATGACCCTAAATATTTTCACTCCAGTTATGACAAATCTTATTTGTGCAATCTAAACACACTGGTTTCTTACAGCTATTGCATAAATAAATGTTTTTCTTTTTAACTTCAGATCACACATGTAACAGGTTTTTCCTCTTTGCCAGTTTTGCGTCTCCTTGGGGAATTGCTCCTAGAATGCCTAGTACTCTTCGTATACATGCCCGAAGTTCATACGTTAAATCGAAGTCCTCATGTCTTCTTTGCATATACGGTGTTAGGTCTAACTACCTTGCCAAAAGAGAAATGAAATCAAATCTTGTAGTGTTTGGATTGTCTTTATAAGAATTATATAAAACAAATGCGTTATTAGCATTTATATCGAACATTCTAATAAAGCCATAGGCCAACGCCTAGTACGACGTGCAGTTGAATAATTGGCAATATTTTTGATCTAGAACATCAACCTCTCTTTTCTGTTGTTGTAGTAGGTACGTGATTATTTCCGGTTTTCCACTTTCTTCATCAACAGATTTGGTGTGATGCATCGATGAAACAAGCACAACTGTTCTATTCTTTTTTGGGACGTACGACACTAACATGATGTTATTGGTAAATCCAGACTTGTGTTAGCTAACATCTCTACATTTTGTCAGCAATTTTTTTAGGAAGCTCTCTCTTATTCTTTTTCATTGTTCCTACGTAAGTTAGACCTATCTGCACACCGCACATGTGCAAGCGTCTCGAATACATAAATACCCGGGAAACTAAAAAAGTTATTTTGTGCAATTACATTTGAGGGCATTTCTTTCATCAGTTTAAATAGAAAATGTATACATCTATAGTAATATATGCATTCATGGCAAATAAACACATAATTTCCGTTTCAATATTAAATTTCTGTCCCACATATTTTTAATAGACTAATAATTCAATTCGGTGATGTCAGATAAATCATATCTGTCAAAAACGCGTGTGTTGTGTATATTTTGCCTGTCAAATTTGCGTGTTTATTTTTGCTTTAATATAAATTGTATAAAAACAGTTCTTCTTAGAACTTCCCCCCGATTCCGAACATACGATACGATATTCGAATACGAAAGGCGAGCGTAGTAGAGATGGGCAAGACAAAACAGTAGTTTGCCTAGCCACATTGAAATGTACTCGTACTTACCTAACTTGCCCATCTTTACTACGCTCGCGTTTCGAATTCGAATGTCGTATCGTACGTTCAGAATCCGGGGGTTGTACATCCTGTTTATTAATTTTTTCTTTGGTTATACGAAATGTCACTGACCGAAATAAAAATATATCCGGCAATATAAACAAGACGAGACGTCATGGGCCTAGTATGACGTACAATTGAATGTAACGCGTTTCCACCATATGTACAACTCGGATTCAAGAAAGATGATCCCTGCGTCACTCCTATATAATTCTATCAAAGAATTATGTCTATATCCGAATAAGAAATAGTATCAACTTGTATAACAAGGATAGCATAAGCGAATGCATGTGTGTTCAGTGCGATGCAAGCGCGACATACGTTTCATAGAATTTATTTGAGCAAGACAAAGACGATTGCATGCGCTGTATTATTTCATACACTTCCGTTTAGCGTTTTGGCTTTGACATTAACGCTTTGACATTTCTAGTAGTTTGATCGTTTGATTTCGTTTCACAATTTGTTTGTTGTTTCAATCTTTATTAAACCAGAATGTCACGACGCGGTAAAACATTACGGTCATAAGCTCAAGGACTTGTTTTAAATTTATTAGAATATTTCGAGCAAGAGAAGGTTAATGGTGGTCCTCTAATATCCCTTACATCTGTACAACAGGTTAACATTGTGAGATTTAACATTTTTCAAATTCTAATGAATATCTTTTAGCGAGTAGCAGATGCATTGAAGGTAGGAGTAGCTTCAGTAAAACGTATTAAAGCCCGATCACTAAATAGTCCTGTTCTATCTAGTCCAGGGAAGAAAAGGCCCCATATAAAAGCTAAAACAGACCATTTGGCAGAAAGCTCTAAAATGAGTATCCGAAATACATTATACACAATGTATTTACAGAGTAAGACCTTAAAAATGTTGAGTATTGAAGTAATAATATCTTTAATTTTAGAAAAGCATGTTACAGTACAAACTTTAAATGCAGAAATTGCTGAAAACCATATTTTATTGAGTAGAAGCAGTTTAAATCGTGTACTGAAGAATTTTTTAAAAAACACAAATTCTCCTTTTCAGAGAGAAGTGATATTTCTCGATGAGACTTGGATATTCTCCAAGGGAAATCCGAGCCGGTCTTGGCAGGACGATAATGTACAGTGTTCGTAAACCTGAAGGTTATGATGGCAAGCGTCATATTGTAGTACATGCTGGTTCAAAGCCAGGCTTTGTGGCAAGTGCTTCACTAGTGTTTGCATCCAAGTCATATTTCAGTTGTTACGGTTGTATTTAATTCATCTAATCTGTTTATATATTTTTTAAAAGTGTAGCTCGACAAGTGTTTACTCTCTCCTTCATATTTTGAAAATGGATATTCCATATATTTTATACCTAAACAGTAAAATCCACCTCTTATATTTATAGGATGTAACTTCATTTCATGTAAAACATGTATACAATTTCGATCACATTTATTTGATGTAAATAAATTGTATTTATTGTTTGTTTTGTACCCACGTTATTTCTCAATAAAGTTCTATTATCATTTGTATTTTGGCATATGTTAAATTTAGTACATTAAAAGACTTTTGAGTTTATATTACATATTTTTAATAAACGATAAAGGCGATTATCTAACGTAGTTATCTAATTATACATAACCTAAAATTAGATCGATCAATCTAACCGGAAAACGTAGGATGTCATCATTATAATTTCCATGTTCATTTTATAGTTTACAGTACTTATCATGATGGCGAAGTATTGATTTGAATCATATGATATTAAAAAATGACGCAGGGATCATCTTTCTTAAATCCGACTATATATTCTAATTTACATAGCAGTTGACGTGAAATTATGACGTCTCATTCTAGTGCTGGTGTTAAATCCCATGTTTCGATGTAATGGTTATTAGTGGTTATGTTTGAAGGTGTATAACATTATTTGTAGTTGTGATAATTGTATTGTGCCGAAAAGTCAAATCAGTCTTGATTTAGTATACAAAATGATATAATTAACTAGCATTTATGTAACGTTATATAATTATAATTACATTAAATAGTCAGTGCTGAAAGCACTAATCAATCCACCTTCGTCATCAAAATCCATGATGAAATAGTTGTGGTACGCATTGTGATCGACGAATAAAATTTAAGATTTCTGAAGTTTACTTTGAGGTTATATTAACATCAAAATTTACCAAATTTTCTGAATGTAAATTAAGAACTCTTTGTTAGAAATAAAGTATTTTGTGAGTATAATGAAATAAACCTCATCTTGAATACACCATTTCATTTAATGAATAGTAAAAATAAAAAATCGACGTCTTCGTATTTTTATTCTGTGTAATTATTTCTTATTACTGAAGAGGTAAAGAATGGTTATATAATGTGTATATTTTTAGGAAACAAGCTCTTACAATAATTCTTCAATTTTAAAATATCTTAAACCCGACTTTAATTTACATTAATGTCGTACTTTACAATTAACTTGTTTCAAAGTATATCAGAGCTTAACACAAATTAACTCCTCACTTATCCAAATTTGAACATACATAAATACAACAAAAAGAAAGTTACAAATGTTACCGGAAAATAATGAAAGGTAGATATTTATTTTTATATTTAGTGTTTTTTCTCATAATCGGTATAACATTGAGTACAAAATTTAAATCAGTACTCATTTTTAAAATCAGTATACCTATCTAGCCAATTCATTATGTCGTATATTGTAAATTTTCTGTTTACGTATTTATCTTATAAATTTAATTAGACGTAACAGTTATATAAATTAATACATCGTAGACTTGAAACCAAAATTCTCTTAGTTGTAATGAAAATATACTCAAAATATCAACACATTCTTATACATTTACATGACATATTATGAAATATGCCGCTCTCCGTCATAAGCAAAGAAGAGGATATAAAATAATAAAACTACTGGTAATATGAAACATTTTTAGTATACAGTACAAAAATAAATATTAATTTGATATGTTGTGCAATTTCCATCCATTATACTATAGAGGAAACGCGTTACATTCAATTGTACGTCATAGAATTCATCCATGATGTCTCGTCTTGTTTATGTTGCTGGATCTATTTTTATTTCTGTCAGTGACATTTGATATAACCAAAGAAAAATTTTATTCACAATACAATAACTATAACGTAATATATTTAGAAATTGAAATGCTCTAAGACTTCAGCCTTTTTCAACTTATTTATTATATTGATTCAGATTGTCGAAAAACCATAAATATTTCATAACGTATTCATAATAAAATTTAAAATAACCAATACATACGCTATTCTCATTAATCAGATGATTATAGGAAAGTTTGTAAAAACCTTCGACTGTTTACAGAAACCTTTCGGCATTCTATTCAAAGGGCGCAAACAGATAATGAACAGAATGTACAGTTCTAAGAAGAACTGTTTTTATATCACTTATATCAAAGCAAAAATAAACATGCAAATTTGACAGGCAAAATATACACAACACACGCCTTTTGGACAGATAAGTTTCATCTGACAACACCGAATTGAACTATTAGTCCATTAAAAATATCTAAGAGAGAAATTTAATATTGAAGCGGAAATTATGTGTTTATTTGCCATGAATGCGTATATTACGATCAATGTATACATTTTCTAAACTAATGAAATAAAAATCCTCAAATATAATTTAACAAAATAATTTTTTTAGTTTCACTAATACACTTATGACAACATGTAATGTCATGAATGACGTGCAATTGAATATAACGCGTCTCCTCTATACATCATTAATAATTATATGGCATGAATAAATACTATAGTATTTTCATCGTAAGAATAGGTGCACGTCATCAATGACATTTGTACAATGTTGTCAAACTGATACATATAAAATATAAAAATGATATAAACAACTGTCAAATTAGAAGTATAGGTTACGAAAACCAATTAGTCTATTGAAAGTTTTTATTGAGGCTGATGCATTAATTACTAAAACAAACTAAACGATTAAAAAATATGATTGTATCTAAGAGAGAAATTTAATATTGAAGCGGAAATTATGTGTTTATTTGCCATGAATATAACGATCAATGTATACATTTTCTAAACTAATGAAATAAAAGTCATCAAATATAATTTAACAAAATAATTTTTGTAGTTTCACTAATACACTTATGACAACATGTAATGTCATCAATGACGTGCAATTGAATATAACGCGTCTCCTCTATACATCATTAATAATTATGTCATGAATAAATACTATAGTATTTTGATCGTAAGAATAGGTGCACGTCATCAATGACGTTTGCACAATGTTGTCAAACTGATACATATAAAATATAAAAATGATATAAACAACTGTCAAATTAGAAGTATAGGTTACGAAAACCAATTGTCTATTGAAAGTTTTTATTGAGGCTGATGCATTAATTACTAAAACAAACTAAACGATTAAAAAATATGATTGTATCTAAGAGAGAAATTTAATATTGAAGCGGAAATTATGTGTTTATTTGCCATGAATGCGTATATTACGATCAATGTATACATTTTCTAAACTAATGAAATAAAAATCCTCAAATATAATTTAACAAAATAATTTTTTTAGTTTCACTAATACACTTATGACAACATGTAATGTCATCAATGACGTGCAATTGAATATAACGCGTCTCCTCTATACATCATTAATAATTATATGTCATGAATAAAAACTATAGTATTTTGATCGTAAGAATAGGTGCACGTCATCAATGACGTTTGCACAATGTTGTCAAACTGATATATATAAAATATAAAAATGATATAAACAACTGTCAAATTAGAAGTATAGGTTACGAAAACCAATTGTCTATTGAAAGTTTTTATTGAGGCTGATGCATTAATTACTAAAACAAACTAAACGATTAAAAATATGATTGTATTACATAAACAAACATTAGTTCATAAAATGGTCCACTAATTTTCGATTTTCAATGGAAATTTTATCGCAAACTGTATTTATTTCTAAGCATAAAAATCGATATTTAAAAAAAGTATGATCTTAATAATGCTTTAAAGATTTGTCAGAAATATATGAAAAATGAACTTTAATAATAAGTAATAAATAATCAAACACAGGAAGTAGACTCTATTATTATATTAGTGACAGATATTAAATACAAAAGTATAAAAAAAAAGTAATATTAAGTTCAATCTGAGAGTTCATCTTCACTTGAACTGTCCATATTCACATTAATAATAAATTCCCCAGGATCTTCACGATCAACTGCAACTTCCCTCTCCCACAATTTGTATATTTCATTCTTTGTGTGTTGTATTGTTTTTCTCCAAGTCTCTTGTGTGACAGATTCTAAGGAATTTTGCCATGTTTGTTGTACACTTTCTATACATCGTCCATGCTCTCCAATATGTCTAGCATAATAACTTTTTGTTATACCCCAAATGTGCTCGATGGGGTTAAAAATGCAGTGATATGGTGGATGACGGAGTATCATATGACCATACTGTTGTGCAAGCTGATCTACTTCATAAACAGCGCAAGGTTTATTTATGTAGAAAATTAAACTTTATAGATAAAGATATATGAAAACAGTATGATGCTACTCACTTGTCAACTAATTGAAGCAGTTGAATTTTCAATAAACTCTCATCATATTCAATAATGTTTTCCGTTAAGCACTGTTGAATGGCAGCTTTGGTGGATGCAGCTGTGGGTGGCTTATTTAAAATTGTAGTATGATAACTAGCATTATCTAAAACTATTGCAGATGGCCTTAAAAGATGGCGAAGCAGTTCATGCTCAAACCACCGCAAATAGTTAGTTCGGTTCATCTCTCCATGATAGTCACCAGAGGCACTTGCAGATGGAAATACAAGGTCTGAGTTTCCAGCATGCAATACAATAAACGAGAATATATGCATATGTAAGTATTAATTAACTAATAGAATCAGTTTGTTACCCTTTTCCGACAATTTTTGATTTGCGAACGCTTCTTACATCCTCATCTTGCCATGATCGTGCCACCGTGCCATCTTGAAATATCCATGTTTCATCAGTAAAAACAAACTGATAATCTCCAGACTGTTTTATACGACTATATTCTGATAAAAAGTTTACACGTTTCAAAGCAATATGTGGTATTTCCATTAGTGCTCGTTTTGGACCATTCTTTTTGTAATGAAAGCCTATATTTTGGAGGACTTTCCACAATGAAGTTTTTCCACCTGTGAAAATATCTCTCTCACGAAGTACATTACCCAAAGATTTGAGAGTAATATTTCGCTCTGTAATTATTCATAAATTAAGTGAATTTTAGTACAATACATATTTTAGAAAACTTACTGTTTCTGTGCATATGCTTTGTCACGCTTGCGTTTGGGACTGACAAGCACATTTCCTTTTTTGACCTCGGATGAAATTTTACTTACAGTTGCCAAGCTTACACCAGAAGTTATAGATGCTCGCTGTAAACATATAAATAATTGTAGTACAGTATATGACAAAAATTTGTGCTGTTTACCTCTCGTACTGAAGATAAAGGTAATACAAGTTCACCATGGTCACGTTCTGCTTCAAACTGTGCAACTGTAGATGCAATCATTGATATGCAACGACTACAATACGCTTTTGGCATAATTGTATAAGAATAAACGTCTTTTAGTTATGAAAATAACTGTTTTGTAAAAAGCAGGATTAAAAAATGGCAAAAATTAATAAAGAACACGTATGAAAATATTTAACGCGCTATAACCTAAATGACAGAACGATATTTGACAACACTGCCCTGCTTACTTTCAGTATAGACAACTGTTAAAAGTGCGGTAGAGTTGGGTAGAGTATTAAGGTTGCATTTATAAGAGATGGCGTTATAGGTACTTAGTATTTGGTATATTTGTCATTCTGAAAGTTCTGTTGATGACGTGCACCTATTCTTTCAATGAAAATACTATAAACTAACTCTAATAGATAATTAGATCATTAACGTCTGAAGTATACTCATAGTGCTATATTGTATAATAACTGCATATGCCTAAAATATTTTACTTCTGTAAAAAAGACAACTTGAGTCCTTTTTATTTCAAGTTATTTATCTTCAATTTTACAAGTGAATTATAGTAATATATAAAAAAATTATCAGAACAGAAAAGTAGACTTTACAGACATTCTTGTTCATGATTACTGTTTCTAATGTCTTCAGATTCTGAATGTTTATAATATAATAAATGGTATTACTTATTTTCTGCCAATCGACAATTCTCGGTCCCATCATTTTCTTATTTCACTGTTAGAGTATTCGCCCAAATTTCAGGTGTCATCATTTCTAGGCCTTTCTGTGACGAGGTTCATCAGGTCGCCGCCATTCCATGGACTCGATTTTTGAAAAGCGCAATCGCCGACTGTTCAGTTGCTAACCCACTCGGGCGAGCGACAAGATCAACTTCCCTGTCTGCTCGTCAGAGACAGATGATCCTATCTCGCCTGCCGCCTAACATCCATAAATATATATCGATATACTACTTTTAATATATTCCTGTTTTGTTTGTTTATGTTTATACTCCTTTAACTATCACTTTTCACACTATTACGCAATTACAGTTGCTCCTAATAATTCAATAAATGAACTAAATTACGGAGCACGATAACCACGTGTCACACACATCAGATGGTATTCTCTACTCGTCGTATTGTATTATACTAATTTACATAATTAGTGACAACTTACCACTTTTCCACGGGACTTGCAAAATACTTCTTCTTTTTCCAAAGTTAGTTCTGGATGATTTTATATCCATGGCGCCACAAGACTACGACTCATTTTAGGTATTTTGAACTAAACTGAAGATCACCTTTGCACGTTCGGATAGCAAATAATTTGCAAAAGCTGTTAAAAACAGTACATGTAAAGACTTGAAGAGGGTGGGATGTATTTCACTCAATCACAATTTACCCAGTACCGAAATTCTTGGTATATTTAAGATCACATTAAACAAATGTAGGTATCCAAACATTAAACAGCGGCCGATTTATAACAAGTAGGTAAAGGGATAATATAATTTCAGGTAAATTTTATTTCTCCTCTTATGAATGCGGAAAACCCAATTGAAAACTGTTATAAACTATTGAATGGGTCAAAATATGCGATTTTATGTTAAAAAAGTAAAAAAGATTCACTTTATGCACAAAAACTAACAATATGCATTAAATCTTAATTTTATGCAAAATATGTAATTTTTTTAAACCGTTGATCGCATTATTTCAGTGTAGAATTGACATATACAAAATATTGAGGTCATATTCCTAATAATAATAAAAAAGATTTTTTTACGTAAAATCCTAACTCTAGTGATAGCATGTCCTTCGATTTATATTAATTTTATTATAATTCGAACGTCTTTCAGCCATATTCCCCTCCAGCACTATCCACTTGTATAGTGAAAACACATCAGAAATTTATTACCATGACAATAATAATCGATTAGGTAATGAATTAATATGAGTTTAAGCCATTTATATTTACATAGTCTCAGCGATCTGGTGTATTCGTCATGTATGGAAATTTCTTCCGAAAAGTTGTTCCGAATTTGGGCGATGTTTTTGACTCAATTCGTCCTTGTCACGTACTCTACCGTTGTTTTTCATTATGCAATTATAAAATTGTTCAGCGTAATGGGAGAAGACATTGGGATATAACTCCAAGTGTAGTTGTTATACATTCCCTGCAGTTTTTTTCCTTTATGTTTATCCTAATATTCGATATTGTTAAGTATCACCATGTTTATGCGGGGATAAGTAAACGGGTCGATCTGGTTCAATGGTCTGAATTTTGTGTGTCAGCCAGTCTTGCTATAATCTCTATACTTATGGAAGCGATGTTTTCAAAAAAGCTCGCCACCTTCATGAACGACATTTCTCGAATAGATGGTGATTTTAAAGCTAAGGGCATTAAAATTCAACATTGGTGAGTATTTATACTTTGTACTTTCATTCAGGAAATGGAAAGAGATTAGCAATTTACTAATTTTAGATTAAAATTAGATAGATAAAGAATTAATGGCATAAAAAATCGTCCCTGTTTGAATGTGAAATTAGTACATTTATGTTCCTTTATTTTTGCTTTTCAACATTTGTATGGGGATGATTTAACTAAGAATTAAGCTTAAATATTTGAATCACGTCAAGAACTTCTTGACATATTTTCAACGTATCTCGCTATCGCTTCGCGATATAAGGCATAACATCGATTTACATTAATGATTTTGATTCTGCTAACCTCAATATATCGATCCTTATTTAACTCCATCTAGTAGTACCCAAAAGAAATAATTTCTGGATTTTTACAGAAACAAACTTTAAAATAACACTTTAAACATTAACTTTACAATAATTAATATTAATAATTTTAAAATAATGAAATAGAGCAAAATAAAATTTAAAAATGCTAGATATGAAGTTGTTGGGTAGTGTCAAGAATAATAATTTTACTTACATTTCTAATTTTTTATAACACTTCAAAAGAAAACACTAATTAGGGTTAAGTTACGTTGTAATGTGTTTGTTGCGATTTTGTATATGATTCGGACTTGGAATTTAAAAAATGTTGCAGTACTAACGTAATCGACGCTTTCAATTATATTGGAAGATTTTGAAGTTCTGCTATTCCATATCGCAATATTTACCTCATACAATATTCAGCCACTCTGGCACCGTATTATTTGCTCTCCTTTCAGCCTAACATGTGGAAACATTTCTTCTACAGAATCGCAACTAAATCATCTTGCTAAGACAAAATAACTTTGTTGTACAATATACTCAAATATTACTATAAACTGATATACATGAATGTACACTTATTAAAAGAAATATAGATTATTTCAAAATAACATTGGTTAAAAGAGTAATATTCACCAAATTCTTTTTTTCCGTTATTTTGGTACTTATTTGAAATACTTTTTTCCACGTTGTCACTGTTACAATTTGCTAATTTAGTTAGTTACAATGATGCACTCTTTGGTGCTATCAATACCAAATCTGTATTCCTACGCATACATTTCAAGACAGACAACAAGGTGCATTACTAGTAAAAATTAGAACATTTTAAAAATTACTATAGCATCTTTATTCATCCAACACGTGTTAGTCTAATTACAGAACTAAAATTGAGAATGTTGAAATATTTATAAAAGAACTATTTTTATTCTTTTTAAAATCGTACTAAATTAGCCCTAACAAAGGTGCTTCACTTCAGCTCGACAATGTTTCCATTAGAATTTTATACATCTACAAATACTAAGACATAAATTTAACCTAAAAATGCAAAAAAAAAAAAATAGGTATTTAGCACGCATTTTTCTTATACTACATTTCGAATAATCAATTCTCATTTTGCGAAGTACCTTGAGAATTACTTGCCTTTTAATGCAGACTATTTTGGTAAGAAATAAATGACCCAGAACAACCACGCTTTTTCAGTGAGAAACTACGACTCGACGTACGCGTAACTTCTAATAGTAAATATGTAGCACACATTAAATGAAAGGACTGAATATGTCTAGTATTAGAATAATTTATGTAGGAATGAGTATGCAATAGACAAAATAAATGTCAAATCATTCAAATGTGAATAACAGTAGTTTTGAAATAATCCAATCATATTGCATATTTTTAGAATGTGATCAGCGATGACCAAGCAGTTTCTTAGGCTTTGGAAAGATGGTGCCACTTAATCATCGATATTTGGAGGTTATTAGAATCAGAAAAATCTCGTTATGTGACGGCCTTATATTGCGCAGCGATACCAAGATCCAGTTGGCCTTGCTCTATACAAAGATTTGCGCCATCTCGTGGATTTTTTGTCAACTTTATCATGTTTTTGACAAAGGTTGTTTTTGTAAACAAATAACTTTATCTAATAATCATTAATCTGATTAATATGTAAGACATTCTTGGTAGAGTTGGGATCGGGCCGACAAAGCCCGCTTCGGCTCGGCCCGGCCCGACATGCGGGCCGGGCCGGGCTGAAATTTTTGTTGTTCGGGCCGGGCCGGGCCGAACATACTGGGAGTCGAGCCGGCTCGGCATGTCGGGCCGGCTCGGCATGTCGGGCCGGCTCGGCATATCGAACCGGCTCGGCATGTCGGGCCGGCTCGGCATATCGGGCCGATCGGCAAGTCGGACGGACGTGACCCGTGTATAGTAGGTAAAGACGCTCGGCTGACTATGCTTTGTTGGAATGAATATTATGTTTCATTTCACAATCTACACACATTTATATTATGCTCACTTAGAATTATTAGTTTAAAACGCTAAGTGTATATATATATATATATATATATACTATTAACTTGATATAGTTTGGAATCTAATAAATGACAAAAAGGCACTTTAATAATGTAAAAATTTTTAATTTTATATATAATATTTTTTATATTTAATTATTTTTTTAGAGAGTAAACTAACCAGGTTATTTGCAAAACTGTACTTATATTATGTTGAATATAATAACTTGGAAACATTGTCTTCGATATTACACTGATATTCAAGATATCTTTTTAAAAAAATGTTAGAAGTTAAAAGACAAGCATACAAATATATGTGAGAATGAATACTTCACGTCACATAAACAGTTCTTTAGTTCGTGTGTAAAAAATATGTTCACAAGTGCTTTATCTGTTTTGTAAAGGGAAATATTAAGTGTAGAATGAAATATAGTTGTTTAGTTATATAGGCAGTCATATAATCTTCTTTAGTTTCCCAAATGAAGAAATATAAACCAATATGTACAGTCAATGTATTATTGACCTCACGCAGGCAAAACACCAATAATCTCGTACTACTAATAATAATTGTCGTTCGTTGTAATAACTATGTTTGATGAAATAAATTAAGTTTTTGTAACGAACTTGATAAATAAACAATTAGTCATAAAATTTGGTATAAAGCTTTCTACGAGGATGGAATATCATTCACCACAAATTTTTGGTCAGACTATAAAAGCAAATATACTATATTACTTTAACGGGACATATCATAAAACAAGGTTTTGCTTTGAAATATTTTTTAATTATCTTGGGAACAATGAACGATAAGAAAATTTATTTAATATTAAAAAGGATTTCCTTAAATTTTCGAATTTTGAATTAATGCAGTTATTCAACAGGATAACATAGGTTTTTGTGACAAATAATGCATCAAACCTTTGTAGTATATTAAAGAATTACTGAAGAATATCTTCCGCTGGACATAACATAATTTAATAATAAATAATTGTCTAAAACAGACAGCAGCAGAATTGCATCCGATCCAGTTTGCGTCATGATTCAAAACTGCAAAGACCTAGACATGTTTTTTAAAAAAGCAGGTTTAACTTTAAAATTGAAGAAATCTATAGAACAAGCCATTCTAGATGGAATATTAATTACGTTAACATCCATACTATTAGTTTTCCATTCAATTGAGGAATTATTATTACAGAAACAAGAACTCTAGAAAATTCAATATGTATTATAGACCTAATATTGTTATATGTAATTAATTTACAAGAGTCATTTAATAGAGCCACCTTAGAACTAGGTTTTGATCAAATTCTCATAATAGTTTTAATTTTATCCTGGTTTAAAAATCTATCTGCTTACTTAATAATACATCCCAATGAAAACGTAAATATTAAAAATTTAAAATTTTATATAAGTAAAGGTTTGAAAGGAAAGTATGCAATCAAATCTATTCATAAAACAGGTACATGTTTATATCCTGCCCTGAAAAAATATTTTAAATGAACAAGAATAGAGGAAATACCTTCAACGTCCAAATTACCAACATCTACCTGACAGGATTTTCGATTCGCAGATAAACGAACTGCATTCATCAGTTTTAATATTGAGAATGAATTTGACACATATATTAATTCGTCATGAATATGTTACACCAAATTTTGATGTATTAGATTTTCGGGAAAAATTTAAAGTATTTCCCTCGGTTATATAAACTTGATAAACAGTATGTACTAGCCAATCTGCTACTATTACGCCCAGTAAAAGGACATTTTCTATTGCTAGATGAACATTAGAAAAACGTCGGAGTTAATCGAGCCCACCCAATAATGTTCATAAAATTTTATTTTTTATGTTCAATAAGTAGTAAGGGATTATAAATGTGCTTATATAGGATATTTGTTTGAATTTTATATATTCAAAACTCTTACAATATATATTATTTGCAATATTTTTCAAAAATGAAGAAAACCTAAAAATGCATCTAATATGAATTGCAAATGTATAAAACCATTCTGCAGTAAAAAAATAAAGAATAGGAATACCTTCCATACCTATTTAAGAATTAATTAAACCTGACGTTGACTTTTATACAAATATACTGCTATCAATTCTCCAACTGTTATTTATCGATATTATAGGTTTTAATTTTTTTTAAATATTAATTATATAGCAATGTTTTGTTGCAATATATACATACTTTGTGTTGCTATTTTTGTTTTATATATTTTGCATTTTTTATTGTGTCAATAAATATTATTTGACGGCGAACACGCTGCTGTAATATTTAAATAAACAGATAACAACGGTGCACATACATACCAGCTGACCGTGCACGTTCAATACATCATACGTTGTGACTGGGCAAATGGAAGTCGAGCCGAGCTCGACATGTCGGGCCGGCTCGGCAAGTCGGGCCGAGCTCGACATGTCGGGCCGGCTCGGCAAGTCGGGCCGAGCTTGACATGTCGAGCCGGGTCGGACTGTCGGGCCGACCCGAGCCGGGCCGGGCCGACGGTTATGCCGAGCCGGGCCGGGCCGGGCTGACTGTTATGCCGAGCCGGGCCGGGCCGGGCTGACTGTTATGCCGAGCCGGGCCGGGCCGGGCCGTAATAATGCCAAAAATGCCCACCTCTAATTCTTGGCTGTAGGTTAATATAGTTTCCGTGGTCTTATCTATTCAGTCTTCAAAAACATATTTCTATAGAAATAATATCACTCTATTTATAATTTTAGGAAAATCTGGTATTTAAGTTTCTTCTGTGCTTTACCAATATTGATTGCTCTATTAGAAAGTATAATGCATCAGTTTGTTTATGGTTTTCTTTATTTCGAAGAAGTTTCCATATATACAATTACAAACGTTAGATATTCATTACCATATATTATAAATGCCGTGGTACAAACGCGTTACAACAGTTTTGCATTGCTTCTTGCAAACAGGTACGCAGCAGTAAATCTTTATTTGGAAGCTGCGTTTGAGATCAAGAAGGCGGATAAGAATGGTAAGTTTCTATGTGAACTATTACTACCTGTTATCTTGTAATGTTGCTTATTTCAATATCACGTGATTTGGAAAGAGGTTGGCGTAAATGAATATACGTTGTGGCTAAATGTCCGTCGGAGGTCTTGCCTATATAAACTGAGACTTCCGCCGGCTAACGGAATCTTTACGATTGTAATAATGTACCCGCAGACAAAGGCAGTGTTTTGTGCTCGGCGGAATGGCAGTATTTGTTTTCTGGATTTTCACCGGTCGGCGAAATGTTAGTATATACTACATGAAATTCCGCCGTTATCATAAATGTCATGACCAGTATCTAGTTTTATTTATTAATGTGCGTGTGAACCTGCTTATTTATTAAAATCGGCAAATACAGATGACATTGTATTATTATGAGTAATTCATTCTTGTATGTTTTAATTGTATTTGAAATATTATCGCTACATTTTTAATTCAATTAAAATAAGGTGGGTAATAATTAGAAAGCAATGCATGTATTAAAATCAGCAAATAAACACTGACAAAAAATTCTGTTTTAAATTATTTTGTGAGTAATATACAACTATGGAATATGTTTTCTTTATATTTGAAGTATTATTTATAATATAATTGATTGAGGTCTCGCTAGGCACTTGGTGAAACATATTAAAAAATAAAGGTAAAAAAACTTTACACTTGGTTATTTGTTGTTCTCAACTGAGAATGAACTGAGAAGTTCGAAACAATTGTCAAAGCGTATTTTGTAAATACAATTTTAGTGAAACAAATAACCAAGTGTGAACTTTTTTTACCTTTATTATTATTATAACTTCAACTTAATATGTCTTTGTTCCTGGCCGTATAATTTAACAAATTATAATTCATTCTTGGGACTAGCGGCCAAATTTTAAGGAAAGAAAAACCAAATTAACGTTTCGACATCTTTTTATTTTTCGATGTCTTCTTCAGAACAAAAAACTATCAGAAGAAAAACAAAGTTAGCATTATTAATACACCTACATATACATAGTTGTTTTTTGTTGATGAACATAAAACAAATTTATGAAACAATAATAAATATAAATTTTTTTGGTATATATACAGTTAAACAGTTTGTGATTAAGACAATTCAATGTGTGTACTTACATTAAAATTAAATTAGTTATATAATACCCATATTGGGATTTTTTAATATTTGTCCGTCTACGACTACATTTTGTCAGTTTTGTTTAAAATAATGTAACGATAATTATTTGTCACTATTGTATTGGTATTTCAATACTAGTCAAATACATACTGATACATGGTTTTACTTCGACAAGGTGTACACATTCCAGATACAAACAAAAACATAGGAAAAAACTCTTTTTTAATACATTGCATGCAGGTGTTCGTTTTGTATCAATAAAGCCAGCGAATATATGTTCTATTCTTTTGTATCGGTATATTGATTTACATTATAATATATTAAAATAAATTTCAGACAGCCCGCTAATTTCTGTTCTATCGTTGACTGCATTATTATCTTTTTTTATCTGTATCATCTCTAGTACGTTTCTAGCTGTGGAGTTTTGTTCTTTGTTAAGGATACTTACGTTATTGAAGTCAAAAATATGTCCAGTAGCATTACAGTGTTTTTTTAATGAAGTTATGTTTTGGCAATATTTGTGGCCTTTCATTCTTTCAGCTAGATGTTGTTTTGTTTGCCCTATATAACTTTTTTCACAATTCCCACATGGGATTTTATATACAACATGGGTTTGTTTTTGAAGAGGCACATCATTTTTAATTTTTGTATATAGATGTTTTAAATTGTTATGGTTTTTATGTGCAACAAAGAACAAAACTCCACAGCTAGAAACGTACTAGAGATGATACAGATAAAAAAAGATAATAATGCAGTCAACGATAGAACAGAAATTAGCGGGCTGTCTGAAATTTATTTTAATATATTATAATGTAAATCAATATACCGATACAAAAGAATAGAACATATATTCGCTGGCTTTATTGATACAAAACGAACACCTGCATGCAATGTATTAAAAAAGAGTTTTTTCCTATGTTTTTGTAAGTATCTGGAATGTGTACACCTTGTCGAAGTAAAACCATGTATCAGTATGTATTTGACTAGTATTGAAATACCAATACAATAGTGACAAATAATTATCGTTACATTATTTTAAACAAAACTGACAAAATGTAGTCGTAGACGGACAAATATTAAAAAATCCCAATATGGGTATTATATAACTAATTTAATTTTAATGTAAGTACACACATTGAATTGTCTTAATCACAAACTGTTTAACTGTATATATACCAAAAAAATTTATATTTATTATTGTTTCATAAATTTGTTTTATGTTCATCAACAAAAAACAACTATGTATATGTAGGTGTATTAATAATGCTAACTTTGTTTTTCTTCTGATAGTTTTTTGTTCTGAAGAAGACATCGAAAAATAAAAAGATGTCGAAACGTTAATTTGGTTTTTCTTTCCTTAAAATTTGGCCGCTAGTCCCAAGAATGAATTATAATTTGTTTATTATTATTTATGTGTCAAACTGTGAAAATAAGTGTTGTAATTAGTAGAAAATGTATTTATTACGATATACTTATAAAAATTGTACTTTTTCTTATTATACCAGTAACTGAATTTTAAGAAATACGTTTTTTTAAATTATTCATTTTATTTTTGATTATCAAATTAAGTGCTGCTGTAGTTAATACGAAATATCTTTTTAAATATAACTTGGAAAAAGAAAATATTCAATATTTAGTAAGTTTTAAGTAGTATTTATTGTTTGTGAAGTAATAAAACGAATGTTTCTTAATACAACAGTAGGTAATACAAAAACTGTGCTACTTATAATTATAATGTAAAATATTTACAAACAAGTTTTCTATAGCATTTCATTACTTTTTGGAAGCATGAAGAAAGAATAAGTTGTTAAAACTTTCTTATACGCTTGCCAGTATTGATTTTTTTTTTATATAAAAATTGTCAGATATTAAGTTTTAAATAGTTAAATTTTTTAATACATATGTGAGTAAAGTGTTACTATTAACTTAAATTAAAAGACGTACATTGATATACAATGATGTATTAAAGTTAGAGAAAATTCATTTTTGTGATCGACCAATAAAATTTACTATTTCTGAAGTTTACTTTGAGGTTATATTGACATCAAAATTTACCAAATTTTGTGAATGTAAATTAAGAACTTTTTGATAAAAAAAAAGTATTCTGTGAGTATAATGAAATAAAACTACATTTTGAATACACCATTTCATTTAAAGAGTAGTAAAAATAAAAAATCACACTCTCCGTACTTTTATTCTGTGTAATTATTTGTTAATACTGAAGACGTAAAGAATGGTCTTAAACCCGACTTTAATTTACATTAATGTCGTACTGCTACCTTCTTGTCATAAAATATTAATATGATATACATGGCCATATAACCGCTCGGAACAAAATACAAGAAAGCAGAAAGTATGACGCCACCACGATAACTAACCTTCTTTTAAAAATTAACAGAGACTAAATCAAATTGTTCAAGAGACGCTTGTCTATAAACACCACTTCCAACTTATACAACACTTATGGTCTTACCTTTCACTCTTCCCAAGGATCGGTGTCAAATATGACAGACTGTAGTACCTCCAGCAGCAGTCGGGAAGCGCAGATTCGAAACACTGAACAACTCGAAAGTCATAAGATGTCAGGGCACCAGTCCGTAGTATTATACTGTCTACCAACCTGATACTTTAAACTCCGGAGAAAGTTCAATATTTAAACCCCAGGTAAAATGATTGGCAAAACCAAACACACACACATTCAAATTTAATACCAGATTTTATTAAACGTTTGAAAATTTAAAAGGAAAGAGTCACCAAAATTTATTAACTAGCTACAAAAATTACCAAGTCGTTACCAAAGTTTATTACATAACAAAATAAACATGAGATTAGTTACCAAAGTCTATCAATGACTTCTTAAACTCCCACACAGATAGGGCACTTAATTTAAAGAAGCATCAAATAAAACATTGCGCTTGATTGACAATAAATCTAAATACAAATGAGGTATAAGCAGTCCTAGTCAAATTCAAAATTAAAAAAAAAACAATTAAATTAAATTATAAGATGAGATACAACATCTTGACTTAATTAAACAGGAAAAAATAATGTTAATTGAGGTTAAAAAATGTGAAAAATACTAATATTGCTAAACCTATAGTTGTCGAGCAGCTTGGTCGCTAAATTGCAAAACCAAAGTCATTAAAATATGAAACACACTATATACCAAGGGCAATACGCCAAGCTGTGTGACAATTATACACTATATTCTAGATGGACTTGAATGTAGCTTAGCTATCTTCGACTTACAAGAACATATAACCTTAATTAATACACCAAGGTTTTAAAAGTGTTCAAAATTTAAAGCTTTTGGCCGATAATATAATTCAAAAATTATTAATTACACAATATATAATTTACTAATAAAATACTAAGTGCGGTAAGTCAAGTAGTCCACTGATTCAAAATGAATTAACTTAACTGGAAAGATTTGACAGTACAAGGCAAAATTACTCGTAATCCCCGCTAGGAGATTTAAATTATCACAAAAATTCAACGTTAGGTAACTAAATTGAAATAGAATAGAGGCCTAAGTGCCCCAAAATTATAAATGTGAAATAACGATAACTAAAATTATGATTTGACATAAAAACAGTAACTAACACTCTGCTGTGCTCCGGATAACTATTTCTAGCACAACAGGCGACTGTGCTCAATTAAATGAATTGGCAGTATTCTATGCACATGAAGTACATTTAGATAACATTAAAATTAGTTTACAAATACCTGCATTTGTTTACACAGTACAACAATTAGACTCGACACAAGGTTTCCACTAGGTACAAACTTCAAAGAAGATTCCCACGATGTTCAGGACTGCAGAACAGGTACGGAAGGCAGTCGTTAAGAATCCTCACGATAGATATAGCATAGCATAGGAGCGAAAAAACCTTCCCTAAAAAGAAGCACGTGTCTTCAAAAATCAAAATGGCTGCTGTTGCGGTGCTAATTATCATACATGAAACGCAAACTAAAAATCGGAACGGGAAAACACAGCAAATTAGACTTAATGAAGCAACCGATAAAAGATACTTACAGTAGCAAATGATCCTTAAGCCAGAAGAAATTACATCCTCATTACGAGCTTCAATCATCGACAAAAAAATCAAAAATTAAACTTGGCAAGTTCAAATAAAATCCACAATGTTCGTGATTTAACTACGATAGAACCAATACCAGAATTTAACTTGCACAAGCTGGCTGCGAAACTTTATTACTACTCTTGCGTCGCAAAGAAGATCCAAATCGAAAAAGGAAGACGTAGTACGAAAATTTTCATTCCAGAACATTTCGATAGGAAGATGTTAAAGGCGCCCTCTGATGGATAAACTAATGGCGGACAAATTACTAACACATATTTGGCTTACTAACGATAATCTCAAGCGGAGTCATTTTATTAACAATTATAAAACCTCAAACAATGCTCAAAATAACCAACAAGAAAATAAACAAGAGAGTTTCCGATAAATATTTAAATATTTTAAACTATACGCACGCGCCATCTATAGCTGTTAAACAGGAGCTACAGCGGCTGGTAAGAAAACGAACTCTTCGCAAGTTCGGCACTTACCTTACTACCCTATAGATGTCGGTAATATAACCAATCAAAATAACTGGTTAAAGCAATATTACTACATCGATAAGTACAAGAAAATCAATACAGGCATTCCACCAAATGTAATTAAATATAGAAAGCAAAATTAATATTCTCTAAATAAAGAAATAAACAAAAACAGGAATTGTTTCCACGAAACTGAAAATAGTAATTCTACAATTAAACAGTACCAAAGGGTAATTAACAATACTAAATTTTACGTGAACGAGATATAAGTATACAGAGATGTTCAAAATAATATGTACATAAAGATATGCATTAGGAAGGAAAATTAAATTGTAACAGTACTTTGCAATTAACTTGTTTCAAATTATATCAGAACTTAACACAAATTAACTCGTCACTTATCCAAATTTGAACATACACAAAAACAACAAAAAGAAAGTCACAAATGTTACAGGCAATTAATAAAAGGTAGATATTTATTTTTATATTTACTGTTTTTTCTTATAATCGGTATAACATTGATTACAAAATTTAAATCAGTACACATTTTTAAAATCAGTATATCTAGCCAATTTATTATGTCATATATTCTAAATTCTCTGTTTATGTATTTATCTTACAAATTTAATCAGACGTAACAGTTAATATAAACCGAGATATAAACTAATACATCGTTAACTAGAAACTAAAATATACTCAAAATTTCAACACATTCTTATACATTTACATGACATATTATGAAATATGTCGTTCTCTGTCATAAGCAAAGAAGAATATATAAAGTAATAAAACTATTGGTAATATGAAACATTTTTAGTATACAGTAAAAAAATAAATATTAATTTGATATGTTGTGCTATTTCCATCGCACAAACAACATATCACATTATACTATAGAGGAAACGCGTTACATTCAATTGTACGTGATACTAGATCCATGACGTCTCGTCTTGTTTATGTTGCCGGATCTATTTTTATTTCTGTCAGTTACATTTGATATATTCAAAGAAAAAATTTATTCACAATATAATAACTATAACGTAATATATTTAGTAATTGAAATGCTCTAAGACTTCAGCCTTTCTCAACTTATTTATTATATTGATTTAGATTGTTGAAAAACCATAAATGTTTCATAACGTATTCATAATAAAATTTAAAATAACCAATACTAACGCTATTTTCATTAATCAGATGATTATAGGAAAGTTTGTAAAAAGCCTCGACTATTTACAGAAACCTTTCGGCATTACATTGAAAGGGCGCAAACAGATAATAAACAGAATGTACACTTCTAAGAAGAATTGGTTTTATATAATTTATATCAAAGTAAAAATAAACACGCAAATTTGACAGGCAAAATATACACAACACACGCCTTTTGACAGATAAGTTTCATCTGACAACACCGAATTGAACTATTAGTCGATTAAAAATATCTAAGAGAGAAAATTGCCATGAATGCGTATATTACGATCAATTTATACATTTTCTATATAAACTAATGAAATAAAAGTCCTCAAATATAATTTAACAAAATAATTTTTTTAGTTTCAGTAATACACTTATGACAACATGTAATGATATCAATGACGTGCAATTGAATATAGAGCGTCTCCTCTATACATCATTAATAATTACATGTCATGAATAAATACTAAACTAACTCTAATAGACAATTAGATCATTAACGTCTAAAGTACACCCACAGTGCTATATTGTATAATAACTGCATACCTATGCCCAAAATATTTTACTTCTGTAAAAAAGACAACTTAAGTCCTTTTTATTTCAAGTTATTACTCTCCAATTTTACAAATGAATTATAGTAATATATAAAAAAATTATCAGAACAGAATAGTAGACTTTACAGACATTCTTGTTCATTATTACTGTTTCTACTGTCTTCAGATTCTGAATGTTTATAATATAATAAATGGATTACTTATTTTCTGCCAAGCAACAATTCTCGGTCCCATCATTTTCTTATTTCACTGTGAGAGTATTCGCCTAAATTTCAGGTGTCATCATTTCTAGGGTCTGATTCCTATAAGCAAGTTGTTGCTAATTATTTTCCATAACACTTTGTTTAAGGTACTAAAGGGTTAACTGATTTGTTACATAAATATCTTCTAATCAGCAACGGTACTGGATGCGAGAACCGAGTGATTGGCCCAGTAGCACAGTCTGCATCCAATATCTCAGGGTCGTTTAATATTTATGATTGTAATGAATTTATATACTAATAATTGAACAAAGAGTGAATGAATGCGCATATTTAATTTAATGACAAAACTCACCTCCCTTAATCTTATGCCTCACAATCCCCAATCTTGTAATTATTTATAAAGTTATTACTGGACGCCATTCACTTTGATTGATATGATCTTAATTTTATTATCACTAGAATTAGCATATCGTGGCTCTAGATATGTTAGTGAAAGAAAGTAAGAAACATTCACTGAGCTTATTGCGTTACCTCAAAGAACGAGGGATAATCAATTCAGAAGTGTCGTAAACTTAACAATATTTATTACATGACATAATTGAAAACAAGGTACAATAAACATTTAACACTAATAAACAGAGGTTTCATTTCCACATTTTACATCAGATCACACAATTCTTAACTTGATAATCTGGCCAGACAGATAAATTATTGTTACACAAAGATTAACACAAATAACATATTACAATATCTTCGTAAAACAAATACAAATGGTAAACTAAAATCGGATATTAAATTTTGAACAAAATGCAACAACTAATGTATGTATTAATTTGACAAAGTGAATAATTCGTATTGGAACTTTTAAAAGATTAACTTAAAGTTACGATATTATAGGCAATAGTACAAAGATTCTAACAATGAACTCGAAATTTCAGATTAATACCATTATTTACAGTAGTGTAATGATTCAAATAACAACGTGAACAGAAAGATATAGATTAATCCTCAAAACTATTTTAACGTTATCCGACGGACTATATAATACAGTTTTATTGTTACAAAACCTGAAGGAATAGCCTTAGATTTTATTCTAGCGACGGTACAATAATTTTCAAGCGCTCTGAGACATAATTAATGCTTTAATTACCTTGAAGTGTGCGGAAACGCTAATAATCGTGATTGGCGGGTATGCGGCGGGTCGATGACTTTTCCCGAAGACGAGATGAGATTTCTTCGGTAGTTTGACAGGAAACGGAATCCGACGGCAACGGGTCAGTATCAAGATTGCTTTAAATTCCCATAAGGTGAATTATCGTGATCTGCCGAATCTTCTCTTTGACTGGACTAATGATAATTTGATAATTTTAAGAACCACTAGGCACGTTAAATCGTCACTTGACTAGCTTTTGACACTGGTATATTACGTACACTGTGGTAACAATCTTAATATTTTAAATTGCTACTGGACTACGTATCAAACATTTGATAGTCACCGACCGCCAATAGTCTACACTTGAAATTACTTAGTTGATTGTTACTTGTTGTTAACAAAATATTAATAATTATAATTTTTAAGCGTTCTTGCCTTTTTATTCGTACCTTCAGAGAGGGGTGAAAACACGCCCGTTTCCGGATTCTAGAAGGTTCTCGACTTCTCCAAGAAGGAATTTTTGCGCACGGCACATATGATGTAGTAGAGTCAATTGCTCGGTTCCCAGGGTATTGCTAAATAAAGGGCTATTGATAACACGAGCATATTTGCGGCACCAAAATCGAGTTTTCTTCGTGTCATACAAAGGAGTATTTGAGAAAATTGTCGTACGTGATTATAATATTTGCTTTATAAGAAGAATTTTACTTTAGATTATAAACGTTGTTATTCAGATGTTATTTTTAAGAAATAAGTATTTGAAAATAAAATATAACGAATGATCTCATTGAAAAATTAACAAGCTTGGCTGTGGTATTTATGACATATGTATATTTTTTTAAACTTTGAATATATTTTACTTATCAAGACTAATAATTGTGTACAGTAGAAGCCAAAAGAATGATATTATAATTAATTTGGAATTCTTAAGTAATTTAATAATTGCTAGTTTAAGTAAACAGATATTATTAAATATTTTGAAATGAAATTAGTCAGAAGTGCCAAAAGCACGCAACAAAGTTACCGCTTTTATACAGATCGTATATATTATAGCGTACTGTTGCTTTTATTGCAGGAGCAAACACATACAGGATTTTTCTCAAAACGTTTTTTTACGACTTCGGTGAGCATAATTTTGTTTATGTGTCTTAAATATACTGCTCACAGATTCAACGGAAATATTTAAAACTTGTGCTATTCTCTAAAATGATAATATTAATATTTATTTGATGTCATTACAACAAATATGTATACATACCTTTTGCTCACTTGTCAACGGTAATGGAAGACCACTGTTATTCAGTTTACGTTCGAAATATGTATATACCATGTGCTTGCAGGCGACCTGCGTATAGGGCTTACTGTAAGATAAAACGACGACACCGAGAGTTTGTATGAGTTAGTACGAGAAAGCAATATACAAACTGCAGTACAGCTGCTATCTATCCTCGTTGCCCTGCTTAAACGGAGAGTCAGCCTAGCCCGTTCTAGCCTCAGCGTAAATCTACTAGAATCCCCTGTTTTCCAATACTACACTCGACTAAGGAGCAGTTTGTATATTGCTTTTTCGTACTAACTCATACAAACTCTCGGTGTCGTCGTTTTATCTCACAGTAAGCCCTATACGCAGGTCGTCGGCAAGCACACTGTATAAGAGCTCCTTTGACTGACTACTGAACGGCTTAAACATCGTTTAATGATAATACTTCAATATATACTACAGTGAAATAACAAACATAAACAACAGCAACTACAACCTATAATCCTGTCAAACAATGCTGTCAAATGACTGCAAATGACTCAAAATTCTAAATCACTAGCGAAGTGTTAACGACTTCCATGTAAGCCAACATCCGATGTTAATATTTCTTGTAAAACTGGCTAAAATAACGCTAACATTATAATTTTTAATTAATATTTGCATGACTCGAAATCACTTATTTATCCTAGGGTGGCAAATAGATCACTTACCACCCGATGTCAATAGCAACTACGTCTTTTGCGGCAAAATCAACTTACTTGCTTGAAAACAGTTTAAAATAGCCTACTTACCATAGTGGGAGCAAATAAATTTAATTTAAAACAACTTTTGTATAACAAATTCGAAACGCACGTACGTATAAGATAGTCGTGTGGTGCCCAGAGTTCATTTTATAGTTAATAGTGTTTAAGTTTTAACAATTTGTATTTCTCAAAATATCTTGAATGTTTGCAATATTCTCTATTTTAAGAAGAGAAAGGGAAAGATAGCAAACTCGAGATCTTGAACGCTTTTAATGTTACATAAATACTCACATTATTATTGTTATTGATGAATATAATTCGATCGAATTATTTATTTGCTTTTAATCTTTATATACCAATAAATTATAGCCCGTCTGTATAGAAAATATTATATTTCTAACTTAATTACCTAAGCAACAATAATCAATAATATACGAGTATATTAATACTATTTTCATTTGTCATCCAATTGCTTTGGTGTTTTGAAGTGTTTCCATCATGTACGGTGACTTTTTCATGAAATATGCGCCGAAATTAGGGGATGTCTTCGATTCGGTCGATCCTTTTCGTTACATTTGCCGTATATTGTCACTTTCTAACTTTAAAATCTCCCAGAAGAATACGGGTAGATTTTATGAGATAACAGGTGGGGTAATGGCTGTACACATTCTGCAGTTTTCTCTGATCGGGGCAGTGTTGGTATACAATGTTTTCCATTACAATCACATGTTTGAAATATTCAATAGAATGGTCGATTTTATTGGATTCTGTGAGTATTGTACAACAAATTCTATCGCCTTTGTATGTATATCTATCGACGCCATACTTTCAAAAAAGATAGCTTCCATTTTGAATGACATTTCGCGAGTAGATAGTGATCTTCAGGGAAATGGAATTCGCGTTCAGCATTGGTAAGTGTTCGTGTCTATACTCAGTTTTTTAATTCCGCGAACCACCAAATAGAGCCATATGATGACATTTATTTTTGACAAATTTATGATATAGGTTATGCACATTATGTTCAGTGTATACGCACTGATATGCACGCAACTGTTCAATATTTTTACATCAAGATTTATGTATTCAAATATTTTTAGTATATTTCTGCAATTACTTTGGAATATTTATATTAAAATATGGCAACAATATTTGCATTTTGGTCAAGGAAGGTAGTTAGTTATGTACACGATATCTAAAAATAACCCTAGTAGCACACAATATCGGGCCAACGTTGGCTGCTGGTCGTTTATTTGTTGGCGTGCCTCGGCGGCTGATATCAATCCGATGTGAAGGTGTTAACATTTTACAACGTTGTATAAATATCATTGCATGATATTGGCCCAACATTTTGCACAGAAATTTTTCCGATTTGAGCATAAATCGGCTCAAGGTCGGCAGCTGACACTGAGCCGATTTAAAGCAAAATCGGCTGATGATCGTATGGGAATATTGGCTATTGATCTGCGTACGACATCGTATTGCTGTCACGATGCGATATGTATATGATATTAATTACCTACACATATATGATGTTACGAAGTGATATAAATACAATAATATATACCGCCACTTTGCCAACATTAAATTTTTAGTGAATTTTCATTATACCGAGTGTTCCTTTTTACTTGAAGACACTTAAATAAATAGTTTATTAATAACGCAATAAGTAAAAACATTTTTACTACTGATAGAGGTCATTACGATTAATATTTTTGTTGGAACGAATTTTTAAATCCGGCCTACTATGATAAAAAACTCTAGTGCAAGTAGTCATATAGCAACGATGAAAATAATATAAAACAAATTTAAGAAAGTTGTTGCTAATCACTAAAAGCCTCCAAATACAAAGTTTCGCTGAAAATTTTTCCTACATTTTTGTCTATAAGCTAATAAAAAAATTCTTATCACACGAATTGAAACAATTGAAATTAGATTGAACATTGAATTACAATTTTGAAACATTCATTAAATTGGATATTTTTCAACTAAGTAACTTCAAACACTAGTTTTTATTTTAATCATAGTTGGTCAGAATTTAATTCTCAAAAAATCATTTTCCTATAAGAATATTTATTGTAATGGCCTCTATTACTGGTAAGAGTTTAACACATATGGCGTTATTAATAAATAATTTATTGTTTGTATTTATGTAAAGTCAACACATTGTATATTCACATTCAAGGAAGTCAACTATGGTGTAATTTTATGAGCTATTCTATGCTAGCATATTATGACATTCTACCCTGAAATGGCTACACCATAGTTAACTTCCAATTTAATATGAATACATGCAAAACTTGAATACAAAAAAAATACTACTACAAAATAAAAAATTTTTTTGTACAAAACTTATTCAAAATCCTATTCTAAGTACATACTTTCATTCTCTTAATAAATCGCTATAGAATGCATACTTTGCAAGATAATCGAAAAAAAGTGCTACTCGCTAAGAATAAAACTGCTACTTCCGGTCCAAATTTTGAAATTTCATTTATACAAAAAATATTACAAATCCAACTCTAAATACTTTTGTACTCTTAAGAAATATATATAGAACGCAAAATTTACGACATATTTGCAAAAAATCGTTATTCGGTAAGAGTAAAAGTGATACTTCCGGTTCGAATTTTGAAATTTTTTTTATACAAAAGGTATGGGAAATTAAGTTCTAAATACTTTTATATTCGTAGCGTACCTGTCTAAAAAGCAAGACTTGCAAAATAATTGCAAAAAGCTGATTTTCGATAAGAGTAAAAGACCTACTTCCGGTAGTAATATCGAAAAACTTTTTAAATAAAATGGTTTTCAATTTTAATTTTAAGTACATATGAATTCTTTATAAATTTGTTTAAACTTAGTAGTTGACGAAATATTTTTTCAAAATTCGATTTTTTCACTGAAGTAAAGTACTACTTCCGGTCTACCGATTTTACTGAAAAACTAATCAGATCTCAAGAGACAGATTGTACACGTAAATACAAAATTTGGAATTGATATCTACAGCGGTTTGATCGCTATCGTGGTCACACACCAACAGACAGACAGACACACACACACAGCCACACAGACATTTTTTAAAAACCACTTTTTTGGTATCAGGGGACTTCAAAACATGGACATCTGCAAAAATCTCGAGGTCGAAAATTTTCGTCATCACAATACTTCCATATACTGCGTATAAGAAAGTAAAATGTATGTTTTGAATGAACTGACGTCGTACACAGATAGATAATGAATGTGAATTAAATGAAGACAAAATAAATATTTTCACAAATTTAATTTCTTTATGAAATAACGCCAGGATTATACATATATTTATAAATATAAAATAAATAAATAATTGGAAATATAAATCATAATTTATTATAAAAAAAATGCCAGAATTCTAAAAAAACTAGTAAATATTATGGAGAAAATTAAAAAGATGGTGGAAGATATACGATCTGTTAAATTAGTATAGTTGATAAGAAATTTGATGAGTATATGATTGCATTTTCAGATTTGACATTTATTGTCAACTTTTAAAGATATTTAAAAGAAGAATGAAAATTGCCGAAATTTTTAGTTATCTACATCTTAGTAACCATTGAAAGTACAACAAAACTAAAATAGATATATGATAATAATTTTTACGTAGAATTTAATAATCTTAGTTAAAAATTTATGGCACACTTAATTATCAAGATATAACAAACTAACATCTTTAAAGTATAACTATAGGAAACTCTATATCTATGAAATCAGAAAAAAGAAAGTATTTTTAAGTATCTTACTTATAACACATTTCTCAAAATTGTATGTTTTAAAGGAGGTTACATATTTTTGAAGTTGAATACATAATCTTTTTGACAGACTCTCTATATAATATATCAGATTTACTTTCACTCTGACAATTAAGGTTAAATACGATATTATTACACTTATAATAAAATTCTTACAGACACTCTCAAATAAAATTATTATACCGATAGAACCACCGGCCATCTGCCTATAGGGAATTGTATGCAGTACACATTTATATGTACATATATGTATCTAGTCCTACCGTTTATCAGAAGCGTTGTCTATGCCGACGCTAGGGATCGACAGTCAACCGCGTCAGTCGTGTCTTGACTGCGGTGGAGTAACTGGAGTATACTCATAGTTGGTCGAACTTGCAAAAATACGCAAATTCTTGCTGTCTGCATCTTTAGGGTTTAGAATTATTTAGAGCTCAGTATTTTTTTCTGTTTTTTTACCGATATTCATTTACGTATTTACTATGCCGTTAGTTTATAGTAAAGAAGAAAAAATAAATATTATTAAATGGTATTACTCATCTCAAGGAGGTACGCATGAAGTGATTGGTCGTTTTGTTTTTTCGTTTCCTGATCGTCCAGTTCCCTGCCGTCGGACGATACTAGATATCATACATCGTTTTGAAAAGTCGGGCTGCATTAATGGATGTTCGAAATGCTATCAGAGTAATTTCCATCCTATTTCGGAGGAAAGAATAGAGAAGGAAGTCAGTGTATGCGCCTTTGTAGAATCAAGTGAGCCCTGCTCTAGCCGCCAAATTTCTGAACAATTAGGTATTCCAAAAACCACAGTTAGGCGTATATTACACAAAAAGAAATATAAGTGTTATAAGGTTAGAAAAAATCAAGAAATATTCCCAGATGACCAGTTTAGACGTCTCGAATTTTGTGAGGCTATTAGAGAAAAATGTGATAATGATGATAATTTTACACGAAATATTTTGTTCACTGACGAATCAACATTTTCCCTTCACAAACGCCATAATCCATCTGCCGTTCGCTACTGGTCTCAGAAAAACAAACATTTGAGCAGGGATGTCAACACTCAATATCCACAGAAAGTAAATGTCTGGGCAGGAATCTTAGGGGATCACATCATAGGGCCATTTTTCCTAAACGGAACATTAAATGCGCAGTCATATTTACAATTACTGCAAAATCATATTGTTCCTGCAGTGCGTGACCTTGCTGTAAACTTTAATGATATTTGGTTTCAGCAAGATGGCTGCCCAGCTCATAATGCCAGAATAGTACAAGAATGTCTTTCATTGCATTTTCCACATACCATTAGCACTAGAGGTAATATTTCTTGGCCGCCTAGATCCCCTGACTTAACGCCATGTGATTTTTTCCTTTGGGGATATTTGAATGAAACCATTTATGTACACCAGAATGAAAGACCCCGCACATTAGATGATTTACGAATGCGAATTACACAACTCTGTAATAGTATTTCACCTGTAACTCTCTCTAATGTACGTAGAGAATTTTACAACAGACTGGGCTACTGTGAGGCAAACAATGGAGGCTTGTTTGAAAGAGATATTTATTAGCCTCTAGAATTCTATTTTATTTTCTCTAGATTTTTTTTTGTTTGACATCAATTATTACTTTTTGAACGTTTTTTAATTTCTCCATGTTGCTTCCTTTTTAGAATTATTTTTCTTATTTTCTCTTGGTTTAGTAATTTGCAATTTAATTTTATTTAACTAGGTACATTCAGAATCACTAGTTACTACTTCTTTGGAATCTCAAACCTTCGTTTTCATTACAAATCTACTACTAATATTTCTACAACACGAAACATTATGCCGATGATTGATTCTTACAAATATCTACGAAATGAAATGGCAATATCTGTGTCATATTTAAAGATTAAATATGCTTTATCGACGGATGTGTATTTATTTCTTTTTACGCCACAAATTATTATTGCCGGTACGTAGATATATACGTAGGCGTATATAAATGTGTACTGCATACAATTCCCTATAGGCAGATGGCCGGTGGTTCTATCTGTATATCTGTGTTGCTACCAGTCTGTAAAAGTTGGGATATTCCATTAGCAGTGCAGTTAAATTGTGTTGTATCCAGCTTTTTCGGTATCCGGTCAATCCTACCGCCTTCTCCATCACTTCCTGTAGCAAGCCATCAGCCAATACATTTATCGTTATCCATATCAGTAGCGTTTTCAAAACGACGGCGTACTGCATCTGCGAGCAAACGAAACATATTTATTAATATGATGGTAGATATAAAATAGATATACAGGGTGAATCAATAGTCGTTTCTTCGATTGCTTTTTTGTGTTTTTAGTAAAAGAAAAAACAATTAGTGGAGGATTCATGGTTGCTTGGAGTGCATATTCTAAAAAAGAATGTATATTACAGAAAAAAATTAATGACAGATAGATACTCGTAAATATCATCAATATAAATAATTACAAATTATATAAAACCGAGATCTTAATAAAGCATTAATTTTCGCCCTTGAAAACTAAAATAAATTCGGAAGGCCCCAAACATTTGTAGAACAGCAAAAAGATTTCTTTGTAATGTTGACACATCAATGTTATCCTGCGATAAATCATAAGTGAAGAATATTTGAAATATATTTACTTTTATATGCCACATGTTTTTTTTTTTTACGAAGCAGTTAAGTATATTTACTCAAACTTAGGTATTATAAAAATTGAATATAATCCCTCTTTATTTGGTGTTAGAACTTACTTGATACCTTCCATTTAGCTGGTCTTACGACCCGACAAAACTTTTTGCTGCGAGTATACATTAACATCAACCCAAACTTTTGATTGTGAGCGCCCTTTATTTAACGACGTTTCATCTAAGTATATCTTTTTTCTTGGGCTCTATATGATCTAATAGTGTAACGAACTTGAGTCGTTAAGACGGAGAAAATGCCCAATTTATGTTTAATTAATTGCAAATGTAGAACATTTTTATTATTTAGTGAGACATTTTCTCGTCCGTTACATGTTTCATTCATTAATTGTTTATGTTCATTTATTCATTAGTGAATGTGATACCGCTAATTTCTAATTGACTTTATTCTTCCTGATTTTAAAAGAATCTGTATGTATATAATTTCTATGGAAAATGTTCAATGAGGACGTCACGAAGGCGGACGTCCTCATTGAAGGCAGCATGTCTTCAGCTAGATGTTAGAGTGTGTGTAATTTTGTCATGTAAAATGTGCCTTTTTTAGATGTGACGTGCTTCGTCCGAGGCTTATAAAAACAGAGATATTTCGCAGGAAGGAGGACTATTTGAGATTTCCTCCGAGCTTGTCATTTAATTTCAGATTCAAATGACCAGTCCAAAACTCCTATCCGAGATCCGAACCGAGTTTGTCATTTAATTTCAGATTCAAATGACTAACACAAACCTCCGTTTCCCGAGCTGGTATTTAACTACAGGTTCAAATACACAGTATTCTAAATCCCGATAATCTTAACTTCAGGTTCAAGCTAATTAATCCAATTACAAGAGATTCATATCATTAATCCCGTCCGTAGCTAACCTAACTACAGGTTCAGATGGCTTGTCCGTTCAATTACCGCTTAAAATAGCTAACCTAACTACAGGTTCAGGTGACTTATCCGTTCAATTACCATTTAAAATACCCGTCCATCAATTAAGTAAATTTCTATAGTCCGTAGTCAAAGTCAAATACTCATACCTAACGATCAAATTGTTTGAAAGATTCCGTCATATTAGTTTAAAAGCATATTCCTTTAATGTAAGGACTATAATTTAATCAATAAAATATCCGTTATTCACTTTATTAAATTATTAAATTGATCGTCAGAAAAATTAGAAAAGAGCACATAGTTTCTTTGATTTATCGCACTGATTTTCATGTCAACCATTTAATTGTTTATATTTACAAAATTAATACTGTCAACTAGATTACCGACTGAAAGTTGCACGATCTGACAATTTGCAAATCATATTTAACATTTATAAAATTAATTATCATAAGAAACATTTTGTTAATCTATGAAATTTTCATGCTTTCATTTAAAGAGAAAATATGATGTTTTGTAATCCATAAATTTGTATGTAATGTAATATAAAAATATGTACATAACCGCAATGAGGGTGCACGCCGCAAGTTCGAGAGACAATAAAAAGCCATACCTTCGTACTCTCTCTGAAATTGTCGCGTCACTGACATTTATTAATTTGTATCATAATTGTATATATAATTAATATGGAACAATAGATTTGACAAAGTTATACCTATATTGTAAATATCTGTGTGTAAATAAATGCAAATAGATGGAACAAAAACCGCACATGTTTATTTTATCGTAACGATTTAATCAAAACTTATAAATACCATTTAAGGGTATCCAACGACATTGTCTCCAAATGAGCTAACGGTAGAGCACTTGATTAAACACTTCCACGATCACGTATCACAAATTTAATTATACAATCGAAGTTTTAATCGTTCAAAAATAATGTTATAATTGACAACTGCTTTAGTTCTCGGTCGCGCGTAATAGTAATTCTTAATAAATACACGAATGGGAATGAATCCAAGGGCAAGTAATTAAGCAGAACCGTGGGAATATCAAGCAGTACACACGAACAGCATCATAATAGTTGTTAAATATGTATCCAAGTACTCATCTCACTACGTTCTATCAATCAACTTTTCCTGCTTCGCTTCATGTACCTATAATAATAATATATTTTATATACCTACTGATTTTAAAAATAAATATATTTTACTTGAAATTAATATTTTTCATTAGTGGATATAATGATGAACGGCTCATTTGAGGTATATCGGAATGGTTTTGAATTTTGTTAAAAATTATATTAAGTGTAGGAACTTCATTGTTATAAAAAAAGCTGTGTATTACTTATCTTGCAGCATTTTTTTTTACATTTTCATCAAAGTTGTTGACTAATAGGCCTCTACCAGAGCTTTGCGTGGGCTGAGTAAGCGCTTCCTTGGACTTATAATCCTTTATAACTTTAAAACTGTACTTTTTGCAACACCTGCAATAATAAAATATGGGTAACAATAGAAACATAACCTAAGAGAATGCATTATTACCTGTTATGGATACGTGCTGCTATTTTTTTGTACTTTTTTTTTGTATTTTTAATTCTCAGCTTCTTATAACTATTGGGATTTATTTGCTTTTCAATAAAGGATAAGTGACCAAAACGGTCGCGTTTCCTCGGTGGAGAAATAGGTAGGTTTCTACTTGTACTTTCGCATTGGGTCCACGATATATTACGGCAGACACTAAATAAACGGTCTAGGAGTTTTAAACAGAACTATTTTTGTTGTATAAATACAGAAACAGAGAAAACTAAGTAGAATAAAAGCGTGGAAAATATACAAAATGCAACTGTCAATAACTATAAATGACTGTCAATTAAATTAGGTGAGTGTCGTTTGGTCACGAAAAGAACCAACTTTTAGCGCTAAAATTTAAGGTGGTCCACGGAATTAAAAAACATAGTATAGTTCTTATGAATAGTGTGCAATATACAGGGTGAGGGTTTTTCCATTATTTGTATGGGGATCTCGAAAACCATAAGAGATACTCATTAGGTTAAATAGAAAAGATTTGCATCTTTATAAGCCTCATCCAGATACGTTTTTGTCAATTTAAGAAAATGCATGGTACACTAGTTATTTGCAAAAAATAGAAATTCTCCAAAATCTTTTCAGTGCTATAACACACCTCAATTCTTAAAGTTAGATAAAACTTTTTGAATATTGTTTTTAACAAATTCAATTTCAAACAACGACAACTTCTTAAATTTTTAATTTTGCTTACCATTTTTGAGTTAGCAAGCAAAGTCTATTTTTTTTAATGGAAACTATAGTTGACAATGACATATATTGCATTTTTTTTGCTTGCAGTGATGTAAGGGTTGTAGCACTTATTTTAATAAATAACTGCACAACATACTATTATTATGTTTAACAAAGATCATGTCTTACCATGGAAAAGAAATGAAACTTATAATATACAATGTAATACAAGAAACAATAAAAACGCTAAACGAATTAATTATTAACAACACGTAACACGCTAAATTTACATTAAGTGTTCGTAATGCCCACCATTATTATCGTCGCACATACGGCACCTTTTCAACATTGAGTTAATAGCTCTCCTAATTTTGCGCCCATCTAAGCTATCAAATACATTAATAACAGCTTCCGATAGCTCCTCTTGGGTTGCATATGATCGCACATATACGAGATCTTTTATTGCTCCAAAGACGAAGAAATCTAACGGTGAAAGATCTGCGGAACGTACAGGCCATAAAACATAACCATTTCTGCCGATCCACGAGTTTGGAAATAATTCATCTAAATATCTTTTGACCTGTGCCTGATAAAGAGGCGGGGCACCGTCGCGTTGAAACCACCGTAAATTTGTACGGGTCTGTAAATTTAATTCATCTAGGATATTATCGAAATCTTCCCTAAGAAATTGCAAATATCGATTTCCGGTTAAAGTTTCATTAAAAATGAATGTCCCAACAACTTGCGAACCAATAACACCACACCATAAAATAAAGGCAAACCTAATCTGGGGTTGCTTTTCTTCTAGACGGTGAGGATTTATTTGTGCTCACAGGTGTTCATTATGGCGATTGAACATGCCGCAGTTTGTAAAACGTGTTTCGTCGGTCCATAAGATCTGCATCGGAAAATTATTATTTTCATGGCACATATTTACGAACCAAGCACAAAAATTTAATCGTCTTTCATCGTCTCCAGGGTGGAGAGTTTGACCAACTAATTTTTTATAAAGATTGTACTTATCTTTTGATAAAATTCTCACTACTGTGCGTTGTGAGGTAGCAGCGCCTTGTGCAATTTGCCGCGTTGATGTTGATGGATTCTGATTAACAGCAGCTAAAACATTTATCTGCGTGTTTTCACCAATATTTCACTTATTTCTAGGTTTAACAAAACTTCCATATTCTTTTAAATTATTGTATAAATTCTTGAAGGTGTCTAACGATGGTTGAAGGCCATCAAAAGACAATGAAAAAATAGCGTTCGGCGGCTTCTTTACTATTTTTGTTACAAATAATGTAACATTCATTCATATCAAATTTCTCAAGATTTGTGTACACCATAACTAACTTGTAAAGCAACTAAATCACTAACAAAACCAACTATAGTCACCCTAATGAACGAACTGTCAATGATGAAGTAAAAATAATGCTTCAATAATTAATATCCATGGCAAGACATGATTTTTGTTAAACATAATAATATTATATTGTGCTGTTATTTATTTAAATAAGTTCTACAACCCTTACATCATTGCAAGCAGAAAAAAATGCACTATTAGAATACATATTGCCGTGATATCTCGCAAGTTTATAAGATAAGAATAGCTTTAAGAATTAGTTTAAGTTTTGAAATAAAATAAAAATGACAAAAATCGTATTTAAATATGAAAGAGTAAAAATATGCAACAAAATTACATGGATGTATATAAAGTTGCATACACATGGTCAAGCAAGTAATTCAAAAGTCATTATTATTCAAGTGAATAGTGAGAAAATACAAAATAAAAATTTATTAAATAAATATGAAACAAAAGACAAAATAAAAATTTATTAAATAAATATGAAATAAAAGACAAAATAAATATAAGCAATATATTTCTTTTGTAGAAAGGATACACAAAATGTATGGTTTACATATCATCAAAAAGAACCTAATTTTATACAATGCGTAAAGATTGCTTTAAATATTCTAAATAATGGACCGCTGTTTAAGTCAAAAAGGGTAATGAAGGCAAATAATCGAGAAAGGGTGATGTTAATGGACGGATCAGTCAAGAGAATTAGTCATGTAAAAGCAATAGAATTGTATGAAAAAGATCAAATACGATATGCAAAAAACATAAATATGACTGAATAAATCATTATGATTTACATGCATAAAGCAATAAAACTTTATGAAAGAGTTTAAGAACTAAATTATATTAAAAGATAAAAAATTACCTTAGCTTATAACTAGAGACTAAGAAAAGGATATGAAAATATGTAAAACGTAAACCCGATCAGCAATAACATTTGGTATAAAAAGGTAGCTGATAGCATAAATAAAAAGTGTATGTGTTTATGATTTGTTTGTAACACAATGCTTCAGAGACTGGAAACAGACGTGTACAGTTTCATGACCTACAAAAGACAACAAAATATAAAACTTGTGTAAAGTTTATTGCAGATAGACAAATTACCGATGGAAAGATCATGGGTAGAAAACAGAAATGCAGTAGACAAACAAGCGTGTCTTCTAGGTGCAGGCAGTGCGGGAAGAAAAATAATCGTTATCTCCAACGTGTTTCCCATCTTACCAAATCGCAATCTAGCTGCAAGGAAAGTGAAATTGACATTAATAAATGGAAAGAAGAAATATGTATTGAACAATGAACAAGGCAATAGGTTCATTGATGAATACAAAGAAGGATGGTATTAACAACAAGAATAAACCTACCGTCGGAAATGCTGTGCGAGGCAGTGAAAAGACTTTTGGATGGAAAACAATTTGTATTGACGTTTGGTAAATAAATAACTGTCAGAACAATATGTGCGTGTGTGTGTATCAAGACGGCAACATGTGGGCAGCGATTTTACTTGGAACGTATATTCCAATGCCAACCTAAAATATGGACTAGAGGGCGCAATAGTCAACGTAGAGTTTTTTTGCCGCTATAAATAAGAAACAAGATTCGACAAGAAGGGACTTCTGATTTCGACTCCGAAAGAATAAGACGCTCTAATAAAAATAATAATTGTTACATTGTAGAATAGTAGTTTTCATTATTTCTTTATCACGTTCATTCATAATAATTTTTCTTTTATTAATATATATTTAAATTCACTTGAAACGTTCAATATGGACATTCAAAATGAACATTTTGATGAAATATTTAAAGATAGCAAGTAAGTTTTTTTTTGAAAAGAAGTTATCCAAATTGTTAGACAGACATTGGTTTTTACGTGCAAATGATTAATCAATGTAATGTTGGACAATATAGATAAGCAAATATTATCCTGTAAGGTTTTCTTTTAATTCATAAAGTTGGAATTACAACAAAATAGGACTAATGGTGTTGGGCAGTTGGAGAGATGCTACGTGCGAATGAGCATTTTCTTCATGGTATTGTCTAGGCATCATTAATCTTTTTCAAGTTAGGCTAATAATTAATTAAAAGTTTCATAAGGCAAAGATTAAAAGCTAGATACAACACGTGCAAATGGTTGTCTAAGGCAATTAATTGAAGCCAATAAAAAATAATTACATCGATAAATATCACTATCAATGTACAATAAAAGATTACATTTATTTATTTACAGGATAAATATTTATTTTTTTTGTTTAGCATCATAAATAAATAAATAAAAGATTTACATACATTACAACCGACATTAGGTATAAATGATATGAGCATTTTCAATTATGTATTTGTTTAGAGCATAAAGGTGTATACAAAAATTATTTGAATCTACAAATTACAAAAATAAAAGGTGTATGATCATGTTAAATAGACATTCTGTTTTCTTCTTTAAACAAAAATATTACCTCGTCCCTATTATAAGTAAGTGAAAGGCCACCAGTGAAGGAGAAGGAACCACATACATTGCCAGAATCCACAATAGTTATTGGGTACATGCTTCAACAATATGAATTAAATACAAAACCAATTATAAGTTTTGGTGTAAAAAGAAAATTTAGAGCACAGCATATACAAATGACTATACCCACAAATATATGCTGTCACAGCAATATGTCATAGCCAACTATGGTTTCTATTTAAAAAAATAGACTTTGCTTGCTAACTCAAAAATGCTAAGCAAAATTAAAAATGTATGAAGATGTCGTTGTTAGAAATTGAATTTCTTAAAAACAATATTGAAACATTTTTTTTCTACCTTTAAGAATGGAAGAGTTAGCACTTAAAATGTTTTGTAGAATTTATATTTTTTGCAAATATCTAGTAAACCATGCATTTTCTTAAATTGACAAAAACGTATCTGGATGAGGCTTATAAAGATGCAAATCTTTCTCCATTTAACCTAATGCGTATCTCTTATTGTTTTCGAGATCCCCATACAAATAATGAAAAAAAAACTCACCTTGTATAACATAGTAATAACATTTTGCAAAAACGATTTTTATATTATCTATCTTACAAGTTGTTTATGATTTCAGGATGATTTGGTACTTGAGCATCTTTAGTGTATTCCCGGTTGCTATTTTGTTGATAATGATGCTGATAAGTCAACTCTATTTTGAATTAATACAAATTGGTAGTATTTCATATTATTCGACTCCCCCAGCTCTCCTTCAGATAGTGCCTTACTTAATAAACTTCTTGGTGCAGATACGTTACAGTCATTTTGCTCTGATAATCGCTAATAGATATGCGTCTGTTAATGATTACTTGGAAACTGCGTTTATTGTCAAGAAGATAGCCATGAATGGTAAGTTTTAACTAGACGAAAGCATTCTGGATTATGTTTAATTGATTGTTTTGATACTGCGAATAACATACCTCTTTCAGAGGTAAACAAATATTTTTATCTGCAATTTTGAAATAACATACTGCTATGTCAAATATCATTAGGCATAGGGATTCAGTGTATACGTGTGATATATACGTATGTATGTAATACGTGGCAACGTGGTAACCATACTGTCCGTCAGCAATGCAATTTGTAATGATTCTGTATACACTCGTTGAAACGCTTCAGATAGTAAAATGGTTTTATGGTATACCCTGTCTCAGAATAAGAAGGAGTGATTTAAATATCCCGCCAAAACATGGAACACATAGCTTAAAATTTAGTAGACAATTTGATGTGACATCATGACAATTGAGGTTAGAAGAGCTGTATTATTTTTAATTGAGGATTTCGCTGTTTTGTGTTTCATTTACTACGTTGGTTAAAATAGATGGACGTGCGGCTTTTCATTCTACCAATCGAAGCAGCAATACGAGTGCAAGACAATTTGCAACAGGAGAGTAAAGTTATAAACACAAGTACGTACATACATCTATAATTTGATGAATTTTTTTCAAAAAAAAAAATCATTAGAAGAATCTGTGCATAAAGATATAGGATCAAGTTACAAATAGAAGGAGTAAACTTTTTCTCATCATTTTGAGGAGGATTGCCATTATAAATATATAATTACTGCATATTTTAGTGAATGTGCTATATCAACATGAAAATTGTGAATCAAGTCTATTTATTATTAAATATTTGCACAGGGAGTAAGAATGAATCAAACCTTTTATCTCTTATCAAAACGTCCTTAAAAACTTGCAGAAAAAGTTTTGTTTATTAGTTTCTATTTTAAATATCAATAAAGAATTTATACAGATAAATCATTCGTATTACTGCTACAAACTTTGGGGACGTAAATTCAAGCAACTACTTTTGGAAATGTGAATCTCACATACAACAGTAATAAATAGAAAAATTTACATCGGCTGAAGTTGTTTACATGACCTGCAATAGTTATTTACGAACCAAGTGCGGGAAGACTATTTTCCCGCATGAGCGCACATTGTAAGCACGAGCGACCGCAGGAAGCGAGTGCTTTTAATTGCGCGAATGCGTGGAAGATGTCTTCACGTGGTTTGTACAATATTTTTTGTACGAACATTAAATTAAAAAAGTATTATTGATTAATGTTATTGGTATCATACCTAACCTAAGACAGATTACCTAATTAATTTAAGCATTTCATGTACGTAACTATTACTGACCTTTCCCTAAAATTAAGTTATTATATTCTTACACAATGCAAACATGAGGTATTTATTCTTATATTTATAAATTTATAGTACATTTATTGCGTTTTTTGGTTTAAATACAAACAATTCCGAACTGCCAATATGAATGTGGATGTGGTTCAAATAGATGGCGCTTGAATCTTGCTTAAGATGTCGCTTAAAATGTCGTCATATAGATGGCGCCACAATTTTTTTGGAAGAATTTTTAATTATTACTCTTATTTCCCCAACTTTTAGTGAAGAATAGTGGAGGGAAGTAGTATTTTATAGACTATATTTTATTACTACCAAGTTAGATTTTTTTTTAAATATCCCAAAGTGCCAGTGTTCTTTTCAATTTTTACAGTCGCCTCAACCGGGAAAACGTGTTTCCCAGTCGAGCTACACATGCGCCAAATGTCACTTTACAGGCGGTGAGTACAAAAAGATAATTACATATACTTGTACATTACCAATTATTCCCTATTAAAATTTATGTATTTTGAAAATATATAGAAACATTTTTATTGAATAATTTACATTATCTTATAAAGTATAACACATTTTTATTTTTTATTTCTATTACATATTGAAAATTAACAATAATTTAGTGTTCACATCATGTTAAAAAGATTAAAAATTTACATGGTCGGCACAATTTTTCCAAATACTTATTCTAACATTTGTAATTGCTCTGTCGTATAAGTGATATTCTGAAAGGGGATTTTTTGAAGCAACTTTACCTTATGTATCAATTCAGATCATATATGAAGTATTCTTAATTGCCTATCTTTATCAGTATGACCTTTTAATCCTACAGGTTTTCAACAAAGCTTGTCGTGTACTCATGATACTTGCGGCAATCCAAACTTTTTCCTAGGTATTCTCTCACCTTTTTCTATTAGCACAGGTTTCTTATTACGTTTGACATATCTGAAATATAACATGTATATGAATATGCGATAGTATAATTAGTATTTAATTAACACTGACTTGCAATTAATGAGTCAATTCAAGAATCTGTGTGAGTTGTTCAGTTCAGTTTTGGTGTGGACTTATCTACCTATAGTTATTTTCGCAATGATATTAAGTGGTGGACGTTTGATTTTCGCATTGTCGTACAGTATTTTTGACAGAATCATCAAATTCAAAGTCTCAAATGCATGATCACTTGTTCCTTAGGTCTTGAGCCGTCTGATCAATCATGTTGATGTTGTACATAAAAGTACGGATTTTATTTAGTAACACAATAAAGTATAAACAACCGAAGTAAAAATGTAGGAGACTATGTTATGGCTTGGCTATAAACATAAAATGATGTTTTGTCGAACTTATTTTCCCATGTTAAACTTGCTTAAGCAAGAACCAATGAAATAGCTTAAAAATATACGCCATTTTCGCGCGATATTTGAATCACTCCTTCTTATTCTGAGACAAGGTATAATAACTATGCAATGAAGTGCATAAATATGTTTGCGTTGACTTTTGCAGGCGGTCCTGTACCTTGCAGACAAACAATTTATAATATTATTAATACATTTGAAAAATGTTTCTGTCTCAATAACTGCACGAAATGCATACCAAGAGAGATATCGCCACAAAAATTGAGGAAAGTGAACGGCGGGATGTATTAGTTTGTAGTATTGTGCCAATTGACCACACGATATCAGCGAGAAATGCTGCCCAGGATTTGGGTATAAGCAACAAAAATGTTTCACGTATATGGAAACGTAATGGTTTGAAATGTTTTAAGTGTTCGAAAATCCAAGAAATTTTTCCGGAACACCATTTTCGAAGAATGGAGTTTTATCAGTCTGTTATGGATAAGATACATCGAGACAATTTCGGTACAAGTCACGCAAGTATACATATACGAAAAATTTTTTTTCGTATATGAATAAATGTATGAATGCACATCTACCCTAAGCCGGCATTGCGAACAAACAACGTGCAGACAGCTGTTTCGACCTTACAATGGTCTCACCAGTGCACGAACGTGTTTGATCACAATCCCTCAAAAGCCTAGAAAACCTAATATTGTCAACTTACGTACCAAACGCCATGAGAGATTCTCAGCGGCATCTGTTACCCAAGTGCGACATCGCAAGGTAATGTTGCCCTCCGTAGTACAACTACTAATCAGGCAACTGTAGATATACGTGCATTCAATGAACACGCCATAGGTGGCGTACCTATTACAATACAATATGGGTAGATGTGCATTCATACAGTTATTCATATACGAACAAATTTTTTTCGTATATGTATACATGCGTGATTTAATAGTGTGAGAGCGCTTACTTCCAAGAATTACTGTTACATTGTATTCGTTAGAAGTATTTGCTTCACCGATAAGTCAACTTTTCCATTGCACGGAAAGCACAATCTCTCTGTTCTTCGATCGTTTGGTGTCCTCATGATGGTTGTCCAGCACATAATGCAGTCAGGGTAAAGGAATTTCTAGGGAATACTTTTCCTGGCCGTCTTATTACTTGAACGGGAAATATCTAATGGCCTCCGCGCTCTCCTGATCTATCTCCAAATATTTCTTTTTGTGGGGATATCTAAAATACAGGGTGTTATAAATTAAGTCGGCAGTATTGCTAACTTTGTTATAAATGAAGCTACAGTATCGGTTAAATTAGAAAAGTAGTAGTATTTTAATCGTGGACAATGATGGCAGAACCGAAAAGACAGTTGAACTTTTAATTTTCGCGCTATTTACAAAAGTTACTTTTTTTTAAATGGAACACTCAGTATATTTTTGCATATACTGAAAGAAGGAATTATTTTTAAAAAAGAAAGCTTTCATACATTATTGACAAAAAATGAAAGTTGCGGCAGTTATCCACTATTTTGTACAGCAATTCATATCAATAAAATCAAGATGGCTATTTTAATGACGCACACTCGGAGGAGTGGGAGTGCTTTTTGTATGTTTAAATTTTGTTTCTTAGGTTAAGTTTAAGTTAGTATGGATTTACTGTTGATAAGTACATCATTTCTTAGCACTATCGTTGTTATATTTAAGTCAAGAGGAGAAACTGAGGTAGACCAAGAAGAGTATGGATCGGGAAAGTTCCTGGAAAGATGCTCAAAAAATATCTAAAGATAGAACAGGATGGAGAAAATTCTGCAAAGCAGAACGCCTCGTCGCCTAAAGGCAAAAGAGGATACAGATAAATGAATGAATGATTTAAGTTTGTGTTGTAACTTTAAAAAGTCATCGACAATGGTATTTAATTATTTGGAAAAATGTGATATGTTAGAAGCGTATATCGTGTGTCGTAAAGACTCTGTAAGGACCCAAGAATATTACGCTGTGTTATCCTCTGCGCCCGCAGTTAGATCGACGCTATTATCAAACACTGTATCGACAATTCAGAAAAAATGATGTTTTCAAAAAAACTAAAAGGAGAAAGGCCTACGTAATTAGTGAGAAAATGGAAATTGACGTTTTGGCTTACTTTGAAGTGCATCCCATTAATTCTATAAGAGACGCTGCTCGGGAATTATATGTAAACGTTAATTGTGTGCACAGAATATTAAGAAAATTTAAATATATCGCATTTAAGTACCATCCAGTGCAAACATATTCCCGGGTAATCAAGAGAGGAGACTAACGTTTTGTCACTGGTACTTTAATTATTCAGCGCAGAATGCAAATGTATTTCGTCATATTTTGTGGAGCGATGAATCGAATTTTTCTAATTTTGGAATTTGGAATAGAAAAAACCATCACTATTGGTCACGAGAAAATTTATTGTTGGAACGGCGCCATGCTCCACAAATACGGTTTAGTTTTAATGTCTGGTGTGGATTAATTGGCTCGACGGTTGTCGGACCATTCTTTTATAATGGTACATTAACCAGGCAAAGATATTTACAATTCATGACTGAACATTTAGGAATATTTTTGGATAACCTGGACTTGGCTACATTTTTAACAAGATGGAGCACCAGCGCATAATCATCCCGAAGTACAAAATTTTTTGAGCGAAATGTTTCGGAATAAGTGCATAGGTGTGAATAGACCAATTCAGTGGCCACCACCGTCCCGGATCTAAACCCTATTGACTTTTATTTTTGGGGATATTTAAAAAATGAAATTTACAAAGGGAGATATAAAAACGTTGTAGAGCTGCAAAATAAAATATTTACTATTGCTAATAACATAGACGCAAGATCGATTTTAAAAGTAACTCGCAATGTACATAAACGAATTCGAAAATGTATTGGACAGAACGGTGATGTCTTTGAACATCTATTATAATAAATATACATAATAATGCTTGTTTAATATTTGCTGTTTTTTTTATCATAGCCGTCTTGATTTTATTGATATGAATTGCTGTACAAAATAGTGGATAACTGCCGCAATTTTCATTTTTTGTCAATAATGTGTGAAGGCTTTCTTTTTTAAAATAATTCCTTCTTTCAATATATGCAAAAATATACTGGGTGTTCTATTTTAAAAAAAAAAGTAACTTTTGTAAATAGCGCGAAAATTAGAAGTTCAAATGTCTTTTCGGTTCTACCATATTTGTTCACGATAAAAATACTACTACTTTGCTAATTTAACCGATACTGCAGCTTCATTATTAACAAAGTTAGCAATAGTGCCGACTTAATTTATAACACCTTGTATATTGTTTATACCCATGAAGCTGGTAGAGCAGAAAACAGAGTTGCCTTGAGAGAAAAAATAATTGAGGCTGCTAATTCAGTAATTGCTCATATGTTAGCAAACGTAAGAGCAAATTTCTACGACCACCTACGGCAATGTCTTGCTGTGCAGGGAGGCATTTTTGAGCCCCGTGTATAGTTTATTATTAATTTCAGAATCTTTTTTTATTTATTTTATTGTGGTTATTTTTTTATTTTATTATGGTTATTTTTTAATTTTATTAGAATTACGCTTTCGTTTGTGTCATGCAGCGTGAACGCAGCTTAAGAATTCTCTGCATCTACTGAAAGGAAAAAGAAAAACAAATTCTTGCAACTCGTAAATATTATTTCTGAACGCATTACAAAAGTCGGTGGTCCAATGGTTACTGCTATCTTGTATTTTCGAGATAATCGTTGTGGTACCGGTCGTCGCCGGCATTGGGACGGACAGTAGGGATACCACATTGCCACGTATTACATGCATTGATTCCCTATGTCTAATGATATTTGATGCATGCGGTATAGAATTCTTGCACGGCCCTGGACCTAACAAAATGGTTGTGCACTGTGACAAAAAATACTGCGACGAAAACGAAATATTCCTTTGTAAATGATATCAAAAAAATTAATGCCTGATATTAGAAACATTTTAGAAAATGCGATAAAAATAAATTTCGTCGTGATAAAGGCATAAAAAACCCCAACAAAAATCATTATTGCAATAAAATCGCGGTTATCTCGTATACAGTTGATTTGCAAATTAATGTTTATTAATACTTTTTACATCTTCTTCGTCCGTACTACACGCTCTTAGAATCTTTAAACGTTGTCTTAATTATAACAGCCAGTATATAAATTGGCGATATTTGGAAATGAACGTTAAGGCAATAGAAGCAAAAATAAAGCGAGATTACACGTAATATAGGTAAATTGCTGAATAAAATATAATAGTTAATTATTATTAATTCGTGATAGCATGGCCTTCGATTCAGTCATATTGTCCTCCAGCACTATACACTTGTATAACAAACCACTTCAGAAATTAATTGCCATGACAATAATCGATTAGGTAGTGATAAGTTTAAGCCATTTGCATTTAAATAGTCTCAGCGATCTGGTGTATTCGTCATGTATGGAAATTTCTGCCGAAAATTTGTTCCGAATTTGAACGATGTTTTCGACTCCATACGTCCTTGTCACTTACTCTACCGATGTTTTTCATTATGCAATTATAAAATTGTTCAGCGTAATGGGAGAAGGTATTGGGAAATAACTCCAAGTGTAGTTGTTATACATTCTCTGCAGTTTCTTTTCTTCATGTTTATCCTAATATTCGATATTGTTAAGTATCACCATGTTTATGCGGCGATAAGTAAATGGGTCGATCTGGTTCAATGGTCTGAATTTTGTGTGTCAGCCAGTCTAGCTATAATTTCTATACTTATGGAAGCGATCTTTTCAAAAAAGCTGGCCACCTTCATGAACGACATTTCTCAAATCGATGGTGATTTTGAAGCTAAGGGCATTAAAATTCAACATTGGTGAGTATTTATACTTTGTACTTTCGTTCAGAAAATGGAAAGAAATTAGCAATTTACTAATTTTAAATAGAGCAAGAATTGGCATATAAAATCGTCCCTGTTTGAGTGTAAGATTAGTACATTTATGTTTCTTTATTTTTACTATTCAAGATTTGTTTGGGGATGATTTAACTGAAAATTAAACATAAATATTTGAATCACGGCAACAATTTTTCGACATACTTTTCAACGTATTCCCCTTTTTCGTCCACACATTCAAAGATTACAAAACAGAACTATGAATTCACTGAAAAAACGACCTTTGCCAAGCCAAGGCTTATTTTTGACTGGTTTTGTGGAGCTAGTAATTATAGCAGCATCAATAATTTTGGTTGTTTTAACTAGCCTCTTTATACAAGGCCAACATTTACATATTGTGAAAAATGTTGCTACTTCAATTTTCAATAATTTTGCATAATATTATATATTTTCTTTGGATTTGTCACTTGTTCTTTTTATTTTTGTTAATATTTCTTTGTACATATACTCATTACATTAAATTGTATTATTTTTAGAATTGTCCAGTAATTGGAATTTGTAATATTCTGTTGGGCAATAAAGAGTATTATTATTATTATTATCATTATTATTATTATTATTATTATAACGCATTTTCCGATTATGATAACCTCAAAATATCGATACTTAGGTAACGCCATCTATCCAAAGCATTATCAACTCTTTGGTAATCGCTGAGCAATTTTTAAAACCACGTGCTTAAAATATGAAATATGTTTGGATTATATTGAACCTACTGTTACTGACATTTCCTTTGTTTTTTTCTTTTCTACTTAAATTCTAAGACTAGAAACATTTAGCAGTTTTGTTTAGTGTGTCCTATATATCTACTATATCTGAGCCCATCGAAATATATTGCGAAAAAAAGTGGCTGTTGTGGTGATCTAGTTCTTACCACAATAGTTTGTGCTGAAACGCAGTAATTCTCAAGGTACTTCGGAAAATTAGAATTGTTTATTCGAAATATAGTATAAGGAAAATTGTTGATAAATAGCCAACACTTTTTGCGTTTTTTGGTTGACATTAGAAACATTTAAATACTTATAGATGTGCAAAGAAAACATTTTTAAAGTTTTGATGGAAAAATTCCCGGTCCGAAGTGAAACAGTATTGGTAGACGTTATTTTTTCACTAATACTAACAATAAGTCTGAATATTAAAGTATTTGATGACTAATATAGTATAATTTTAAAGAAGATATCGGAAAACAAGTAGGTTTATTTTGAATATTTCAACATTTTCAATTTTTGTTCTGTAATTAGATTTGTCTCTGTTGGATAAATAAAGATGCTATAGTAATAATTAAAATGCCGTACTTATTAGCAATAATGCATCTAGTTGTTTTCGTAAAGTTGAAAACTGGCAACAAGAAATTGATTAGTGTGAAGCAAATCTTGCTCTGTCTCGAAATGTATGCATAGAAATACAATAGATTTGGTATACGCAGCACCAAAGAGTGTATCACTGTAAAAAAACAAAATTTGCGTATTGTAATAGTGCCAAAGTGGAAAAAAGGTCATCAAATATGTACCGAAATACAAAGTAGAAATGTGTTTATTACGTTTTGTTTCGAAATATTCCATATTTCTTTTGATAAGCGTATTGGCATATCTGTCAGTTTATTGTAATATTTGTGTACCTATACTGTAAACAAAGTTATGGCTTTATTATTTCTTAAGAAGATCATATAGTTCAGATGCTGTAGAAGAAATGTTTCCATCAAGTTAGGCTTAAAGGAGGTGCAAATTTGGCTGAATATTTTATGAGGCAAGTATTGCTATGTGGAATAGTAAAAGTTTCAATATCTTGCAATACAGTTGAAATCGTTGATTGCGTTAGTACCGCTACATTTTCAAAATTCAAGAAGTTTCTACAAAATCCAAACAAACACTTTAAAACGTACTTGAACCTCAATTAGTTTTACCTTTTGAATTGTTAGAAAAATTTAGAAATATAAGTAAAATTGTTCTTTTCAATTTCATTTTGTTATATTTCATTATTTTAAAATTATTAATATTAATTATTTTAAAGTTAACGTTTAACGTGTTATTTTAAAGTTTATTTCAATAATAATTAAGAAATCATTCTGTTTGGGTTTATTATTCTATTGCTAGATGGCGTTACTTAAGGATCAATATTTTTAGGTTACCAGAATAAAATTTAATGTAAATCGAAGTTATGGGACTGCCTTATATCGCGCAGCGATAGTGAGATACACTTGGCCTTGCTTTATATAGAGATTGGCACCACCTCGTGGATTTTTTCTTAACTTTATCATGTTTTTAACAAAAGCTGGCTTTAATTTTTTCTAATAATTAATTTGAGAAATGTATAAGGCATTTTTGCCTTTAGGTCAATATAGTTTTCGTGGTCTTATTTATATAGACAGTCTTTGAACACATATTTCTATACAACTGATATCAGTCTATTTATAATTTTAGGAAAATCTGGTATTTAAGTTTCTTCTGTGCTATACCAATATTGATTGTTCTGGTAGAAGGTACAATAAATCAGTTTATTTATGGTTTTCTCTATTACGAAGAAGTTTCCATATATACAATTACAAAAGTTAGATATTCATTACCATATATTATAAATGCCGTGGTTCAAACGCGTTACATGAGTTTTGCATTGCTTCTTGCAAACAGGTACGCAGCAGTAAACTTTTATTTGGAAGCTGCGTTTGAAATCAAGAAGGCGAATAAGAATGGTAAGTTTTTATGTGAACTATTACTACCTGGCATCTCGGAATGTTGTTTATTTCAATTTTACGTGATATGAGAAGACGTTGGCGTAAATAAATATACTCTGTGGGTTTATGTCCGCCGGCGGTCTTGCCCGTATAAACTGAGAGTTCCGCCGGCTAACGGAATCTTTGCGATTGTAATTAAGTACCAGCTGACAAAGGCAGTGTTTTGTGCACACACGGCGGAATGGCAGTGTTGGTTTTCTCGATTTCCACCGGTCGGCGGAATGTCATGATCATTATCTAGTTTTATTTATTAATGTGCGTGTGAATCTACTTATTTATTAAAATCGGCAAATACAGATGACATTGTATTATTATGAGTAATTCATTCTTGTACGTTTTAATTGTATTTGAAATATTATCGCTACATTTTTAATTCAATTAAAATAAGGTTGATAATTATTAGTAAGCAATGCATCTATTAAAATCAGCAAATAAACACTGACTAAAAATTCTGTTTTAAATTATTTTGTGAGTAATTAACGACCATGAAATATGTGTTCTTTATATTTGAAGTATTATTTATTTATTTCGTAATTAGTAGAAATTGGATTCATTACGGTATACTTACAAAAATTGTACTTTTTCTTATGATGCCAGTAACTGACTGCTAAGAAATAGGTTTATTTAAATTATTCATTTTATTTTTGATTATCAAATTAAGTGCTGCTGTAGTTAATAGGAAATATTTTTTTAAATGTAATTTGTTAAAAGAAAACAATCAATATTTAGTAAGTTTTAAGTAGTAGTTATTGTTTGTGAAGTAATAAAACGAATGTTTCTTAATATACAGTAAGTAATAAAAAAAACTGTGCTACTTATAATTATAATGTAAAATATTTACAAACATGTTTTCTATAGCAGTTTATTACTTTTTGGAAGCATGAACAAAGAATAAGTTGTTAAAACGGCTTTCTTATACGCATGTCAGTTTTGAAATTATTATATAAAAATTGTCTCATATTAAGTTTTAAATAGTTATATTTTTTTAATAAATATGTGAGTAAAGTGTTACTACTAAATTAAAGAAAAGACGTAAATTGATATAGAATGTACTAGTATGAAAGTTAGAGAAAATTCAAACATCTTTTACTTTACTTGCTATACGATACTAATTAATTTTCAAATTAATGTAATGAATAACAGTTTTTTAATAATAGCTTATAGAGAGTCTATATATAGTAAAAGTATTATGAAATTTTCTCATAAATGAGAAAATAATTCACATCCTATAATAAAACTAATTTAAGTAGTTATGTACATATATAAATGATATTGTCTCTATTTTTGTATATAAGTTTTTTGCCCAAAGTAATCCAATATAATATTCTATTTATATAATATACCAAAGTTAGATATTGCTAAAATGTCTAATAATTTCCTTTGAATACTTTACCCCGTTAATGAATTTCAGACCAGTCCCGAAGCAGATAAAAATCTGATCTGAATAACTACTAAACAGGCTCCCAACTGGTTTGAACAAAAACCGAAGTAATCTGAACAGTTTTCAACTATTCTAGGACAGACTTTGATGTGCTTTTCAATACATTAGAAACATATTCAATACCTAAATTTCAAAATGTACATTTATAGTAAATATAAAAGGTTTTTCTTAATCGAACGTATATTCCATACGTCTGACTGCTACTGATCGCCGACTGTCAACAACAAGTGTCAGTCCTCATGATCTGCTATGAAACTTGAAACAGACTAATCTGCCTCAGGTTATCACAGCAGTGGAAGCCCTGAAGCTGTTTCTTAGTACAGTGGACGAAACGTCGGCAATAGAAACAGAGTCGACGACGCGGCTTTGTACTTCGGCGATTATCCGTAACCATTTTCTTTACTTGCTCGTCGGTTGTTGATGTGCTAGGCCGTCCAGGATGGTCATCATATTCAACGTCTTTTCGCCCTCTTTGAAACGCTTTACCACTCATCCACTCTTTGTTCATAATAGATTGGCCAAAGCAGTAGTCAATATTTCATATGCGGTACTGAATTGGGAAATAATTAAGCTACTGACTGGAGCTTTTGCGTGTGATCTTCTAAAACACAATGTACAGTTTTAAAGAGGAACGGGTGTTAAACAGTTTCAACTGTCAAGATTTTAATTGATAATCATTTTAGATTATGAATGGTTTGGCATTCGCTGCACCAAAATAGTATATTAAAATACAAGTTTCATAAGACATGATCTTTGCGTACGCGTTCAAGTTTAGGAAACGAGCCGCTAGGCGAATCTTCTAGTTTATAGTAAACTTTGATTACAGTTGTACTGTTCAACATGGTAAGTAAATTTCAATAATAGCATCAGAAAACTTATCATATACAACTCTGCTTAACAATTTATATTGTTAATTAGTAAATAAAATGTTAGCATGTGTTTTTTATTCTTTGGACACTTCTGTTGCACATGTTTGTTACATTAAAGGCTTATATTTGACATTTAAATATGATTTGGTTTCTTGGTTTTTGTTACCAACCTCAAATAAAAATAGCGTTCGATAAAGTGTGTCGTAAAGTGAACTTTATAACACCGAAATAGAAAAAAAATATTTTCTTACGCACTCCTGCTTCTGATGTAAATTATACTGGCAATAATATAAAGTATAAAACAAAGGAATAATTGAAATATTCCTTTCAACATGAACTATATGCATCAAATGATCCATTTAAATGCACTTAAGTAAATTAAATTCGATCTATTTTATCTGTTAACATTATATGTATTAATAATAGCGTTAAACCATATTATTTTCACTACGAGTTTTGTTGTCGAGAATATAACAACGTTCACTAAATATGAAATATCTAGACAAATTAGCTCGAAGTGTTTGCGATATTTACGATTCTGTCTATCCATTTTATGTATTTTCGCGTATATTATTGGCGTGCAATTATGGCATCCGCCAATTTAAAGAAAAAAGATTCTTTAAGGTCATTCCGCATGCCATAATCGTACGGATTTTAGGATTGTTGTTTTGTTTTGTCACAGTTTTTTACGGTTACTTTATCTCCGTTACGAATGTCATTAGCTCACTAAGCGACCTCTTAAACTGCGTTTATTTTTGGGTTTCGTGCATACTATTTGTTACGAGTGCCCTTATCGACATCATTCTATGTCAGAAGACAGTCAGCGTTTATAACAATATTAACGAAATTGATTTGGAATTAAAGAAACTTAAACTAACAGTACATCACTGGTACGTATTAATAGAACTGGAAAGTAATGTTTTTTTATTTGCAACCATACGGGTAATGTTGGCATTTCTGACTTTTTAAAAGTTTGGAAGTGTGACTTTGTTCACGTTTACTTCCCGCCCTCTATTATTGCCCTCATTTCCCAACCTTAATGTCAATCACAAAACTGTCAATTCGATATGAAAAAACTTTATCGGAATTTTTATCACAAATAATTATTAATTGTATGGTTGTAAATAAAATTAATTGTTACATTAGAATTATTGGAAGCTTGAATCCATGTAGATAGGCCGCCCTGATTTTGCTGATATTATGAAAGAGTGATTTCTTGTCATTTTCCATTCGAGCCAAGATACCTATCTGGATTGCTACGGGAGGACAGTTTCCATCAGTTCAATTAGAGTGTAGTCCTTGAAGGCTTTACTACTCAACATTTCTTTCATAATCTATTCACCGAAAAAAACTGACGTATATTTATTTGACGTTTGCACTAGAACATCACAAATCTGACAACTCAATATGTCAAAACTTTTTTAACACAGTAGTATGGTAGAAAGCACCAAACAATCGACCTTCGTCATCAAAATCCATGATGTAACAATTCTAGTACGTCTATGTTAGTATTGTGATCGACGAATAAAATTTACGATTTCTGAAGTTTACTTTGAGGTTAATTTGCATCAAAATTTACCAAATTTTCTGAATGTAAATTAAATACTTTTTGATAAAGTAAAACAATGTATTCTGTGAGTATAATGAAATAAAACTACATCTTGAATTCACCATTCCACTTAATAAATAGTAAAAATAAAAAATCAAACTTCGTACTTTTCTTCTAGTGATTATTTGTTAATACTGAAGACTTAAACAATGGTTATATAACATGTATATTTGAGGAAGCAAACTTTTTCAATAATTCTTCATTGTTTAAAATATCTTTTTAAACCTGACTTCAATTTATGTACTTTACAATTATTAACTTGTTTCAAAGGATGGTACAGCTTAACACAAATTAACTCGTCACTTATCCAAATTTGTAATAAATTATTAATGACAACCCTCTTCAACTTAGGACATACACAAAAAGAAAGTTCCAAATGTTACAGGCAAGTAACAAAATGTAGATATTTATTTTTATATTTGTTTTTTCTTATAATCGGTATAACATTAAGTACAAAATTTAAATCAGTATATGTAGTGAATTTATTATAACATATATTGTACATTTTCTGCTTACGTATTTTTATCTTATAAATTTTATTGTAAGTAACAATTAAATAAATTAATACATCTTTGACTTGAAACCAAAATTTTCGAAGTTGTAATGAAAATATACTCAAATATTTACATATTCTTATATATTTATCTGATATATTAAATATGCCCCTCACTGTCACATAAGCAAAGAAGAGCACATAAAATAATAAAACTAATGGTAATATGTAACTTTTTTTAGTATACCGGACAAAAATAAATACTAATTTTATATGTTGTTCGTGCTATTTCCATCGCACAAACAATTTATCACATTATACTACATCATTAATAATTACATGTTATGTATAAACACTAAACTAACTCTAAACGTCAATAATTAGATCATTAACGTCTAAAGTACACTCACTCACTGTTATATAATAACTACATATGCGTAAAATATATTATTTCTGTAAAAAAAAGACTGTCTTTTTTATTTCAAGTTATGAATTTTCAATTTTACAAATTAATTGTAGTAATATATAAAAAATTTATCAAAAAAGAATAGATTTTTACAGACATTCTTGTTTATTATCACTATTTCTACTGTCTTTAGATTCTGAACATTTATAATAAATGGTATTACTTCTTCTCTGCCAGGCAACAATTCTCGGTGCCATCATTTTCTGATTTCACTACTAGTGTATCTAAGAGTATTCGTCTAAATTTCAGGTGTCCTCATTTCTGGGTCTGATTCTATATCTTAACTGCATTTTTCCTCATAACCCTGCTCTCCCATGTGCTTATTATAGTATATTTTGGATATTCCCCAAATATGCTCTATCGGGTTGAATATGTAGTGATATAATCGTAGTTGTACAACTGTGTGCACCTGGTATATTATGGCTCTTAACCATTCTCTTATTTGACCTTTGTTTCAAGAATTATTAGGACATTTATGATATAAATGCTATGATAAAGTCTAGCGTACACAGCAGTTCATTTTCAAACTAATTTAAGAAATTGTTTCTATCTATTTCACGATGGTAATCAGGATTACTAGTATTTGAATAAAATACTAAAGAGGCACTGTTAATAAAACCATTACATGTACCTGCATAAATGACTATAAACCTAAAACCAAAGCAAAATTTGTATTACTCGACACGTGTCAATTTTAATGCATAGTATTACCTCTTGCCGTCAACTTTCAAACACTCTTATGACTATCATCCTGCCATGATCTGGTTACAGTGCCATTTTCAAAAATCCAAGTCTCATCTAAATAGACACATTCCAGTGGACTTTCAGATTGTAAATTATTCATATATTAGAAAATTGATTCGAGGAAGAACATGTATTTTTTCCTTAATCTTCTCTATGGACAGTCTTTCTTATATTTGAAACCAATATCTGCTAGTACTCTACCAAAAGAATCAACAGAGCCATCAAAGATATGATGCTCCCCTAGCAGTGATAATAACGAGCTCATGTAAAATATTGTTCTAAAAATCACCATTAACATTATAATATTCTTTTTATTTTCAATGAGTTGTATAAGCAACTTAGCGTTTTTATACAGATCGTATCGCGTATTGTTGCTTTTATTGCAGGAGTAATCACATACAGTTTCCAGAAACGTTTTTTTTAGGACTTCGGTGAGCATCATTTTGTTTACGTGTCTTAAAAATACTACTCACAGATTCAACGGAAATATTTAAAGCTTGTGCAATTCTCTAAAATTATAATATTAATATTTATTTGATGTCATTACAACAAATATGTAGGTATACATACCTCTCGCACACTGGTCAACGGTAATAGTTATTCAATTTACGTTTGTATGTATGTAATCAAAGAGCTAATGAGCTCCTTTGACTACTGAATGACTTAAGCATCGTTAGTTCTAAAAAGAACTTTGAAAGATAATTCTACAATAAAATAATAAACATAAACAACAACAACCAAAACCTATAATACTGTCAAACAATACTGTCAAATGACAGCAAGAAATTCAAAATTCAAAATCACTAGCGACGTGTAAACGATGTTTCATGTAAGCCAACATCCGATGTTAATATTTTTTGTAAAACTTGCTAAAATAACGCCAACATTATCATTTTTAATTAATATTAATAATTAAAATAATCCTGTAATTATTATTATATACATATAATATATTATACACCAATGAAATTCTAAATTTAGTAATATATAAAGTAATTATGTTCGTTGTTATGAAATTGGCAATGCAGACGTCATTATTTTTCCTTTATGACGGAAGTCGATTGATTGCTGCTTTCTGGTATAGAAAATAGTATATTAAAATACAAGTTTCGTAAGACACGATTTTTGCGCACGCGTTCAAGTTTAGAAAACGAGCCGCTAGGTGACTCCCACGGGATTGCTTGGCGCTGGAGGAGCTGGAATTACTAGTTCTTCGGAATCGACACTATCTGTGTCGGATAATTTATATAAATAGAAAATAAAGTATGTAGATTAAGTTTTATGAAATCCACTTCAGTAATTAAAAAATATACCTACTCAAAAATGTATATTCATCTAAATTCTCAGAAAAAAACGTCACTTAAGTGTTTTTCAAATAAAATACCTTCTTCAGAGGAATCTATAACCTTATTTTAAACCGTTGTTAAATTTAAATATTTAAAATCAACTTAATAATTCTTATAGTTATAAATATATATATATATTTATAAATAAAACAAGACAAAGAAAATATTGGGTAAATTCCGCTGTAGTGCAACCGTAGACACGTGTTTCTGACTAATTGGTCGTCATCAGTACGGTGTAGCCAAGGAATAAGGTGGGCTACACCGTACTGATGACGACCAATTAGTCAGAAACACGTGTCTACGGTTGCACTACAGCGGAATTTACCCAATATTTTCTTTGTCTTGTTTTATTTTATGTATCCGCGATAATTCCTTTATTGATTATATTTATAAATTGTTTAATTTTATAATATCAGTAAACAACCAGGTTTCAAACATTTTTTAATATTCTTAATCATATTGTTATGTATATATATTAAATATTACATTAAATATATAAGTTACTCCCGCTCTTAACGTAATGTCACAAACCCCCCCTCTTCATTTAGGAAAAGACATAAATATGAACGTTTACAAATATTTGGTATTATAATATTCATCACCCGATGAAGCCCTAGTAGGGTGAAACAATTGTAGTGAAGTGAATAAATAAACTGTTTTGAACTCAATTTGAATTTATTTCAATTTTATACTTGTGAATCTATGCCAATTAAAAACAACATTTACGTTATGTTGTTACTATAGAAAACATTCAAAAACTCACCGAAAATTTTAATTACTACAATTTCATAACTATCCCAATTTGTTTGAGTATCCACAGCAAGTTTTATAAATTTTTTGACATCTTTTTTCGGCCATTTAATGGAATTAATTCCATATATCCACTTCACAGGAACTGTGCAATAGGAATCCTCTGGGTTTTTAAATTTTACTACTGCATGTAATTAATATATCGTGTCAAACAATTGTATGAACTATGTAAGTCCGATGGCCTTCTTATAATATAAAAATAAAAATTTACAGCAGAAAATCTCAGGAAACTGACAATAATTTTAGTTCACACCACTGTGATGTTGGCTTACATTTACGTCAGGGCTACCTCGATAAGAGATATACAGTATACATCTGTTACTCTTACGAAATTACTGACTACACAAAAGACATGAGTGTGAAACCCCACGAGATAACATAGATGTAGTAAATCGAAAATTGAAAAAAAGAGGCGTTCCTTAACACGCGAAATGACCGTACTACTGTAGCTATATGGAGAGTTCTTACCATGACAAACATGCATGTTTTTGAAATGGCAAGAGGTGTTCAATCTCAATGGAACACTTTGGATGAAGCCAAATGTGATTTGAGAGTACAAGAAAATAATGTCTGGCATTAACCGGTCATATCAAATGCTATCGTACTACACAGCTTTAAGAAAGACTATTAGATGACTTCTTATTGGGCGATTTACAGACATGAATAAACTTTTTTTAGCAATGGCATCAAATAAAGAAAAAGCTCTATATTTCATAGGTATACTAAAAAAAAAACGTTTTACTTTCCAGTTCCTTTAATATAAAAAAATCTATCAAAACTGACTATTTTCTTCAGAATTTTCTGTTTTTAATATTTATTTTAGGAAGATTTGGTACTTAAGTATTTGTTGTACTATCGCATGTATAGTTTATTTCATATTTAGTGCAATAGCTAACATAATGTATGATCAGTACTTCTACTTAGACGATTTTAATTTGATTATTGGTGCAACAGTAACATTTCCAAGCATTATATTCGACGTGATCTACTATATGATGACGATTCAATATTGTATTTACGCGGTCATCATAGCAAATAGGTACCGAGTTATAAACACCTATTTAAAATCTATACTTAAAGATGAACAAACTAGGACTAATGGTAAGTTTATTTACACACAATTTTAATTCAATTTCTTTGTATTTTATACGAGTAATTGTATAGGTATTAAGAACAATAATAATTATATGTAGGTTAGGTAACTACCAGCTCAGCTACGTTTATATAGATCAGGATAGATATTATTTTTTTCAAGATAGTTTCAAAATGCGGTTAGCAAAATATATCCAAAATATTAAAGAAACGAAGACGTTATAAAATGTACACTTATGGAATCCTAGTCCAGTCAAGATTAAAAAGAAAAAAATAGTGATTGCGGTTAAAACTTACCATTGGTGAAATTACAGGTGAAAATATTTCTTGAACGTAAGTTCAATTCTTTTATTCTTTAAGGCGGCAAACTTATGAATGATGTCATCATAAAAAGGTGTCCAACAATTCATTCAGCAGTTCTTTTTTTATTGAAATTTTTGACAAAAATGTCTATCCTCTGCAGTGGCATTGCGTAAATATGTCTTTACTCTTTTTAAACACGAAAAGCTGCCCTCTGCAGAGGCACTGGTAGAAAGAGTAGTTAATATTAAAGAGAAGAATCTCAATGCCTCTTTAAAAACGTAACTATCCCTACAGATAGCTTTGGAAAAAAATTTCGGTTCAACTTTCCGATATTTTTCGGTACTATAAATTAATTGTAGTTCAGCTTTTAACCTTTGTAGTTGCACGTCATTAAATTTACTAGGGTAGTATTCTTTAAATTGTTTAAAGCATCTTTCTAAAACTCTTTGGAGAAGTTTTCAAATTTTTAAACATTTATTAATCTAACAAATATTATTTTATTTACGTCTCCAAAACGGATATTAATTTGCATTAAAATTATATTTAATATTTGGAAGTACACTGAGAGAAATAAATGTTCAGTCAACCAATTTCTAGTTTACTCAACACCGAAAACTATTGAGTCAACTAGAAATTGGTTGACTGAACATTTTATTTCTCTCAGTGTACAAATTCACATGATTGATACACAATCCCTATTCCTATTATTATGTTACCTATTCTTTTAATTTTGCAGTTTGCATGGATATTATTCTGTTATGTTACTGAATGACTCCTGTCTTCATGATGATGATCACATTATAGTCATTGAAACATCTTAGATGATGATGTGCGTTCCGCATTTTTGTGTACAAAAGTTGTTCCAAATGAAGTTTTAAATTCTTTTATCTTCCTAGTAAAATAAACCCGTGAGTAAAAAAGTTACTTCCGATCCGAATATTGTAACTTTTTTATACAAAAATTATTCAAAAAGATTCCTAAATACTCTTGTACTAATATATCTGTTTAGAAAATATAATTTGCAAAATATTTGCAAAAAATATTTTTCGATACGAGCAGTGGCGGCTGATGAGTACGTTTTGGTGGGAGAATTACATAGCCAAGACTGATTCGTTTATTATAAGAATCAGTCTTGTCTATGCAATTGCCCCACCAAAACATACTCACGAGCCGCCACTGGATAAGAGTAAAAGACTACTGGAAATTTTATTTTGGAGTACTTTCTTATTATATACATTTATACGCAAAACGTATATGCATATACGCACGTGTTGGGATACACACATACATCTAGTGTCAGCGCACAGATTCGCACACTGACATAAGTTGCGATCCTAATTTTTAAAGTCATTTCCGGCAGTCGTACGTACACTGACGAGACCTTAAAGGCCGAAACACGGTGTCTGTGCGTTGATTGTCGGAATAACACTAGATGTATGTGTGTATCCGAACACTAGCATATATGCATATTCGTTTTGCGTATAAATGTATATATGTAAATATTACTTTTAACATTCATTTGAATTTATTTGTAAATTGTCAAAATTATTAATTTCACTTAGCCTTAATAACATGTTGATTGCATATTGCAAAGTAACCGAGATGTAAACGACCGTATTGTGTTTTTTTACAGAGCATTTCAAAATATGTAATACATAATAATATCTGCATAATATACAAATACATGAATAAAACGATATTTTATAGTATGAAGCGGTTTTAGGTTCTGCTGTTGCTCGTTGTTCAAATGACCACAATGATGTAATTAATTATGTAGTAGTTTACTTCAGTGAAAATTTCAAGTTTTACCAATATGTCAACTACTACTATGCCTAAAGAAATTTCCAGAGAATAAGAAAGTAAAGAGATGAAATTAATATATAAATGTATACATATACAGGGTTAGTTAAAAGTATGGAGACGGCGATTTATTGTCGTTAATATTCATTTTAGAGAATTATGTTCAATATAAAAGTTTGTTAGGATATTTTGATCTACATTTAAGAATATTTGATTTTTTTTTTCTTCAATTGTTTTTTAGTTACGCCTGTCCGCGCAGATTTTTTAAATGGGAACTAGTGAATTTTACTCTACCATTCGATAGAGAATTTTTTTCTCTTTACAATAATATTTTTGTTTTTTTTAAATTCATTTTAATAACTTTTACAAGAAAAATTAAACAAATTAATAACAAAGTAAATTAAAGTAAGTGTTCAAATTGTCGTCCATTAGTAATTTGACAATGACCCAATCGATTTACAAAACCCCGAACAGAGTGCTATAAAAAATCTCGGGGAATTTCTTGTATCGTTCTGGTAATTCGGATTTGTAAATCTTCGACGTTATCGGGCTTATCTTCGTAAACTTTGTTTTTTACGTATCCCCAAAGAAAAAAATCTAAAGGACTTAAATCTGGCGAACGGGCTGGCCATTCAATGATTCCTCGTCTTCCAATCCATCTGTGGGGAAAAACGTTGTCCAGATATTGACGAACATTTACACCATAATGTGGTGGGGCGCCATCTTACTGGAACCAGATACTGTCATTGGGCAGGTGTTCATTGTTTTCATGTGAATAGAGCGTAGCACAAGCAGGTATTATTTCATTTTGCAATAACTGCAAATACAGACCCGAAGTTAAATTGCCATTGATGAAAAAGGGACCGATAATATGACCGCCAAGAATGCCAACCCAATCATTAACCTTTTGGGGGGTACTGCGTATGTGCTCCAAAAACCAAAAGGGATTTTCCGATGACCAGTATCTGCAGTTATGTCTGTTTACTTCACCGGTAAGGCAAAAAGTAGCTTCGTCAGAGAAAAGAATATTGTTGACAAAATTTTCATTACTATTGCAAATATTTAACATTTCTTCAGAAAGTTGTAATCTCCTATCAAAATCATCTTCCGTTAACTCGTGTACAAGGTGTACCTTATAAGGTTTATACTTTTCACTTTTTAAAAATAACACGATCGATGACTGCGAAATATTGAAATTGGCCACGTAATTGATTGGTTGATAAATGAGGATCTTCAGATATAGCCAATAAAATATCCAGTTTGTTATCATCGCTTTTTGCTGTTCTAGGTCTACCACTCCTTGGCAAATCTTTAACGCTACCAGTTTGTTCAAAGCGTCTTAAAGTTTTACCAACAACGGATTTAAAAATTGGATTTCTATTTGGATGCGTATCATTAAATAAATTACAAACGTCTTGTAAACTTCTGCATCTATCTCCATAACCCAACATCATAAGTATTTCAATTCGTTCATGTTCACTTAAACTCGCCATTGTTAATATTAACAGCAACAAATTGCACAAATGAATTATTTCTGTCAAAGATTTGACGTACACAATAACCACTGATAAAATTATGTCGCTCAAGTTTGTTTATCGCATCGCTTCTGTCTATCTGCGATGTACCGAACATCTGTGAAACACTTGAACCGGCCTTTTCTTATAAAAAAGTTATTAAAATGAATTTTAAAAAAACAAAAATATTATTGTAAAGAGAAAAAAATTCTCTATCGAATGATAGAGTAAAATTTACTAGTTCCTATTTAAAAAAACTGCGCGGACAGGCGTAACTAAGAAACAATTGAAGAAAAAAAAAATCAAATATTCTCAAATGTAGATCAAAATATCCTAACAAACTTTTATATTGAACATAATTCTCTAAAATGAATATTAACGACAATAAATCGCCGTCTCCATACTTTTAACTAACCCTGTCTGTACATAGTTGATGTTAGTTCTGGCGTCTAAGTATTTAACACTTTTCATTTTTATTTTGAATGTTAAAACTTTGCGTGTCTTTCTCACTAACTTAGTATGCAAGTTTTATTTTTGTAACATAGACATTTCTTTAACCGAAACACGTTGCAACATGCTTCATCTAACAAAACGCCCGTAGTATTCAATATTTAGACATTGGATTTAATCGTGCCTGAATTGAAAGTAGAGAGCTAATTACAATGTTCGCACGTTCACCAGACTTGCCACCTATAGATTTTCTTTGTGTGTTGATTTAAGTTTTGACCAAATAAAACAAGAAAACCCAATAAGTAAAGATAAAATAAGAAGACACAATAAGAAAACGTGTACTACAGAGATTCTTTATAGATATGAATAGTGCCTAGCGGAATGTGTTGGACATTTTAAAAGCGTTAAATAAAAATAAAGTTAAAAAACAAAGCTTTTTAACGGCAGATCTTTTTTTTACAATATGGTCTAAATTTCATTTGATTTTATTTCTCTTAAATCACTATTAATTTCCAAGCAAACACGTAATATAGCCGGTATAATTATTGATCATGAAGAACCAATACTATTTATTACTTTCAAAGCAAGCAAGTTAATAGAATAGGTAATTTCAATTACATTAATAAAATTGATTTTATCAAACAACAACACTAACAGAAATATATATTTCATCCACCAAACCTGTTTTGATGTTGATAAAAGTGGTACGTGGTTCTGTCTACATTGCTCTATACAATGAATTATCTACTAAAATTTAGTGGGAACCTGCGAGATATTTACGATTCAGTTTATCCATTCTACATATTTACGCGCATACTTTTTATTTGTAACTATGGCGTTCGTGATTTAAAAGACAGAAGAATTTACAAGATAATTCCGCTTGTAATAGTGGTACGAATTTTGGAAATCATTCTTTTGGTTACGTCTTTAGCATACGGTTATTTTTTCTCTGGTCTTGTTACTTCTGTCCACTCATTAACCGATTTTGTATGTTATTGGTGCTTTTGGATAGTGTGTCTGCTGACTGGTGTTAGTACACTAATCGAGATTATTCTATGTAAAAAAACGGCCGCCATTTATAACAATATTTACGAAATAGACCGTGAATTAGAAAAATTGGGTGTAACAGTACCACATTGGTATGTATGTTATAAAGTCTGTCTGAAATGTTTAGAATGTATCTTTCTTTTTAGGAAAATTTGGTACTTTACCTTAGGTTCGACTATCCTGTATACGATCTATTGCATAAACGATATAATAATAACTTTTGTGCATAATAACAGACTTTATATCGATTTTAGTAATTCGTTTACAATCATGCTTGTTACAGTGACTATCCCAAGTACCATTTGCGATATGATCTATTTTATGATGCCATTTCAATATTGCGTTTATGCCGTGCTTATAGCAAGTAGATATAAAGTTATAAATAAGTATTTGAAGTCTATACTTAAGGATCAAGAAGTAAGGAGAAATGGTAAGTTTTCTATAAACAATTAATAATATTATTTTATTAACCCAGCAACGGTTTATACAAAAACTTTATAAATAGGGAAATTACGAAAATGAATAGTGTAAACACATGGATGTTAAAACTAACATCAAGCAGTAAATAAATACTGTGACTTACATATATACATTTATACGTAAAACGTATACGCATATATGCATGTGTTTGAGATACACACATACATTAAGTGCCATTGCCGACAATCGAACGCACAGACACGGGTGTTTCGACCTTTGAGGTCTCGTCAGTGTGCGTGGAGACTGTCCACAATGGCTTCAAGACTAAAAAGCTGCTTATGTCATTTTTGCGTGTTAAATGCAGTGAGAGTATCACAGCGAAAGTATCACACCGGTGTCTGTGCGTTCGATTGTCGGCAATGGCACTTAATGTATGTATGTGTGTATCTCAAACACATGCATATATGCATATACGTTTTACGTATAAATGTATGTATGTAAGTCACAGTATTAGGGAAATTACGTTTAGGGTCATAAGTCATATGTTGTCATTTACAGAACAACACTGGTGTTGTTCTGTAATCACTATAGACAACGCGATTTTTAATCAATGCAACAGAAGATGACAACATAGTTTTCGAAATATGTACAGTATGGTAAGGTTGTTTTAGTGTTCTTGTTTAGTGTCAAGCCACAGACTGCCAATGAATCCCCATGTTGTTCATAAGTGCTAGTTTGTGTAACAACGTGGTTTTCTTTGAGACGTACAGCATTTAAAATTCATTCAACTGCTGAAGTTGCACAATACAAAAGTAATAGTTTGTTTTTGTTCATCGTAAATTTTTCCTTTCCCCTTTAACTTTTAACATATTAAACATTTCAGCGCTTATTCTAATGTTGAGGTATATGCTTCGTCCTGTCTATGACATTCCTCGGCGCCTCATTTTTTCTTCGCTTATATAGGTTGCCATCGATATTTACCGATATTTCGTTAATTACTAAGTTTAAACAAATTTATAAAGAATTCAAAAGTAGTCGAAAGTTTTTCGAAACTCTTACCGGAAGTAACAATTTTACTCTTACAGAATAGCGATTTTTTGCAAATATTTCGTAAATTATTCATATGATATATATTTATCAAGAGTACAAAAGTATTTATAGCTAGATATGGAATCATTTTTGTATAAAAGAAATTTCAAAATTTGGACTGGAAGTAACACTTTTACACTTATCGAGTGGCACTTTTTTTGCAAATATCTCGTAAAATAAGCTATAGTGAGTTATTAAGAGAATAGAAGTACTTAGAGTAAGTTTTTTACAATTTTTGTAAAAAAAAAATCTCAAAAATCGGGCTTCAAGTAACATTTACTCACAGGTTTATTTTTTTTTTCAGAAAATAAAAATATTTAATTTAGAACCACTTTTGTATAATTTGAAACGTACATACTGCTGTGACTCTTGCAAATTGAGGTTTATATATAAATAATTTACACCGTTCAATCAGTAAGTAAGTAAAAATCAAGCATACATCTTAGTGATAGACCAAGATTTAATAAATTTTCTGCAAAATAGTAGGTTAGGCAATTGACATTTAACTAGCTCAGTTTAAAATGACTAAAGAAAATTTTCTCTCAGGGGTAGAAGATATAAGTAAACTCTCCAATCAAATTGAATGCTCTTCAGTTATTACCAGGTCAGGTAAAGAAAATAAAATGCAAAATAAACCTTATAATATAGTTTATTAAGGATATTAAAGAAAATTTTAAAATTATAGAAATATATTTACAAAAATAAATGTCTTAATATTACAGAAATTCATGCATGTCATGATTAAATAGTCAAATCAATAAACAAATCATAATTAATACAAAGAATAATATCAAATAAAAATTTTATTTTAAAATTTCTATGATTTTCTTTATTCATCAATGATACATGTAAACAATCAACATTTCAAACAAAACTTTATTGTATGTTGTGAATTGTACTGGAATATAATATAAAAAAAATTATGTGACTTATCATTTGCAAGAATATAAACATTAAGGAAATGGCTCTGCCCTAATTAGTTCTGCCTGGCGCCTTTGCTCGCTACCAAGACAGTACCACCAGAAAGCAAATCCACACCGGTAGGTACCCCAAAGTTCCACCCTACGAGTATGCTTTTCAACTCGTTGGACACAATCCTAACATACACCACTATGTGCTCACCCCTTAAGTTATATATATATATATTTGAGTTTAATTCAAAAATGTCTTTGTGCATTCAACTAATTAACTCAGCCCTGATTAGTTCTGCCTGGCGCCTTTGCTCGCTCCCAAGACAGTACCACCAAGACTAATTCGTGCTCTAAGGATTCACGAAGGCTCCATGCTATGAATTAAACATCTACTTAATTCATTGCACACATCCCTGATCTGTTACCCAGCACGTCAATGTCAAATACACAAACACAATAAAATATAATCAATATAAAGAAAGTATATACAAAACAAAAAAAATTTTTTTTACCTCGTCCTAGGGCTCCAGTATAAAACACCACATAAGAAATTTGTACAACACTATTTACACATTTACAGTAAACATTAATAAATCACCTTAATTCTTCATATAATATTTCAAACTCATCCATTTCAAAATAAATTTTTTTCACAGTCTATATATCCTACATGTACATAAAACAAAAATTTTTAAACTATAACTCTTCTAATCTTGTAAATAAATAATAAAGAAAATTTTATTAAAAACGCAGTGTTTATATTTAATTCAAAAAAAATATGATCAGACTATCTAATTTGATCGTTACAGACACTAAAATGCTTTACCATAACACACGGTGTAATAACCCTGCATATCAAAATAAAACATTCTAAAAAAAAAATATATAAAAAAAATTCAAAGTTCTAATTAAATAAAACGGTTCCAGATACAAATAATTATTTTGGAAAAATAATTACAAGTCCCAATATAAACGAATCTCCTGAATTCGTGGGGTTAGAACAGAACTATCCCAAGTCCAAATAGTTGAATAATCAGTAGAGCTATTTTAAAGTTGTAAATAATATTATTTGGTCTAGTAATAAACCTGCCCATTAGCTTTTTAGCATTATACTTTAGGTACACTTAATATTGTTGAATGCAATGTTAAAAGACAGGCATCTGTAGCGATTCTTAACAAAATTAATTATAAATTAAAGATTACCGGACTTAGGCTAGAACTGTACTAAGTAAGTTGGAGCAGATTTATTCTATCTGTCCAATAATGTATTTACGGCTAGTGCTGCACTGAATAATTCATTCTTTTTTATTATCTGAAACTACTTTAATTTTTTAATTGAAAAAAAATATTTTTATTACAGTTTATTTAATAAACATTATAAACAAATGAAAACGTGAAAATAACAAACATTAATAAATGAACAAGTTTTCTACAATTCCGTTGAGGATTAGAAGAAATCCAGCAATAAAATAATATTTTTTATTAATCCTCATCGGAATTTCTCACACTATGTTTTAAATTTAAGAAAAACTCGTGGTATTCTTCAGGAATTGCCTTTTGTTGGCAAAGGTACTTCAACCCATTAAATTTTTTTGTAGAAATAGGAAGTTTTTCGTCATATAAATCAGAGAGTTCATATCCTTTAATTTGTGATTTCTTCCTTTTTCCTAAGACCTCTATTTCTTCAAAATCTTTGGAAAAATCATATTTTACCTTAATTGGTTTCGTTTCTTCTAGTTTTATAGATTTAACTTGACTCAACTTAATTTTTGCTATGTTTGTAGTTTCCGTAGTTAGCTTTTTTAAGTCATAAAAATTTGTGAGTTCTGTTACAGCATAAGGTTTTTTCCGGCAAGCAGCTCTTGCGATGGTATACCACTGACTAGGAATGTAGATAGGAATGTGCATACTGTGTCTTTCGATAGAACTATGTACAGAGTCACCCTCATTTTGGGTATGCCCTTTTTCTAAGAACGTGTGAGAAATTTTAACATTCCAGTTCTCAGCACAGTACAAATACATACCAAAAATAAATTGGTTCCTGTTTTGACCACAGCAGTTGTCAGAAAAAAAAGAGAATTCTGTCACACCTTGATCCTTTTTCATTTCAATAAACTTTAGAACACAGGTTCCTATCTCAGCACATCCCCTATTCCCAACAGTTTCGTACCACATGTAGCAGTGACCGGTGTTGCTCCCTAATTCATAGACAGTGAGATTATACGCCGCCAATTTGCTCTTATAAAACAGCAATGAATTTTCAGTTTTTGGACACTGCAAGACTTGTTGTAAATCGTATACCGCTGCGCAGAATGCAGGATCATTTTTGGCTCTCTCTTTATGTTCGTTTTTAAGGCTGCGTGCTGCATTTTTATTAGAAATATGTGTGTCCATCTCGGTTTGCATACTTTGTGCTTCAAGTACACTAGCGTTCTTAAACTTATCACAAAGTGAACACAGATCCTTTTTTGGTTTGAAGAAAGACAAATTAAATTTGGTGCAAAATATGTGCCGATACATTGACTCCTTGGCTGTTGTTTTTATCTGCCTTTCTTTACAGAATTCTAAATAAAGCAGATACATTTTTTTAATGTTGAGAGTGGAAGGCAAATACTGTTTTGTCGAATCTCTGCGGCAATAATGACTTTCTACCTTTTCGAAACTTTTAATATGAGCAATTACTGATTCTTCAACAGCTTTTGGTAGTTTAGTTGTACAAATATTTTTACCTCTCATATCTTGTTTTACTGAGCCAACCGCTGGATCAGATTTTTTAATGGTCGTTTTAATCACTTGGTTTGATATAGAAAGTGTGTCGAGAAAGAATCTTTGACATACCCTAGTCTCTTCTAAATCGTCGACAGAAGGTAAAAAATAAGACACAGCATGCTCTCTTCTACAATCTTTGGTCGTTGCAGCTTGATTGGGATTATCAACTTTATCATTTGACTTTCTTGGTCTTCTCCGACGTGGCGTTTTTACTTTTATGTGTCTATAAATAAAATCTCTTTGTCGATCTACATCACCCATATCCCAGTAATTTTGAAGTATAGACATTCGATGATCATTGGAAAATTTTGTGTGGCAGTTGAGTCGGCATTCTATACAACCCTTCCGCAATGTTCGCTTTTGTACTTCTTTATTTTTCCAATTGATGTATGATTCTCCTTTATTTCTTTTTATGCGAATTTTGTTTCTGCGCCATTGTGATTCATTTCTAATTCTTTTTCTTGTTCTTTTCTTGTCATCATTTTCATCGTTTCCAGTTTTCTCATTTTCTGATGTTAAATTCAGAGTCTCAAAATTCTCAGTATTATTTTTAGCTTCAAAACTTTCAGTTTCTGCAGATTCCATATCTTCAAAATTTGAATTTTCGTTTTCTATTGTAAATTAGATTTTATTGGTAAAACAAGTGATTAACACCTTTAAAAAATACTCTCACCTACTGTTTTCTGAATCCCTGATGATGATAAATTTTTATTCTTTTCAGCTTCTATACACTCCATTTTTTCTACATTTTCAATGTTTTTCTCTGCTGTAAAATAGGTAAGTATTATTATTTTTGTCAAAATGACTAGTACAAACTCAAGTAATTTAACGTACCTACTGTTTGTCTTGGTTTTGTGAAAACTAGTGCATCATCTATTTGATCGGGCTCATGACTATTTAGAAATTGACATTCAATAAAGTCTGAATTCAAAAGTGTCGTACTTTCAATTACGGTTTGGTTTGGTATCACCAATCCATCAAAAATAGTTATATTATCTGTATTGTTAGTCCCTTCTTGTCCGACATCAAGAAATGGTGCTTCTGCAAAAATTAAGGTTAGTTCTTTATTAGTAACCCACCAGCAAAATGAAGTTTATAGAACAGTTTTTATGATTAACCGCCCAATATTCCTTGCTATTGACAGTTTTTATGTCTTTCACCCAAAGCATATTTTTAGGGAATCCCCCAAAACATAACCTCCAATTTAATTAATTAACACTACATAGTACGCTTTATTAGTAATTGATCAAAACTATAATGTTACCGATAAAAATAAAAATGATGTTCTTACCTGATTCATCAAACTCTTTTCGAGCTAATTCCAATATTTTTGCACTTCGCGACATGCTGTTGTTTCTCGTTTAAACTGTCAACTCACACAAAAAATGAAAATGAAATCAAATTTGCGTATAATTTTTAACAGCAGAAGTAACCCAAGTCTCACTACAAGTGATATAGGATACTTCTGCACCAACATATTTTGAAATTATCGTAGATACGACAGTTCTGCTCTCAATATTTGAAACGATTTGTATTTAGGATACCAACAGTTTTTCAACAATTTAGGCGGTAAATTCAAACCGTGGACTTACAGTACTTCTGCGGACAATTTTTTGAGTGTCCAGATAGTGAGCACTTAGCTTAACTCAATTTCGATAAAATTGGACTTGGGATAGTTCTGTTCTAACCCCACGAATTAAAATGATATCTAATTCATAAAAATATTCTAAGTCCCACTTCGATTGAAAAAGTACAATAAAATTATTAAGAAAATATTATAAGTTCCAATACGTGAACAAATTTCTATGTTAGAATAACGTTTAATCTATGAAATATTACAAGTCCTAATTTTATTAAAAACTTTCTAAGTATCGTAAATCCGATTCAGAAAAATTAATCTAAGTTCCGATTCATGAATAAATCTTTAAGTTAAATTAACATTTTCAAATATAAGCACCCGTGTAGGTATATTTTTTAAGTTTAAGCGGTTTCCACCAGCTTGAAAAGTGCCTCTTTTACTATGCGTCCTCGCTTATATGCATATTTTTCTTCACAAAAACGTACGGTTATCCTCGGTACGATACCGATTCCACCTTTTATATTGCATTTCTATAGTGCTGCACCTTTCGATATATTACTAGCTTTCAAAAACGTAAACAAACATCTAAGCATCGATTTGTTTACACGTTCGTGATTTGTCAATTTCATCTAGCGGAGAATATCGTTTTCACCGAGCCAATCTGTTGATCTCTCCCGGTCACAGTATTTTTCGTGCGGGAAACACTTTCTTGTCATAATTCACTTAATATTTTATGCTTATCTTAATATTATAATTTTTATAAAAATTATAATAACATTCTTATATTATTTTACGTAAATAAAAATTAAATGTGCCAAAAAATATTAACTTAATGAATATCTATATACACATCATGATAAAATAAATAAAATAGTAATTAATTAAATTAAATCTAGAAGTGATCTTGATTCTGCTTATTTACAATTTACCACCAAACTCAAGATCACTGCAATACGTATATGAAAGTCGTGTGGTGCCCACACCTCATGTTTTAACACAGAGGCACTGCTACGGCTTCTTCGTGCTTAAAGAAGGGCAAAATGTCGCTTATATAACGACCAGACCTAGACTTGTATGGTTATTTTCTTAAAAAAGGAAATCCTTTAATCCCAATTAACCAATAAATTTTTTTGATTGTCCCAAGGCCGCTATGCCCTTTTGCGGAGAAGGTGTGGGTTTAGATAATGCACAATAATATCCTGGTTTAGGCCTCACCTCACTTTGTTAAGAACTAAGCCCCAAGGCAATTTAACCCAGAATCAAGCACACCATACTTAAACTCGACCAATATATGAAAATTCAAAAATTGAAGATGAAAAATGTCTGTATATCCAAAATTAAGATTTAACAATGAATTGTAGCAAGAATAAAACATTCAAAATATACCTCGACGTACTTCTTACCTAGTAACAAGTAGGCAACGTTGGAATTCCGAAGCTTTGCAATAGCTTTTAAATTGAAGTGTTGCCCTAAATGCAATTCTAAAACTATAAAACTTATCCGATGCTAGAATCTTTAGATCATAATTTTCGAATAGCAAATTAACAATGTACCTTTATGAAGCAAAATGAGGCTTTAAATGTTTTATCCACTAAACTATGATACGTACAAACTAAATGATTAAGATTCACTTATATATGATCTAAATTGATAAATAATTCAACTAAATTTGACAAATTGAATGTATTTGACATATACTGCAAATATTACATATAAAAGAAATATGTATAAGCTCCACAATATTAACTAGATTATAAAATTTAAATTGAAAACAAATCAAAACTTATACCTGTCGAAGATATTGCACAAATTCAGTAAAATAACCTATAAGTGTTGCCAAATATCATTACAAACGTTAAAAACAAATTAAAATATATGTACTCACAGAGGTTGATTAGTTGCTAACATGAGAAGAGCACCTGCATAATACATCTAAAATTAAAATTTGAACATAACCAAGTTTTTTCGTCGATATCAATACAGCATACCTTCTTGGTAAGATTTCTTACTACAGATGCTGCTGACAGAATGGGGTTAGCGTGCATATCCCAAAGATGATCCGCATACAAAATGGCTAATCCTCGTTTTCAAAAGTCGTAAATCTCGAAACACTAGAATAAATGACTATTCTCTTAATTAGTTGCTAAAAGAAACACAGAAGACGATCAGATAATTATATAAAAAATGCGATCTATGCTATTTACTACAAATGCTCACCTGATCATTCTAATTTGCGAAAATACCAAATCCTTTCGATTTTAAATGTTGGACATAAATAATCCATATAAATCTCTATAAAAATTTCTACACAATATTAAATATCATTCAGTACCTACAATAATTAAACTCTAAACATTCCTTAAGTCAGGCAATTAAACGCGGGCTATTCTGTAACTGTTTTTCATCTTTTTTAATCCTTTAATTGGTTTAAATATTTTTTCTTAATTATTTGTGTATTTATTTCATTTATGCCTTTCTCAAAATTACTGCATTTTATTAAAAAAATAAAAAAAACAATTTGAAAAACACGGGTTTGGCTGTGGAATCACCTCAGCTTGTCTTTATAACGGATATATTTATGGTGTTCATAGACTAAAAAATAATAAACTCACCTTTAGCCACAGAAACATCTAATACGTAGATAATATAATTACATGTTTCAATGGTACCGAGAGACAAATAAAAAAATACGTAGCTTTCTTCAATACAATCTATCCACTGATAAACATCACATATGAACAAGAAGTTAATAACACTATAGATATATTAGGCATAACCCCAAAAAGAACTGACTGGAAGAGCATTTATTTTGATATCTATAGAAAACCAACATACACAGATTCTACTATTTCCAATCAATCCTTCAAGTCCACCTCTTATAAATTAGCAACGTATAAATCAATGATATACAGTGCCTTTACTGTCGCATTGTCAGATTATAAACTACTTAAGACAATTAACGTTAATGGTAAACATCATCAACAAATTCGTTTCGTTAACATATTTTGGACAGGGAAAATAGGTAACTATTTTAGAAACATATGATAGCTCGAACCTAGGTCTGTTGCTTTTTAATGGATTTTTAAGGGGGCTTACGCAGAGGTGCTGACTAACTGCCGTGTGGTAGGACGTAGGGGGGGGGGGCACCATATGCGCTAATGTAAATCCCGCCGATGTAAGGTATTCGTAAAAATAAAACAAACAGCAGAAATTTTTGTTTTTCTTATTATGTTTTTGCATTAAATTGAATACGGAGGATTAATTAAGGCTTCGTTGGGAGTACTTTCTTATAATTCAAATCATTTACTCCTACATTTCACTCTCAAAGTTGGCAAAATTTACAACATAATAACACAGTTTCAGAAACTTTATTTTAAAAACTAATTCAAGTCGAGCATGCATTGAGCCTTTGTTTATTTGTGTTTTAAATTTTGTTTTGATATATCATAAATAAAAGCGGTACTATTGTTTTAACGAAACCTTGTAAAGTCCAGAATATAATAATAATAATAATAATAATAATAATAATAAATTTAATTCATATCAGACACATTACAGTGTATATGAGCGTCACAAAAATACATATATAAAACAAACAGTTACTAATCAAACATAAATGTGACAAATCACTTTATCCCTGCAAATATTCATTGACACTGTAATAACATTGTCGCAGTAGAAATGTTTTCAATGCCGTTTTAAACTGATGAGCATTATGCGTGCCCTTCACCTCCGATGGCAACTTGTTATATATGACCTTAGCGGCATATGTTGGTGACTTCTCAAAGCAAGCAGTCCTATGCCGGTCAGCACGCAACAAATGGGCCTGCCGCGTCGGGTATTCATGACCACCACAGCAATACCTACCCAAGTTATCTCTTGCATACCGTGCACATTGGTAAATATACACACCCGGCACAGTCAAGAAACCCCCCCCCCCACAAAAACCGGTCTGCAAGAGTCATCAGACTTTAGGTTAAAAATTAAGCGTAATATTCGTTTCTGTTGAATAAAAACACGCCTAGCCCCAGAGGAATTACCCCACAGAACAGTATTATAAGAGAGAGCCGAATATACCAGAGCATAGTACACACTCACTATGGAGTCATGATGGAGGCTAGATTTTAATTTTAAAATGGCATAGTAAGCGCTGTTAATCTTTGCACAGACACAATCGATATGATTACTCCAAGTTAACTGTCCATCAATATGAACCCCCAAGAGTTTTATATTGTCAACCATACGCAACACATCACCATTCGGAAAAACAAACCCGTGTGTCCCCACAACTCTGCGTTTATAAAACTTAACACAGGCCGATTTACTCGTATTCAGTAACAAGTTATTCGCGTAACACCACTCACTGAATGCCGTCAAAATCCGACTCACCTTGGCAAAAAGAGAGTCTTCATCACGAGAGACCACGAGCATAGAAGTGTCGTCAGCGAAGATTACCAGCTCATCAGGACCAACAAATTCAGGCAAATCATTTATAAATATTAAAAACAGCAGTGGTCCGAGCACAGATCCCTGTGGCACACCATGTTGAACTGGATACTCAGTAGATGTTACGCCATTTACTCTAACGGTCATTGTTCTTCCTGCCAGATACGACCGCAACCACTGAAGCATTGCTCCCCTAATGCCCAGGGAATACAACTTTTCCAAAAGAAACCCATGGCGCACAGTATCAAACGCTGATGTCAGATCAAAGAACAGTCCAACCGTATACATCCCATCATCAATGGCCCTATAAATTGCATCAACAAAGCTATAAGTAGCTGTAGCAGTTGAACAACCAGCACGAAAGCCATGTTGGCTCTCATTCAACACGCCACAATCGTTTAGAAATGCAGTCAGTCTGTCGAACACAATTCTTTCTAATATCTTGGAGAATTCATCTAATACAGATATAGGTCTATATTCTTCAACAGATGTGGCATTCTTCCGTTTATGAATGGGCACCACTGATGACTTTTTGAAGACACCCGGAAATGTGGATGAGCTAATGGGCAGATTAAACAGATAATGCATGGGTCGCAACAAAAACTCCAGAGAACACTTTATCAGTATTGTAGGAAAACCAGTGCCACCAGAAGCATTTCTATTCTTTAACTTTTTAGTCGCCTCAAGAATCTCCTCATGAGTGATGTCTTGGAAAAACACAGAATTACGCACCGATCCAGAAATAGTACAAGTCTGCGAGGACACACCCGCAAAACACTGTGTCAACTTGGTTTCGGCACTGCTACTAAAAAAACTGCCAAAAGCATTAGCCACGCACTCCGCAGACAAAATCCTACCACTGGAGTCAGTGAGGGTAACCTCCCTGTGCTTATTTTTGCCTAATTCTCTATTAATAACTTTCCATATTTGACGTGACTTATTTTTGGACTCAACCAATAAATTAGAATTATAATTCTTTTTGGCAGTATCCAACATATACCTGTAGTTTTTCTTTCTTTCTTTATAAACAGCATACAGATGATCTTCATTCACAGTTCTGGCCAAATAAAATAGTTCCTTCAACGATTTACTTTCCATTGCAATTTCAGGAGTCACCCATATTTTATTATCACGTTGATTACGAGTTCTTGTAACAATAGGACAGGCAATGTCCAGATACCAGGTAAATGTGCTCAAGAATGCCCGAAACGCATCATCAGTACCCCCGGCACTGTACACACCACCCCAATCCTCCTCAGAAAGCATACTAACTAGGTGATCCATATTACTATCACCTGTCAATCTATATGTCCGAACAACATTATTATCAGGTACAATGTCTAAACTGCTATCAATAGTGAGAATGTGAGATAGATGATCAGAGATATTTAGATTTTTGATTTTACATGTCCATTCCATGTCATGAATATTATGTAAGACGTAGTCAATGCCCGTTTCAGACACCACCCCATTTTTACTCAAAGAGACTCTTGTCGGCGAACGCGTGGTTATTATCAACTTATAAGATGTCACCACATCTAGAAACATATCTCTCTCAACACTTTGTCTCAGGCAATCAATATTAAAATCACCACACAGGATCACCCTATCAGCGAGTTCATAAGCTTTATTCAACATTAAAACCAGCCTGTCGAGGAACACTCCAAAACATCCAGACGGAGGCCGATACAGAGTCAGCAAACAACACCTTCCACCCCCAAAACCAAACGTAATCCCGGAGCACTCGATGCATAGTTCAGATGACATCCGTATAAAGAAATCACGCTTGCAGCATGCAATATCCTTTCGTGCTATTATAAGTGAACCACCATGTATATGAGCATCTCTAGAAAAACTGGAAACAATCTCATAGCCATCAAATACAGCCATGTTAAGCTGTTCATCCTTGCACCAGTGTTCAGTCACGCACATGAATGTAGGCGCCTCGGTTGCTAAAATACATTCAATCTGATTAAGTTTATTCATAATGCTTTGAACATTCGCATGTATAATCTTTGTATTATTGTAATGTCTCTTAGAATTCCTCCGTACGTCTATTTGGTCGTCGAAAAAATGTAAAACGCCTAACGACGATTCCTCTCGGCCAAAAACCAGTATCATAAAGAACGTCCTTAAGAGTAAAGTCGGCAGCCACGCGAAAAGCAGCACTAGACCCCTTAGAATCGAGGCGAGAGACCTCAAACGAATGGCCCGGAGCACCCCGCTGCAAATAGTTCATAATACTTTCTTCCGTAGTATTCATACTACAACGACCCACGTATAGCCAGGCACGTGATTCGGTAGCACTAAATGTAGCAGCAGGATCCGTATTTGTCACATTACTATTGGTACCAACAATTACGTTATTAAGTCTTCTACTATATTGCTTAGTGTTATCTGTATTATGTGTTTGTTTATTATTTTCCAGTTGAATATCGTGTTGTTTTTTTGGTATTTGCACTTTTTCAGAATACAACTTTTTACTGTGTACATTCACGACAGTAACATCAGAAGATACCGTATTTGTAGACGAATTAAGTTCACTATCGTTACTTAAAATACATTTTTCACAACAGTTTTTAATTTTATTTTCAATTATGTCCTTTAACAAGTTGTTAGAGGAGGTCAGTTCCGTCACCCTACACCGTAAATCCTCTATAGTCATCACAAGTTCACTAACAGCCATTTCCACTGCGTTTTTTATCAAAGTTTTTAAATCCACATCATTATCTACACTAATGGTATTTGTCTCGTCTTTTGTATCCTTATTACGCAAATTATAACTCATCTTTCACGAGACTTATTCAAAACGACCGAAAACGTCTGTTCACGCCGAGAGTCACGGAAACACCGCAATTTTCTATACATTAGCGCATAGGGCACCACCCCCTTACGTCCTACCTCACGGCAGTTAGTCGGTACCTCTGCGTAAGCCTCCTTAAATGATTTACTGATTTCACTGACCTGTGGCATTTTGGCAAATGCTGATGATTTTAAGATATGCTTGTGAATTAATAGTTCGAATGACAGTTGTATACATCAGGATAACTTGCAGATAGTCAATCAGTGGGTGGTATGTTGATAATAAAAAAATTTAAGCATTGGTGAATGTGCGTTTGTAACTTCTACTAAGATCACCAATCCCACACTCTTCTATTACAAAAACAGTAGGGTAACTATTCAAAAACAATTTAAAGGTCCTTTGGTCTTTTATTTGACTCAAATCTTCAATTCTCGGACCATATTTATGGAGTTAGCGGCTGCAAACGTATTTTTTTAAAGAAAAGGTACCGAAAATTTTATATTGCCAAAAGAGCAAGAATCGCTTTTGCCAATTCCATCATGAACTGATACCATTAAGAGAGTTTAAAAGGATATAGTATGTAATTTACTTATTTCTAGTTAAATGTCTATTGAGGTATATTTATGGATAAAGAAAAATTAGTTTTCTATGAAGCCACCAAAGACTCAGCAGACAATATCCGTATAAGCTAAAGAATGTGAAAATTACACAAATTAAATATTCCTAGAACCTTAGAAAACAAATATGTATATAAATAAATGAAAGATATCAATCAAAAGTATTTATCAACTAAAGGACGATAATAAACTATTCCTTTATGATACAGATCTATATCGTGACGCTAAAGTATGGCAATTTATTTGAAATCTCAAGAGTGTGTTTAGTTTACTACGTAAAAGCATTGAAGTTGTCTAATTTAAAAGGTTAATTTATATAATCTACGATTTTGTAATTAACATTTTATATACGTTTCATTGTATATATCCTACTTTTAATATATTACATATGCATATTATTGTCATGCTTAGAGTGTATTACAGGGGTGCCCAAAGGGTTGATCGCGTGAACTTTTGGAGTCCATCGCCAAAAAATAAAAAATTATTACCCCATAACAAATTCGAGTTTTCTCGAACGTCAACTTTAGGAACACCGATTCTTCTCGAATTAGTCAGATTTATACAAAAATCCGCGGCACTATGCCAGTCATAACTCAGTATCTGAATGAGTCGTAATGTTTGAAAGGCAAAATGAGTGCTGCGATAAAAGTTCAACGTACCATTTTAATAACGATTGGGGAAAGAATTTTTGTTTATTATTGTCAAAGATAAGTGTATTTGTCTTGTTTGTCGATCGTCGGTGTCATTGCGCGAGCGCGGAAACTTAGGACGGCATTATAAAACTATGCATAAAGGCTATGAAAATGATTTTCCGCAAAAAAGCGCGTTAGAAAACGAAAGGTAAGATTTGAAGTGCATTCTAAAGGGAGAAGAATCCATGTTTACTAGGCCAGTGAAACAATCAGCAGCTGCAACAATGGCGTCTTTTAAAATTTGCCACAGACTAGCTGTTCAGGACGATAAATAATATTGTTTAAGAAAGACAATTGTTTTATACATTTATGTACAATACGTTAAGTTCAAATATTGTTAATTCACACCGTGTATTGTAAAACTACAAGTTTAATCAGAAAAACCCAGATTTCTCTTCTATTGTGAAGAAATGTATGTAAATATCTAGTTTATTGCCAATCATTATAAAGTACAATAGTTGGGGTCTCACTAGACGCGACCGCCATAAAATCATTAGAGCTCGTCTATAACTATTATTTTATTACTTGGTATTTACGTTTCACTCAAATATCTTACTGTAATTTCCAACCGCATGTGTTTAGTCATTTTTCTTGGTAAATAATCTCCCCTCCTACTCATGAAAAGAAATTATTTTAAATGGGAGAAGGGAAGAATCTTTGATAAAATAGCGATAAAATATATTAAGTTCTAAATAAACGTCCACACGAAGCAGTTGTGTTAGGCTTCAACATTTAAAAGTTAAGTGTTAGATAAATTAAAAATAGTGACATATTATCAGTGTTTTATTTAATATTTAAGCATTTATATTCCTTCAAAAAAGGAGGTATCAACACTAGCCTAACACAAAAGCCTTTCGAAGAAGGAGCGGTAGTTAAAGAAGCATTTGAAAAATAAATCAGAGGTTATATCTGCTATCAAGGATGTTGAGTTATCTAACCAAACTGTTGCTAGACGTATTGAAATCATGAACTCAAATTTGGAATCCAAATTAAAGAATGATGTTATTTCTTTGCAGTTTGATGAGTCCGCCGATATGACTGATACCGCTCAATTATGTATTTTCATATGGATGGTATTTTTTGATATGTCGGCTAAAGAAGAATTGTTAATGTTGCCACCTCTGAAAAAAAGACCTCGCGGAGAAGATATTAAAGTCTTCCTAAATTTTGTAATACAATATGAGCTACTGATTTACAAACTCGTGTACATTATAACTGATGAAGCACCATGAATAACAGGCCATCAAATTGGGTTTGTTACAGTGTGTCGAACTAACGAAGACTTCCCATTATTTTTCGCATTCTATTGTATTATTCATAAGCAAGTTATATGTTCAAAAACACTAAATATGAATGATGTCGTCGAAATTGCCACAAACATCGTGAATTCAATCCGTACGCGAAGCTTGCAACGACACCTCTTCAAAGTGCAATTGGATGCTAGCGACTCTGTCGAGCACACTGATTTACTTCTTTATACAGACATAAGATGGTTGAGTCGCCGAAAATTTTTAGAGAGATTTCAAGAATTATTGCCCGATATCATTTCTGTACTTCACGAACGAGGTGACAATCCTGAGATACTTAAAAATGAAAAGCCGCTGCGTGATTTAGCTATCTATCGGACCTGACAAATCATTTAAATCTCACTTAGCAAATAAATTATTTCTCATCACCAAGTGACAGACCTCATGAATTATATGAATCACTTATATTTGGCTATTAGCACTAATATTATTCTGGTAGCTACTCGAAGATAAAAAAAAAAACGAAAACTTAATGTTAACCTGTAACAAATATATGATGTACACTGTACAGATATACAGTGAGCTCAAAAAGGTTGGAATAAATTCATTTAAAATTCAACCTTTAATTTTTTTAAAAAACACTGGGACCCGTCAATTTTTATTTTTAGATGGGCATTTTTTAAACTAATTTTTGTTTATACAGGGTGACTCAAAAAAAAGATTTCATGTGACACTTCAATTTTTTTTAATTGAAACACCCATTTTTTATTTTATTTTCGGATTCTACGTAAAATTTTGATCACATTTCATGTATTATAACTTAAGTCTAAGTTAAGTTCTTTTCTAAAATAATAATAATAATAATAATAATAATAATAATTTATTTGTCCTCTCGACTACATAGTAGTATGGGATATGTCAACAAAGCTATTACATATACACCATACATAAAAAGACAATATGGATACAAACTAATACAAAAACACCAATTCTAATTCAGATCTCATTTAAAAACTCTGACAATGAGTAGTAACACCCACGCAACAAAGACGCTTTTATTGTACGTTTAAAGATCTCTCTGCACCCGATATTTTTTACGTTATTTGGTAGCTTGTTATATGCTTTTATTGCTATTAAGTGTGGACTCTTTTCATAAAATGCAAGTTTATGCCTCGGTATCTCTAACTATAATATATTCCGCGTGTTGTACGTATGATAACTACTCAAATGTGTCAAACTATTAAGATTGTCCTTCGCGTACAATAACAGTTCCATGATGTAGACACACGGTAGCGGCAACACCCTCATCGATGCAAAATGTGATCTGCAGCTAACCCTACTACCCACCCCATTCATAATAAGTATTGCACGTTTCTGCATTTTAAATACTCTATCCAGGCCAGACGATGAGCCCCATGCCAAGATCGCATAGGACATCACCGAGTGGACCTGGCCAAAGTAATATGTTAGGAGAATATCCGGGCTCACCCCAGATTTAAGGACCCTGAGAACGTGGCAGACCGAAGATAATTTTTTGCAAATGCCATCAATGTGTTCATTCCACTTCCATGTATAATCAATGGTAATCCCTAGAAACCTAGTACTATCCACCTGTGCGATACTGTGACCGTTACATCTAATTAAACTCGAAGTGTCTCTGTCATACGATCTTGTTCTGAAGTCCATATAAGTGGTCTTTTCACTGTTTATAACTAAGTCATTCTGAGACAGGTATTCGCTTACCGCGATTAAACTATTTTCCGCGCATCTCACAGCATCCGTCCCACTTGAGCAACTCACAATCATGGATTTGTCATCCGCAAACAAAACAGCCCTTTCCACGTTCATGTCGTTAACATATACTATATAGAGCAATGGACCGATGATGCTTCCCTGTGGCACACCACGCCCCAAATGCAACCTGCCAGAGCAAGTCTCGTCAATTTCCACATAGTGTTCTCTTCCTACAAGGTAGCTATTAAACCAGTCCCAAACATTTCCCCTAATCCCATAGTTATACAGTTTTTCAAGCAGCACTCGATGGTTTACAAGATCGAAGGCATTGCTGAGGTCCAAAAAGATTCCTATACATGTTTTCCCTTCATCCATATCACTGTACAGATATTTTAAAAATGTAATAATAGCAGTGGAGGTGTTGCGTCCATTACGAAAACCAAACTGATTATCATTAAGCGTGTTATTTTGCTCTAGAAATTTTATTAACCTTACTGCCATGACTTTTTCAAAAACTTTAGAAAAAGAGCTCAGTATAGATATGGGACGATAGTTCGATATACATTGCCTATCACCGTTCTTAAATAACGGCTTGATTTTAGAGATCTTCAGCTTCTCAGGAAATACACCCTCCATAACTGAATTGTTAATTATTTGTGTTAAAGGAACCGCAAGCTCATGTACACATTGTTTTAATAGATTAGTACTAATCTTATCGTCACCCGAAGAATATGTATTTTTTAGTTTGTTCACAATATTTACGAGCTCCAATTCACAAACAGGTTGAAAGAAGAAGGATGTAGTACATGTGTGTTTTTTACTTGTACCAAACTTTCTTTTTCCTTGTAGAGGCACTAAGCCATCAGCAATTTCATTGAAATAATTATTGAAGCGGTTCACTAATATTTTCGGATCTTTAACAGTTTCATTATCTATTTTTATGGTTAAGGTGTTTCTATCTTTATGTTTAATATTGCCATCACCTTTTATGATTGACCACGCTGTCTTGGTTTTATTCGCGGACCTAGTCATAAGTCTACTGTTATGCAAAATTTTGGCATTGGTAATTACCCTTTTGTATACCTGTTTATATTCTTTATAATACTCCATAATTTCATTATTGCCTGTCAATGTTAGTTTGTATAGCCCTTTCAACCTTGCTGAAGATATTCTAATTCCATTTGTTATCCATCCATTATTACCTTTATTATTATGAGCAGATCTGTATTTTAGTGGAAAGGCTTGCTAATCCATGTAATTTAAAAAAAAATTATTTAATTCTAAATAATAAATGTCTCAATGATTCCTAATTAAATTGTGAAATATTAATTTAATAAATGTTGAAATTGGCCACCACCAACATCCTGGCAATATCCGAGGCGATCTTCGAATTCTTGCAAAACATTGTGCACTATTTGAGGTTCTATCAGTCTCATTTCTTGTCTTATTCGGGTTTTAAGTTCGTCAATATTGTTCGGTCTGTTGATATACACTTTAGATTTTAGGAAGCCCCACAGATAATAGTCTAACGGGGTCAAATCAGGGGATCTGGCCGGCCATTCTATTGGGCCCCGTCGACCAATCCACCTTCCAGGAAAAACACTATCTAAATATTCACGCACCGGGCGAGTAAAATGGGCTGGTGCTCCATCCTGTTGATACCATAAGCTATCATTGGGAATGTCAGGATCTTCTGGATTTGGATACACTACAGCAAGCGCAGGTATCAAATCGAATTCTAGAAATTCTAGATCTCTTTCTCCAGTCAAAGTGCCGTCAAAGAAGAAGGGACCCAAAATTCTGTTTCCAATAATCCCAGCCCAAACATTTACTTTTTGAGGGTATTGTGTGTGACACTCCATAATCCAATGCGGGTTTTCTGTAGCCCAATAACGGAAATTTTGCCTATTCACGGTTCCGTTTAGGCAAAACGTTGCTTCATCCGAGAACACAATTCTTCGTGAAAATTGAGGATCATCAATACATCTCTCCATCATTATTTCACAAAATTGCATTCTTCTATCTGGATCGTCCTCATTTAGTTCATGAACTAACTGAACTTTATAAGGATGCCATTTATTTTTATGTAAATAGTTTAATACAGATCCTTGACTAATTTTGTTCTCGTCAGCAATAGCGCGACTAACTTTATGGTTGTTCTCTTCAACGGATAATAGCACATTCAACTGCACATCTTCTGAGATAGTGGGCCGGCCTTTTACATAATTATCTCTCACATGCCCCAAATCCCTATATTTTTTTTCAATTTTACTAATAGTTGATTGACATATAGGCGCTCTCTTTGGGTAATTATTGTTGAACAGTTCGGAAACTTCCAGTTGGGTACACATCCTATCTCCATAGCCAATCATCATTAGTATTTCTATGCGCTCGCTTTCATTTACTCGTGCCATTTTACAGTTAAAAAAACTACTTTTATTAGAACTTTTATACAAATGTTTAAATACTTTTGACAGGGAATGAACTTCAACGTCAATGTTAAATAACCTAGGTAACAGATAAAAATGTTATTAATGTTTAAATGTTTACAGTTTCAGTAAATTTGATTATGTTTAACTCCTAATATGTACAGTTTAAATGAAAAGAAATAAGCTAACTTAACTTAGACTTAGGTTATAATACATGAAATGAAATTGAAATTTTACGTATATTTCGAAAATAAAATAAAAAATGGGTGTTTCAATTAAAAAAGTGTCACATGAAATCTTTTTTTTGAGTCACCCTGTATAAACAAAAATTAGTTTAAAAAATGCCCATCTAAAAATAAAAATTGACGGGTCCCAGTGTTTTTTAAAAAAATTAAAGGTTGAATTTTAAATGAATTTATTCCAACCTTTTTGAGCTCAGTGTATGCATTTTAAGCAACCGTCAAAGGTTGCTATGTATTATTTACATGAGTATAGTTTATTTCAAATTATAAGAATATAACTTTGAACGGCTCTAATGCTTTTATTGCACCACCTGCGGCAATAACTACCTGGCCGTTGAATACGATTGTTTTTTACGCAAACAAACTGCTGAGATCCGTAATGACAAAATTTAAGTAAATTGTAATTACTGCAATTTAGATGAAATAAAATTTAATAATGATATAAGTACGAACAGTTGTTTATTTGAATATATACTTATTATATATAGTTAAATAGTCATTAAATTACAATTTAGATGAAATAAGTGCTTATATTTATTAAAGAAAATTTAGGTAAGTATAGTTAGGAGAGATGGTATATATTACATCTAATATTGAGTCTATTTATCATTTACTGTTAATCTTTACTGCTGTATATATACTTGATTTTTCTCTCTTTACTTCACGAACATGTGGCGACCTTTTGATGAAAGTGTTAGTGATGATGATGTGGATAGTGATAATACTGCTGGAGCACGACAGAGAAAGTATATATCAGAAGATGCAAAACATATAATTCTCAATGTCTATCATACCTTGATGGAAGAAAATAACGAAATACAAACCCAGAACATTCAACGAACGTCGCAATTAACCAAGGTGCCTTTTCGAACAATATATAAGATAATTAAGAATAACGCAGGCCCTCGAAAGCAAAGAAGCGACAAAGGAGCACCGAGAAAAATTTAAGAGTGTGAAATTGATACTATTAGGCAGCAAGTATACTCCTTCTACAGAGGAAATGTTGTATCTACACTTGACTGCTTACATGAAAGAATCAGTGATGAGCCTATAAATATTTAGTGTTCTAAAGCAACATTGTGGCGGACGCTAAAGAAAACATGTTTTAAGTTCGGCACTATAGATAAACGTTGCACAATTATGGAAAGCCCGAGGTTACAATAACTTCGATATGAATACTTAACGGCAATTAGAAGGTATAGACAGGAAGGACGATTCATATGTTATTTAGACAAGACGTGGTATGACACCCATGACACAATTTGCAAAGGTTGGGTGGATAGTTCAAGTATGTGTCAGTTGGACGCGCCGGTTTCGAGAGGGAAGTGAATAATTATTCTTCATGCTGGGTCAGAAAAACGGATGGATCGGACAGCCGCTATTATCTGCTAAAAATGTTAAATCCTCAAGTTTGGATTACCATGAAGATATGACCTCATCTTTATTTGAGGAATGGTTTTGTGACAGTTTGCTGCCAAATTTACCAAAAGATAGTGTGATAGTGATGGACAATGCTCCTTATCATTCTCGACAGCAAAACAAAGTTCCTACAAAATGTAATAATAAGAAAAATATTAAAGAATTTTTAGAAGCAAATGATTTATATTTTGAGGATCATTATACAAAAAATCAATTAATAGAGGTAATGAAGACAAAAGAATATTTAAAGGATTATTATGTGGATAACAGAGTCAAAGAAGCAGGACATACAATTTTGCGTTTACCACCATACCATTGCATTTTCAATCCCATTGAATTGATATGGGCCCAACTGAAAAATGCTATAAGACGAACAAATCAAACACTGAAATTTAGTGGAAGCAGTATAACACACAAAAAAAGCTATGGAACATATAACTGCTGTAAATTGGAAAAATGCTGTTAAACATGCAATATCAAAAGAGGACGAATATATGCGCATGTACAATATAGTAGGACTTTTAATTATAAATTTGCAATACGGTTTTATTGTATATTATAAACTAATTACCTTTACATATCTATGTGAATCCACTACACATGTTGCCACACAATTTGTAATTTTTTTTTGTATATACACCCAATGTATAGGTATTTTTTATTATATACTTGAAATTAACAGCATTTTATTATTATCTTATAGGGCCCTAATTTATAGTCAATACGGCCCCTAGATTCATACGTTGCAAATAGGTCAACCGGACCAGTTATAATAATTATAGTCTCAGAAGGTGGTGCAATAAAAGCATTAGAGCCGTTCGAAGTTATATTCTTATAATTTTAAATAAACTATACGTCTATCCAGTAGGCGCATAAGGCTCTGAACGCCTAAACTTTTGCTTGAAATGCCTGTTTGCGATTTTCTTGATCCATTAACTGCCATCGTAAAATGCGCATATTATTTTTCGAATAGGGAAGACAGATAATATATTATTACGCTGTGTATATTTTACATAGACGATTTTCTATCTGTAGTGATCTAAAATATAATCTACAAAGTCCTTATTTACACTCATTATGACACTTCTACGTCACTAACAGTACAAGTTTCAAAAATTGTTATCGAAAACTTCATCTCGTTGAGCTACGGTACCTAGCTTTCAAGAGTAGTAGTTTCTGAGAGTTTGCCATAATTACACACTAAGCTGTTCACACTTTTCACCTTCAGATTATTCTTCGAAAATATTTAAAGCATGTTATTGATTCTGCACGTTCAGTCAAAAAAAAACGTCTAAGATACCAAGATACAATAAGAAGAACTTGTACTATATAGATTTTTTATAGGTATGAACTTTGCCTAACGAAAAGTTTTGGACATTTTGAAAAAATTGAATGAAAAATCAAGTAAAAAAAGGAAATGTTTGTAACGGCGGAATTTTATGAACAACATTGTCTAAATTTCGTTGGATTTTGTTGCAACTTTTAATAACATTATATCCGAGTAACACGTCATATAGCCGGTATAATTATTGATCATGAAGAACCAATGCTATTTATTGCTTCCAAAGCAAGCAAGTTAATAGAAAAGGCAATTACATTAATTTAATTCGATCTTATTTGCTAAACAACAGCATTAACAGAAATATATTTTATCTACCAAACCTGTTTTGGTATTGATAGGGGTACGTCGTTCTGTCTATATTGCATTATACAATGAATTATCTACAAAAATTCAGCGGAAACCTGCGAGATATTTACGACTCTGTTCATCCATTCTACATATTTACGCGCATACTTTTTATTTGCAATTATAGGGTCCGTGATTTTAAAGAGAGAAGATTTTATAAGATAATTCCTCATGTAATAGTGATACGGATTTTGGAAATATTTCTTTCGTTAGCATATGGTTATTTTTTCTGTGGTTTTTTTAATTCTATCCATTCATTACCAGATTTTGTAAGTTACTGGTGCTTCTTGATACAGTGTCTGTTAGCTAGTGTCAGTACACTTATCGAGATTATTCTATGTCAAAAAATGATCACCATATATAACAATATTTACGAAATAGACTTTGAAGTAGAAAAAGTGAGTGTAACAGTACCGCATTGGTATGTATGTTATAAAATTTATCTGAAATGTTTCGAATGTATCTTTTCTTTTAGGAAAATTTGGTACTTTACCTTATGTTCTACTGTTGCGTATACTATTTATTCCATATGCTACATAATACTACCTTTTATGTATAATTACAATGTATACATCCATTTTCGTAATTCGTTTACAATCATGCTCACTGCAGTCACTATCCCAGGTATCATTTGCGATATAATCTATTTTATGATGCCATTTCAATATTGCGTTTATGCCGTGCTTATAGCAAGTAGATATAAAGTTATAAATAAATATTTGAAGTCTATACTTAAGGATCAAGAAGTAAGGACCAATGGTAAGTTTTCTGTAAACAATTACATAATACTATTATAATAAAATAAAAACGATATATCCTCTTGGATCCTTATGTGAATTTTTATTATTTACTCTAGAACATGTTTCGCCTTATTAAGGCATCCTCAGCTAGAATCTACAAATTATGATCTTAATAACTAATATAAAACAAATAGTGGCATACTCACAGTCAATATCTACAAAATTTTCTTTTTTCACATTTATTGTTCATCAGTATTTGGTGACTTAATTATGTCTTATTAAAAATTTAAAATAGGTGTATAAATAAAAACTTATGAACGAATATTGATTTTAAAAAATACTTGTCGGAAGGGATTGTGAAACAAAGGGGTATATGGATGGTTAAACTGGGATTCTATGTTAAAATTCAAAAAAGTAAGAAAATGGAGCAAGGGAGTTTTAAAAACGGTAATACGTATTACATTGGTGGAAGATGTGAAAGAACAGGACACCGGACAATGTCAAAAGGTACATCAGGTTCTTAAATTATATGTGCAAACGTGACAATATTAAAATCAAATGTAACTATAAAAATATGAATAAATACTGTGACTTACATATACACATTTATACGTAAAACGTATATGCATATATGCATGTGTTTGAGATACACACATACATTAAGTGCCATTGCCGACAATCCAACGCACAGACACCGGTGTTTCGACCTTTGAGGTCTCGTCAGTGGGCGTGGAGACTGTCGACAATGGCTTCAAGACTTAAAAAGCTGCTTATGTCATTTTTGCGTGTTGTCTTGAAGCCATTGTCGACAGTCTCCACGTCCACGACGAGACCTCAAAAGTCGAAACACCGGGGTCTGTGCGTTTGATTGTCGGCAATGGCACTTAATGTATGTGTGTATCTCAAACACATGCATATATGCATATACGTTTGACGTATAAATGTGTATATGTAAGTCACAGTATTTATTTACTGCTTGATGTTAGTTTTAATATCCATGTGTTTACACTATTCATTTTCGTCTTAAAAATATGAATGTTTGAAATTACAAAGATAGGAAAAACAGTATAGGCAATTCTTTAAACATTCATGTCTTGCAGGAAGTTGAAATACATGAAAATAGAGTGGTGTTTAAAAAAGTCTGTGTCTCTCTCTCTCTGTGTGTGACCACGATAGCGGTCAAACCGCTGTAGATGTCCATTCCAAATTGTGTATTCACGTGTATAATCTTCCTCTTGAGATCTGATTAGTTTTTCAGTAAAATCGGTAGACCCAAAGTAGTAGGTTACTTCAGTGAAAAATATGAATTTTGCCAATATTTCGCAAGTCATCTTTCTAGGTAAGTACATTACAAGTATAAAAATATTTAAAACATAGTTTTAATTTAATTTCTTAAAACGTGGAAAAATGTGCAAAATGTGTGAGTTTTCTTCGATGATAAACTAACCTTCACGCAACACATATCGACAATTTCTTCTTCAGCCTCTAAATGTCTGGGATTTCTTTTGAGATCATGTCGTACATTTAGTAACTTAAACAGGTTAAAGTATTATATTACGAGCTAGTGCGTAGTAAGTTGGAATATGCATCCGTTGTCTGGTATCCACATTACTTACAGCAGCAGATTTCGATAGAACTCGTTCAAAGGAGGTTCTTAAAATATTTGTCATAAAATAAATGGCACCTACCCTGGTCATGATGTTGATTATATAAGTTTATTAGCATACCATGGTTTTCATTCTGTGTCGGGTCGCCGTGACTGTTACAGTGCGAAATTTCTTTTAAATTCACACTTTTACTTTTATCAAATAGCGATTTTTTGCAAATATGTCGTAAATTATGTATTGTATATTTATTTATCAAGAGTATAAAAGTATTTAGAACTGGATTAGCAATGTCTTTTGTAGACATGAAATTTCAAAATTTGGACCGGAAGTAACACTTTTACTCCTATCGAGTAGCACTTTTTTTTCGAATATCTTGCAAAGTATGCATTCTATAGAATTCATTAAGAGAACAGATATATTTATTATAGGATTTTGAATAATTTTTGTATAAAAAAATTCTAAAATTTGAAACGCTCATTCGTATAAGAAAGTCGTGTGGTGGCCACACTTAATTTTCTGTAATGTTTGTCTTGTGTTTTTTGGCATTATTTATTGTTTTTACAGTATGTGCTAAATTGTATTTGATCTATTTCTGTACACTATGATGTAACCGATATGTGATCGGATGGTTCAAATAAACTTAATTACTATTATTATTATTATTATTATTATTATTTAATTACAGATATTATTTCTGAAATCTATTTAGCTGTTTTTTCAACCTATCTACAATTTTAGGCCAGCTTTATGTTAGGGTAAATATTTGTTTGGTAAGTTTACCTATGATAATGCACTTACATTAATGAAATTTAATGCCCACTATTAACACAACTAATATTAACTATTCACAAAAATAGGCGTTATGGCATAACAAGATTATTTATTTGTAACGTACAGCTAGCCTGGTAACACAGTTTGTCTCTATATCTCAGCATGTACGGAAGCATTCTGCAAAAATTAACATCACAAGTACAAGATGTTTACGATTCTGTATATCCTTTCTATTGTTTTTGTCGCGTTTTTTTAATTTGTACTTTTCAAAGTAGTCAAATCAATGGTATCAAATGCTATGAATCGAAACTATATATAGGTGTGCTACGTATCGCAGGAATAATGTCTTGTTTTTCTGTATTAGCTTACTTGGAGCTATTCAGTGATTCAGCAATTCTAATTAAAACCCTTGACAATTTAATGTCTCATATCGCATTTTTGGTATCCTGTGCTACAGTTTTTGCATATTCGATTGTTGATGTTATTTTGTACAAAGAAATGGTTTTAATTTTGAACGACGTTTATAAAATAGATTTGGATCTTCGGAAGTTTCACATTATCATTGCGCACTGGTTCGTATTAAATTAAGAATTGATTGTCACAACTTTACTACAGCAGTACTGAATATTATTACATGTTCCTAAAGTTATAGGTTATGTTTCAAATCATTTTAGTAAGACTTTTGATACTGTTGATTATGACATACCTACAACTATTGTGTCTTATATATGGCTAAGTACATCAGTAAAACACTGTATATTGGATTATCTTTGATTATATGGGGTATTCCTCAAGACTCAATTCTGGGTCCTCTACTCCTTACCATTTATAAATCTTCTTTCTATAATTATGTAAAAACATGCTGATAATATTTAATTATATACTCATATAATAGATAGATTGCTTTCTTTTTAGGGATCTTCTAGTAGTCTAGCTAACATATCTGTTTGACATAAAACAGTAATTACACCTATTAAGTTTACTGTACATATATTTTTCAAGCGAGATGTCTAGGAATTTCTTAATGATACTGTTCAAGTTGTGGTTAGGGACTGTGTCATTCCTAAATAAAATACAGAATTTAGGTTTATTAATCCACAGTGAATTCAATTCTCATATACTGCAAGTTATTGAAAATGACCTATCTATGCTGTGTAAGCTCCGTCTATTTCTATAGACAATTCGATTTACCAGTTCTGGATATTCTTGCATTAATGTGATGTAAAAGTAATCTGGTTTTTGAACAGAAATTCTAGTTTCAAGATTCCATCACTTGATATTTCAATACGTTTGTCCTTCATGTTCCTAGAAATTTTAGCATGTTGAAAGGAATTGGCCAAAATTAGATTCAGTCTTCATCCGTAATTGTCATAACTGGTTTGAATTTCATTTAAAAAAAAATTCACAAATCTCTATTAAATTGCATAAAGTGATTTGCATTTCCAGAAGAACATGCTGCGAATTTTTTATATTTTAATCTTCCATGAAGTCTTGAACATACGGAAGAGAATCAAAATTCTTTTCTTGCAATTAAAATTTTCTATAAGTCAAGCTTTTTCATAAACTCATTAATTTTGCCCGAGTATTATATAGAGACTTGCATATAAAGAATTGATGTCTTCACGTCTTCTTTCCAAAAATTCGAGTCTAGTGCTTTTCCTATGATAAAATTTATAACTATAATGATAATTTTCATTAATCCATTTTGGAAGGTAAAAATTTGAGGAAAAGCGTCTTGGTGTAAAGAATAGTGCAGCCATTTGGCATTTCGCATTACTTCTCGTAATCTGACACTAAGACCATGTCGATATCCTCTCATAGCTTGGATACAATACGTGCATATAGCATTTCGCTCATTCAATATCGCATTTAGAAATAAAGGGTCCTTCAATATGGACGCTCCATTTTTAAATGTAAATAAAACAAGTTGTGTGTGAGATATCCGCTAATTTTTTTTATTTGAGCAAACTTTATACCATTAATTATGGATAATAACGTCGTTCAAATATCCCCCACGGCTTTGCTTCGTGGCACGTTTTTGGGAGGTGTAATTTTCCATGAGTTTGTTGCATAGATCTGGCTGAATTTGCTGGATAGCCTTTGTTATGTTGACTTTGAGGGCATCAATTGTTGTTGGCAGTTTATTGGCATAGACATGCGATTTAAGATTGCCCCGAAGTCTAAAGGCGTTAAATCTTACAATATTGGTGACCAGTTCACGTCGCCGTCTCTCGAGAGAACCATGCCATTTAATCGCTTGTGCAGAATGACCATCATGGCTTGTGCTGTATGAAATGTAGCGCCACCTGTTGAAACCACATGTCATTGGTATCCATAAAATTCAATTTTTGCCACAGGTATTCGCCTGTCATCGATCTGTACCGCTCGCTGTTGACGGTTATGGCATTGCTCGTATTGTTTTGGAAGAGGTACAGATTGATAATTCCGCCAGACCAAAATCCTCACCAAAAAACTACTTTTTTGGTATGAATTTGGTGCTGGTGTCTCGTGTGCACTGGTATCTTCCCAGATTCGACAATTTTGCTTATTTACACAACCATTCATCGACAAATGAGCTTCGCTGCTAAAGATGATTTGTTTGACTAAATTTGGATCAACTTCCAACTGCTACAGAGCCCAATCAGCGAACACACGTTATTGTCTAAGGCCGTTTACCTTAAGTTCCTGGGACAGAAAGCCAAGGGTATTGACCGATTCTTTATTGAACCCGTTGACTCGAATTTGCCCACCAAACGTTACTCAACTTGGCAGGATAGTTGTGGCGAGGATAAAAATCAGGCAATTCGCGGAACATTTCTCGAACGAAGCACCGATTTTGAAAATAAAATTTAATGATATGCACACGTTGTTCAAGGCTATAATCTTCCATAATGATCTTCCACACATTACTGAAAAATTGCAGTAAATTTGACAGATGTTGCTTTAACAAAATGGTCTCTATAACCTAACAAATTTCGAGCGTCCCTATTGAAAGACCCATTTGATTGCATAAAAGAATCAAATAAGTTAGGTATCTACAGATTCGTCTACCTGTAAAGATAATTACGTGCATTTCTTGATATTTTCAACAACTACTGGTCGAGTATCTCATATTACTTATTCTCTTTTAGATAGTGTTATCGGAGAGGTATTGTTCTTAAATTTTGTAGCTTTCTTTTCACCAATCAACATTTCCAGCATTTTGTGGTTGGGATGCTCATTTGTTAATTGCTTAATTTTAATTAAATGCATATACATTTTTTGCATGGATAAGTAAAAACTTGATATAAGAGTAAAGACTATGTAGAGGCAACTTTTCTTTTTATCCCCTCCCTCTACCTCTTTAAATAATATCGTGTTATTGCTTTTTAACTTTTTAGGACAACTTGGTTTATAAGCGTCTTATTTGTCACCATTTGTTTGATCCATGTCGCAACTAGCATTATATTAAGTTTATTCTTTAACGCCCATCTATATAATGTTTCTATTTTAACAAAGTCAGTATTTATACGAAGCTTCTTAAATGGTTTCATTTATATGCTGAATTTTACAATGGCCTTTCGATATGGCAACTACGCAATAATCATTTCCAAAAGGTATAGTGCTGTAAATCAATATTTGGAAGATATGTTTTTTAAAACGAGAACTACAAACAATGGTAAGTTTAAAATCTGTTTATGTAATTACTACTAATTACTACAAATATAACCAGAGTAAAAGTCAGAATTCCAGTTATACTTATTTTGAAAAAGTGTTTACAGAAGAGTTATTCCAAACATTCTTCTGAAATTCTTGTTCTCTTCATGAATTAACTTAGGCGTGTTTTAGACAGCGGGATGAGACTATTCAAAATAATTATTTTGGTGTGGCCGTTTTGCCATGACCGGTCACGTTGACGGCAGTTCGCCATTGATCGTTTCGCCGCGCTTATCTATCATACATACTTACTAAAATTCTATTTTTCTTGCTTATGACCAATATTAAAGTTAACTGACAAAGCACTTTAAGCACTGATGTAATATAATTTAATTTAGTAAATAAACAAATAAATGTGAAAACAGAGAGGTGATAGAGTAGTGTAACGCAAAGTCTCAAGGCTATGTCACTAACTTGTCTTATAACTTATTTTCTATGATATTATAATAATAATAATAATAATAATAATAATAACACCTTTATTGATTCCATTACATTAACATATTAATTTTACATATTAATTTTACAAATTGGTAATAATGAAATCAAATGGTAACACCTTCAGTTATGCCTAAGGCTCCCTGATCTACCAGGTGTACCAAATGAGTCAAAGAAAGAAAAGGTGTGTGTGCACATATATACAAAAATAGCCATACACACATACATAACACCATTTTGAACCCTATTCAAAAGCGCAAGTGTAATTAAAAAAAAGAAAAAAAAATAGAAAAAAAGAAAAACTACAACTTAAAACTACTGCTATCCGAACAACTCGAGCAACTCAAAATACAAGATCACTTAGTAAACGCTCTCTCAAACATCGCTTGAAACCACGGAGGGACAAATCTTTGAAATACGGCGGCAAATCATTCATAATCATAGCACAATTGTATTGAAAACAACGCTTGAAGTGAGTGGTACGGTGACGATCTATATCAATCAAATCCCTTCTCCGAACGTTAATGCTGTGGACATCAGTGCGATATCTAATTTTGTTTAGCAAATACGGTGGGGTGCGGGTAGTAATAATTTTATAAGCGAAACAGGCCAAATGAAAAAGCCTGCGCTTTTCCATATTGAGCCAGCCAACCTCCGACAACCTAAAAGAAATTCTCTCTCTCCTACCAACACCGAAAATGAACCGCAAGCATGAGTTTTGGGTTACCTGTATTCTCTTTCTATCCAAACTGTCAAGACAGGGACCATAAATGGAATCGCAAAAGTTAAAATGGGACAAGACCAATGTATCGGCCAACATAGTCTTAACATGAGCATTCAAGGAGGATCTGTAAGGATATAACATTTTCAAATTACAATAAGCCCGCCTAATAAGGTTGGTAGTGTTATCCTTGAACCTCAAGTTTTCGTCCATAAGCAGACCCAGATTCCTAACACAATTCTTTCGGACGAACCCAACTCCATTAATATGCAAATCCAACGTATCACACACCTGTGACCTGTTGGAAGCACTACCGAAAATAATGTAGCATGACTTTTGTCCATTAATTTGCAAACCATGGCGACGAGTGGTTTTATAAAATTTATCTAATTTATATATTTGTCAAATTAATCAGTTTGTGAATTATTTTATTAGTTACGTTTAGGACTTCAATCATTAACTATTCTTAACGAAGTACACTATTGCATCAAACGTTTATTAAAGTGAACATACAAAATTCAATACAAACTATGCATTGTATGCACGAAAATAAAGTACTGAAAATTGTAATCTTGACGTCGCATATCCAGTTGGCAAAGCAGTTTATCAATTAATCTAACTTGAAATGTTTTTCCTCTTGCGCTTTATTAATTATAGAAGATATATCCGAACGTTTCTGCTGACATTGATAATTTCAAAAATGACTTTTGTACCATAGCAGGTTTAAGTGCGAAAGGCAAGAATAACAAAATATCATTACATACTTCACGCAATGTAATTTTTAATAATTAAACCGGTCTGTATCTTTTTATTTTCTTATACGTAGTATAAGGAAGTATTGTGTTGACGAAAATGTTCGACCTCGAGATTTTTGCAGATGTCCACGTTTTGAAGTCCCCTGATACCAAAAAAAGTTGTTTTTAAAAAATGTCTGTGTGCCTGTGTCTCTCTCTGTGTGTCTGTGTGTGTCGCTCTCTGTGTCTGTATGTGACCACGATAGCGATCAAACCGCTGTATATATCAATTCCAAATTTTGTATTTACGTGTATAATCTCCCTCTTGAGATCTGATTAGTCTTTCAGTAAAATCGGTAGCCCGGAAGTAGTAGTTTACTTACTGAAAAAATCAAATTTTGCCAATATTCCATCTACTACTGGGTTTAAACAAATTTATAAAGAATTCATATGTACTTAAAATTAAAATTAAGAACAATTTTATTTAAAAAGTTTTTCGAAATTCCTACCGGAAGTAGGTCTTTTACTCCTATCGAAAATCAGTTTTTTGCGAATATTTCGCATGTCATGCTTTTTACACAGGTACGTTACGAGTATAAAAGTATTTAGTTAATTTTCAACACATTTTCTATAAAAAAATTTTCAAAATTCGAACCGTAAGTAGTACCACTTTTATTCTTACCAAATAGCGATTTTTTTGCAAATATGTCATAAATTATGCATTTTATATATATTTGTCAAGAGTACAAAAGGATTTAGAGCTGGATGTGCAATATTTTTTGTATACATGAAATTTCAAAATTCGGAAGAAACACTTTTACTCTTAGGAAGTTGTTATATCTTGCAAAGTATGCATTCTATAGCGATTTATTAAGAGAATGGAAGTACTTAGAATAGGATTTTGAGTAATTTTTGTATAAAAAAAACTCTTAAAATTGCGTAGTTTGAAACGCTCATACGTATAAGAAAGTCGTCTGGTGGCCATACCTCATTATTTTGTTTTGTACTAGTAAGTATAATATTTGACAATACTTGATTGAGAATTACAACAAAATTATACCGAATTAACAGCACGCACTTGAAATGAAAAGACTCTTGTTAAGCATAGTTATTGATATATTCTGAATGTCCTTAATGGCCGAATGATTTAGCTTTTGTATTACTAATATTTTAAGTGAGTTTTGTCGTTTGTTCTAATTGACATTTATCACATTTAAAATCAAATTATTTCAAATGTTTCGTTTTTAAATGTATGCTGTTTGAAACACATAAAGCGTACACTTAAATAATATCTTTCGATCTCGTGAGCTTGATTGTTTTACTTATACCGCTTGTATCAAGTAACACTAGCCACAGGGGATCTGTGTATACGTATGTATGTATGTACTATGTATAGACACCGCGCTGCGACGTATTGCATACATACGTATAAACTGATTTACTATTGCTAATGGTATTTGACACAGCCGGTATATTTGTATTCTTATAATCAGTAGTAGTATGTTTTTGGTCGTCCTTTTCTCCAACATAAGCGTGAGTATTTTCCAGGTGCAGCCTGAGGAATTCTTTAGTCTTGAAATATCTGTTATAAATCTAAAATTTATACATTTTAACTTTGTAATGGTGGTTGCTGATATGCTCTTTCATATCTGCTTTACACTACTCACATTTATAGATTGGGCAGATGCATGTCTTGCATCCGTTCAATGCTGTTGTCGCTGGCTTGCTTGATAGTGATAACTGTTGAACATTCTTTCTGAAAATAAATAAATATTTCAAATCTAATGCTAAACATTAATTTAGGAGCGAAGTTTATTCCACCACAAAATGACTAATGTCTTTTAATGGGATAGACAAAATTCCCACTAGAAGAAAGAGTTCATGTTAATGCTACAGTTATTCTCACCACTTTTTTTCATACCGATATTTTTCTTGAATGTCTCATATTACTAATAATAATAATATTTATTAATTCTTGCTGTCACATAACTGGTTTAGATCGTATGAATATAATAGAATTGCTAAACTAACTACACAATACATGGAAATCAAAAAATATATTAAATAGGAAACTTAATTATAAATAAAGAATTAGTAACAACTACTCGTGTTTTGCTGTTGGGAAGTGGGAAACGTCGCACAGTGTGTAAAACCTACAAAAATGTAATTAAAAAAATTAAAAATTTTTGATAATTTTCTAACTTGTGTGTTTTTTTGTACACGCCATCATACAACTTTTCACCAAGACTTGATGTTTTATCTTTGTCACAACCAGAGATATTAATTATCAAAAACAGCAAAATTAAGAATCTTTCCATAGGTATATTTTAGTACCCGAAACATAAATTGTTTGATATTATCTGAACCAGGTACCTTGGTCTATTTAAAAGTAATTATTACAAATGGCATCATTACTTTCTAGGAAGCTGTTTTTATTTTCAGGTAATATCGGCTGTATATAATTTCATAACAACTATGAATAATTGAATTTTTAATGATGGTTAAAGTTGGTTCTAGTACTTGCTAGTCAGTGAATTTTTCATAAAATAGAAAATTAGTGTAGGTAATTAAAAAGTTATTATTTTACCTGCAGAGAGGTGTGGACCAAGACCTAATGTATATAAATGTGCGATGACTGCCGTACGTATCTAGTCTTTTATTCGAAGATGTGAAGTGCAGTAGTAAGTATAGTTTATTATTATCTTGTTGTCTTCAGTAAACTTTTTAATTTCGCATAGTTGTTTCTTCAATTAGTGTGTCATCAATTTTAATTAGTGTTTAGTTAGTGTTTTTGGTGCATTTTTGTCGTTTTGCCTCTATGGAAATTAAGCATCTGGATCTACATAAGAAAATGATGTAAGTATGTGGTCAAAGTTTTTCTGTGAAGAAAATTCATGTTTTGGTGTATCTCAGAAAACATTTTCAAACAGATTGAGATGAAATTGCAAGTAGTGCGTTCGAGAATTTTACGAGATAATCGTTTTCCCCCAATACTTTCCAAAGTGGTGTGTTTTAAATAGTAGACATTCTATTAATATTGACAAGTTTGACGAATATTGTAAGGCTACTGCAGAACTATATGTATCTTTATACAATTGGTACTTCATACTACCTACAGGACTTGAAATTTTTATTGATAACGCTGTAATTATTAAGAAAGTTCTATTGCCTATCGGTGAATTATCAGAAGAAGCCCAAGAGTCAAAAAATAAGCACGTAAGGAAGTACCGGGAGAGGCATACGCAAAAAATCAAACCATTTTAAATCAATGAGGATTTATTCTATAGGCTCCTATTGAGCTCAGATCCTCTTCTGCTTTCATATCAATCCAGAGCATGACTCCGTTGCTTGACCTTACAGACGAAGACGAACTTGAACTTCAGGAGAACGAGTATGACGGCGAAAGCAAAATGTATATGAAAGACGCCAGTAAAGATTCGGATGATTAGCCTTGTTATTTTCTATTACTATCTGGCTATATCTGACTATATTTTTAACTATTTCTATTATAAAAACTATTAAGCTGTCAATATGTCACTCTATATTTTTTGACAATATCAAAACTAAAAACTGACATTCGAAAAGGTCTTTCAACAACAATAACAATTAAATAACAACTAAATAAATGTTCCATTCTTGTCCATTCCAAGGTACGTTCATTTATTAACATTTCTCCCCCTTGAAATCACAAAACATTTTCACCTTCAATTAGGCCAATTGGACAAATCTTTGATACTGATCTTCTGTAGGTCCCTGTATTTGTTTTAATGTCTACCACACGCACTTTCTGGTCTTTTCCTGGATAAACAGCAGTTATTCTTCCTAATGGCCAATTGTTTCTTGGTAACTGATTATCCATCAGTACGACTACTTCACCTACTTCTATATTTCTTGTTTCTTGCAACCATTTGGACCTAGCAGTTAGAGTAGGCAAATATTCCCTTACCCATCTGTGCCAAAATCTGTCTACCAACTGTTGGGCAAATCTCCATTGCTTTCTCAAATCAAATTTTTGTTCAAATATTCCTGGTGGTTTAACAATGCTCGATGTTCCGATCAAAAAATGATTTGGAGTTATACTTTCAAAATCATTTTCATTTGACGACACATAAGTCAGAGGTCTGCTGTTAACTATGTTCTCTGCTTCTACTAAAACTGTCTGTAAAACTTCTAATTTTGGAATTCTTTCCCTTAAAATAATCTTTAGTGTTTGTTTTACTGTTCGTACCATCCTCTCCCAAGCACCTCCCATGTGAGGACTTGCTGGAGCTATAAATTTCCAATCGATATTTTGTGCCAAACAATTTTTCTTAATTTCTTCATCATCTACTTCATTTAAAGCTTTACGCAGTTCTCTGTCTGCTGAACAAAGGTTAGTTCCATTGTCACTCCATATACAAACTGGTTGTCCTCTTCTTGCGATAAATCTTCTTATAGCTAAGATAGCCGAACCTGTATTAAGAGATTCCGCAAGTTCTAAGTGGACAGCTCTGACAGATAAACAAGTGAACAGTACACCATATCTTTTTTCATGTCTTCGGCCTATTACAACATCTATTGGCCCAAAATAATCAATTCCCACAAAAAAGAAAGCTCTTGGGGGTTGTTGTAATCTTTCTAATGGAAGCTGACCCATTTCCGGCATTATAGGCTTTGCTTTCTTAATTTTGCAAAAATTACAGCTATTTATTACTGAGGCTATAAGTTTCCTTGCTTGGGTTATCCAATATTCTTGTCTTATTTCATTAAGAACTAATTGTGTCCCTGCATGTCCATTTCTTTCGTGATATTCCCGTACAAGGAGCCGTGTAAAAGGGTGACTGTGACTTAAAATAATGGGTCGTTTTGTCTCCATCTTTAATTCGGGGCAGTTATCTATTCTTCCTTTTAAGCATATTAGATTATCATTTAAACATGGTGAAAGTGGGAAAAGCTTGCTATCTTTATTAACTGATTTTCCTTTTACTAGTGTCCTATATTCTTGACAAAAGGAGTCTTTTTGTGACTGAAGACACCAAAGTTTTTTCGCATTCTGAATTTCTGAACATGTTAAATATTTTTCTTTATCTGAAAAATATGGTTTCTTTTGGACTTGTCTTATGAATCGGAATACATAGGCTGTGGAATTCAATAGTTTTCTTAAAGATGAAAATTTTGATATGTCAGGTAGGTACGAATTTTTAATATTTTCTTCTGCATGACTTAAAAGGAGTATTTACGATTCTTCAATGTAATTTTTGCTTAGATGATGCTCAATATTTTCTTCTGGCCAAAAACATGGTGACTGATACAAGAACTCAGGACCTTTTAACCATGGGCTTCCACTTCTAAGATCAGCTTCTTTATCGTCTCTTGTCGCTTCGTCAACTATATTTAATTTCGAAGGTACCCATTTCCATTGTGAAACGTCAGTGTTTTCTAAAATTTCTCCTACTCTGTTACTAACAAAAGACGGTAATTTCTTTGAGTCCGTTCGTAACCAATTTAGAACAGTCGTGGAGTCTGACCAAAATACAATTCTATTTATTTTAAGTGTATGTTGGTGTTGGATTGTTTTTGCCAAACGGCTTGCAAGTACTGCTGCTTGTAGCTCTAAACGGGGTATCGTCAGGGTTTTTAGTGGACATACTTGATTGCGAGACATAACTAATGAAATTTCAATTTTTTCTCCTACTTCAAATCTGAAATAAGCGACTGCTGCAAAGGCTTGTTTACTTGCATCACAAAACAAGTGTAGCTGTATATTTTTTACTTGAAAATAATTGGAAACATAGCATCTTTGAACTGTGAAGGATTTTATTTTCTCCAAACCATTAAGCCAAAGTTTCCATTTTTTATTTTGTGCATCTGAAATCTGATCATCCCATTTTATTCCACTTTTCCAAATATCTTGCATTAAGATTTTCGCTTTCACAATATAATTTCCAAGGATTCCTAATGGGTCAAACAAAGACATGATAACGCTTAACATTTCTCTTTTTGTAGGTATTTTTTTTCCATCTAAAATATTTTGATCTACTTTATGTAAGCTAATGCAAAAGCTTAACACATCTTCTTTTGGTAGCCATCTTAGTCCTAATATTCTTTGGGGTGCAGAATCTTCAAATATTTTTTCTGCCGTACGTAATTCTTCGGGTATATTTTGAAAAACTTCCTCCGAGTTAGAAATCCATCCTCTTAGCTCAAAACCGCCCATCTTATGGATAGCTATTACTTCATTTATTAATTTTGATGCTTTTTCTGGAGATTCTGAACTATCAATGTAGTCATCCATGTAGTGTTGATTAATAATGGCGTCAACAGCTTCAGGGTACACCTTTTCATATTCTAGGGCATTAATATTCTTGATATATTGGGCGCTGTATGGTGATGACACCGCTCCAAAAATCATCACCTGAACAACGTATGTCTCAAAATCGTTTGCCGGGGAATCTCTCCATATAATTCGTTGAGCATGCTGGTCTTCATCATTTATTTCAACCATATGAAACATCTCTCGTATGTCAGCTGAGAAGGCTATGGGCTTTTCTCTAAACTTTGCAATTACGCTGATAAGTGAATTAAGCAAATCTGGACCTTTGTATAAAAAATCATTTAGACATTTTCCTTCGACTTTTGAAGCAGCATCCATAACTAAACGAATTTTACCAGGCTTATTTGGGTTTACTACACCAAAATGAGGTAAGTACCATATTTTTTTGTGAGATTCTTCTTCTTCTTCAATAGATAGTTTTCTAATGTATCCTTTCTCTTTATATTCTTTTATTTTCTGAGAATAAGCTTGTCCGAAATCTTGATCTAAACTCATTTTTCTTTCTATAAACCTAAAGCGTTGAAGTGCTACATTTTTACTGTCGGGAAGTGTTTCTTCTGTATCTTTCCATAACAATCCTGTTTCCCATCTACCATTTTTTCTTCTTGAAATATTTTTTATTAAGTTTTCGGCTTCCTCATCTTCTTTTATTGATTTTGTGTCTTGATATTTTACCCCTAAAGATTCAATTGTAAAAAAATATTTTACCATATCGTGGAGATCTTCACTGTGAGCTTCGTCGTCTCGAACAAGGAAATTTACATAATGGTCTAATCTTCCTTTAAATTGGGCTACATTTCCGTGGACTATCCATCCGAGCTTAGTACGTGACAAGGCTGGGGAATTTTTGGGGCCTTCTATAAGTTCTCTGGTTGTTATCAGTTCCCAATAGTCCTGGCCAATTAGCAGTTTTGGTTTAATACTCTCAATGTTTGGAAAATTAATATGTTCTAAATGTTTCCAGTTGCTTTTAATGCGCCTTGAATCAACATTTTGTATGGGCAAATCTAAATCTTTTGAGGTATATATATTTTCCATTGGGTAAAATTTATCTCTGTCAATATTCGAAATGCTGAAGGACACTTTTCTTGATCTTGACTGTTTTGTTGTATGCTGGTCAGTCCATTTTAAGCGCAGAATAGTTTCTTCTCCGACCAGATTAAGTTCATTTGCCAAACTTTCATCAAGTAGACTGACAGTGGCACCATCATCTAATAGAGCATAAATTTCAATTTCAATTGTTTCTGTTCTTAAAATTACTGGAACAATTTTCAGTAACACTTCTTTTCTATAATTTTGTAATGTATGTCCCACTATATGATTTCCTGTTTCAAAAATATTTTCATTCTGTAAATTTCTTGCATCAGCTCTTGCTCTAGGTTCCGTTTTATTTGTTTTGAAGTGTAGAAGTTTATGGTGAATTTTTTGACAGTCATCAATAGTACACTTTCTTTTATTTCGGCAATTACTAATTCTATGGTAGCTTTTTAGACAACAAAAGCATACCTTATTTTCTTTGACTATTTTCCATTTATCTTCTATTGATTTTTCTATAAATCTTTTGCACATGTCTAAGTTATGATTTTCTTTGCATAAAAGGCATTTATTTTCTTGTTTATTTCCTGCTACAACTAAAGTCCTTTTAAAATTCGGATTTAGCTGTCTTTGTGATGACATGCTTTGAACGTAACTAGCAGCATTGGCTTTTTCGTTTACCCATTTCTTAAAATCACGAAGTGAGTATTTACCTTTATTGTTCGCAACTTTCTCACCCCATGATAGCTGCATACCAAATGGTAGTTTCTGCATTAAGTCGTCCATTAACTGGGGGCATGACAGGTAGTTTTCCATACTGAGTGATTCAAAAGTCAGGACAAGATTTGATACAGTTTCCGAAAATTGGGTAAGTGCAACAAAATCATTGTTTTTTACGATAGGTAAGTTTTTAGCTTCACTTACCATGTTTCTGACAATAATATCAGGTCTGCCATATTTATTTCGTAGAATATCTATTATATCTGTGGCAGGAACCGACATGGAAATTAACAGACCTTGTACAGATCTAAGGGCATCACCCTTTAGGCTTTTTCTTAGCCTACAAATATTTTCTTCGTCTGATAGTCCTAGAGCTTTTGTTGTGTAGGTGTAATTACTATAAAAGCTTGGCCACTCCTTACCATTTCCCGAAAAAATTGGCAGTTCTTTATCTATTGTCTGTCTAAGAAGAATTTTTTCTAATCTGTCATCTTGACAAAATGTCTCCATTTCTAAATCATTTTTACTAGAATCTACTACATCTCTATGGCTGCTATTACAACTTTCTGTTTTTAAATCATTTTTGTTAGTTTCAAGCCAAGTTTTTACTTTCTGCAAACTACCTTGTTCCTCTTTTTCAAATATATTATTCCTACCTTCAGAGACTTCTTTCAGTCTTCCTCTATTTTCAACAAATTCATTTATTATCGAGTTTCCTTTGCTTAACTGTATTTGTAGTTCTAAATCTAAAAATTCTTTTTCTTTCCGAAGTCTTGCTTCTTCTAATTCTCGCTCAAATTTAAGTCGCCTTTCTTCTAATTGTCGTTGTCTTTCTTCTAAGTCTCGTTTATATTTAAGCTGTTTTTCTTGTAGTTCTATATTAGCTAACTTTTTCTGATGTTCTAACTGTAAACATAGTATTTGACTAGGTAACAATGAAGATTTTTTCGTACCTTTACTGCTTGAGGTAATTGTGCTATTAGGTTTATTTTTACTACTGGTACCTTTGTCATCATTACTTTTCATCATATTTTGCATTAAATGTTTTGAATGGAGTATAGAGGCATTACTGAACCCAAAAAAATCTTCGGTACTCTCTTTCTCATTCCTATTTTGTAAAGTTTCTCCTAAATTTGACGAATTTTTTCTGCTGTCGGACATGACATCATCTGACTTTCTCGATCTATTATCCATAATTCTTCTATCTGTACATCTATAGGGCTGAATAAAGTTCGTCGAAGGACCACAATGTTATTTTCTATTACTATCTGGCTATATCTGACTATATTTTTAACTATTTCTATTATAAAAACTATTAAGCTGTCAATATGTCACTCTATATTTTTTGACAATATCAAAACTAAAAACTGACATTCGAAAAGGTCTTTCAACAACAATAACAATTAAATAACAACTAAATAAATGTTCCATTCTTGTCCATTCCAAGGTACGTTCATTTATTAACAAGCCTTATATTTGTTTTGTATCTGTCTTGTCTTGGCTATGTGTATGTCAGAAATAATTTCTATAATATGACATGACTAAAAACGTCAGCCACCGCCTCCCTCTTACAACAGCACCTCTAGCTTTTTATAACTAAATATTAGTAGTTATTTATAAATAAACAAATACTTATGTGCTAAATATCATAGGAAGTAATGATCGTTAAAATCGTGACGTTTTTAAATACTTATTGCATCCCCTAAGGGGTGAAAATCAAATGAGTCGTTTTCCATTGTTTATACATTAACATTACGGCATAAAATAAATCAACAAGGTTCAATTTTTAACCTACTTTTACAGCGTGATTAATTTCGATTACGATTTCGTTCATTTTGAACTCCGTGCGTCGGTGTTAACAAAATGTGTCCAGCAGCTCGATTGATTGTAAAATTAAAAATAAACTTAAATAATCCAAATATATTGTTTCCACAAAAGAACTTTATTACATATTTCGTAAAATATGTCACAGAGAGTATATTAATTGTCGCAGCCAAAAAGGGGCCGGGCCGTGTACATTTGGCCAAATAGATAAAAAATTCAACCACTTGAATCCTTTCCATTTATTTTAAAATCCTTTTAAAATCTAAAGTAAATATTCATTTGTGCGCCTGGAAAAAAAAATTTTAAATTTTTTTTATTGATAAGCATGTATCATATTCGGGGGGCTTTTTGGGCCGACAAGTTGTAAAGGAACACCCTTATAAAAATGCCCTATGTAGTTTAATAATAATAGGATATATAAAATAAAATAAAATAAATTGAATTGTTTGCCGGATAAGTTTAATTCCTATCCCCGGGCGATTTGTGTAAAAGAGATAATAAATTAACAGTTTCTTAGAGGATTATTGGGTGCAATATAATAAAATACCAGTATATAAATTTAGATAATAATTATATTAGAAATCACTGATTTTATAGTTTATTACAAACAACGTAAAATACTAATAAAAAAAAACAACACATTAACAAATAGGTTCAATACACTTTTATAATGGTTACCTTTAATAAGTTTTACGCATATCGTTCATTATAATAAAACAGTAATAACACAGGCTACATAAATTCATGTACATACAACACAACGATAAAATTATATTAAATTACATTTTTGATTACAGTTTGGAGACGCTGTTACTTTATAAATATATTTACCTCATCTCGATAAATATATTTATTTATTTCGTCTCTGTTTCAAACTGTGTTATTATGTTTAATTCCTTATTTTATTTATACATTTACATACAAAAAATCTTTAATACCTTATTTTAATATTTCTTTCTTCTTTCTTGATTCGATGGGAATCTTCTTATCTTCGATGCTTTCAAGTTGAATTTTCTTATTCGATGGATAAGGCGCTAGCAGCTTTCCATTGGATTTTCTACAACGACCAAGACGCTGAGAATTTTCATACGCTGCCAATTGTCGAACAAAATCTTTGTAACAGAAGATATAATAACTTGAACACTTAAACTTGCATAATTAATACGCGGTTGATTTCACAAGGTTGTACTTGTAAATATATATTTATTTAACCGCTGTTTATTAACTGTTGAAGTCTTTGCCGACTCACCACTTACAACCCGTATTTTCCTTCTTATAGTTAGAAACCTGGGATTCCCCTTTTCTTATATTGTCTAGGTATTCCCTTTACAGTTCACACACAAATTCACTTATGCCGTGGGAAGTTATAGATATCGCGGCGCTTATCTTACGCTAACAAAAACGTTCGCAATGCTTATACATAGTGACTAAATCTTACATTTCGTAGTATAAAGTTTCTCTTGAGATCTGATTAGATTAGACCGAAATCACTAGGTTACTTCAGTGAAAAAAATCGTATTTTACCAATATCTGTACAATTGCTAAGCTTATGTAAATTAGTAAAGATACAAAGGTAGTTAAAATAAATTTGAAAAAAAATTACTAAAGAAGTTTTTCGAAATTCCTACCACTAAACTTTGGTTTATCAAATTTTTTTGCGAACACCTTGCAAATTATGCATTCTATACAGATTTGTTGTAAGTGCAAAACGTATTTAGAACTACATTTGGAACAATTTTTGTATAAAAGCACAGTTTAAAATTCGGATCGGAAAAATAACACTTTGACCGTTGTTTAATATCAGGCGTTCCTCAAGGTTCGATCTTAGGCCCTACGTTGTTTATTGTTTATGTTAACGAGTTGTTTTACAGTGCGCGATGTGTCAACGGATGTGAGTTTAGTAATTTCAATGATGGATGTTTGGTGTGACAGAAACGGTTTGTCGTTGAACGCTGGAAAAAGAGGCTTGGTTCGTTTTAGGACAAATGTTGAACAAAATAGTTATATAGTAGCATATACGCCCATTTCAAAAATCCAATTAATGAGTGTCCATTCGTGAGGCTTTGATAACTTTGAACACAACCCCTACCAATCATTTTCTATAAGATTTCACCATAACAATATACCTATATAGATTTCAACTTAACTATCTGTAGCAATTATATTAAAGAAACGTATAAAACTAATTTAAAATTATATCTTGGTTTAGTGGTTTATTGGCAAATATAGGAAACCTAACCATAATATAAAAACTAACATGCCATTTCTAGCTTAATTATAAATCTAGTAATCAGATATATCCTCTAGGATCATTACTTGTTTTAATTTTTCTTAATTAATATAGCATTTTGATGAAATTTCAAACCATGTTGAAATTACTTGCAAAAGTAAATATTTGTTGTCCTTAGTAAATTTACTTTTCTATTGTACTCTTACCTTAGACATGGCTTCAAATTTTCATCGATTACTTGGAAATAGAAAGCTTATATCCCGAAGCTTTTTATTTCAAGTACAAATTGTAGTCAGGCATAGAAACAGCACAATTTTCTATTTACAATCTTGTACAATTTGTTTGGTTCATTTTCAGAACTAATAAATGAAATTTCCACATAAAGCATAAACGGCAATAATAAATATCAATTATATTAATTACATTCGATTTACTTCCTTAATCAATACATTTGGCGATAGTTGCTAGGAGACTCTTTTGTTGTATTCTGTATACAATAACCTAGCATGGTATAGTTATTATCATATCGTTGCCACCATGAATCCTTTACAGAATTTTATTGAAAATTTGAGAGATATTTACGACTCCATGAATCCATTATATATTATTTCTCGTATATTTTGCATATGCAATTATGGTATTAGAGAACATAAACAAGAGAGATCTTACATAATCCATCTGCACTTAATTATAATACGGATTTTAGAAGTACTAATTTGCAATGCTATAATGATGTATGTTGATATTTTCTCTGAATATAGAATTGTTATCCACAATCTCTCTCAATTGATATCAATAACCTCTTATTGGATATCTAACGTAATGTCTATTATAAACACCTTCATTGATGTCCTCTTACGTAAGAAAATAATCTTCATTTATAATGGTGTCCATGAAGTTGATTTAGAATTAAAGAAGCTTGGCGTAATAATGCCACACCGGTATGTATCAATCGTAAATTTTTCTTGATAATCCAGGGATGTGTGGTCAAAATAATATAATCCTCTATGACAAGTACGGAGGAGGTATATATAGTTAACCTCGAAAGTTTCTAATTGATATTTTCGAATATGGTTATTCTAGTTACAACTATGGTGTTATACAAGTAATTTGTAGGGAAGTTTGACATTCACAACTTCAGTGTTTTTGAAATTTTGAGTTTAGAAACGATATGCGAAGCAAAAAATAATTATTCAAACACAAGAGGAAATCTTAACAAACATGTCCAAGATGGGGTTACGGTAAAAAATTGTAATATTTTTCGCTTTCTTTGTTTTTATACAATTGTCGGTACACAGAAACATCTTAAATAATAAAAAAGTTAAATAGTAATAATAGGAAAACTATCGTATCAACATTTATTCAATTTTGATGAAAAATATAGTATTAGGGTCAAATGTGACCCCATCTTGGGCATCCGAAGCTTAATGAGTAGAAAACATATTAAATTCTCTGACCTCATTGACGTGCCCAGTAAATGTTACCCTAGATAGTGAATTTTTTAAACTTCAATCAACATTTCCATCAACTAGTAAATATATTCTCATCTCTCTTATTTTTAGGAAAATTTGGTACATAAATATATGCTACTCAATACTTTATTTGGCTTATTTCATTGTTAATACAATAATCCTCATCTACTACGATTACAATAATTACCAGAGTTATGGTGCCTCAGTATTCGTACCAATTACAAATACAGTTGCAAATGCTATATTCTTCATGATTTATTATGCATTGCCACTTCAATATTGCATTTTTGCTGTGATTTTATCAACTAGATACGAAGCAGTAAATAAATATTTGAATTCCATCCTCGAAGATAACCGTACAAGCAGAAATGGTGAGTTTTGTTTTGAATACCAGTTGTTCTTTGAATAATAAGTATATGTCAAAAATTATATTTACCGAGTGTCTCAGCGAAGCCACGAGGTCCATTATTGGTTTCTAATAATAGAGATATAGAAAAGTTTCGAATACAAGATTTTTATAATATGTGTAATTTATTAGTAAATTTCGGTATATGTTGTATGTATTCAGTTTAGAATTAAAGTTCAGTGCTTTCTAGACACCTCAAAAATGAAAGCTTCTAGAGTTATTTTCAAGCTTTTGTTAAAACATCTTACAAGTATTAATCTAATTAGAAGTCACAGATGTCGCGAGTGTCCACATATCTGCTAACTTACATAATGGGTGTTGCCAACCAGACATTGCAATAATATACTATATTATACATGAGTTCGTCCATTGAAAAAAATGGGTGTGCCCATTACACGACTTGTACCATACGTATGTGCATTTCAAATAATAATTATACAAAAGTTGCTCTAAAGTAAATATACTTTTATCTTAAAAATATAACCTGTAAGTATGTTACGACTGGTCGAAATTTTGAGAATTTTTTTTAACAAAAAATTTAAATTTTCATATTCATAATGATGCAATAATAATTTTTCACAAAAGTATTTCAGTACATACTTCGTAAAATATGTCACACAGAGTATATAATAATAATAATAATAATAATAATAATAATAATAATAATAATAATAATACTAATAATAATAATAATAATAATAATAATATACCTTTATTGCGAAACGGATTTTTTACATCTAATTACAGGACAAAAAGTGCAATGAATCGATAACTACACAATATAAAATCAAATAAAAGAAAATATACATATACAGGGTGTAAAAGATATATGCAGCAATACTTACATATGTAATAGATAGGTAAGACAGCAATTCAAATCTACAAAAAAAAATTAACCTATCGAAACTTTCACTTTTGCGTAAATTTAAGAACACAAACTTTTCAAATACGGTCCTGTATTCACAGTAAATCAAAATAAATAGAAGTTATACCGTATGTGTCAATTTTCATTAGGTATATGGATTCAATGTTTACATGCGATTTATACATATACAAATAATATGTGGCAACGTGTGTCACCCCTACTATCCGTCACCAATCCCGACAACAATCGACATCACAACGACTTTCTCCGATCTTCCCACTTCTACATTAAATGTTTAGCTGCGAACACGTTGCGATCTAGTCTGCAATAAAAGCCGTCATCATCAAATGGCCGCCGCGATCTAGTAGTTTATTATTATTTTCAGAATCCTTTTTTATTTACCTTATTTTTAATTTTATTAGAATTACGCTTTTGTTTGTGACATGCAGCGTGAACGCAGCTTAATAATTCTCTGCACTTACTGAAAGGAAAAAGAAAAATTCTTGCAATGCGTAAATATTATTTCTGAGCGCAGTACAAACACCCTAGTCAATAGTCCAACAGCTACTGCTAACTTGAGCCTTGTATCGGTCTCGCGCTCCCAATGAAGAGGAAAGGTGGGGTGCCATGTTGTCACGTATTGCATGAATTAATCGCCTATGGCTAACGAAAATTGACACGTGCTGTATGTTGTCTATTCAAGAACAGGAATTTCTGTGTTTACGTTAAAAAAATCCCCGGCACAATGAATTGTAATACAAGCTAGCCCATTATTTACACAAGTGTGTTTGTTGTGTATCTTTTTCTAAACATCCCTTTATTGCCTATCAGCTGCTCACAAGGCATTGACCTCTATAATAATATCACGCGATAAATAAATGGTACATAATTTACATTACAAATTCTTTAGAAATTCTATTTTTCGTTAACAGATTTTGGTGAAACAGGTCTAATGATTAAAGTAGATGTTCAAAGTGACCGCCATTTGCGTCAATACAAGCTTCTAGCCGTTCGGTAAACTTTCGAAGTACACGATTGAACACGGCACGGTTTTCACGGATATGGGCCGTAGCTTGAAAAATACGTTGCTGAAGGTCTTCTTCGTTTACAACTTCAATGCCGTTATAAACAAGTGCTTTCATAGAGCCCCATACAAAAAAATCTAGTGGATTTAAATCGGGACTACGCGGAGGCCAAGGAATTCGTCCACCGCGTCCTATCCACCGCGGATATGCGTTATTTAAAAAGTTGCGTACTCCACGAGAATAATGGGCAGGTGCACCATCGTGCATAAACCACATACGGCGTCGTGTATCGAGAGGTACATCGTCTAGATACCCGGGTAGCGAATTCTCCAAGAAATCCAAGTAGCTCTGTCCATTAAGTCGTGCAGGTAGTACGTGCGGCCCTAGCAATTGATCACCGACAATTCTAGCCCACACATTTATTGAAAAACGGTGTTGGAAACGAGATTGATGTATGATGTGAGGGTTTTCATCGGCCCAGTAATGAAGGTTGTGAAAATTTAAAATACCTCCCCTCGTAAATGCACACTCATCGGTAAATAACACCTTTGACGCAAACTGCGGCTGTTGTGTAAGTTTCCAACGAAACCATCTACAAAAATGAATTCGTAGCGGGCGGCCGGCTTCCATAAGTTCCTGGACGCGTTGCACATGGTAGGGGTATAGCGAACTCCTTTGAAGAATGTTATGGACTGTTGTATGTGAAACGCCTACCTCTCTCGCAACCGGGTACTTGTTCTTGGATTTTCATCTAGAATATCCAAAATTTCTTCCTCCGCATCTAGTATCCTACGTGGTCTTTCATTACCGCGCCCTTCATAACTTGGGTGAAATGTACCGCGTTCTCTCAATCTGTAGACTGTTTGTAAAATTAAATCCCTTGAAGGACATCTACGGTTCGGAAAACGTTCTGAATAAATACGTCTAGTACCGCTAACATTTCCACCTGTTTCACCGTACAATAATACGATATCTGTTAATTCGTGATTTGTATAAGCCATACTTCGCAGAGGTTCATAACAGACTGATACTAACAGTATGAATCATCGCATCTACAACTCCCACCACTCCGCTTTAGTAAGAGTGACGCTGTTATAAACGAAAGTAAATTTACCAGAGTCGGATCGGGCCACGCGTATTTATTAACAATTTTTTTTTCTTAGATCTCATTCGAGATAGAGCCTTCGTGCTTTAACATTTTATGCTCAATATTATTACAGCTGTTACTTGTTACAGTATTGCTACGTATATCGTTTACACCCTGTATACACAAAGAAAAGAAATATTGCGGATCATGGAATAATTAAGTAAAGAATTTAATGGGGTAACTCCACTGAAAATGCAACTGCGGACACGTGTTTTGAACTACTTGGCTACACTGCGCTGACGAGAACCAAGTAGTTCGAAACACGTGATGTACACATATATAACTCAATAATATGCACTACAAGAATTAAGAAAGAGAAAAAAAGAAAAGAAAACAAGCCAATGCAACGTATAAGTAACCCTACTAATTAATTAATTGCAATAATGGTGAAAAATTAATATCGAGATCATCCCCACAGGTGGCATTGCAACGACTACAACCTCTATAGAGGGGGAATCCAAGTAAAATATTTGTTCTGGCCGTTGAAATGTAAAATACATTCCTTGTGCGACATGGGTACTGAGGTACAACAAACATGATCTTTGCCAAAAAAGATATTTATTGCCATAATAAAATAGGGCTAAATAGATAAGAAATTCAACCACTTCAATCCTTTTCCTTTTCTTCTTTATTTTAAAATCTTTTTAAAATCTAAAGTAAATATTCATTTTGGGCGCTCGCCTAATATTTTTTTTTAATTTTGTTTTAAATTGCTTTATAATAATTTTTTTTTATTTATTTATTTATAAGCATGTACCATATTCGGAGGGCATTCTGGTCCGACAAATGTGTATATCTTCTATAATATAATCCTATAAAATTTGTAAACTAGCACGATAGCGACTAAACTTTACCTTTACTAGTATAAACTTTCTTTTGAGATCTGATTAGATTAGACAGAAAGGAGTCATTTACTTCAGCGATCAAGTCGAATTTTACCAATATCTGTTAGGCAAATTTGTGAAGATACTAAGGTATTCGAAAATAAAGTTGAAAGAAAATTATGAAAAAAGTTTTTCGAAATCCCTACCGCAATCAGATTTTTTTTTATCTCATCGATCTTTTTTCTTGAGAATACCTTGAAAATTATGCATTGTATACATATTTGTTGTAAGTGAAAAAAGTATTTAGAGCTAGATTTTCAAGTTTTCGTATAAAAGAAATTTTAAAATTCAGATCGGAAAGATAATACTTTGACCGTTGTTTAATATCAGGCGTTCCTCAAGGTTCGATCTTAGGCCCTACGTTGTTTCTTGTTTATGTTAAGGAGTTGTATTACAGTGAGCCATGTGTCGACGGGGGCGAGTAGAGAATTTCAATGATGGATGTGTGGAGTGACAAAAACGGTTTGCTGTTGAGCGCTGGAAAAACATGCTTGGTTTGTTTTAGGACAAGTGGGGAACAAAATAATAATATAGTAGTATATACGCCCATTTCAAAAATCCATATTATTAATGAGTGTCCATTCATGAGGCTTTGATAACTTTGAACACTACCCCTACCAATCATTTTCTATAAGATTTCACGATAACAATATATCTGTATAGATTTCAACATAACTAACTGTAGCAATTATATTAAAGAAACGTATAAAACTAATTTAAAATTACATCTTGATTTAGTGGTTTATTGGCAAATATAGGAAACCTAACCATAATATAAAAACTAGCATGCCATTTCTAGCTTAATTATAAATCTAGTAATCAGAAATATCCTCTAGGATCATTACTTGTTTTAATTTTTCTTAATTAATATAGCATTTTGATGAAATTTCAAACCATGTTGATACTACTTGCAAAAGTAAATATCTGTTGTGCTTAGTAAATTTACTTTTCTATTGTACTCTTACCTTAGACATGGCTTCAAATTTTCATCGATTAGTTGGAAATAGAAAGCTTATATCCCGAAGCTTTTTATTTCAAGTACAAATTGTAGTCAGGCATAGAAACAGCACAGTTTTCTATTTACAATCTTGTACAATTTGTTTGGTTCATTTTCAGAACTAATAAATGAAATTATCACATAAAGCATAAACGGCAATAATAAATATCAATTATATTAATTACATTCGATTTACTTCTTTAATCAATCCATTTGGCGATAGTTGCTAGGAGATTCTTTTGTATGTATTCAGTATACAATAACCTAGCATGGTATAGTTATTATCATATCGTTGCTACAATGAATCCTTTACAGAATTTTATTGAAAATTTGAGAGATATTTACGACTCCATGAATCCATTCTATATTATTTCTCGTATATTTTTCATATGCAATTATGGTATTAGAGAAGATAAACAAGAGAGATCTTACATAATCCATCTGCACTTACTTATAATACGGATTTTAGAAGTACTAATTTGCAATGCTTTAATGATGTATGTTGATTTTTTCTCTGAATATAGAGTTGTTATCCACAATCTCTATCAATTGATGTCAATAACCTCTTATTGGATATCTAACGTAATGACTATTATAAACACCTTCATCGATGTCCTCTTACGTAAGAAAATAATCTTCATTTATAATGGTGTCCATGAAATTGATTTAGAATTAAAGAAGCTTGGCGTAATAATACCACACCGGTATGTATCAATCGTCAATTTTTCTTGATAATCCAGCGATGTGCGGTCAAAATAATAAAATCATCTATGACAAGTACGGAGGAGGTATTGATATATAGTTAGCCTCTAAAGTTTCTAACTGATAGTTACAACTAATGTGTTATACAAGTAATTTGTAGCAAAATTTGACATTCACAACTTCAGTGTTGTTGAAATTTTGAGTTTAGAAACGATATGCGAAGCAAAAAATAATTATTCAAACACAAGAGGAAATCTTAACAAACATGTCCAAGATGGAGTCACGCTAAAAAATTGTAATATTTTTCGCTTTCTTTGTTTTTATACAATTGTCGTTACACAGAAACATCTTAAATAATAAAAAAGTTAAATAGTAAAAATAGGAAAACTATCGTATCAACATTTATTTAATTTTGATGAAAAATATAGTATTAGGGTCAAATATGACCCCCAGCTTGGGCATCCGAAGGTTAATGAGTAGAAAACATATTAAATTTTCTGACCTCATTGACGTGCCCAGTAAATGTTACCCTAGATAGTTAATTTTTTAAACTTCAATCAACATTTTCATCAACTAGTAAATATATTCTCATCTCTGTTATTTTTAGGAAAATTTGGTACGTAAGCATATGCTGCTCAATAATTTATTTGGCTTATTTGATTGTTAATACAATAATCTCCATCTACTACGATTACAATAACTACCAGAGGTATGGTGAATCAGTATTCGTACCAATTACAGATACAATTGCAAGTGTTATATCCTTCATGATTTATTATGCATTGGCATTTCAATATAGCATTTGTGCTGTGATTTTAGCAACTAGATACGAAGCAATAAACAAATATTTGAAATCTATTCTCGAAGATAACCGTACAAGCAGAAATGGTGAGTTTTCTTTGGATACCAGTTGTTCTTTGAATAATAAATATAAATCAAAAATTATATTTACGGAGTGTCTCAGCGAAGCCACAAAATCCATTATTGGTTTCTAATAATAGAGATATCGAAAAATTCCGAATACAAGACTTTTATAATATGTGTAATTTAATAGTAAATTTCAATACATGTTGTATATACTCAGTTTAGAATTAAAGTTCAGTGCCTCCTAAACACCTCAAAAATGTAAGCTTCTAGAGTTATTTTCAAGCTTTTGTTAAAACATCTTACAAGTATTAATTTAATTAATAATTAAATGAAGTGATGGAAATCTCTTGGTGAAACATGTCGAAATATAAGCAAGTAATAATAAAGAACACACTTGGTATTGTTTCACAAATAAATATAATTAAATACTCGATGTATATTTCGCCTTGCGGCATCGTCAGGAGTTCTCGAGAAACTAAAGTAAAATTTAATATACTGTAACTACCTACTTCTAACAAAAATGTAAATAAAAATGTACAAAAATAGAAAATTATGAAAAGGTCATGGCTTATCTGGAAAGACCGTTTTTACAAGGCTAGGGTTTATTAGCGGAGAATTTATGAGTTCTGTTTGTTCATTAAGAACATTACAGAATCAATTGTAGTGATTGTAGTAAATTTTATATAGGTCAAACAGGGCGAAATTTCAAATTAAGATTCTCAGAACACATGCGAGCCGTTAAATTAAATTATGAAAATTCAAGTGTAGCTAACCATGTTTTAGACACGGGACATCAATTTTCAATAGACAATTTAGAAGTACTGTATAGTTTAAATAAAAGTAAAAAAATGAATGTTCTAGAAGGTTATTTTATAAAAGAAAGTTTACTTTTACAACCAGGCAATGTTCTTAATGAACAAACAGAACTCATAAATTCTCCGCTAATAAACCCTAGCCTTGTAAAAACGGTCTTTCCAGATAATCCATGACCTTTTCATAATTTTCTATTTTTGTACATTTTTATTTACATTTTTGTTAGAAGTAGGTAGTTACAGTATATTAAATTTTACTTTAGTTTCTCGAGAACTCCTGACGATGCCGCAAGGCGAAATGTACATCGAGTATTTAATTATATTTATTTGTGAAACAATACCAAGTGTGTTTTTTGTTATTACTTGCTTATATTAATTTAATTAGTAGTTACACATGTCGCGAGTGTCCACATATCTGCCAACTCACATAATGGGTGTTGCCAACCAGACATTGCAATAATATACTAATATTATACATATGTGAGTTCGTCCATTAAAAAAATGGGTGTGGCCATCACACGACTTATACCGTACGTATGTGCATTTCAATTAATAATTATACAAAAGTTGCTGTAAAGTAAGTATACTTTTATCTTAAAAAAATAACCTGTAAGTGTGTTACGACTGGTCGAAATTTTGAGAATTTTTTTATAACAAAAAATTTTGATTATCATATTCATAATGATACAATAATAATTTTCCACAAAAGTATTTTACTACATATTTCCCAAAATATGTCACACAGAGTATATTTATTGCCACAACAAAATAGACACGGACAAATAGATAAGAAATTCAACCACTTTAATCCTTTTCCTTTTCTTGTTTATTTTAAAATATTTTGAAATTTATTTTGGGCGCCTGCCTAATATTTTTTATTTTTTTTTAAATTGCATTATAATAATTTTTTTTCGGAGGGCATTCTGGGCCGATAAATGTGTATATTTTCTATAATATAATCCTATAAAATTTGTGAACTAGCACGAAGCGACTAAACTTTACATTTACTAGTATAAACTTTCTTTTGAGATCTGATTAGATTAGACAGAAAGCATTCGGTTACTTCAGCGATCAAATCGAATTTTACCAATATCTGTACAATTACTAAGTTTAGGCATATTTATAAAGATACAAAGGTATTCGAAAATAAAGTTGAAAAAAACCATGAAAAAAGCTTTTCGAAATTCCTACCGGAATCAGATTTTTTTATCTCATCGATCTTTTTTTTGCGAATACCTTGAAAATTATGTATTCTATACGGATTTGTTGTAAGTGAAAAAAGTATTAAGAGTTAGATTTTTAACAATTTTTGTATAAAAGAAATTTTAAAATTCAGATCGGAAAAATAATACTTTGATCATTGTTTAATATCAAGCGTTCCTCAAGGTTCTCTTAGACCCTACGTTGTTTCTTGTTTATGTTAAGGCTCCTCTGTACCACCACAGAAAACAATACAAAATGGTAGCGGATTTTTTAGCTCCATTTTTATATTTGAAGGAAAGATCGATGTTTGTGTGGGTATCAAATATGCTGCTTAAGTGCGCTGCAATATCAAAGTTGGGAAATAGGCCTTATTTTTGTAGATATTGCGATAAATGTTTTTTATAAAAAAACGGTTTTTTGCGGTTATTTATAATGATTTTTAGTTGAAATTTATATCGATGTTTAGAGAATTCACATACCAAGTGCGCTCTTATTTTTCTTTTAAATAAAATTCTTTCATTCTTTTGATAATTTAGTTGTAAGCTCTATAATTTTCTGCCAGAAATTTTAATCTAGGCAGCCCCCTATACATTTAACAAAACCATATTATTTGATTTATAATAGCTAGGTACTTAACCAGCGGGGGGGTCGGCTAATCGTTACGACCATTACAAGGCCGCAAGGAATATTTTTCTTTAGGTCGTGGATTGTATTTAGTACCTACTAAGGGTTTTGTGTTAAATTTTGTATATGCTTTGCATGAAAGAACTGTCCGGTTTCGCTATCCAATATTTTACTTTTTTTATATGATCTGTAGGACTTCTCAAATCTTACCTCCCGAAACAAATAATCATAAAATTTTAGGGCGAGATATGTAATTTTTTTGTCCAATTGCCTTCAAAGGTTTACGTATGATATTATCTTTATTCCGAGTATTATAATTGTGTTCACCTATTTTAATAATTTCTTTGTTTTTTTAAAGATGTATAAGCGTAGCATAAGCGTACACTTGTCGCACATCAAAAACACCCGTTTAAAATAAGTCTCCACTCGGGTAATCGCGTTTGTTTATTGAAAATAATCTTTAATATCCACTTCTGAACTATATCTAAGTTCCTCAAGGAACATTCCGAAACACCTCCCCACCCAATGATTACATATTGAATATATGTACTCTATATCTGCAAATCTCTACGTAAAATACTTTTGATAGGTTTTTTCCTATTTACACGAGAATCAATTATTTCTGGTAATAAAGCGTTCATATAAAATTGTTCCAAAACATTTACTATTTTCGTATTCCAAAAATTATCATCCTTTTCAATAATTTCGCAAGCTATATTTTTTCTGTGTATACTATAAAGTAACATTCATCCCTTCGCGTTATATGTAACTGACCCTGTATTTGGTACATTTAATTACGATCCGGTTTTAACTTTATTTCTTCAGCATCATTAATTGTACAATAATCAATTATCTTATTTCGAATGGCTTCCTGAACTGTTAGTTCTCTCGCAGAATATGGGGCTTTTATTTCTACAACAGCAATAGCCTCCCAATCAATCCGTCAGGGGATGCGGCTAAAAACTTTTTTTCAATATCAATAAATAAACCAGTTTTCTTTATTTCAATTTTAAACTAATTTTGAAATTTTTCAATAGCCTTGTTCTCGCTATTTATACGGTGTTGTAATGAATTTGGCAACCCATATTTTATTATTTTTTTTTATATATTTACACTGCATCTTGTGTCGGTCAAAGGTCTCATATGGCATATTTTTCCAAAGTTGCTCGCAGTAAGCCTAATTGATTTTTCCTTAAACCAGACAGGGTTTGAGCTTTGTCCTAATGTTATTTCTTGAATTATATCAACATCGGCTTTATAAATGTTATCTAAAAATTTCTGTTTTGCGATGTTATGTTGTGCTTCATTCATATCTGGAATGTCTTCATTTTCTAGATTATTAAGTCCATAATCGGAATCTGCGCTTTGAATGCGTTTTCGCTTCAATGGTTTTATTCTTTTTCCAATTAGTTTAACGCGTGTTTTAGAAAAACTGTTTGTATACTTACCTACTTTACCGTTATTAATATTTGCAATAATCTTTGAAATAAATAACCCCTTGTTATTGTAACTTATTACAGCTGCGTAACATCTACCCTCGTAAGACCCTTCAAAGAAAAAATTATTAGTTTACCCCCAATAACTTTCTGTACAACTGAATTAAATGCCTCAGCAGCATTGTTATCAATATTATATAACAAACTGGATGATACGTTTGCAACTCCATTTAAACATTTGAAAAAACTTGTGTAAGTGGAACTGTTTAGAAATTCATTGAGCATTACATTTACAGTTGCTTGATCTTGCTTATCGCAAAAATATGTAGCGCAATTAGAATGATCGCCGAAAATATGTCGAGGACCGTTCAAAATATAGTTTTTTAAATTTTCAATTTTGACGTGATCTGGTAAGGACTCTACTTTACGGTGCTTTATTGCACTAACAATGGCTGTTCTAAATTTCAAAACGTTGCTACGTATGAATTTTTTCACATACATATTTCCTCCTGACATTTTTGATATTTCTCTAAGTTTGTAACAAAAATTTCGCAATATGTGATTTCTACATTCTACCATATGGTTTGTCCTCACGTATTCTTTTATACACACTACTGTCTCCCTCACCAATAATTTTTCCATATTTCAAATTATGCATTACTATCGATTTTCGAAATCCTTCCAATATAATTTGGCTTTCCATTGATGTTGAAGTTCCACTCCAATTTTTTAAAACATGTGTGTTGTAAATTGTCTTTTTCAGCTCTATTTTTTTCACATTTTCGACAGTATTTATTTTTCACTCCTACCTAAAGAACTTTCTTTGTTCTTGCCCCTATAATACATCCAACACCAGAGGAAGCATTATAATTTGTCCTATATGACCGTTTGCTCCAAGCACCGTCAACTACTACGGCAATTATAGGAATTTCCCACGGCACTATCTTCGGTACTAATACCGCACATAGCGCATTTATAACTAAAGACACTTTTAAATCCCAAGTGCATTTCACCGATAATATTTATTTGGTAAAAACTACAGTCAAATCCTTTGTGTTCTATGGATTTTAAAGACGAAAACAAATGATTGATATTTACAATTCTTCGACCGCTAAGTTCAAATTTTTTTGCAGATGTTGGAATGTTATCAATGCTTTCATTCAGCAGGCGGATCGGAAACCGATCTTGCTCCAACCGTTCACTTCACAACAGTTGAGTATTCGCTGGACAGGACCGCTCACCTTTATGTCATCGTCTGTTGATCGTCTGTTATCTGGTATTTTTCATTGCTGCCATATGTTAAAATTATAGAGATTAAACCAAATAAACAATAATAATAAATTGTTTTTCTGCATTAAGGTTTGACGTAGTTTTTAGTGGAAGGGCTGGTTTTTCCAACCCCGAATAAAATACTGAGTGATCTCCAATATTATAATACATTTATTACTGCACAATACCTTTAATTTGCTGTATCTTACTTTTCTAGTAACTTTTTTCAGAAGTATGTATTAGGTTGGTCTTGGAATGCATCAATGGCGCATGCATACAGAATATGCTCACCAAGTGAGCATAGAATTTTTCCGCTCACAAAAATGGCGACCGCTCCTGAACATGCTCAGAGTGAGCGCTCGTCTACTAGACATGATCACTGAACAGTTGCGCAACTGTTGTGTCTGCTGAATGAAAGCATTGTCAACGGACATCGAAGAACTACTACATGATTCATAATCAGTAGACTTTGAATTTAATTGTATCGATTTTTCACCCTGCCGTTGTTTCCATATATTTTTTACTAATCGTCGTTTACTTTTACGTTTGTTATAAGCCACACGCTTAGTTTTTGAAAGTCCCATTTTCAAACAATATGATATGTAGGTACTTCAAATATCTATCCTAAGTTTTTCCTAACGTTACGTTAATGTAAACCTACACCTACTTTTTTTGTTGATACTAACTATTATTAAAATACTATATAAGAGGATATTTAAAAAAAAAACTGTTGATAGCGCCGTAAGATTTGGTCACAAAGCTGCCTTCACTTGTAAAAAAAAAACACACTCTACCACACTACTCTGTTGGCGACTAACAATCATCAAGACAACCTCAAGTGAGTTATAAATGCAAAATAATATGCAAGATTAGATACTGAGTAATAGCAAAGAAAAAGTGTTTTATTTTTAATCGGAGAACATTACAATATAAGAACGAGGATATTCAGGTAATAATATAAATGTAAAGTTTCTTTTCATATTATGATGCTAAATATTCAATTGCTAAAAGAAACTATTATTTGGTATAACAAAATGTGTTATCATTTATATCATCTTAAAATTTACATATTGTATCGCAGTGTTTGTTTGCTCTCACATCTATTTTTACTAAATATCCTTTAAAATGAATTTCCTTTTTCATCGGTAAGGACGGCAAGAAAGGTTTACCCCTAAACGGTTTTTATGACCTTGTGCGGTCGAATACTTGAGATGATTGACAGCTGTCGTCGGTGTTAGAAACAGGGAGTATGCAACCCACATACCTGTAGGAAACAGAAATTCAAGCCAGGTACAGAGGAGCCTCAAGGAGGTGTATTACAGTGAGCCATGTGTCTACGAGGGCAAGTAGAGTAATTTCAATGATGGATGTGTCGTGCGACAAAAACGGTTTGCTGTTGAGCGCTGGAAAAACATGCTTGGTTTGTTTTAGGACAAGTGATGAACAAAATAATTATATAGTAGTATATATAATAAAACACAAGTGTATAGTTTCAAAATTATTGTAATGTTTAACGCACTACATATGTTTCGCCACACTGTGGCTTCATCAGGTGGATGAAAATACAATTTCAAAATACAAATTAGCTCCTATATATATTTAAATAACTCCCCCCCCCCCCTACTAAATCTAAAATTTAAACATGTCCACCCTCTCTTAGAATGAGATTATTTTTGTAATTTGTAGTGATATATATAGGAGCTAATTTGTATTTTGAAATTGTATTTTCATCCACCTGATGAAGCCACAGTGTGGCGAAACATATGTAGTGCGTTAAACATTACAATAATTTTGAAACTATACACTTGTGTTTTATTATATATATATAATGGAGTTTCAACATGTATCTCCTTCGTCGATTATTAATATAGTAGTATATACAGCCATTTTAAAAATCCATCTTATTAATGATTGCCCATTCGTGGGGCTTTGATAACTTTGCTCACAAATTTAAACTCAACTATCTCTATCAATTATATTAAAGAAACGTATAAAACTAATTTAAAATTACATCTTGATATACTGGTTTATTGACAAATATAGGAAACCACTAACCATAATATAAAATGCAGCATGTCATTTCTGGCTTAATTATAAACCTGTAAATCAATAATATCCTCTAGGATCATTACTTGTTTAATTTTTGTTAATTAATATAGCATTTTAATGAAATTTCAAGCCATGTTGCAATTACTTGCAAAAGTAAATATCTCGTGTTTTCTAAATTTATCTTTCCATTGTACTCTTATCTTAGGCATGGCTTCAAATTTTCATGGATGTCTTTGAATCGGGATATAAGCTTTCTATTTCAAGTACAAGTTGTAGTTAAGCATAGACACAGCACAATTTTCTATTTACAATCTTGTACAATTTATTTGGTTTATTTTCAGAACTAATAAATGAAATTACCACATAAAGCATAAACAAAAATAAGTACCTAATAACAATTATATTAATTACATTCGATTTACTTCTTTAATCAATACATTTGGTGATAGTTGCTAGGAGGCTCTTTTGTATGTATTCTATACACAATAACCTAGCATGATATAGTTATTGTCATATCGTTCCAATCATGAATCCTTTACAAAATTTTATTGAAAATTTGAGAGATATTTACGACTCCATGAATCCCTTCTATATTATTTCTCGTATATTTTTCATATGCAATTATGGTATTAGAGAAGATAAACAAGAGAGATCTTACATAATCCATCTGCACTTAATTATAATAAGGCTTTTCGAAATACTAATTTGCTGTGCTCTAATGATGTATATTGATTTTTTCTCTGAATATAGAATTGTTCTCCACAATCTCCATCAAGTGGTAGGAATTACCTCTTATTGGATATCCAACATAATGACTATTGTTAACACCTTCATCGATGCCCTCTTATGTAAGAAAATAATCTTCATTTATAATGGTGTCCATGAAGTTGATTTAGAATTAAAGAAGCTTGGGGTAATAATGCCACATCGGTATGTATGAATCGTCAATCTTTCTTGATAATCCGGCGATGTGTGGTCAAAATAAAATCGTCTTTGACAAGTACGAAGGAAGTACTGATATATAGTTAACCTCGAGAGTTTCTAATTGACAATCTCGAATATGGTTATTCTAGTTATGATGTTCTACAAGTAAATTGTAGGAAACTTTAACATTCACAAGTTCAGTGTTGATGTAATTGTAATGTTTGAGAAAATCAAGATTTTGAAAATAACTAAGAATTTATTTTTCGAAGGGTTATTAGGCAATTTGAACAAATTTCTGTGACTACTCCAGAAAACATTGATTCGCTTTGCACGTTTCCTATGAACGTCTGTTTCAGATCATATGTGACGATTCGTTTATTAGAAAACTTGCGGCGAAATCGATTCTGATATGCTTTGTGGCTGATCAGTAGCGCTTCGTCGAAGGAAATTAACCTTCGTTTTAAAGCTTATTCTTTGAACATTTTTAATTTTGTTGTTCCTACCGATAAGTTGAATCATGACCACACTTCAGTAACTTAAGAGCAATCCAAAGACAGAAATAATTCTGGTTGTTCACTACCAATTCCTTGTTCATAAATCGAAATACAAAATTGTTGCTTTCGTTTTTTAGGTGGGATAATTATGATAGATATTCGGAAAAGTTTAGAAGTATTAAATATGAGCTCTTTTTGCAATAAAAAATTGGTTTTGAATTGGGTAACGTCACGTCTTATTATCTGGATTTATCCCTTTCAGACTATAATTTGTTCCCAAAATTCAAAAAGCTTTTTAAGAAATCAAGTAGTCGTATGTTGGTTGAGGAGTAGTTAGCAGACTAAGAAAAAAATTTTTTAAAAGTGTTAGAAATACTGTACTGTTTTATATGGTAGGCTGTATACTTATCAATACTCCTTCGTATATGTACTACATGGCGCGTCAATGAAGTGAGAAAATTAACAAAATTTGTGTATTAAAATACGTTTTTATTTTATCATAAATATTTGTATGAGTTGTACGAGTTTTATGTTAGGTAAAACACACCATATTATTTACGAAAAATAACTGTATAGGTTGTCACATTTAAAATCCACGCACTCTGGTAGTGTAAATCGAATAGTTTTCATTGCTCATTGAAACATTTTAGTTCAGCTAATGGTTGTGATCCCAAAGGCTAGAGAGTTAACTAATAAAATTGATGTGGCAGCTAATCTCAATTGGGACAGGGTGGGCGAACTGCTGTGATTAAATGCGATATATGTATATAGGTGCAATAATGCTTTACATTGCATCTATTTGGACAGGAGGGTAAGCGATAATAAAAAGTTATTGGAACTCAATTGATTTCAGCAGTTTGGGCGACTAACGCTTTTACGAATATTTCGGCTGAGGTAGCAGCAACAATTAGTGGCTTATTTCCGGCGTATATTAGAACGCGCGGGTTGCTACGTGTAGAAATGTGTTAAAGATGGATAGAGCAACATTCGCGACACGCACTGGGTTAGACATTGACCTAGCTACGGTTGAGCGCAATAAACGTTGACCAGTGAGATTTATCCGGCTGAGATTGATGTTGTCAAGTGCAAAGATGATTTAGATTTAAGTGATGCGGTCATGGTTTGTACGGATGGTTTAAACGGATATGAGTACTGGTGCAGCATTCTTAGTATATGTAGGGAGTGAAGAGCTTCACACTAAAAAAAATAAAGCTTGATCATTTTTGCCACAATTACCAAGCTAAGCTGACGGTCATCAATACAGCAGAAAAATATATTGGAGATGTAGTTGACCGCAAGGCATAATTATATATAAATTGTCTCTTCGTGCTGCAGACCTTGAGTCATATGCAATAGCCTACTGAACTTGTCATTGAGACATGGCGTACAGTAATGAGATAGCTGATTTTCTTGCTAAGGAATCTGCAAATGATGATAATGCAGTAGTTGTTTTTGACAGGGTACCAGAGCTTGTGAAAAAAACGCAATAACGAATAGTGAGTCTGTGCATGGTTCTGCAGTAGTTGTTTTAGACAAGGTGCCACAGTTTGTCGTAAAACACGCAATAAGAAATAATAATTTTGCAGCATACTTACATCATATTGGTAAGTACCCAGGTTACTGAAGTGTGAAGATTGAACACATATGGGAAGGCATTAATGGCAGATTATGAGAAGACGAGAAAAGAAGAAGATGACCAGTGAACGTTTATAATTTTGGGGTGTTGCTCAACCTAGAAGACAAAATTGAATGTTGCACTCATAATTAGTTATTGGTTGGTTTTATTTATTATTTCTATGTTCAGTTTATAAGAATAGAGGATGGTACCACAAATTATAATTTTCAAAGAACATCAAAATTTTTGATAAATAGTTTTAGTGACGCTGGGCTCAGAATTTATATACTGAATAAAGTAAATATAGGGTAGAGGGTTGCTATATATTTACATATATGTGCAATTTTCTTTTGCGAAAATTCGGAAAGATGAAAATACATAAGTAAAAATTAGCAGGCCTCCCCAGTAATTTTTGAATATTTATTTCGAACACAGTTCTTGTAAAGCTGTCACTGAACATACAATAGCAAAGTATTGCTCTGTAATCAAGCAATTTATGGAAGTCGATGAAATCTCAAGAAGGTATATATTTAAATAGCTTCAGCGAAAGCAAATTTATAGATTTACAATTGTTCAAATATATATACACATGGTTTGCTTTATATTCTATTCTCAGCACAATAATAACATACAAAAGCCTTCTTTTAAGTACTCATGGACTGCTTGATAAAAGGCTTGATTTATTCCATGACACTTATGAAAGACGACGAGCATGGTTAACAATTTAAGTGCTCTGCTGTAGAGCAACCGCAGACACGTGTTACAGACTCGTTGGTCATCGTCAGTTGATAAGGTGGAATATTCTTGGAGATAAAAGGAATAAACAAGAGGCCATTAGGACGATCGATCACCATTAGCAGCTACCAGTCAAAAGGTGGTCAGATCTGAGCACAACATTCAACATACGCCGTGAGACAGATATGTACAGTATGCCATGTATTCACGATAATTCCTTTTCGTCTTATTATTATTATTATTATTATATCCTACTTTGCTAATAGAATGATATTATTTTTAAGTACTAATAATAACGCTGTCTTCATTAGGAAGCCCGACATATTATTTTACAGAAATTTTTGTTTATTAAATCAGTCTAATATATCAGTGACTTCAGTGCCCTCACTCAAGCTTTCAATGAGCAAAAAACATTAAATTTTCTGACCTCATTGACGTGCCCAGTAAATGTTACCACAGATAGTTAATTTTTTAAACTTCAATCAACATTTCCATCAACTGGTAAATATATTCTCATCTCTATTATTTTTAGGAAAATTTGGTACATAAATATAGGCTGCTCAATACTTTATTTGGCTTATTTCATTGCTACTACAATATTTGGTATCTACTTCATTTACAATAATTACCAGAGGTATGGTGCCTCCGAATTTGTACCAATTACAGATACAGTTGCAACTGTTATATCCTTCATGATTTATTATGCATTGCCACTACAATATAGCATTTGTACTGTGATTTTAGCAACTAGATACGAAGCTATTAATAAATATTTGAAATCTATCCTCGAAGATAATCGTACAGGAAGTAACGGTGAGTTTTCTGTGGAAACCAGTTGTTCTTTAAATAATAAATATATATCAAACATTTTATATACCGAGTATCTCATCGAAGCCACAAGATCCATTATTGGTTCTTAATAATAGAGATATCGAAAAATTCCGAATTCAAGAATTCTATAATATGTGCAATTTAATAGCTAATTTCAATACATGTTGTATATGTTGGGAGCAAAGCTCGAAAAAGGCCAATGGTCGATATTTTTGCTCAATCTTAGGATTGGCCGTTTTATAGCGACCAAAGTCCGAAGTTTTATTCAATTTCGGGCTTTGGCCTTCTTCAAACAGCCAAACCTGGAATTGTGCAATTACAAAACGACCAAGGCTTAAAATTACGGTCATTTCGGTTCGTTACTCGACAAGCGTAAACAGATATAATTTGTCGCGAGCGTAATGTGGGCGGACCAGTGTATTATTTAGTGTGGTGTCAGTCCAAGCCTTGCATTGAGGGAGTTTACATTCGTTAAGAATGTCTGCTGTTAGTGAACATGAATTTAGGTTGTTTACCTACTCAATATAAATATAAGGAATTAATAGCCGATGTAAAAGCTTCGCTATATAAAAGAAGAGAGAGCAAGCCGCTCACATCATTGGATTATCAACGCATTAAGAGGTATGGTATTCTATCCATTGGTGATGTAGAAAAACTTATAAAAAAGCAATCTACAAATGACGATGAAATAAAATATTTTTGCCATATAGATGAGCTGTATGAAATTATTCACAAAGCCCACATAGATACTGGACACAAAAGAACACGGTGCATGGACAAAGAACTTAAAAAAAGTACTGCAATATCACGCGTGATGTGATTGATATTTATTTACGGTTATGTGGACAATGTCAGCTAAAAAAAAGGAATAAAGGGAAGGGACTAGTGGTAAGGCCAATTCTAAGCAACAACATGAACTCAAGAGGACAGGTGGATCTGATTGACATGCAAACAGAACCGGACAAGGATTATAAATTTATTTTAAATTATCAGGACCACTTAACAAAATTTGTTTTTTTGAAGCCTTTGAAATCCAAAAGAACTGCAGAGGTGGCTTATAATCTGTTAGATATTTTCTGTATAATAGGCGCTCCCAACATTCTCCAGAGTGACAATGGAAGAGAATTTACAGCAGCTGTCATAAATGAACTTGCTGATATGTTCGAGGCTAAAATATTTCATGGCAAACCAAGGCATTCTCAAAGCCAGGGAAGTATAGAAAGGGCAAATCAGGATGTTAGGGATAATTTGGTTTCTTGGATGGCAGATAATAAAAGTACAAATTGGGCTGACGGGCTTCGATTCGTTCAGTTGAAAAAAAATAGATCTTTCCATAGAGGTATAAACAGAAGTCCATATGAAGCGATGTTTGGAGTTCCTGTTCGAAATGGCCTATTGGATTCAGATATTCCTCTCGAGGTTCTTCAACCTATTAGCACAGAGGAAGAGTTGGAAAATGTATTGAATGATAATACTAATGTAGATGCCTCCAATGACTCGGATATAGAAGAAGAAAATCATGGAGGACGTTCCAGAAAAAACAATAACATTATGAACAGCCGCTGCTGTAGAATCTCAGTCAAAGCAAGGTTTTGTCAGATGTGGTTGTAGAAAGAACTGCGTAAACAAGAGCTACAATCGGTTAAAAAAAGAAGTGAAATGCAACTCAAAATGCCACTCATCGTCAACTTGCAGAAATAAATAATTATCAATATATCTTTTTTCCTATTAAATGCCTCTTTTAATTCGAACACAATGACATCATACAAATACATAGCTTAACCATTTAAATGTTTTTATGATTGATTTCCAATAAACTAACTACAAATTTAAATAACACATTGATCCAACATACTTTTTTAAAATTGTATAGTGTGGCTGTATAGCTTTGGTCGTTTCGCAATTGCACAATTCTAGGTTTGGTTGTTTGGAGATGGCCAAAGCTCAAAATTGAATTAAACTTCAGACTTTGGTCGCTTTAAAACGGCCAGTCCTAAGATTCAGCAAAAATATCGACCATGGGCCGTTTTCGAGCTTTGTTCCCAACATATATATTCAGTTTAGAATTAAAATTCAGGGCCGTCTGGTTCTTATCAAGCTTTTATTAAAACATCTTACAAATATTAATCTCATTAGAAGTCACAAATGTTGCGAGTGTCCACAGGCCTGCCAACTCACATAATATGTGTTGCCAACCAGACATTGCTATAATGTACTATATTATATATGCATATATGCATTGAGAAAGAATAGGTAGGGAGACGACGTCACGTGGTCAAGCCGGGTATAGGTTCGCCAAATTGATAACACACTTATGTCAAACAGGTAGTGTTGGTAAAAAGTGAAGTGTTTGTTAAGTGCATCGTGTATTAGAGTTATATAATAAGTTAAATATTAAAAGACATTATGGTTTCTTGTGCTCTCCCTAGTAGCACACAATATCGGGCCAACGTTGGCTGTCAGTCGTTTATTTATTGGCCTGACATCGGCGTCTGATATCAATTCGATGTACAAGTGTTAACATTTTACAACGTCGGATAAATATCACAGCATGATATTGGTCCAACATTTTTCCGATTTGAGCATTCACCTTATATTTCATAAGACAAATAAAGCACAGAGAATTTACTTGATTTGAACTACAAAATGAACAAACAAAAATGTGTTGTATTTGATAGATCACAACCCACTTGTTAGCCAATTATGTAAATAAAATAAAAAAACTTTTTAAAAATACAAAATTTCAATAATGCGCCCGTGGGCGATGAGTCATGGGCCTCTCGAGTCCGGTCTCTGAAATTATTTATAAAAGTGTGCGTAGTACTTTTAATGTTAATTTGGTGAGAATCATTATTGCAAATTCTTAATTAACTTTGAGGATCTATATATTTCATTTCACACAACAACATGGTACAGCGTGTAATATATTCTGTGATAAATTAATATAGACTATATCAATATTGTCTTGCAAAGTTAATACGATGTTGGCGTTTAATCGCAGAATAACAAATTGTGACGTTATCCCATTTAATCTAAATTTATATCGAACACAGACCTACAACCAACATCACAGTGACTTTGTGAACTTGATATTATGTAGACATTTTCCTTTAATGGTAATAGTATGTAGATTTTTGTTGTCAATAAAATATCAGTATCAGATATTTAACCAATATATTACCAATGTAGACAACGTTGGTTTGATATTAACCCAACGACATAAATTGACATTTACTTGATATAGAAATTTTATATTCGTACGACATTGGGTGGGGGTCACTGATATTCTACCGATCTTAGAATATTGGAGTAATATTGGCCCGCTTTGAGGCCAACGAACTTGGCTACTAGGGCTACGTAGCTGCAACAGCAGAGACGGCGTTGATAAGAAGAATTCGTCTGAATTAACATTTCGTAGGTTAGTGTAAACATGACAGATATGTGACCAGACCAGATTATATATATAGATATATTTTGAGTAGTCCGGACTAGGTGAGGCAGCCATATTTGTGCCACATTTAGCCCCGCCCAATGCTCCCGTTTTGAGAATACAGCAAAGATGCTTTACAGCGTCTCCATAGTATTTTACCTCAATGTATATATGAGTTTGTCAATTAAAAACAATTGGATGTGGCCACCACACGACGAACCTATGTGCGTTTCAAATGATAATTATAAAAAAGTTGCTGTAAAGTAGGTTTAAATACTTTTATCTTAAAAAATATAACCTGTAAGTGTGTTACGGCAGGTCGGAATTTTGAGAATTTAAAAAAGAAAAAATTGATTAGGTACCATATTCATAATTACTTTTCAATAATAATTATAGCAACTAATTTTTCCTACTTACATAATATAAATAGCTAACCCTAATAGGTGTGATGTTATTGTGTAAATTGTATGCATCTTCTATCTAGAATCTTTATATGTATAACATTTATTAAAAGATTAAATTAATTAATTCTCACTATATTGTTAAAGACCGGCCAGTCAGGGTTCACTTTATTTCTGGATAAAAGATATACTTCATAAGTCACGAGTTGAACCTGAAAAATATTTCTACCCCCATTACACATAAAATTAGGTTTGATGAAAAATTTCGTGAAAGCAATGGATAAATATGGCCGTCGATTCAAATACTTTAAACAAACATTTCTCAAAATCTCAGATGAGAATTTTTGTCGGACCCCGAATTAAACTTCTACAATAAAATAAAAAATTTGAAGAAACCTTAAGTGATTTAGAGCCTGTTGCTTGAAACGCTTTTAATAATATAACCCACAATTTTCTACGAAATAGAAATTACTTGTTAATAAACTTCTTACAGGATACTGTAATTTACGCTGTCGCATGAGCCTTAAAGTACATTTTCTGCATTCGCTTCTGGATTTCTTTCCTACGAACCTCACCAACATAAGTGATGAAAACGAAAGGCGAAAGATTTCATCAAGACGTTCCTGTTATTAAAATACGTTATCAGGGCAAGTGACACTGTGAAATGCGTGCTGATTATTGTTGGACGTTGACATCAGAATGTGCCGATGCACAGTATAAAAGCAAAATCAAAATGAAAAACATTTTAAACAGGACGATACCATATAATGCACATACCTAATTAATATTATTTCATTACTAATTAATATTTTTTCCGGAAACTGACTTGCCAGAAGAAATTTGTTTTTATTACTATTGTTAGAGGTATAAAAAAACGAAAATAATTTATAGTTTCAATAGAAAAATTCGAAAATTATTTTTTTTAATCAGATAATTATATACACAGGGTGTCCAGAAACTCTCCTGACAAACGAAAACCGGAGATTCCTCAGGTAATTTTAAGACAATTTAACCCAATTCACCCTAGTCCGAAAATGCTTCCTAAGGGAGCTAGAGCTCTTTGAAGATGGCGCCTTGTAATTAGTTTTTTTTTAATATCTCCCGAACGCTTCTATTTAGAAAAACAAAAACCGGTATGCTTATTTATCCTCCAGAGATGAATCGATTCCATCAATTGCGAATTTCTAGTACCGGTCATAGGCGTCCGTTTTGGGTAGGTAAACGGTTATTTTAACGCATAACTTCTTTGTCTTTAACTTTTAAGCATTTGTGACACTAGATTATTAAATTTTCAGGTATTTTAGTACTAAAAGGTACTCTTACTTTAAGTCGGTAGGATACACCGTTTTCTAGAAAAATCGATTTGAAAATTTTCCGTTTTTTCGTCATTTCATCTTTCGTCATTTCAACTTCGCGAACTGACAACAATTTGACAATTAAAAACGTAGGTTTTATTTCTGTTGGCAGTTCAGAGCGAACTAGTGCAAAAAATAATAAATTGAATTTTAATGACGAAAAAACGAAAAATTTTCAAATCGATTTTTCTAGAAAACGGTGTATCCTACCGACTTAAAGTAAGAGTACCTTTTAGTATTAGAATACTTGAAAATTTAATAATCTAGTGTCACAAATGCTGAAAAGTTAAAGACAAAAAAGTTATGCGTTAAAATAACCGTTTACCTACCCAAAAGGGACGCCTATGACCTTAGGAAGCATTTTCGGACTAGGGTGAATTGGATTAAATTGTCTTAAAATTATCTGAAGAATCTCCGGTCTTCGTTTGTCAGGAGAGTTTCTGAACACCCTGTATAATCACAAAATAAATTCCTACAGTTTATTTACTAAACTGAATCAATTATTATTATTAACTAAAGAGGAAAGACGTCTTATTTAAATCCAAAATAATATGTGCTTTCCAGAGATACATTTGGTAATAAATTAACTCACTGCAAACTGGATTTCATTAAAGATTTACACAGTTGGATCATTTCTGCGGGGAAAATTTCAAAAATATTAAAGTGGCCCGAATTTTTTGCTCGCCAGTGTATTTTATGTAAAATTTAAAGTGTGAATATGTGACAGATAAATAAGATATCCTAGGAATTATTAAAATTCCCAATCACACACTCCAATCAAGTTAATAATATACAGTTTTCGAATCAACTAAGTTAACATTGGTAAATAAACGGACTAAATTAGAAGTATGAACTTTTATACTACAATTGATAATAAACTGACTAGGGAACGGAAGCCAGATTTACATGACATTAATTCCAGGGACGTATCTAGGACGTTATGAATCCCGATTTGATATTTTTCACACGCCAGTCAAAATACGTATAGAAAAATAAGAACTTACCAAGTATCAATAAATACATCATCTCTGGAAGTAATATTACAGGTTGTATAAAACATATCACACATCTGGACTGTTGACTGTTCACGTTGACAATTTAAATAAAAGTAAATCACTACTGATTGTTCCATATGCTCATTTATACTTTGAAAATGACGTTTGCCGTTGTAATAGGATCATTTTTAAAGTACATAAAAATGTTCGGAAAATATACTTCTTTACCAGTAAATAAGCCAACAATTTGGCGTACAGTAAATTCCTGTTTTGTTATTTAGTACAGTCATTCGGATATAGTAGCTGTATTATAGTTTTAACGTAGTTAAGTGTCACATGTGGCAGTTTCTTTACGAAACAAAAACACTTTTGACAGAAGATATCAATTTATCTGCATTCGGGTAACATTGTACTACTCTCTCTGATACTTGATGAAGAGCATGTGCGAAACATGCGTCATACTACTGTAACTTTGTTGTACGAGATTTATTATATCTAACGAGTTTTCTTTTTATCCAAAAACTTGCAAATTGATATCTGAATAGTGGAAGGTTGAAAGTTTATGGTCCTTCAAAATAGTATCAAAATAGTACTTAAATAATATGGAACAAAAATATGTTGAATAGAAATAGGTAAGAGGAGTGTTTACCTATCGAAAACTAAGGCATCGCCGTTTCGCGTTTTTTGAATTTATTTTGTAATTTTAGAATCTAAAATTTGGGTTAGTGATGCAAAAGGCATCAATTTATAATGTCAAGGTCAGTTTTTGTACTAATTTATTTTCTGAAAAAAAGTTATGTGTCTTAGAAATAACGACAAAAATGCATGAATTTAATTAATATCTACTAACTAAGGCTGATACACAAAAGAAAAAAACAACCTCCACGCGCCAGCTGCACATTTGATGAACGATATATAAAAAAGAAACTTCCTGTAATTAAACATTAAATAGTAAACATTGTTACACACATTTCATACGAGGTAGGACGCAAGGGGATGGCGACATATGCGCTAATTTAAATTCTGGACTTTAGAAGGTTTCGTTCAAACAATAGTACCGCTTTCATTGACGAAATATCAAAACGAAATTTGAAACACAAATAAACAAAGGCTCAATGCATGTTCGACTGGAATTAGTTTTTAAAATTAAGTTTCTGAAACTGTGCTATGATGTTGTAAATTTTGCCAACTTTGAGAGTGAAATGTAGGAGTAACCTTTATTAATCTTTTGTATTCAATTTAATGCAAAAACATAATAAGAAAAGAAAAAATTTCTTCTGTTTGTTTTATTTGAAGGAATACCTTACAACGGCGGAATTTACATTAGCGCATATGGCGCCACCGCCTTACGTTCTACCTTACGGCAGTTAGTCGGCACCTCTGCGTAGCCCCCTTAAAAATGGTTCTAACGACGGCAGAAAAAAGTGTTTTTGGTAGAACATTATATTTGCTCATACGGAAATGCACGCAATGAAGGTCCAAGGTTACAAGATGTGTCACTAAGATATCGACAACAGTTTAATAAAGTGGTCCCTAGTAAAACTGTGATTAGCTGTTTTTGAAAAATTTCGTCGCACTGATACTGTATCGTATCAACGTAAAAGTTCTTCAGGTCGTTGAAAAACAGTGTGTACCAACGAAAACATAGGATGTGTTTTTGACGAAGTTGTGCATTACAGAAAGAAGCCTTCTGAGAACTGCATGTAAACTCAACATCAGTGAAACATATACATGTCGGATGTTCAAATCAATAGGTGGTTATCCATACCGTATTCAAGTTAGACAAAAACTAAAGGCTGTAGACAAAAGTGCAATGGCAATTTACTGTTGTCGCATATTGAACTTAATTTACGAGAATCCCGAATTCATGAGAAACATATGGTTTTCAGACGAGAGTGTCGTTCATCTTGCGGCTATATTAATCGACAAACTACTCGATTCCTTAGATTTGAACGTCCTGATGTTATTGTAGAGAAACTACTCCACAGTGTCCGAGTTACCATTTGGTGCGCGGTTTCTGTTTATGGGATATTTGGTCCATATTTAGTTGAGGACGATAATCAGCCAAGAGCGCTACGGAAAGTACATTATTTTACCTTTTGTGAACAGAACTTTTGCCATGCACGAAATCTACGGGTGCGCATAGAATGGTTTCAATAAGATGGTGCAACGAGCTAAGAGACTTTGAATATCCTCCACATTCACCGGATCTGACGACACCTGATGCACACATTTGGGTTATGATGAAAGACAAAATATTTCGAACACAAACATTTTTCCGCCAGTTACATCAACCACTTTTTATAGATATGCTTAGTGTCTTGCAAAATCGATATGAAGCGTGTTTGCGTCGTAATAGTGAATATTTTGAACATTTAAATTACAGAGATTAAAAAATAAATATGATTTTTATTTTCGGTGTTGTTTATTCTGGCGGATACAGTATATTAGAAATTTATTCTTCCATCTTGTTTGACCTCAAATTAATATATTTTGCTAATTTTGCTCTATTGTGATTTATAAATTACTATAATATTGATGAAAATTGTATAAAATACCTCTATCCACATTAGAAGTAATAATGCTAATACGAAATTATTTATTATTAAGCACGTACCTAATCAATTAACTTAATGAAATTCCATTCAGCTATTAGCAAGAGCCATTTTAATATTAACATATATTCTCTTGCAGTTCTAGTTTTAATATAGTCACTAAAACACTATCACATTCTAAACAAAATGAATTCCCTACAGAAATTTTCTCCAAATTTGCGAGACATTTACGATTCTCTATTCCCATCCTACATAGTTTCCCGAGTATTTTTTATCTGCAACTATCGTCTTCACGAATTCAAAGATAAAAGATCTTACTTGATCGTTCCACATGTCATAATTATAAGAATTTTACAAATACTCATTGGTTTGAGTTTGATGATATACGGTTATTTCTTTTCCGATTTTAACATTGTCGTCAATACGTTACCTGATCTTGTAAAGTTCTGTGCCTACTTGACTTCTGCTGTATTAGCTTCAACAAACACCTTTATCGATATAGTTTTGCGTAAAAAGATGATCTTCATTTATAATAATATCTACGAAATAGATTCGGAATTGAAGAAACTTAACATTACGATACCCCACTGGTATGTATTTAATGAGTTTTACATCTTTTTAGTCTAGCCAGTGATGCATGTAATAAATTTAGATTGTCAATAATCCATTTTAATATATTTTACAAAATTACAACATTTTAGGGTGTATTTTAAATATTTACTGCAAATTCATGTCATGAAATGTTCAGGATAGTGAGTAAGCAACTAGTAAACTTGATCACAATAGAAAGTGTAATAATACATAAAATGAACAAAACCTACACCAAGTTTATAAATATTGTAGTATTGTATTGAGTACTTTATAATGCAATCTAAATTGACTTGCATGTTCGACGATTCCTTAATAAAATTTAAAGCTTTTACGAATTTTGCCAAGAGTAAGGCTATTTGCTACAAACTTTTAGTTATTATTTGTCATTGGGCATGCGCGAAAATGCCATCTAACTAATTTTCCACAAAAACGTCAAATTTAGTCCTTTTAATTTGTAGTGTTATTCCAAGAAGTTATAAAATACAGGACTTACGATGCCGCTACGCTCATATACGGAAATGGGGTGGTTCGAAATTAGATTTATGATATCGATGGCGTATTCAAGCGCAATCTTACGTACGAAGTAATAAGCACATCCAGTGACGATACTAGTCAAAAGCGAGGAGAGTTAAAGAAGAAGACACCGGCTAGTAATAATAATAATAATAATAATATTAATAATAATAATAATAATAATTTTATTAGTGCAACTGTAACAAACCAATTATAGGATAAACAACTAACGTTAATGTACGACACAATATAAATCAACTATTCTTGTTTATAAAACAAGTAATTTATAACAATTTACACATATATTCATACAGAAAATAGAAAAATTATTAATGATTTTCTGTATTAGAAATAAACAGAATATCTTCATAATGCAAGTTTACAGCCCGGCACATGATAACGAATAGCGATTAGATTATTTCTTGGAAAACAAAGAGGAGGAACAAGAGGAATTCCTAGGATGAAAAAGTTTATGTAAGGTAGGGGATGTGGGCAGTCAATTATTTCATTACATAACTTTCATATAAAGCGCGCGCCATACATCTCTCGGCGATCACATTGGTTAAAGCAAAAAATTGTATTTGACACCACGCTCGGCATATAGTTACATAACCTTGAAAGACAAGTACTTCAGAAATTCTGCATTCTCTCAATAGCTAGAAGTAAATATATGTATTAAGTTGACTACACTTCTGACGCATAATCCAGTTTGCTGATGACAAAACTGAAATATAGTGTTCTAGAAAGAAGTGAATTTTTAAAACAAGAAAATGGGTGTGCTTAAAACCACACAGCAGAAGTGTAAACTTCATCAAGGCGAGGTTAATAATACGAAATACACGCGTATAATATTCAGTAACGTATTAAATAAAACGTATTCGCACATTTATTACACACGCGTATAATATTCAGTAACGTATTATACGACTGATGCGTCATGCTCTCCCATGTAACGGTCGCCGAACGAGTATAGCAGTGACGCGAGCGGCCGTTTCGTTGGGTCGGTTCGGACGTATGTATATGTATAAATAGACGATATCAATACTCGATTACGTGTCCCGCGCTTGGTCTGTTCAACGTGCCGGCGTCATACATTGGTCATACCCGTGCGGCTCGGGATCAAAACTGCTCGGAGACATGAATTTATTTATTCATTTAAATTTCAATTTAATTGAAATTAAATACCTTTATATGATATATTTATCTTGTTCCCTTAGTCGACTCGAGCCGACATTACCCGAACGAGCGTTACATATCCGAGCGTGACGGGTGAGTCTTGTTCAGTGCCTACAATCAGGGCAATGCGCCCAAAGAAGTTTACACTTCAAAAAAAACTTATAACAGCACATATCAAAATCGAAAGTGTTTGAAGTTGAACAGTTAATGTAACGCCGGCCGTCGTTGGAGAAGCTCAAATGAGTATCAAATAACACCCAAAGATCCTTTAGATACAAGTTCAATTCATCATTCCAAGTTCATATAGAAGAATATATCTTTAAATCAACCACCTGTGCGGGTACACTACATGTTAATGAATAAAGAAAATCATAGCTATACAGAATAAACAAGAGAGACCGTGAGTTAGAGTCCTGTGGCACTTCGGATGTGAGAGTAAACTCAAATGATTTCAGTCCATTAAAAAAACACATAGTTAAGCCTATTTGTCAAATGTGAATGTATAGTTTGAGCAGTGACGGGCTAAATCTAATTGCTGAGCGTTTTTCCAGAAGGATCTCATGATCTATTGCTTTAAACGTCCGACTAAAGTCCGTGCAGATTGCGTCTAATTGGCTATGAGCTTCCGGTTTATAAGATACAGACTGAGTTATGGTGAGTAGGTTCGTAACTTTAGACCATTCATGAACAAAACGAAACATTCAGAAATTTTGTATTGAAATATATGCAGGAATAAATTACGTTTTCAAAAACCTTCGCAAAGTTGGTTAAAATTGATATTGGCCTGTAGATCTCAACTCTAGTTAGTAGGTATATAATGCGGATTCTGGCACAATTTCCCATGTTATTTCTTATGGAGGTTCATTTTACAAAATTTACAATTTATACAGGTGTAATCACTTTCGTGCACGAGGCAAGTGATTCAATCCTTACAGGTCTTTATATATATATATATATATATATATATGTATATACGTATATACGCGAGCGAGCGTAGGTGTGTGCGGTGTGTGTGTGTGTGTGTGTGTGTGTGTGTGTGTGTGTGTGTGTGTGTGTGTGTGTGTGTATGTAAGAGCTTCGGAGGGTGTAGAGAAAGATAGGGAATATATCTGGTATACAAAGATGAGATGCGAACACCGCACGACTTTTATACATATGTACATTCAAATTATTCGATTAATAATACAGCTAGCATAGAAACAATGATTAACTTTTATTAAATACTAATACTGTAATTATATTTAATTATACTAATTATATAGCATGATTATGCTGTCATAATGCTAATAAATGCATGTGATGGAACTACAGTCTTTATACATATGCGGGCACGTACTGTTCGACGCTTGACGACAGGCTGATACATTCATTACGATCATAAGATTCCAATACAATGCATGTGTGCATATTGCAGGGCTGTCATCTTCATTTTTTGATACCATTCACATTCGTAATATTCATAAAAAAGTATCTTAAGTTAATATTATAAGAATTCCTTCAGATTTATTATTTTTATGATTGAATTTAATATTATTTCGCTGAAGGTCTACTTGTCGGCCCGCGTATGTATTCATATCTGTTAGATAGGTACGGTTTAGCATCCCATTTTGTGATATGTACGGAAAACAGCAGGCAAGATAATCGTACATACCAGTATGATAGAAACTGAAAATTAAATAAACTTTTTCAGCTAGCATAGAAAATGATTATCTTTTGACCAAAGGCGAATACTATAATTATATTTAATTTTACTAATTATATACAATAATTAAGCTGTATTATAATGTTAATAAATACATGTGATGAAACTACAATATAAATGTATATAGGTAAAACGTAGTAAAATTTATAATAAATAATGATAAACAAACAACTCCCTTTATTTATTTGAATCATAGGTTTTACAATACTGTTATTACAATCCATTACATTATTTGAATAATGTACAGATACAATATTAAGATAAACAGGATTACACATATACATACATACGAGTATGACAGAAACTATAAATTTATTAAAACTCTTATAGAAAGGAATTATAAGTATTTTACAGTGAAAACCTCTATATCTATCAATGCTCAACAGCTGCTAATGTACGCATGCGTAGGTTCACACTACACAGCAATCACGTGATTAGCATTATCAACTCGAATGATACAGCGATACTGAATCTTTATATAAGTCATGATACATGCGTTGGCACTTCATTCTTACAGTGTTCACCATCGAGTGAAGATGGAATTTGTGAAACAAATTAAATCGATACTTGTCAGTGCAACAGCTGATGCTGAAGCCGCGAATTCTATTATTAAAAAATGTAATCAAGCTAATCGAGTGCTAAATAATTTATTACGTAATGCGATAACTATTGGAGAAAAACAAAAATTTACAACGGCTATTGCTCACGTGAAAAGTTTCAAACGAAAGTGTCGAGGTCTTCCGATAAAGGGATCAGGATACACAACAAGAAAACAGACAGCATATATTCGTGTTAAGTGGGAAGACATTCAATCAGCTTTTCAAAATCGTATACGAACTGGAGTTATTATCAACCTAAAACACACTGACCCGAAACTGTTTTTGGAAGACGCTTCGGCAATATTCCGCAGAAGAATCTTAAACGTCCTGAAAAAAGAAGAAACAATCAAGGTTAACGCGATGTTTTCTGGTGACTTTACTATACAAAAGATCGGTCAAGAAGATACAGAAACAAAATATTTTAATACCATGAATAAACCAATTTACCAAGTCACAAACCTACAGAAGTGGTTTGTTGAGGAAATACAACAACCAATTTTATCTGACATCGAGGTTTTCCAATCAAGAGGAAGTGGATGGGCATTATCAGCAGTTATTAATATACAAATTAATATTAATAAATTTACACCCCAACTAGGGTCATCCTATATCGAGTTACCACAACCAATAAAATTGAAGCATGCGTGTGTTAATGTACGCAACGAAGATACTAAATGTTTTATATGGGCAGTTGTATCTGCACTATATCCTGTGAAAGAAAATCCACAAAGAACCACAAAGTATCCGAACCCATCATTAGTTTTAAATTTAGAAGGAATTCAATTCCCAATGACAATAAAACAAATTCCACGCTTCGAAAAACAAAATGCTCTATCAATAAATGTTTATATTTTAAAAAAGAAATGTAAGAAAACATTCACGACAGTCCCAACATATCTAACGAAAGCGAAGCAACTGAAACATATCAATTTATTGCTTATTCAAGATGTATATAATGATGAAAATGATCAAGATGATACAGCATCCAAACTATCGCCTAGATATCACTATGTATGGATTAAGGACTTATCACGGTTAGTATCCACAGAACGGTCTAATCATAAATCGAGGATATATTTTTCTGATCGCTGCCTACATTATTTTTACACAGAAACTGCTCGAGATAAACATTACATAGATTGTGTTAATATGAATAATTGTAAAGTTAGACTTCCAGATGAAGATGGGAAGTTTATAAAATTCAAGAATTTCAAAAATAATATGAAAGTTGGCTTTATAATATACGCCGACCTTGAGTGTTTGCTTGTGTCATGTAAAGATAAAAATAAATATCAGGAGCACCAACCATGCAGCATTGGATATTATGTTAAGTGCTCATACGATGCAACATTATCATTTTATCGTAGTTACAGAGGAGTTCATTGCATAGAATGGTTTACTAAAGAATTGAAAGATTTCGCTGAAAATATAGAAACAGTTTTCCTATGTCCACTACCTATGGATAAATTATCTCATGATGAACAACATGCATATAATAACGCAATTACCTGCCATATTTGCAGAAAACCCTTAGATGGAAAAAAGGTTAGAGATCACTGTCACCTAACGGGGAAATATAGAGGACCAGCACATGAAGAATGCAATATTAATTATAAGGATGGATGTACAATAGGGGTGGTTCTTCATAATTTATCCGGATATGATGCGCATTTCATCATTAAGAATTTAGCGGAAGATTTAGAGGGACGTATTGATTTTCTACCAATAAATAAAGAACGATACATATCATTCACCAAACATTTAAAAGGAAATCTTGTTAAATTCAGATTCATCGACTCTTTCCGATTCATGTCTTCAGGGTTAGATACATTAGCATCATATTTAACAGAATATACAGAACTCCAAGCTCAATTTCCTAATATAACAGATGAAAAATTAAAACTGTTAACACGGAAAGGTGTATATCCCTATGATTATTTTAACTCAATAGAAAAATTCAATGAAACAAAACTCCCCGAAAAATCAATGTTTTTCAACCAATTGAACGAACAAAATATTTCCGATGAGGATTACGAGCATGCTATGGAAATATGGAAAAAATTTAAAATTGAAAACCTGGGTGAATATTCGGACCTATATCTTAAGACTGATGTTTTACTGTTAGCTTGCGTTTTTGAACAATTCAGAAGCAGCTGCTTAAAGACATATGAACTAGACCCAGCTCACTATTTTACACTACCTGGTTACACATGGGATTGTATGCTAAAACACACAAACATAACTTTGGAATTGATAACAGATATAGACATGATTATGTTCATTGAACGAGGAATTAGAGGTGGACTCAGTCAGTGTTCACACAGATACCTTAAATCAAATCACAAATACATGGATGATTATGATTCTTCGAAACCAAACAATTTCATTATGTATACTGATATAAACAACCAATACGGTTGGGCAATGTCACAATGTTTGCCATATGGTAATTTTAAATGGGTAGATTGTATTGAGAATTTTAATGTGATGGATATATCAGATACCGCTAACATCGGGTATATTCTGGAGGTTGATTTAGAATATCCGCAGGAACTACATGATTTACACAGTGATATACCATTTTGTCCAGAACATCTATCAGCTCCAGGGAAAACAGATAAAAAATTGTTGGCTACCTTGCACGACAAAGAACGATACGTTATTCACTACATCAATTTGAAACAAGTATTATCTCATGGACTGAAATTATCTAAGATTCATAGAATTCTACAGTTTCAACAACGCACTTGGCTTAAATCATATATTGATCTGAACACTAAACTGCGAACATCAGCAATTAATGAATTTGAGAAAAATCTGTTTAAACTCATGAACAACGCGGTGTTTGGCAAGTCGCTTCAAAGTATACGAAATCATTGCAATGTGAAGCTTGTAAATAAATGGGAAGGACGTTACGGTGCCGAAGCATTAATTTCAAAACCTGAATTCAAATCAGCAACAATATTTAATGAAAATTTAGTGGCAATTGAACTCAATAAAACTGAGGTGTATTTCAATAAACCCATTTATATTGGAATGGCAATATTGGATATTTCCAAAACAGCAATATACGAATTCCACTATGATTATATGAAGCCGATGTTTGGTAGAAATTGTAAAGCTGCATATACAGATACAGATTCAATTATATATTCGATCGAATGTGCAAACATCTATGATATTATACGTCGTGACTGCATAAAGAGATTTGATACAAGTGATTATCCAAAAGATAATGTTTACAATATTCCACTGGTTAACAAAAAAGTTTTAGGAATGATGAAGGATGAGATGCATGGTAAAATAATAACAGAGTTTGCAGGATTAAGGTCTAAAATGTACGCAATCAGGGTGGAGGGAAGAGATATGATAAAAAAAGTTAAAGGAGTGAAAAAAAATATCGTTAAAACTCAAATAAATTTTGATGATTATCTAGAATGTTTGAAGAACTACACAGGAAAGACAGTGAATCAAAAATTAATTACATCCCAAAAACACAATGTATTCAGTATAAATCAAACAAAAATCGCATTGAGTCCGCATGATGATAAGAGATACCTTATTAAAGATAGCTACGAGACGTTACCATGGGGACACTATTCAATTATGTGTATAGAATAAGTATTTAATTGAATTTATTGTATATCTATTTATCTATCTATTTTTATATATATATATTACTAATATTAACACATGTAAAGCATTATCATATGAAATAAAAACATGTATGTAAAAAGGTGTTGTTTATTAATAGTAGTAGTAGTAGTAGTAGTAGTAGTTATTTACCCTCAAAACTTACATACCATGTGAGGTACAACATAAATACACATTACATGATATGGATCAGCACTTACACAATGTCATTAAAATGTAGAATGAAAGCTTATTAAAGGCATAACTAATAAAAAACTAAAATCATTTTTAAAGAGTTTTTCTCTGAACCCATTGTTTCTAATCTACATATTATAAAATTATTTTGATTATGATAGGAACCATTTAAGAAACCAGTTATATAAATCTATTTATCAAACATGACTGAGATCATCATCACAGACATTCAATTTTGTTAGAAAAGGAAATTTTAATGCACTGAATAATAAATAAACATCAATTACTAAGGATTGAGGTTGTAATAAGTGTTAGGAAGGGTATGCAGTTGAAGTTCCTTTAAATGCTACCGCCAGTAATTTATAGCTATTAAGCCCCTCGAAATTCAAAGGCGCTACTCGTGAGGCTCGAGGTAAGTAGCTCGGAACACGAACAGGTCTACCGTCAAATGATTTATAGCCGCTAAGGCCCCTCGAAATTCAAAGGCACTACTCTTGAGGCTCGAGGTAGACGGCTCTCCTTAGCAAGGTAGACAGCTCCCCTTGGTAAGGAGATTCCATAAAGGATAAGCTATTAAAGCAATGAAGCTCCCCAACGTTAGTAGGGCACCGAATGTTGCTATGAACCGGTTGCCACAGTCTAATTATAGACTGCCCAACGCATTTGGGTATATCCATGAAATAACCTGTCTCTTCAACAATTTACGGATAATGGGATTAAGGATGAAATATCATATAAATAAGGATTATAATTTTAAGAGAGTTTCATTTTTATTTTACGGTAAAACCAAATTGATTAATTTTGAATATATTACGATTAATAACGGCTCCTTCAATATAAACAAATAATTATTTTTCTTTATTAAAGAGATATTTTTTATGCATAATTCAAGGATTTATTCGGCATCAAATAATATATTGAATTTAACAGAAAAATGTTTCAGGCAAATTTAATACTTATTAGCTTTAACGAAACAATAATGATAATGTTTACAATGCTACATTTTATGACGAGTAAGATAGCTTGCATCATATCAATGTAAGTAAAGTTATATATTCAATATAAAGATTACCACATACTTTCTAGATGATAATAATATAAATACTAAATATATTGGTAATTTAAATCTTTTTACTTATACATACACATATGTGCTTACATTCCAATAAAAACAGAATTAAATGCAAATAATAACATGCATATTTTCATTTTTATTACCAAGTTAGTCATTAATTATGTTACATTAACAACATATAACATATAATACGCGATACTTAAGTAAAATACTATACACATTTTCATCCATCAGACGCGAAATAAGCGTGTTCATTCGTGTTTAAAATACGTCACTGACCTATAACGCAGGTAGTAATACGACATATTATTGGCTGTATTTAAACAAAGACGTTGTATGAGAGCGAGAAAAGTCAAGTGATATATATATACATATATATCTAGTATCTCAGATTTAGTAGTGTAATAACCTTCTTATGTGATAGTTTACTTGTTAGAGAAAGGTAGGCCAATATTTAATTAGTAATAGAATCATTGTAGTATATTTAACTCAATATCGGTATAGTATCAGTTATTGGTACAAGTTATTTATTATAGTGAATTAGATATTTTAACGTAATATTATATTAAAAATGTTAATAATTTATATTACTACCACAAGAATATTTTACATTATTGAGATATGAAAATATATATATATATATATAGAATAATTATTTGCATGGAACTTGACATAATAAATAATTTTATTATATAATTTTATGAGACAGCTTGAATACAAAGATGTTTAGCCTTTAATTATCATAATTAGATTTTATGATTTAAAGTAGTATATATTGTAATATAAGATAGTGTTATAATCTATACAATAAATATTATTCAGTATTTGAATACACAATGAATAACACAAATTTGAGTGAGAAAGATAAATATTTTTAATTGTACATGTGTGAATTTGAATTTATCGGGATATACAGGGTAATTATTTACATCTGATGGTGAAACATGGTCACGTTTTTTATATAATTCAGTAATTTAATTTGCTCTATAGCAAGACAATGAGGTGGATGCTAAGCATTAATTTGTACACACGTAATGTTATGATTTTCAGTGTATCATATATATTCTAGTCTAACGCAAACTTTTTGATTTATTGAAACCCCAATAGAAATTATCACTATTTCGAGAAGAATAGTCATGTACCTGTACATATTCAAAGCCGCTGAAGAATGAGTACATTAACAGCTGTATACGCGTGTCTTTATCATCCACTTTAATGTGTTACTATAATTCCAACCATAAATGGTATTATATCGGTTTCTCCGCCTTGGAGCTATCTTATAAATTATTATTTTATTATTATCTAAACTTATTCATCACGTAATGTGTATTTGTATTAATATTGCGTCATTAAGCCTTCCATTAATATATTTTAGGTAAATTTCTGTGTTTTTCCGATATAATGACTCTAAATTCTTCTAAATGTGAACTGTACTCAAAGTAAATCGAGAACTATAACGTAATATATATAAACTCTTAGAATAGACAATTATTCATAAGTAAAGTGACTATAAATTCGATTAAATGTGAACTGTAATATAAAACAGTTGAACTAGAATATTTAAAAATAATAATCAGTTCAGAACCGGTTCTAGCACAACCGGTTCTGAACTGATTATTATTTTTAAATATTCTAGTTCAACTGTTTTATATTACAGTTCACATTTAATCGAATTTATAGTCACTTTACTTATGAATAATTGTCTATTCTAAGAGTTTATATATATTACGTTATAGTTCTCGATTTACTTTGAGTACAGTTCACATTTAGAAGAATTTAGAGTCATTATATCGGAAAAACACAGAAATTTACCTAAAATATATTAATGGAAGGCTTAATGACGCAATATTAATACAAATACACATTACGTGATGAATAAGTTTAGATAATAATAAAATAATAATTTATAAGATAGCTCCAAGGCGGAGAAACCGATATAATACCATTTATGGTTGGAATTATAGTAACACATTAAAGTGGATGATAAAGACACGCGTATACAGCTGTTAATGTACTCATTCTTCAGCGGCTTTGAATATGTACAGGTACATGACTATTCTTCTCGAAATAGTGATAATTTCTATTGGGGTTTCAATAAATCAAAAAGTTTGCGTTAGACTAGAATATATATGATACACTGAAAATCATAACATTACGTGTGTACAAATTAATGCTTAGCATCCACCTCATTGTCTTGCTATAGAGCAAATTAAATTACTGAATTATATAAAAAACGTGACCATGTTTCACCATCAGATGTAAATAATTACCCTGTATATCCCGATAAATTCAAATTCACACATGTACAATTAAAAATATTTATCTTTCTCACTCAAATTTGTGTTATTCATTGTGTATTCAAATACTGAATAATATTTATTGTATAGATTATAACACTATCTTATATTACAATATATACTACTTTAAATCATAAAATCTAATTATGATAATTAAAGGCTAAACATCTTTGTATTCAAGCTGTCTCATAAAATTATATAATAAAATTATTTATTATGTCAAGTTCCATGCAAATAATTATTCTATATATATATATATATATATTTTCATATCTCAATAATGTAAAATATTCTTGTGGTAGTAATATAAATTATTAACATTTTTAATATAATATTACGTTAAAATATCTAATTCACTATAATAAATAACTTGTACCAATAACTGATACTATACCGATATTGAGTTAAATATACTACAATGATTCTATTACTAATTAAATATTGGCCTACCTTTCTCTAACAAGTAAACTATCACATAAGAAGGTTATTACACTACTAAATCTGAGATACTAGATATATATGTATATATATATCACTTGACTTTTCTCGCTCTCATACAACGTCTTTGTTTAAATACAGCCAATAATATGTCGTATTACTACCTGCGTTATAGGTCAGTGACGTATTTTAAACACGAATGAACACGCTTATTTCGCGTCTGATGGATGAAAATGTGTATAGTATTTTACTTAAGTATCGCGTATTATATGTTATATGTTGTTAATGTAACATAATTAATGACTAACTTGGTAATAAAAATGAAAATATGCATGTTATTATTTGCATTTAATTCTGTTTTTATTGGAATGTAAGCACATATGTGTATGTATAAGTAAAAAGATTTAAATTACCAATATATTTAGTATTTATATTATTATCATCTAGAAAGTATGTGGTAATCTTTATATTGAATATATAACTTTACTTACATTGATATGATGCAAGCTATCTTACTCGTCATAAAATGTAGCATTGTAAACATTATCATTATTGTTTCGTTAAAGCTAATAAGTATTAAATTTGCCTGAAACATTTTTCTGTTAAATTCAATATATTATTTGATGCCGAATAAATCCTTGAATTATGCATAAAAAATATCTCTTTAATAAAGAAAAATAATTATTTGTTTATATTGAAGGAGCCGTTATTAATCGTAATATATTCAAAATTAATCAATTTGGTTTTACCGTAAAATAAAAATGAAACTCTCTTAAAATTATAATCCTTATTTATATGATATTTCATCCTTAATCCCATTATCCGTAAATTGTTGAAGAGACAGGTTATTTCATGGATATACCCAAATGCGTTGGGCAGTCTATAATTAGACTGTGGCAACCGGTTCATAGCAACATTCGGTGCCCTACTAACGTTGGGGAGCTTCATTGCTTTAATAGCTTATCCTTTATGGAATCTCCTTACCAAGGGGAGCTGTCTACCTTGCTAAGGAGAGCCGTCTACCTCGAGCCTCAAGAGTAGTGCCTTTGAATTTCGAGGGGCCTTAGCGGCTATAAATCATTTGACGGTAGACCTGTTCGTGTTCCGAGCTACTTACCTCGAGCCTCACGAGTAGCGCCTTTGAATTTCGAGGGGCTTAATAGCTATAAATTACTGGCGGTAGCATTTAAAGGAACTTCAACTGCATACCCTTCCTAACACTTATTACAACCTCAATCCTTAGTAATTGATGTTTATTTATTATTCAGTGCATTAAAATTTCCTTTTCTAACAAAATTGAATGTCTGTGATGATGATCTCAGTCATGTTTGATAAATAGATTTATATAACTGGTTTCTTAAATGGTTCCTATCATAATCAAAATAATTTTATAATATGTAGATTAGAAACAATGGGTTCAGAGAAAAACTCTTTAAAAATGATTTTAGTTTTTTATTAGTTATGCCTTTAATAAGCTTTCATTCTACATTTTAATGACATTGTGTAAGTGCTGATCCATATCATGTAATGTGTATTTATGTTGTACCTCACATGGTATGTAAGTTTTGAGGGTAAATAACTACTACTACTACTACTACTACTACTATTAATAAACAACACCTTTTTACATACATGTTTTTATTTCATATGATAATGCTTTACATGTGTTAATATTAGTAATATATATATATAAAAATAGATAGATAAATAGATATACAATAAATTCAATTAAATACTTATTCTATACACATAATTGAATAGTGTCCCCATGGTAACGTCTCGTAGCTATCTTTAATAAGGTATCTCTTATCATCATGCGGACTCAATGCGATTTTTGTTTGATTTATACTGAATACATTGTGTTTTTGGGATGTAATTAATTTTTGATTCACTGTCTTTCCTGTGTAGTTCTTCAAACATTCTAGATAATCATCAAAATTTATGTGAGTTTTAACGATATTTTTTTTCACTCCTTTAACTTTTTTTATCATATCTCTTCCCTCCACCCTGATTGCGTACATTTTAGACCTTAATCCTGCAAACTCTGTTATTATTTTACCATGCATCTCATCCTTCATCATTCCTAAAACTTTTTTGTTAACCAGTGGAATATTGTAAACATTATCTTTTGGATAATCACTTGTATCAAATCTCTTTATGCAGTCACGACGTATAATATCATAGATGTTTGCACATTCGATCGAATATATAATTGAATCTGTATCTGTATATGCAGCTTTACAATTTCTACCAAACATCGGCTTCATATAATCATAGTGGAATTCGTATATTGCTGTTTTGGAAATATCCAATATTGCCATTCCAATATAAATGGGTTTATTGAAATACACCTCAGTTTTATTGAGTTCAATTGCCACTAAATTTTCATTAAATATTGTTGCTGATTTGAATTCAGGTTTTGAAATTAATGCTTCGGCACCGTAACGTCCTTCCCATTTATTTACAAGCTTCACATTGCAATGATTTCGTATACTTTGAAGCGACTTGCCAAACACCGCGTTGTTCATGAGTTTAAACAGATTTTTCTCAAATTCATTAATTGCTGATGTTCGCAGTTTAGTGTTCAGATCAATATATGATTTAAGCCAAGTGCGTTGTTGAAACTGTAGAATTCTATGAATCTTAGATAATTTCAGTCCATGAGATAATACTTGTTTCAAATTGATGTAGTGAATAACGTATCGTTCTTTGTCGTGCAAGGTAGCCAACAATTTTTTATCTGTTTTCCCTGGAGCTGATAGATGTTCTGGACAAAATGGTATATCACTGTGTAAATCATGTAGTTCCTGCGGATATTCTAAATCAACCTCCAGAATATACCCGATGTTAGCGGTATCTGATATATCCATCACATTAAAATTCTCAATACAATCTACCCATTTAAAATTACCATATGGCAAACATTGTGACATTGCCCAACCGTATTGGTTGTTTATATCAGTATACATAATGAAATTGTTTGGTTTCGAAGAATCATAATCATCCATGTATTTGTGATTTGATTTAAGGTATCTGTGTGAACACTGACTGAGTCCACCTCTAATTCCTCGTTCAATGAACATAATCATGTCTATATCTGTTATCAATTCCAAAGTTATGTTTGTGTGTTTTAGCATACAATCCCATGTGTAACCAGGTAGTGTAAAATAGTGAGCTGGGTCTAGTTCATATGTCTTTAAGCAGCTGCTTCTGAATTGTTCAAAAACGCAAGCTAACAGTAAAACATCAGTCTTAAGATATAGGTCCGAATATTCACCCAGGTTTTCAATTTTAAATTTTTTCCATATTTCCATAGCATGCTCGTAATCCTCATCGGAAATATTTTGTTCGTTCAATTGGTTGAAAAACATTGATTTTTCGGGGAGTTTTGTTTCATTGAATTTTTCTATTGAGTTAAAATAATCATAGGGATATACACCTTTCCGTGTTAACAGTTTTAATTTTTCATCTGTTATATTAGGAAATTGAGCTTGGAGTTCTGTATATTCTGTTAAATATGATGCTAATGTATCTAACCCTGAAGACATGAATCGGAAAGAGTCGATGAATCTGAATTTAACAAGATTTCCTTTTAAATGTTTGGTGAATGATATGTATCGTTCTTTATTTATTGGTAGCAAATCAATACGTCCCTCTAAATCTTCCGCTAAATTCTTAATGATGAAATGCGCATCATATCCGGATAAATTATGAAGAACCACCCCTATTGTACATCCATCCTTATAATTAATATTGCATTCTTCATGTGCTGGTCCTCTATATTTCCCCGTTAGGTGACAGTGATCTCTAACCTTTTTTCCATCTAAGGGTTTTCTGCAAATATGGCAGGTAATTGCGTTATTATATGCATGTTGTTCATCATGAGATAATTTATCCATAGGTAGTGGACATAGGAAAACTGTTTCTATATTTTCAGCGAAATCTTTCAATTCTTTAGTAAACCATTCTATGCAATGAACTCCTCTGTAACTACGATAAAATGATAATGTTGCATCGTATGAGCACTTAACATAATATCCAATGCTGCATGGTTGGTGCTCCTGATATTTATTTTTATCTTTACATGACACAAGCAAACACTCAAGGTCGGCGTATATTATAAAGCCAACTTTCATATTATTTTTGAAATTCTTGAATTTTATAAACTTCCCATCTTCATCTGGAAGTCTAACTTTACAATTATTCATATTAACACAATCTATGTAATGTTTATCTCGAGCAGTTTCTGTGTAAAAATAATGTAGGCAGCGATCAGAAAAATATATCCTCGATTTATGATTAGACCGTTCTGTGGATACTAACCGTGATAAGTCCTTAATCCATACATAGTGATATCTAGGCGATAGTTTGGATGCTGTATCATCTTGATCATTTTCATCATTATATACATCTTGAATAAGCAATAAATTGATATGTTTCAGTTGCTTCGCTTTCGTTAGATATGTTGGGACTGTCGTGAATGTTTTCTTACATTTCTTTTTTAAAATATAAACATTTATTGATAGAGCATTTTGTTTTTCGAAGCGTGGAATTTGTTTTATTGTCATTGGGAATTGAATTCCTTCTAAATTTAAAACTAATGATGGGTTCGGATACTTTGTGGTTCTTTGTGGATTTTCTTTCACAGGATATAGTGCAGATACAACTGCCCATATAAAACATTTAGTATCTTCGTTGCGTACATTAACACACGCATGCTTCAATTTTATTGGTTGTGGTAACTCGATATAGGATGACCCTAGTTGGGGTGTAAATTTATTAATATTAATTTGTATATTAATAACTGCTGATAATGCCCATCCACTTCCTCTTGATTGGAAAACCTCGATGTCAGATAAAATTGGTTGTTGTATTTCCTCAACAAACCACTTCTGTAGGTTTGTGACTTGGTAAATTGGTTTATTCATGGTATTAAAATATTTTGTTTCTGTATCTTCTTGACCGATCTTTTGTATAGTAAAGTCACCAGAAAACATCGCGTTAACCTTGATTGTTTCTTCTTTTTTCAGGACGTTTAAGATTCTTCTGCGGAATATTGCCGAAGCGTCTTCCAAAAACAGTTTCGGGTCAGTGTGTTTTAGGTTGATAATAACTCCAGTTCGTATACGATTTTGAAAAGCTGATTGAATGTCTTCCCACTTAACACGAATATATGCTGTCTGTTTTCTTGTTGTGTATCCTGATCCCTTTATCGGAAGACCTCGACACTTTCGTTTGAAACTTTTCACGTGAGCAATAGCCGTTGTAAATTTTTGTTTTTCTCCAATAGTTATCGCATTACGTAATAAATTATTTAGCACTCGATTAGCTTGATTACATTTTTTAATAATAGAATTCGCGGCTTCAGCATCAGCTGTTGCACTGACAAGTATCGATTTAATTTGTTTCACAAATTCCATCTTCACTCGATGGTGAACACTGTAAGAATGAAGTGCCAACGCATGTATCATGACTTATATAAAGATTCAGTATCGCTGTATCATTCGAGTTGATAATGCTAATCACGTGATTGCTGTGTAGTGTGAACCTACGCATGCGTACATTAGCAGCTGTTGAGCATTGATAGATATAGAGGTTTTCACTGTAAAATACTTATAATTCCTTTCTATAAGAGTTTTAATAAATTTATAGTTTCTGTCATACTCGTATGTATGTATATGTGTAATCCTGTTTATCTTAATATTGTATCTGTACATTATTCAAATAATGTAATGGATTGTAATAACAGTATTGTAAAACCTATGATTCAAATAAATAAAGGGAGTTGTTTGTTTATCATTATTTATTATAAATTTTACTACGTTTTACCTATATACATTTATATTGTAGTTTCATCACATGTATTTATTAACATTATAATACAGCTTAATTATTGTATATAATTAGTAAAATTAAATATAATTATAGTATTCGCCTTTGGTCAAAAGATAATCATTTTCTATGCTAGCTGAAAAAGTTTATTTAATTTTCAGTTTCTATCATACTGGTATGTACGATTATCTTGCCTGCTGTTTTCCGTACATATCACAAAATGGGATGCTAAACCGTACCTATCTAACAGATATGAATACATACGCGGGCCGACAAGTAGACCTTCAGCGAAATAATATTAAATTCAATCATAAAAATAATAAATCTGAAGGAATTCTTATAATATTAACTTAAGATACTTTTTTATGAATATTACGAATGTGAATGGTATCAAAAAATGAAGATGACAGCCCTGCAATATGCACACATGCATTGTATTGGAATCTTATGATCGTAATGAATGTATCAGCCTGTCGTCAAGCGTCGAACAGTACGTGCCCGCATATGTATAAAGACTGTAGTTCCATCACATGCATTTATTAGCATTATGACAGCATAATCATGCTATATAATTAGTATAATTAAATATAATTACAGTATTAGTATTTAATAAAAGTTAATCATTGTTTCTATGCTAGCTGTATTATTAATCGAATAATTTGAATGTACATATGTATAAAAGTCGTGCGGTGTTCGCATCTCATCTTTGTATACCAGATATATTCCCTATCTTTCTCTACACCCTCCGAAGCTCTTACATACACACACACACACACACACACACACACACACACACACACACACACACACACACACACACCGCACACACCTACGCTCGCTCGCGTATATACGTATATACATATATATATATATATATATATAAAGACCTGTAAGGATTGAATCACTTGCCTCGTGCACGAAAGTGATTACACCTGTATAAATTGTAAATTTTGTAAAATGAACCTCCATAAGAAATAACATGGGAAATTGTGCCAGAATCCGCATTATATACCTACTCTAGTTCATTCATCTTTTTTAAAGATTGGGCTTATTCTTGCTCATTGCCAGCGTCAAGGAAAAGGAACTGCTCTTATTGAAATATCTACCTAGTGTCAAAAGAAATCATCCATGCAAAAAGAAAAATCGAATTAATTTATGAGTTAACAGATAAGGTAGTTGATTTTCCAGTAAGATTCCATGTTCTTACATAAAGTAAATGAAACGACAAACATTTTGGAATGACTCTTAAATATCGCTAAATATTACAAAAAATGAATTAATTAATTAACGATTAGTGTATAATAGGTCAGATTAAATGCAACATGGCCTAAACTTATGCTAGAGTTGCCAAAAATAACTTTGAATGAGGACCTATATTTGTCCTTGCCAAATTTATAAAACTTAAAAATCTATGACGTTTTTTATTTAAGACATGAGCTTAATTAATACAATTATATGACGTTGACTTTTGGAAGCTTCTCAAGTCATTACAATGGTTAATATATAACCTCAATTAAAAGGTCATATACTAACACTATTCGAGTCTTAATTAAATATTTCAAACATTTCAAAAAAAAAGGAAACACATGGATAGAAATGCAACATTAAGAATTTAACAACTAACAAACTAAAAATTTAAATTTTTTAATCTAAAAGTCTGAAGACATATGTTACTTAATATTTTATAATGGTTTGACAACCAATGTTAATTTAAAATTAATGAGCGGGAAGATATTTACCTTAATTTTCCACAATAAACAATAATCAATTTTTCTATTTAAATTTAGGACGTGTAGGCCTTGCAGTTATCATCAATATGATGATGATTGGATTTAAATATAAATTAAAATTTAAAGATAATCTTATTGAATACGTGGATACAAGAAAAAAAACAGAGCTCAAACAGCTAATCTAAAATAAACAAAATCTAGGAGGTATTTCCTGTAACTAAGTTTGCTTCAAACGAACAATAGCAATGGCAGGTTGCAGAGAACGTTTACCAAAATACTACTTAGTCTTCAACATTCGAATTGAGAAGAACGAAGCAATATCAGGATCGTTCAGAGAAACAGCACAAAACAGATTAAAATGACACTGACAGTAATTGAAAAATAGGTGCCAAAACATGCCTGAATTATAACTTAACGACAAAATATATATGAATATATATATGAAGAAGCTAAATTACTGAAAAGTGCTAGTAACAATACCAATACAATAAAAATAAAATAGCAAATCACTTACAAAAGATGGATGGTTGTGACGTATTTAACATATGACGGTTTGTTAGTATTCAAAATACAGAGAAAGATGGCGTGTTCTTACAGCTTCTTGTTATGATCATTTTAGCAGATAGTACTTGTCATCTATGTCAGCTTAGTTTTGCAAAAGTGTGTTCATAGTAGAGTCTGATAGTAGAGCCGAATATTCGGTAAAATGTCAATAAATTTAGTGGTAAAATAGAATAATAATAATAATAATAATAATAATAATTTATTTATTGCCCAACGGATAATCAATCCAATAACAGGACAAACAAAAAAAACAAAAATTGTATACATACATTTAGAAATAGAAATTATACAAAAGAAGACGTTAATACAAGTAAATTATATTAAAAAAAAGTATCACCATAAATAAGCTCAGCTGTGCGACACATAGTTGTTACAGGAGAAAAAGATAGTAAGTTGGTTCTAGGAATAGGAAGGGAGAAAGTAGGGGAAGATCGGGAAGAAATACGCGGAATAAGGAAATTTATGGAGGAAAGAATGTAAGAACTATCAATGAGTCCATGCACTAGCTTCCAAATAAAACGCGCACCATGTCTTTCACGACGCGACGTCAAGGACTGCATTCCATGTCTTGCCAAAAGCGTAGCGTAATCCATATTGCGCATAGGATAAGTGCCATCAATTTTGTATGACAAAAACTTCAGGAATCTTCTCTGAATCTTCTCAACCATTAACTGGAGGTAAGTGTAGTGTGGTGCCCAGACTGGGGAAGCATACTCAAGTTTGCTAGCAACAAAGCTATAGAATAGAGTTTTCAGTAAACCGATATTGTTGAAATGCTTGCAGGTACGTATAACAAAACCTAAGGTTTTAGAGGTAGCAAGACATAAATTTGAAATATGTGGGATAAATGTTAGACGGCTGTCAAAAATTACACCAAGGTCTTTAAATTCGTTGACCTTAGAAAGATTGTGATCGTCAATCACATAAGTGGATGGAATAATTCTATGCTTCCTAGTAAAAGTCATGTGGCAACACTTGTCAACATTCAGAACCAGACCATTATGCATGCACCATTCGCTGATCATATTCAAATTCTCTTGCAAAAGCAATACGTCGTTCCAGGTCCTGACGGATTGATAAATTTTAATGTCATCTGCATAAGCAAGTGTAGGACATGATAATGAGGTGAGCAAATCATTAATAAAAAGAATGAATAATAAGGGTCCCAGATTGGAGCCCTGAGGGACGCCAGACTGTGGAACAAACTCGAAGGACTTGAAACCATTGTAATAAACATATGTACTTCGGTTGAGTAAATACGACTCCAAAAGTCTAAGTAATGAGGAACTCAAACCATACACAGACAATTTGGTGAGTAAAGTACCATGATCTAAGGTGTCAAATGCCTTGCTAAGATCGGTATAAAGAACATCCACCTGACCCTGCACATCAAGTTCACAACTTATATATTGACAAATGGTGATAAGGTTTGTAACTGTCGATCGACCACGGACAAAGCCATGTTGGTCAGATGAGATGTATGATTTAGTGCCATGATATATACATGAGTAAAGAAAGGATTCATAAATCTTAGCAAGGTTAGATAAAATAGATATCGGTCTATAATTGTCAACAAGCGTTTTATCACCTTTTTTGTGCACTGGACATATTCGTGCACGCTTCCAAGAGGAAGGAAAAACAGATAAACGAACTGATAGATTAATAATAATAGCCAAAGGTATCGCCAAAATATGTCTGGCATCATGAATAAGAAAATTAGGAATTAAGTCATCCCCAGAATTAAAATTCTGCGGAAACTTGGACATAATGTCAATTAGCTCCGATTCAGAAACTAATGGAAGAACAACAGGTAAATGATTTACTGAAGAACTGGGTGCGTTGTCATGAAAAGGTGTACTGTTATGGTAGGAAGTACGAAATTTTTCAGCAAAAGCATCCACGATGTCCTGCGGAGATTCGTGAAAAACATTGAGAAAAGACAGGCCATTGGGAATCCTGGAACTGCACTTCTTGGTTTGTAAAAACTTAAAAACGTTTTTAGGATTAGTTAGAATTGAGGACTGAATTTCATCCAAGTATTTTGAGTAAGCAGCAGCAATATCATTTTTACAAAGAGCTCTTAGTCGACTGAATTCATTATAGTACGATATATTGTTGGATCTTTTCCAATGACGTCTATAATAATCTTTCAGTTTTAGATTTTTAATTATGTTGGAAGTATACCATTCTGGATAAGATGACTGAACATTACCAGAACAATACTTATGCACAGAAGCATCCAATACGTTGTAAATGGTATTATAAAATTGTTGAAGAGCAAGGTCGACATCGTTTATATGAGTTAAAAATGTCCAATCCACTTCAGCCAGATCAGACAACAAACGAGCATTGTCCACCCTACGAAAATTATATCTGAAGTTAGTATTCGATGGAAATAGGTGTGGTCTACGAGCAGAATAGGAAAAATTTAACGTTATTGATAAGGGCGGGTGATATGGGTCAGAGGGAACAAAAGGAGACTCATCTGGGGACACACTAACACAGCACGGAATATTTGAAATAACCAAATCAAGAAGCCTAACGTCACAATTAACAATAGAATTGTATTGTTGTAAGCGTAGCGAGGCACAAAAGTTCAAAAAAGTAGAACATTTCGAGCAAGAAGTAGGGTTAATTGCATATTGTGTTAGATTAAAGTCGCCGATAAATAAGATAGGCTTGCCATCTAAAAGGATTTCGAGATATTCAAAGAAAGTTTCGAAATCATGTAGATTAGTGCTGGGCGGAATATATACGGCAGCTATGTAAAAATGGTCAGCCAGAATACGACATTTACACAGAATAAAATCAATCGACGGGGTAAGAGACAAGACAGCAGCAGTATCAACAAGTTGACAAGAAATCGTGTCACTCAGCGCAAGCAGAACTCCACCACCAATTGATCTGTTTATTAATGAGAATTTACGATCAGATCTAAAAACATAATATGACGGAGGAAACAGCTCAGAGCTAGAAAATGAATCATCAAGCCAAGTTTCAGTTATAACGATTACATCAAAGAAATTCTCACAAACACCGGCAAAAAAAGAATGTGTCTTAGTGCGTAAGCCACGGGTATTCTGGTAATAAATGTTCAGAGGCGTGGAAGACCCGTTGGGATTATTCAGTTTAAAGAAGCAACGGTGGGTATGCCTTTAATATACTTGATCTTCAAATTAGATTCACCATTATTTAAACGTTTGCTCATTTCAGCTTTGGCATCCTTATGCAATTGAAGCTGCATTGGAGTGCGATCCCTAAAAATTGATATATTGGGAAACTTGGATTTAATTTTAGCCATGTTACGAAGAATAGAGTGTACACGAGCTTCAGAAGCAAAAGAAACCCTGATCGGACGACACCGACCAGGACCCGTAGCATCAAACTTGCCCAATCTTGAAATCCTCATATCCTCGTCGATAATCTGAGCTTCCGAGGAAACTTCACGAATCAATTTCCTATCAACAACCAGCTGTTCGGCATTACTACTGCAACCCGACTCACGTGAGCCGAATATGACTATATTTGCCTTGCGTTTGTCCCTGTCCGAAATCTCCTGTATAATCCTCTCATAATCAAGAAGTGAAGACGATGAGTTAGATGTAGTTTCCAATATGGATTTTTTAAGAATTTTGATTTCTTCCTGTATAGAAACAAGAACAGCCCTCAAACTGTTAAGATCGCTACCCATTCCGATACAGCCTCCACAAGTCCAAGTAAAGCCCGTCTTTAGGTGTAATTTGCGAGCCTCGGCAGTCGAGACATTAACACAATCAATCCTGTACTGTCTGTCACAGACGCAGCAGTTGATAATTTTATGTGCATCATCAGAGCCACCGCAACACGCACAGGTAGGCATATTTACCAAACAAAAATAAAAAATTAAAAGTAATTACAAGGATAAGACAGGGAGACAAACTTCACTCCAGAGGTGCCCGTCACTGAAGGCTTATGTAAAACAAGATAAAGGAAAAGATAGGCAGCGGACAGGTTCTCGAACGGTGTACACAGGAAAAAAAAAAGATTAAATATTGATGTATGTATATATCATAATAATACTTAATAATAATACTTTATATTAAAATACACCCATGATGAATGATTTTGTAAAATAACGCTCCTTGAGTAGTAGTTTATTTATGCAATTTTATTAGTAGATACAAAAAGTTCAAGCCTAATAGGGATTCGTGCGGTATGTCTCTAGTCTTTACAATTTAATCAATTATTGAATATAGGATTTCATCTAGAAGCGTTTTGTGTTATACTTTATTATATCATATGTGTAAATATCATTAGGCATAGGGAATCAATGTTTGTAATGCGTGGCAACGTGGTTCCCCTATTGTCCGTCCCATTGCCGGCGACAATCGATACCACAACAATTATCTCGCAAATACAAGTTAGCAGTACCCATTGTAATGCGTTCAGAAATAATATTTACGAGTTGCAAGGATTTGTTCTTCTTTTTCCTTTCAGTAGTGGCAGATAATTCTTAAGCTGCGTTCACGCTGCATGACACAAACAAAAGCGAAATTCTAATAAAATAAAATATAACTAATAAAATAAATAAAAAAGAATTCTGAAAATAATAATAAAAATACAAAGGGCTCAAAAATTCCGCCTGCACAACAAGGCCCTAGGTGGTCGTAGAAATTTGCTCTTACGTTTGCTAACATGTGAGCAGTTACTAAATTATCAGTCTTAATTATTTTTTCTCGCAAGGCAAATATGTTTTATACTTTACCAGCTTTATGGGTATAAACAATATTTTTTAGATATCCCCTCAAAAAAATCAGTTAGAGATAGATCAGGAGGTCGCGGAAGCCATTTTATGTCTCCCGTTCCAGTAATAAGACGGCCAGGAAAAGTATTCCCTGAAAATTCCTTTACCCTGACTACATTATGCTCTGGACAGCCATCATGTTGAAACCAAACGATTTCCTGATTTATTTCAGTGTTTTGAATGACTGGAAGTATTTGATTTTGGAATAATTCGAGGTACTTGTCGGCATTTAATGTAAATGTACCATCAATAAAAAAAACGGGCCTATCAAATGGTCACATAAAGTACCTGCCCCAAACGTTTACTTTTTGAGGATATTGGGGTGCGGTTTGCAAAATGCCGGTGTTCATTTTCCGTAGTCCACTATCGAAGAACAGAGGGATTGTGCTTTCCGTGCAATAAAAAAGTTGACTTATCGATGAAGCAAATACTTCTAACAAAATTGTCGGCTCGATGTATCTTATCCATAACGGATTGTCAAAACTCCATTCTTCGAAAATATTCCTCGGGAAATATTTCTTGATTTTTCTAATAATTAAAACATTTAAAACCATTACGTTTCTAAATACGTGGAACATTTTCGCTACTTATACCCAAATCCTCGGCAGTACTTCTAGTTGATATCGTGTTGTCAATTTCCACAATGCTACAAACTAATACATTCCGCCGTTCACTTTCCTCAATTTTTTGTGGGGATATCCTTCTTGGGTTGCATTTCGTGTAGTTATTGAGACAGGAACATGTTTAAAATTTATGCAAGGTACAGGACGGTCTGCAAAAATTAGCGCAAACATATTAATGAACTTCATTGCAGAGTTACTACCATAAAACCATTTTACTATCTGAAGCTTTTCGGCAGGTCTACACAGACTCATTATAAATTAATTTCGTTGAATGCTTTTATTGCACACCGCAACGTGTCCGCAGCTAAACATTAAATGTAAAATCTGGGTCGGGACAATCGAGATTGGAGAAAATCGTTGTGGTATCGGTTGTCGCCGGCATTGGTGACGAATGTAGGGTTACCACGTTGCCACGTATTGCATACATACGTATATATCCTACGTATACATTTATTCCCTATGGCTAGTGATATTTGACACATGCTGTATATCTATTTAGGTAGCTTTGTATCTATCACAGTTATCTTACAACTCTTCCCTGATATAAATGAATATTGTTTTGCAGGAAGGTTTGGTACTTAAGCACATTTTCTACAATTGTCTATGTGATATATGTCATATACAATTCAATATCAAATACCTTATACAATTTCAACTTCTACGAGAACTTTAGTATATGGATTTCAGTTATACATATTACTGTTACTGCACCCATTGTTGCCTTCTGTATTGTCTATTATGCATTACCATTCCAGTATAGTATTTATGCAGTGACTATAGCAATTAGATTTGGAGTTATTAATAAGTATTTAAGGTCTATATTAGGAGATGAACGAGTTGGGCAGAACGGTAAGTTTCAGAATAATATTTTTTAGTTGTGTTCCTCTCATATTGCGACAGTAATTTTATTTCATAATTATACCAAGGTATTATGTAATTTCTCATCTTTAAATGCATTAATGTCATTAGCACGAGGACATAAGATTCAAACTTTTAGGTGTGACAAACATTAAATTATAGACGAGAGTGTGGCAGTGACTTATTTATATTAAAAAAATTTATCTAGGACGACACACATAAAATCGTAAAATGGGATGTTCAAGAAGTTAACGTCAGGTTTTAAAGCTCAGATATATCACACTATACAGGTTGGTTCACCGGGAATTGAATCGATCGATTGTGGAAAAACTATAGCTAGGAATCTTCTGAAATTTTGACTTTATACTGAAGTCGATGGGGGGCATTTGCCTAAAATATTTTCAAGATGGCGGCACATCGGGCTATGCCGGAAGTAGGCACCAACTTCCTAATTTTAAATAGAATATCCTGTATATTGTCAGGATTTGAGATTCTACGTGAAATTCTAAATATATTTCATGTATAATGTCATATATCTAAGTGTAACCCTTTTTGTCTTATTGAAATTCTTATGTTAAATTTTAGCACTTTTTCCATATAAAGATGAAATTATTATTTAATTTGAAATAAATTCTCGCAAATAGATGGTCTAATTAAATACTATTTGTATAAAATTGTTACAATTATTAATACAGAGTGTACGAATTATGCACCTGAAAGCGAAATTGGAAAAATTGCCAAAAGACAATTTTTTTAAATGGGAAGCGGCAACTTTTATATTTTTATCTTATTCTGCATTTATAATAAGGATCACTTTGTATAAATATGTCTATTATAAAAATTGGTAGTTTTCGAAATATTGGCAAGTTAGTGCTTTTATCTTCTACAATACGTACTGTTTGCATTAGTTCTTTTTTCAATTAATTAGAAAGAAAAACTCGTTTCACAAAAATATATATGATTTATTTCATAAACTAAATGTACATTTCGTTTGCCAAGCAAACATCATCGGTAGTATACAGATTCATTCGTGTTTTTACATTATATATATGTTCGAACGTTTGCAGTGACAAACCCTCTCATTGTAGTAAGTTAAGACCTCTATAAATCTAACCGTACTTTTATTACAGTAATATTGTAAAACTATGGTGGGTGTTTACTGAATGTGTAAGGGTGGTATGAATTCTAGGAAACTCTGACTAAGTGGAGAAACATCTGTGTTTAATAAATTGTTTTTAAATTTCTTCATATAAATACTTTCCCACATATTTAAATTTTTACATCTAGTTCTTTTGATAACTTGTACATTATCGATTGAAAATGTATGTCCTGTGTTTACAAAATGATACGCTAAAGCTGATTTATCACTATTGTGATTTTTCAAATGATACAAATGTTCTGATGCCCTAATTTCTGCGTTTCTTTTTGTTTGTCTAATATACACTTTATTGCAATTATTACAATCAATTTTGTATATTCCTGAGTATTTTAAAGGGTCTGACTTTTCAATGTTGTTATGTAATAAACTCTTAGTATTCTGTTCATTGACAAATGAAGGAATTATATTGTATCTTTTACACAAGTTTGAAATTTGATATTCCCATCTTTTATTTAAACAAAATTTACAAAAAACTTTTTTGTTTTCTAATTTAATGGATTCTAATGTAGTTCTGTTGGTAATTAAGTTTTTCCTTTCTAATTTACGTTTTATTCGATCAATTGTATCTTTCTCGTACCCGTTCTCAGCGGCTACTTTGTATATGTATGCTAACTCTTTATTATAATTTATTTTAGAAAGTGGAGTGTTCTGTAATATGTTGAGAAGAAAAAAGAATGTAGTTTGTTTTTTTCAATAGTTATCCATGACAGTGTTTACAAACATGTGATACATTTGCAACTCGATATCTGCAAAAACGGAAACCATCTACCAATACCGTTAAATGTATTATAGGAAACTTCAGAAACTTTGAATCCGTGAGGGCAAAGATTCAGGGAATTAAACCAGTTATTCATAACGATAACAATGTAATGCAAATGTATGACATGTTCTTGACATAACTTTATTACATTCCCCATAAATAATAAATAAATTTAAATAATAATCGTTTGTATAATTTAAGCGCCTCGCCATGGCTCATTGAAATTATGATTTTTCTTCAACAAATGACAATTTATAATTTTGTAATCACTGTCATGGCTAACTAATGAAAAAGGAACTAATGCAAACAGTATCTATTGTAGAAGATAAAAACACTAACTTGCCAATATTTCAAAAACTACCAATTTTTATAATAGATATATTTATACAAAGTGATCCTTATTTTTAATGCAGAATAAGATAAAATTATAAAAGTTGCCGCTTCCCATTTAAAAAAATTGTCTTTTAGCAATTTCTCAAAATTCGTTTTCAGGCGTATAATTCGCACACTCTGTATTAATAATTGTAACAATTTTATACAAATAGTGTTTAATTAGACCATCTACTTGAGAGAATATACTTCAAGTTAAATAATAAATTCTCTTTATATGGAAAAAGTGCTATTAATTTTCTGCCTGCAAACGTCTAATTTAACATAAGAATTTGAATAAGTCAAAAAGGGTTACATTAGATATATGACATTATACATGAAATATATTTAGAATTTCACGTAGAATCTAAAAACCTGATAATATACAAGGTATTCTATTTAAAATTAGGAAGTTGGTGCCTACTTCCGGCATAGCCCGAAGTGCCGCCATCTTGAAAATATTTTATTCGAATGGCCCCCATCGACTTTAGTATAGTGTCAAAGTTTCATATCATTCCTAGCTACAGTTTTTCCGGAATCGATCGATTCAATTCCCGGTGAACCATACTGTATATGTCTTTCTTAAAATTTTGGAAAAACTGTCATTTGAAAAGTTATAAGTATTTTCCATTCATAAGAACAACAAGATTACCGTTAGTGAATTTGATTTGTCTTAAAAATTCTACTATTCATTAACTTAAGTGAACCTGAATCAATATTGCTAAAATTTTTAGAGTTTGATTTGGAGTTTGTATTGGGTTTAGAGACATTGATGCAAAGAGTTTCAAGAAATAACCTCTCAGTCAAATTAGATTCTTTATATAAAACGTTAGTTTGATCAAATTGTATGGATTGACCAGTAGTGTAAATATATGATGCTCTATAGGCATTAGGTTTGCTTCGAGCGTCACTTTTATCTTGTATATTACGTTCTTTGATTCTTTATCTAGTTTGACCTATGTGGAACTTTTTCCGATACTAAACATACTAAACCGCAAACTACATTGCTATTATCTGTAATGTCTAATGTATCTTTAAGTGGTGTGAATAAAATGAAATTACCACATAAAGCATAAACAACAATAAGAAATATCAATTATATTAATTACATTCGATTTATTTCTATTGGCACTTGCGTGTAGGATAACTAATAAAATTGTGTTTAGTAAATTCAACTCTTTATTATACTTTTATATTACATATGGCTTCAAATTTCCAAATGACTTTGAATCGGTTATAAGCTTTCTTAAGTACAAATCGTAGTTGGGCATAGAAAAAGTACAATTTTCTGTTTACAGTCGTAACTATTTGTTTGGTTCATTTTTCAGAACTAATAAATGAAATTACTACATAAAGCATAAATAACAATAATAAATATCAATTATATTAATTACATTCAATTTACTTCTTCAGTCATTAAATTTGACCATAGTTGCTAGGAGGCTATTTTTGTATGTATTCTATACCGAAGAGCCTAGCATGGTATAGTTGTTATGATATCGTTCCTACCATGAATCCTTTAAAGAATTTTAGTGGAAATTTGAGAGATATTTACGACTCCATGAATCCATTCTATATTATTTCTCGTATATTTTTCATATGCAATTATGGTATTAGAGAACATAAAGAACAGAGAACTTACATAATCCATCTGTACCTAATTATAATACGGATTTTAAAAGTACTAATTTGCTGTGCTATAATGATGTATGTTGATTTTTTCACTGAATATAGAATTGTTATCAACAATCTCTTTCAACTAGTGAGTATTATCTCTTATTGGACATCCAATCTAATGACTATTATAGACACCTTCATCGATGCCCTCTTATGTAAGAAAATGATCTTTATTTATAATAGTGTTCATGAAGTTGATTTAGAATTAAAGAAGCTTGGGGTAATAATGCCACATCGGTATGTATGAACCGTCAATTTTTCTTGATAATCCAGCGATGTGTGGTCAAAATTACAAAATCGTCTTTGACAAATACGAAGGAGGTACTGATATATAGTTAGCCTCGAAAGTTTTTAATTTACCAACTCAAATATGGTTATTATAGTTACAATTGTGGTGTTTTAAGAGTATATTGTAGGAAAAATTTAACATTTACAAGTTCAGTGTTGTCAAATTGTGAATGTGAAAATCAAGATTTTGAAAATAACGAATTTCGGTCAATATATAATTACGAATTATTTTTCGAAGGATTAATAGGCAGTTAGGCCAATTTCTGTCACCACTCCAGAAAACATTGATTCTCTTCATGATATGATTGAAGAAGATCGACGAATTACTATCAGATGTATTCCAGAAGCGTTGCACGTTACCTATGAACGTCTGTTTCACATCATAATATATCACGATTCGTTTATTAGAAAACTTGGAGCGAAATCGATTCCGATATACTTGGTGGCTGATCAAAAGCGCTTCGTGCAAGGAATTTTTCCTTCGTTTTAAGGATTTTTCAAACTTATTTTATCGTCTTGTTACTACTGCCGCTAAGTTGATCGATGACTACAGTACAGTGACATAAGAGCAATCCAACGACAGAAATAATTTTGGTTGTTTATAAATCGACATACAAAATTGTTGCTTTAGTTTTTAGGGCAAAGGTGACAATTGTGATAGATTATCCGGAAAAATTAAGAAATATTAAGCAAACATATTGTATTGACCTACTAATTTTGTAAGACTATACTATTACTCACAAGTCGTTGATTCCACCGCAATAAAAATGATGTTGTTCTTGAATTGGTTGACCTTACGCCTAATTGTCTGAAGTTATCCCTTTCAGACTATTATTTCTTCCCAAAACTAAAAAGCGTTCGAAAGGAAAAATATTTTTAAGAAATGGTTAGCAGACCAAGAAAAACATTTTTTAAGTCTTATAAATACTTTATGATCGTACTGCTTTATATGGTAGGCTGAGCACTTATCAATACTCCTTCGTATATGTACTACTTGGAGTGTCAGTAAAGTGAGAAAATTTCAAACTTTTGTATTAAAATACGTTTTCATTTTATCATAAATATTTTATATTAGGTAGAACATAGCAATTTAATTTCGAAAAGTAAATTTGTAGATGATCACATTTACAATCCATGTACTCTGGTAGTATTAGTTTCCATTGCGTGATGAATCATTTTAGTTCAGATAATGTTTGTGGTCGCAAATGCTAGACTGTTTACTAAACTGATTTGGGGGCTGGGTGGGCGGACTGCTGCGATTATATATTTAGGTGTAATACAGTCACCATTACGTTGTGCATCTATTGGGACAGAATGGAATCGTAATAGAAAATAAAAAAGTTCATAGCGCGCAAAGGATTTCAGCGGTTTAGGCGGCTGAGGCATTGCGGAATGAACTGCGTTGGCATTGATTCGGCTGCGGTTGAGCGGAGTAAACTGTTGACCACATATTCATCCCTCTGAGACTGGCGCTGTTGTCTTTATTCAGTGCGAACATGACGTAGATTTAAATGATGGGGTCATGGGGTAATATATACAGGGTGAGTCATCTCCGCGGGTAAGGCCGATTGTGCCTTTACGAGTAAATATATTTTGAAGCGGGTTTTTTCTTATGATAGCTGCTCATTAGGAGCATTCTAAAAATATTTTGTAGTATACAGAGTGTTATATAACTTGGTGGCTGACCATAGTTATAGTGTTTTAAACGGAACACCTTACATATTATTACATTTTTGTATTCCTCGTATAATTCTGAGGCAAAAAGTAATAAGATAGTATAGACCTAAAATCTAAAGTTTTTGACTTATTCCACTTTTTCTGAAAAATTCAAAGTTTTTATAAAATTATACTAGTTGAATTTTCAATCCCTTCGAGCTTGAATCGCTTAAAACGCGAGCATTGCCTTGCTACACTTTATAATGTCCGGTTTTCTAAACTTTTGACGTGCCCTGTATATAGGTACGTCTAATTTAAGTTTTTGCACAAACTGTCATTGCGTCTAAAATTAGTAGACGTTTAACCGTCATTGTTGACATAAGTAAATGTGGCTATTGTGTGTAATATTTTTGGTATTAAGAAGCGTTTTTATAATATTAAAAAGTCGTTATTGTTTTTGTTGTACTTAATGTGATAGCTGAAATCCAATTTTCGTAAGACTGTCGCCGAAAATCAAACTTCAGTTGGATGTTTAAAGTTTCTTTTTACTTAAAAAGAATATTCCGCATTACATACAGAACATTAGCACTTTACTAACTGATTTTCTTCGGTGTATGTTATTCGGCTACGTTTGCTCACAGAAGAATTAAAAATGTGCATATCTTCGCTGTAATTTTTGTATGTTTAGTTTACGTTTTGTCGTATAAATACTATAACCGTTTCCACTGAAGTTAATGCCCTTTAACGCGTTCGTATTTGATTTTCTCGATCTATATACTCGCCTGTCTTTGATAGTTCCAGTTCTTAAGGATACCTGTAAGCGGTTAAGGGTTCGTGTTGCCCGTCTGCCTTCTAAATTTCAATCCTTTGCGCTCATCGTCCTAATAATTATGAATCTTGGTACGTGTGCGCGTTTTCTTTTTGTAAATTAACACCGTCTATCGTTATAAGAGCTGTCAAAATCATACGTCCGTTTGAATTAATCACACTTTCTCGCGTCATCGCGAGTTTTGTTTACCGCATCCCCCTGCAGAAAGGCTTTAAATGAGTCGTACCTTCGACACCGACAGACTTGGCACGTGGACAGTGCACTCAATCGTCCGGGAAAAGTCCACTCTTTTGATTTCCAACCCTCTTTCGGCACTCTAAACTTCGACGGTCTGAAATTTCTTCATCAAAGTGAATCTTTTACAATTCTTCCGTGTGCTTGTCATACTTGACATTTTTACGATATTTATTGGTTGTCGTGGGAATTGGTCATAACAAGCCATTTTTTTGTTACACCATCGAGTGCACGCTCCCTTTTAATGGCCAATATTTCTACACAGGAACCCTTTAAAGTCGCCCGTGCGCTCACGCCAAAGGACAGCTTTTAATTTCACTTATCTAGAGAGGAGGTTCCCGCCCCGCGTCGTCAATTTTTGTCGATTTCGCCCGTTTGGTTAGACGTGCTTATCGCACGCGATTAAGAAAGGAGGTCCGTGTGCTTTTATATATCATAATTTCGCGATAACTACGTATTAGATTGGCACAATTTTTTGTAGTATTGTTCATACTAAAAGGCCTTAATAGAAGTATATTTTATTTATTCTTTCAGTTACTAATTGCATGTGCAGAAAAGTGGATTAAAATTGGATGAGATGTTTTTCTATAAAAGTCAATTTTTGCAAATGGAACAGCCTGTATAGGTATTAGTTTATTTTTAAATTTCTTATTAAATTTCACATCAAAAACATGTAAGACGTTAATACTTTAAAAATGACTCTTACTGGGCTATTGTCGTTTTTTATATAATTTTGAAAACTTTATGTTTTTTATTTGAATACTGTATAGTGAGCGATGATATTTATTGCAACATTGATAATTGAATGGTTGGCAGTTACTCAGTAAATAGCATGATTTTATAATGCATTTTTCTAAAAATTAGCTTAGAGATATGATTTTTGTACGTATTGGGGAATGATAAAAAAATGTTTACTAACTTAAGATTTTGAATTGTTTATAAAACTACATTGCAAAAATATATAATATATCATTACTCTTCTTTTTTTCTTTTACTTCTATAATTTTGGTGTGTGTGTCTCATTTCGATATCTACATATTTATACAAAAGTTGGATATATTGTACTTACAACACACTATGCCAGAAATATATTTCATAAAATATATCGAATATGGTACAATAAACAAATTTTAAAACAAAACAAATGAATACCTTAATTATAGTAAGTGCAGAAATAGAAATTAGGATGTATCAACGAATCTGTAATTAGTGAAAAAAACTACAAAACAACATAAGCAACATCGCCAGTAGGAATGAAAGTGTCGATTACTCTTCTCAAGACATATTGCTGTGACTCTTACAAATTGAGGTTTATATAAAATAAATTTAAATTATTCAATCAATGAGTAGTTAAGAATCAAGCACGCATCCTAGTGCCAGGCCTTATGCTAGACTAGGATACAACAAATTTTCTGCTAAGTAGTAGGTTAAGCAATTTTACATTTAACTAGCTCAGTTTAAAATGGTTAAAAAAAATTCTCTCAGGGGCAGAAAATATAAATAAATTCTCCAATTGATTTTGAATGCTCTTTAATTATCTCCAGGTCAGGTAAAGAAAATAAAATGCAAAATAAATCTTATCATCTAATTTATTAAAATAAATATTAATGAATTAGAAATTTCAAATTACACAGATATATATATATATATATTTACAAACAAAAAATTAATATTTCAAACATCATTTAAAACTGCACATATCATAATCAACAAGTCAATATAATAAAGAAATTAAAATAAGTAAAAGCATAACGTCGAGAAAAATCTTATGTTTTAAAATGTGAACGTGATTATCATGATTTATATTTGCCATAGATACATGTAAACAATCAACATCTTTAATAAAAATAATATTTTATTACACATGATGAATTGTACTGGAATATGAATAACCAAAAATTTACACGATTTATCATTTACGAACAAAATATAAACATTAAGGGAATGGCTTTGCCCTAATTAGTCCTGCCTGGCGCCTTTTCTCGCTCCCAACACAGTACCATCAGAAAGCAAATTCACACCGGTAGGTACCCCAAAGTTCCACCCTACGAGTATGTCTTTTTAACTCGTCGGACACAACCCGAACATACACCACAATGTGCTCACCCCTTAAGGTATATATATAAATTTTAAAATTAAATAAATAAAAATGAAATAAAATAAAAGTATTTGTGTATTCAAATAATTAACTCAGCCCTGATTAGTTCTGCCTGGCGCCTTTTCTCGCTCCCAACACAGTACCACCAAGACTAATTCGTGTCTTAAGGATTCACCAGGACTCCATGCTATGAATTAAATAACAACTTAATTCATTTCACACATCCCTGATGTATTACCCAACACGTTAACATCGAACACACAAGTACTACAAAATATACTTGATATACATACAAGAAAAATATATACATTAAAATAAAACTTTACCTTCTTTGAGATTCCAATACAAAACACCACTTAAAAGAAAATTGGTATAACACTATACACACATTTATAACAAACATTATCAAATCACCTTAATTCTTCAATCAAATTCGTCCATGTTTTCGAATACAGATCACTGTTCAATTATTCTGTATATACATAAAACAAAATTATTAATCACAAATCCTTTAATCTGATAAATAAAGTAGTAAAAAAAAATTTTACACTAAAATAAAATTATTACGCTATTCAACCTAATCATTACAATCACTAAAATGTTTTATCATAATGCATGGCGTAGTAACCCTACATACAAACAAAACATTCCAGAAAAATAAATAAAATTAAATAAATTCAAAGTTCGAATTAAAATAACATTGTCCCGTACACAAATAATTATTTCTAAAATAATTACAAACCTCAATGTAAATTGTGCAGCATGACTATTACGAAAAATATTACAAGTTTTAAATCTTGTTGAAAATTTTATAAGTATCGAAAAATCTCTTTAAAAATATTCTAAGTTCAGATTCAAGAATAATCTTTTAAAAGAATATAACCTTTAAGAGGAAGAAGAGGTTTCCACCTTCTCCTTTTCTCTTGTGAGTGCGGTTTACACCAAGCAACTCTGCCGTTTTCTTCACGATCCCAGTCTTATATAGATATTTTTCTTCACAAAAACGTCCGGTTCAGTTCGGTATGATACGTTTCCACTTCCAGAAATACATAGCTGCAGTGCTGCACCACTCAGGAAAGCAGCGCATTAACAATCTTTGAAAAAGGTAAACAAACATGTAAATATCAACTTGTTTACACGTTCATGACTCATCCAATGCATCTAGCGAAGAATATTGTTTTCGCCGGGCCACACTACCGATCTCTCCCGGTACCAGTATTCTTCGTGCGGGAAAACACTTTCTCATTATACTTCACGTAACATTTAATGCTTATTTTAATATTATGACTTTTATAAAATTTATACTAACATTCTTTTATTATTTTACTTAAATAAAAAGTAAATTTTAGCAAATTATTAACATAGTGAATATTTATATACACATCATGATAAAAATAAATAAAATAAAAATTAATTTAAATAAAATCTTGAAGTGATCTTGATTATATTTATTTATAATCTACCACCAAACTCAAGGTCACTGCAATATGTTTTAGGACATCTTCTTCCAGGGTAACGCTGTTGGTAAACTCTCTGAGCTAATAAATAATTTCTTTGACTTTACCCAAGTACAAAAATCAAATCTGTAAGTTCTTCTTTAGAAAACCTCATTATAAAATTACTTGAATTATTTTAAGATTAATAGCATCAACAAGTTACACCTGTCAACAAAAAAGTAACTTATTAAACGTCATCCATCACCATCACAGGTAATTTCACGACATGCTATGGTCTATTAGTATAAAACCATAAAACTGACAAAATTATATTAAAAAGCGACAATAGCTCAGTAATAGTCACTTTTACACGTCTTATATGTTTTTGATGTGAAATTTAATAAGCATTTCAGAAATGAACTAATATATAGGGTGTTCCATTTGAAAAAATTGATTTTTATACGAAAACGTGTCATGTAATTTTCATACAGTTTTCTGCACATGCAGTTAGTAAGAAAAAAAATATATGTTTCTATTAGGACCTCTTATTGTGAACAATACTACAAAAAATTGTGTCCATCTAATACGTCGTTTTCGAGAACTGTAATTTTATACAAACATCGAATTTTTCAGAAAAATGGGAATAAGTCGAAAACTTTTAGACCTTAGGCCTATACTATCTTATAACTTTTTGACTAAAAATTATACGTGGAAAACAAAAATGTAATAATATATAGGATGTTCCATTTAAAAAACTATAAATATGGCCAGCCACCAAGTTATGGAACATTCTGTATAATACAAAATATTTTTAAAATGTGCTCCTAATGAGCAGCTATGAAAAGCAAAAAACCTCTTCAAAATATCTTTACTCATAAAACCATAATTGGCCTTACCCGCGTATCTGTATATACACGGTTATTTTTTTTAAATCTTGACATAGGCTAAGGTTTTATTTGATAAGATTGACGTATGGTTTCTGAAGCAAAGTTTTAGTAATCAGTCCAAATAAGAAAAATGTGTGGAAAAATAAACGTGTTGTTGCCAGATTAGGCGCTATTTCAGAAAAACGTATTTTCTTAAATGGCAACACCGCATTTTTTTAACAATTTCTAATACATCTTGAGATTCTAGACAAAACAAAGACGACGAAAGTTTTTGATTAGAGTGGCGGTTTACGAGCTAATAGTGCCTAAACTTGAATACATTTTCCAACATTAAAGGAATAACAAGGAGGCTATGTTTGTCCCTGCTGTCATAACATGATAATAAGTTCTGTGTAATCTTGAATTAAAATGTATCGTATTACACCTCAAGAAAAAATTGAATTTTTTTTTTGCATGTTGGTGGTTTAAGTTTGCGAAAACCATGCACTTAATTCCATGTTAGACATCCCAACTAACCTCGTCCTAGTCTAGAATTTTTAAGACAAAATTTGGTTAAGTTGAAAGCTACAGGAAGTGTGCGTCCAAGGCTGCGACAAAGAAGTAAAAATACTGTGGTGCAACAAAATATTTTTTTGGAAAGTGTTGGAAACCCAAACCGATCTACAAATAAGATTGGTCAAGAAGTGGGCTGCTCTCAGACTACAGTTTGGACAACCTTAAATTCAAATAAATTCCATCCCTATAAAATGATGAGTGTACAGCAACTTCATGACGATGATTGTGATTGACGACTGGAATTTTGCGATTGCTTTTTGGAGAAAAAGCGGCTACAACCATCTTATTTAGCGATGAGGTTTCCTTTTATTTAAACGGTTTGGTAAACCAGCAAAATTACAGATATTGGTCTGATAATAATCCTTGTTGGGCTGAAGATAGGCGGGAACGAATCAATCCTAAAGTTAATATTTGGTGTGGCATATTTAACAAGAGAGTGATAGGTCCTGTTTTCATAGAAGCGAATTTAACGGGTGCAAGGTACTTGACATTGTTACGAAATCAATTAGAAAACCTTATTGATGTGATGAGCTTCCTCTAAACGACAGAAGAATAATGTATTTTTAGCAAGATCGTGCACCCATCTTCGTTTAGAAGTTAGAGTCTGTCTTGATGAGCTGCTATCTGAGCGTTGGATTGGAAGAAGACGACAGCAGAGTGACCGCCCAGATCCCCTGATCTCACTCTTTTAGACTTTTTTTTCTGGGGACATCTGAAGAATAAAGTTTATGTTAACTCTACTGTGTCAAGAAGAATTAAAACTAGCCATACAACGGGAAATTCAAAACATAACCCCTCAAATGTTACATAATGTTAATAGAAATTCTGTTGAACGTATTTGTTGCTGCAGAACGCAACAAGGAAATCAATTCCAACATTTTTTAAAAAAATAAACGTTAAGTAATTAATTTTTGTTACTATTGCTATTCTTTTAATGTTGGAAAATAAATTAAGTTTAGGCACTATTAGCTCGTAAACCGCGACTCTAATCAAAAACGTGCACTCTTTTTGTTTTGTCTTGAATCTCAAGATGTTAAGAAAATACAGTGTTGCCATTTAAGAAAATACGTTTCTCTGAAATAGCGCCCAATCTTGCAACAACGCGTTTATTTTTTCCACACATTTTTCTTATTTGGACCAATTCCTAAAACTTTGCTTCAGGAACCAACTTTTCAAATAAAAAAGTTAGCAAATGTCAAGATTTAAAGAAATAACCCTGTATATATGCAAAGAAGGATAATCATCAGTACGGTGTAGCCAAGGAATCAGTTGGAATATTTTTGGAGATAAAAAAAATAAACAGAAGACCACCAGCATGAGCGACCATCATTTGCAGCTACCAGTCAGATGATATTCAGATCTGAACATAACATACGACATCAGCCGCCAGACAGATATGTATTTCATGTATTCATGATAATTCCTTTTCTTAGTATTATTATTATATCCCACTGTGCTAATAGAATAATGTTGTTATTTAACAAGTACCAATAATTACAATGTATCTTCATATTACGAAGCCCAAAATATTTTACAATTACTTTTGTTTATTAAGTCCGTCTGACTTCAGTACCTTCACCCAAGCGTTTAATGAACAAGAAAGATATTAAATTTTCTGACTTTATTGACGTGCCCAGTAAATGTTACCATAGATTTTTTAAGCTTCAGTAAATATTTTCATTATATCAACCAGTAGATGTATTCTCATCTCTGTTATTTTTAGGAAAATTTGGTACATAAATATATGCTGCTCAATATTTTATTTGGCTTATTCCTCTCTTGTCACAATATTCAGCATATACTTCGATACCCATAATTACCAGAGGGATAATGTCTTAATATTTGTTTCACTTGCAAATACAGTTGCTGGTATTATATCCTTCACGATTTATTATGCATTGCCACTTCAATATAGCATATACGCTTTGATTTTAGCAAGTAGATACGAAGCCATAAACAAATATTTGATATCTATTCTTGAAGATAATCGTACCAGAACTAACGGTGAGTTTTATTTGGATACCAGTTGTTCTTTGAATAATAAATATATCTATATCTAAAATTATATTTACCGATCCGCTCAGTAAAACCACAAGATACAACGAGTCAATAATGACAGTTATTATTCCCGAGAGCCGAATTTACGAACTGAGCCGCGAATGTTTGCTCACTAATTGCTAGGAGCAAACATTTTCACATAGTACTTCTCTAGCCACTTAGTGTATACACATCAAAATATCCTCGTATATTCGTGTTCAGTTATTTAAATAAATGTCGTGAGATTATATAAATCTTTAATGATGCTCAACAATCCATTTGAGCAAACATTCGCACGTAGTACCTCTATAGTCGATCCAACATCATTAAACATATTTCTAATTAATAATGAATATGCTAAATATTTAAAACAAACTGAACATTCATTTCATAAAACAATTTAAGATAAACTTATATGTTATATATAACTCATAAAGATTTTTCGTGACTCACTTTATTTGATTTTACAATTCTTCTTCAATTCCCTTTTATAAATATCTTCTTCCATTTTGTTTTTAAATCAAAAAAATTCTTAAAGAAATACAAATTAACGACTTAAATTCTATTTTTTTGTAAAACAATTTTTCAATCTTTAGTAAAACAGGTAATGCGTGTTGCCCTACTGTATATGTTATTCGGTATCAATAGATATACCTTTATGCTGCCGGAGCTTCGTTTTTAATTGGTGTTTTCGCGATCTAAATCAAAGTCGAAATCTCTCTGCCTGTCCAGTCTTGTTTTTCGCTTTATATATCCTCCAACAAAAGACGATCGGTACTTTCGCGTCCTCTGTCTTGAATTTTGAGTTGGACATACTGCCACACACATAGTTATATTTCTTTCTTGCTGATTTTAAGTTGTCATTTCTTGTTCATACACTTTGACAGCTATACAACAATGTCCGCAATCCAAATCTTCCTTACTTAAGTTTACAAATTTACTTAATCTTATTCCAGGTAAGTGTGTTATTCCTTTTTCAATTTTAATGTAAACATCTGTTGTATCTGTATATGAACTCATTGCTCTTGTAATTATTTGATAAGTATTTTCTTTCACCACTTACTAATCGTATTCTAATTTTTTTGTTTACCAGTTTGTCTATTTGGGAATAACGGAAAAACGTCGCAAATAACTTCCTTTTCAATCCCTTACCAGGAAGGCTTGTTGCAGTTTTCTTTTTTTAACTTCAAATCAGCCTTTCGTCTCAGGTAAGATTGTTATTTCTAATGTGTTACAAATAAAGTATTGACGTTTAACTTTCTTTTTGCAGGTGTTAAGCCATACATTATCACATTTTAACATTTCATTATTGTCTACAAAATGTTTTATTTACGACACAAAATCTCATAAGATAAATATCGTTGTTATATCCTTTTTTATTAACTGTACATATTTACAACCTTTTTACTTTTGCTGTTAGAGTCATATATATGAATTGATACTATTCATACTAACATTCACATTTTCCTTCGATACTATTTCATTTTCTTTAGCATATCTGATTTTATTTTATTCGGATAGTAGCATTTAAATGTAGGTATCGTTTTATACACAATAAAGCTTTCTTAATAATAACCATTTGTATATTTTATTCACAATATTTCAGTGAAGGAGTTTATCCTTTAGGGTTCTGCAACCCATCTTACCTAAGTGATTAATATAGCTTTAGCTATTTAAACTTAAATAAATATTCAATTGAATTATAACGCTTATTCTATAACTAAATTAATCCTTAATACTATTTTCAAAATGTAGGGTTCACAGCAATATGCAAATTTTTTCAAGTCCTAAGGCAATTTTTGACAAAAGTAAATTTAATTTTAGTAAATAAGAAAAACAGTTTGAACATGATATCTCTCACAACTTCTAAAAATAAAATTGGTAACTTTTAATTCTAATCTAATATCAATAACGTGTATGTCCTCCACGAGCTTCAATCAAAACACGTAAGCGTTGCGGCATTGAATTAATTAAATTTCTTATGTAGTTTTGCGGAATTTCCTCAATTTTTTTTTCAAGTGCAAATCTAAGCTTTTGATGAGTTTTTGTTACGACTACGCGTTGGAGAATATGCCTCTGGAGTTGAACCCATAAATTTTCAATAGGATTGAGATCTGGACTACAAGCAGGCCAGTCGAATTTGCGAATTAAAAACTAAATAAATAAACTACATGTGCAAACAGAAAACGTGTATCAGATGGGTGGGCGAGTTTTTGCCGGTCAGTATATATAGTGGGAAATTAGATACTGTAATAATTATTGTAAAGCAATTATGAATATGCTGATCAAAATTCATTTCAATTTAAAGGCCTTTTTTAAAAAATAAATAAAACCCAAAATTTGCATTCATTTTCAAAAACTTTTACTGGTATTTGAAGTATCAGTTGTGACATTTATACATGAAAAATAATATATGATAATTGACCACCTCTTGCTGCTTCACAGCTAATAACTTTTTTTTAAAAAATTTCTATTACATACATTTGACATAATTTAGGATCTATTTCAGTAACGACATGAATAATTTCTTCCTTTAGTTCAGGAATTGATTGTGGTTTGTACTTATAGACTTGGCTTTTTAGGTAACTCCAAAGAAAATAGTCCAAGCGTGTTAGATCATAAAATCTTGGTGGTTAATTAACATCACCACTTCTCGAAATAATTCTTCCAGGAAATTTGTGTCTCAATAAAGCAATTGTTTCATTAGCAAAATGAAGTCTTGCACTTTCCTGTTTAAACCAACCACCCTCTAGATCAATATCATTCAGTTCAACCCACAGGAATTCAGTTAATATCTCACGATATCAAACAGCATGCACTGTTATAGAAACATCAGCGGCATTTTGCAAGAAATATGGCCCAGTTACCCACCAAACAGTGACTCGTTGAGGATGTAAAGGTCTTACATGAATCACTTGTGGATTTTCCTTACCCCAAATTCGACAATTCTGTTTGTTAACAAAACCATCAATTTCAAAATATACTTCATCAGAAAAGATATTCTAAAAATATCTGATCATAATAAAATCATCTGGTTGTCCTTTAACCCAACTGACGATTGCAGGACGTTTTGCGTGGACCAATGGCTTTAGTTCATGTGTTATTTGAACCTTATATGCCGTTAAAGCCGAGTCCTTTCGTAAAATACGCCATGTTGTTGATTAACTGAGTCCAAGTTGTTGTGAACGTTGACTAATGGACATTTTAGGTGCCTTGGCAACATATGCACGAACCAAATCAATATGCTATTGTGAACGACCACTATGACTGTATCTTTCTATTTTTTGATCTTCCACCGAATTGGTCTCTTCTAATTTTCTAATAGTTTGACCAATAGCTCTTTCAGATGGACGATCATGTAAATCATAAAATTCACGTGGTTTTCTAAAAACATTTTTCACAGAACGTTGATATTCATAGAATAATTCAACAATTTGAACGCGTTTTTGTATAGTGTACGAAAGCCATTTTTATAAATTCCTTCGTACATCACACTTCGACAATGTAAAAATACCCATACCAGAACTCATTTATTTTTAAAATAAGGCGCTCAATTTGAAAGACCAATTATTTATTTGAATTTTATTTATATACATATTGTTTGTTTACTTTCTTTTGAAAATAAAACGATAGTTGGTACTATCTCTTTAGAACTAAAGCTCGTTATATCGTTTTTTCGGACTCACTTTGTATGATACAAAAATTACCTTAGTTTTTACGTTTTTCAAAAAAAAATAATAAATACTAAGAACCTGCTTTATACGCGGGCTCCACATCAAGAGCAAAAACCAACGAAGGATTAACATGTGGATTCACAATAAACAAGGGTCTTAAACAGGGTTGCTGTATATCTCCGACACTAATCAAAATATACTTGGAATATGCGATAAAGACATGGAAACGCAAAAGCAATAGCATGGGAATGCCAGTGGATGACGACACGACAGTATATACCTTCTCTTTCGCGGACGACCAAGTAGTTATTGCACAAGATATAGATGACATGGAATATATGAGCCGAAAGCTCATCGAGGAATACGGAAAATGGGGCTTGGATGTCAACATAACATAAACGGAGTATATGTGCATAGGAGGACAGCAAGAAGACCTACACCTAGCAAGGGGACAGATCATCAAACATTGCAATATATACAAATACCTAGGAATGAAAATATCTAAGGAAGGGACACTAGATGAGGCAATATCGGACAGAAACGTACAGGGAAGAAGAGCTACTTCCATGCTGAACAGTATTTTATGGGACAAGACCATTACAAAAGAAAATAAAAAAAGGATTTACAACTCCATCGTGAAAAGCATAATAACATATAGCTCGGAGGTGTGGCCGATAAAAGAAAAAAAGAAAAAGAAAGATAAAAGCCACAGAAATGGACTTCTGGAGAAGAGCGACAGTAAAATACAGAGGAGATGACATTATAACTAAACAGCTAATATGGTATAGGCAAGTCCAAAGAATGCCAGAGCACAGAATCCCAAAGAAAGTACTAAACTTTAACCCCCAAGGAAACCTAAAACGAGGAAGACCGCGCAGAAGCTGGAGAGACGGAGTGGATAAGGAAATTCGAGAGACGAATCTGGAGGAGGGCCTCTGGATGAACAGAGGGAAATGGCGATTAGGAATCGGAAGATATATATACGAGGGTTGGGGCAAAAGTCATGGCAACTATTTTTTTTCTTGAAGATACCAGTCCGGTTGGAAAATGTGACATATACAGACGAAAGGAGAAGGTCTTAACTACATGTGTGGACAATGAATAGCACTGAAATATCGTAACACACTAATTTAATACGGTAGTATGCAGGGCAATATGGCCTTCACCGTGCAAAAGAATGATAACGTACACATACTGTTGACATGACAAGCCTGGGCCTAAAGACCCTCAATGTAGTCCTCTGCTACTGTCACCACACGCTGCCAACGATGTGGGAGGCGCTGAATACCATCAGCGATTTGCAACAAGAGAGGACATTGCCAATGCTGTGCGCCAACATATGACCCGATTCACACATGGTGCGGCAAATGCTGAGGCTGATGGTATTCGGCGCCTCCCACATCGTTGGCAGCGTGTGGTGACAGTAGCAGGGGACTATATTGAAGGTCTTTAGGCCCAGGTTTGTCATGTTAACTTTATGTGTACTGTGTTATCATTCTTTTGTACGGTGAAAGCCATATTGCCCAGTATACTACCGTAATAAATTAGTGTGTTACGATATTTCCGTGCTATTCATTGTCCACACATGTAGTTAAGACCTTGTCCTTTCGTTTGTATATGTCACATTTTCCAACCGGACTGGTATCTTCAAGAAAAAAAATAGTTACCATGACTTTTGCCCCAACCCTCGTATAAAAACCTGCTTCACTCTGAAAAATTTTTGCCACCGCGAACTAAACAAAGACGCGTTTCAAGCTACTTGACTTTCTTCAGCTCTGTCCCAATATCAGACTAAACTAACGTGTGTGTATTAATTTTAAAAACACAATTACACTTATAGCAGAAATTACGCTAAACAAAAATTATATCATGAACCTGTAACTAAACAACCATGCAAGTTGTGTTATTTTAGACAGCTCTCGAAAATTATTGAAAAAAATCATTCCTATTACATAAAATACTAGCATACAAATATTTACATTAATTTAATTTTAATAGAAGACCGTTTTTGTTTATTTTAAGAAGTTATTATAACGCCTGTTAGAAATAGGAAAACACCATTTGACCTAATTGAATCATTAAATGATTACCCCATATATTATTAATAGTACTTCAATATTAACCAATGCATTCTGTTGTCTCAAACCTCTCCTCGTTATTCTCGTAGTCAGACCAATAATTCAGTGCCACTACTCTTATACTTGTGTTTTCAAAGAATCTGGAACTCCAGTAACATGGCGATCTCACGATTTTTACCTGTTCTTCGTGACGTTTATGATTCGACATATCCCCTATATATTTTCTTTCGAATTTTCGGGATGTCAAATTTTAAACTGGTCCGGAAAAATAAGACTCGTCTCTATAAAGTGACCATAGCGGAGATTTTAAGAAACATAGTACAATTTTCAATTACGGGCAGTATATTGGCGCATATGTTTCTGTACGAACCTAAATATACGTATTCGAAGAATGTATTTCCTAATATCGTTGCTAATTCTTCAAATATGATAATTGTTTTTTTGAGTATTGGTGATATTATTATGGGTACTATTTTTTCAAGAAAAATTATTTCAATATCGAATGACATTTATAAAATTGATCAAGAAATAAAATATCTTGGTATTCGAATAGATCATCGGTACGTATGCTTTAAAAATAAAATTACAGTAATCAGAAAAAATGTGCTTGTAAAATGTTTTATAAAATTTAGAGAAGTTGTATTTACTACTTTCAATTTTTTGAAGTGTATACAGGCTGAGTCATCTGCGCGGGTAAGGCCGATTATGCCTTTATGAGTAAAGATATTTCGAAGCGGTTTATTTCTTGTGATAGCTGGTCATTAGGAACACGTTTTAAAAATATTTTGTATTATACAGAGTGTTCCATAACTTGTGGCTAACCATAGTTATAGTTTTTTAAATGGAACACCCCATATACTATGCATTTTTGTATTCCCCGTATAATTTTTATTCAAAAAGTAATAAGATAGTATAGGCCTACAATCTAAAGTTTATGACTTATTCCCATTTTTCTGAAAAAATCAATGTTTGTATAAAATTATATTTCTCAAAAACGACGTATTAGATGGACAAATTTATTTTGCACTATTGTTTATAATAAAAAGTCCTAATAGAAGCATGTTTTATTTTTTTACAGTTATTAACTCTATGTGCAGAAAACTGAATTAAAATTACATAACACGTTTTTGTATAAATGTCAATTTTTTTTTAATAGAACACCTGTGTATCAGTTCATTTTTGAATTTCTTATTAAATTTCACATCAAAAATATGTAAGACGTTCACACTTTAAAAGTGACTATAACTAAACTATTGTCGCTTTTTGATATAATTTTGTCAGTTTATGGTTTTAATTAATATAGTAAGTACAATTACGACACGATATAACTTTTCTAGATCATGTGCTATTCACAGATGAAGCAACATTTGCTAATTGTGGAACAACAAACAGAAAAAATACTCATTATTATGCCACTCCAAACCCACATTTTGTTCAGCACATTTTGTACCAATAAAAATGGAGTATTAACACATCCCCATGTGGCAGCATAGGAAACACTATTATTGGTTCATTCTTTTTTAATAATACTTTAAATTATGCAATCTATACAAATTTCTTACAAAATAATTTACAATTGCTATTAGAAGATCTCCTAGATAACGTCATCATGAGATTGTGGTACCAACACGATGGTGCACCAGCACTCACACCTTGTGATTTCTTTCTGTGGCCAACTGTAAAAAACATTGTTAACCAACACCTCCTACAACGGCAGAGCATGTTCTCTGCCGTTGTAGGAGGTGTTGTAGCAACGAATAAGAAACCCTTTTCTTGAATTAAGTGAGAATAATTTAGCTCAGAATGTAAGTCTGTCGATACAGAGGCGGTTGATAGCATGTGTAGAGCAGAATGGAAATATATTTGAACACATCTTAAAGTAAGATTGTTTTATTATGGAAAATTTTCAAAATGTAATTCTAAAACTAATGCTAAAGCATTTAAAAGACAGGTGTTTGTTAAAATTAGTTTTTTATCCTTTCCACTTCCCAAAAATGCATAGCTACAGTGCTGCACCTTCCAGTAAAGTGATGTATTACTTATTTCAAAATGTAAACAAACATCCATCTCGATCGACTTGTTTACGTTTGTGATTGTTAATAGCATCTCGCGGGAAATATTGTTTAGCTGGGCATATCCCTTGAACGTTTTCGGTCATAATATTTTCTTGCGCTGAACTTGCGGGAAACTCTTTATTGTGAATATTTACTTGCTATTACAAGTCTTATTTTAATTATTAATTTTATGAATAAAATTTATAATAACATTCCTACGTGATTTTAATTAAATAAATTTAAATTTGCTAAAATCCTAACTTAATAAATATTTATATACAATGATCATTATAAAATAAATAAAATAGTAATTAACTAATTTAAATCTAGATGCGATCTTGATTATGCTTATTTACAATTCAATCCCAGACCCAGGTTCACTGCAATATGTTGCGATTCCTAGAGTTGGTCATTACTCATAGTCTCACGTACACTGACGAGGCCTTAATGGCTGAAACACGTGCCTGTGCGTTGACTGTTGGTAATAATACATTGGTGTATGTTGTGCATCACAATAAATACACATATGCATACACGTGTGCATGTAATATATACTTCTAACTGTCAGAAAGTTTTTCCAATGGGACTATGTCTTCAAAAAAGAATTAACCCCAAAAAAAATCCATTTCTTCTTCTGGTATTTATCCGAAGAAAAGCGGCGTCCTTACAACTATCTTCTAAATGTAGGAAAAAGATAATAGTCATGCGGTACCACATCTGGAATGTATGGTGAATGTTCTATTTCTACGAAGCTGCCATCGTCGATTATTTCACGACCTTGGTGAGCTTTGTGATCTTTGCAATTGTAATAATGCTGCATAATCTTTTATCACAGATACGGAGCCTTTTTTGCTATATGACTGTAGAGCATTTTTTCATGTATTCAATCAGTAAGATTCCTTCTGTATTCCAAAATATGGTAGCCATCAGCTTCCCTGTTGAATTCTGCGTTCTTACCTTTCTTTTTTGTGGGTTATTTTACAATATGCGTAGGGGAGTGAAGGGCAGGTTGTTATATTTCGGAAAATTAATTTTTTCCTTCCAGTTTAGCTCTTCTGACTTTGAGTATATGGGCATACACAGTATATACATTTAACTCAAGGTACTAAATTATATTTACCTCTAATAAAAACAAAAAAAATTGTATGAATTTTTTAAGGTAACGGGGCAAGTTGCTACAGCATGTGATGTAATTTGTTACAAATAAAAAAGTGCATTATTTTCTTTATTTTTCCATATTTGCAGATGAATAACTATAATCAAATTTTTACTAATTAGTTTTTAGTTAAATTTATAATTATTTAAATAACAACAAATACAAGAAGTCTTGTAGGATTTTCATTAAATGAGTTATTTGAATAAATGTGAAAACGTTGGAGATTTTAAAGTGAATGTCAAAATTGTTTAGCAGAACACAGGTAATGGTACTTCAGGTTTTTTACTGAAGTTGTTGTTATATGCTTTTTTACTGGAATGTTTTATATACGAATTTTAACGATATAGCATACCGTGGGCTATTTATAGTGGTATCACTGGTGACGTCACTTATGACGTAATTGATCTCAATCAATTTTCCGAAAATCAAAATCTAAATTTGTTCAACCACTTTATAAAAGCTCTACTTAGCCAAAGAATACAGCGGAAGATTGAATTTTGGTAGAATTGAAGTACTTTCCTTAAGTTTGTTTTTATGCCAATGCCGTATATCTAAACTCATATTTTACAAGCACATTAGAGTTGAAACATTATTTTTAATATGTAATTTTTTTCAGATCTATTTGGTATCAAACGATATGTGTTTTGTTGTATTGTATATCATGTATGATAATTTTATTATATGCAGATATTAGACTCGTGAGAACATTGTATAATTCTATTTCAATTTACGGTGGATTGTTAATTTTTTTCCATATTTTACATTATCTTCTCTATTGGAGTGTAGAATTTCAATATGGTATCTATGCCCTCCTCATAAGGAACAGATATAAGGCAATTTACGAACACTTAGAATCAAGTTTCTGGAATTATGTGAACAGACAAGGTAAGAATTTGTTTTTAATCGGGTACTTAAATTTAACACAGACAAAATACTGTACAACGTAGCATATATTCTTTTTTTTTATAAATTTAATTGCAAACTTATAATCTACTCAAATATAGATTAGAGTAATAAGTAAGTGGGCAGAAGTCACTTGACAGAGTTTGGTATACTGTCCATTGCCATATTTCTATATTTCTTTGTTGGACATTATTCTTAGTAGCTCCAATTATCAAGTTGTCAGCATACAGATATTCCTTGGCTACTATCGTATGGATATTTCTGGATCCTACAAAATTACCTTTTGTTATTGGAATTTCTTGCAATATCGCCTATGACAGTTATGAAGAGGAGGTGACTCAGAATTCAGCCTTGCCTCGCTCTTTTATGTGTGAAAAAGCTTCCTGTATATCAAAATTCAGCCCTTTTTAGTTGCTGATGTTGGCGTATACCGGGGTCGACATATTTTAATTTCTGATAGGAAAGTAGTAAGAGGAAAAGAGCGCGACGAATTAAACTAAAGATAGACACGAGCGAGGCTGCCACACTGGACATTTGTAAGGTGTGGGGGTCCCCCGCCACTCCGTTGCTCTCCCTCCTCCACTGTTAGCAAGCAGGCATCGCTGCATATGATAGAAGTGCAAACCGAAATTAAAATTTGACGCTTACGGTATACGTTTGTCTGCCTTTAATAATTCCTTTGTAATCCCTTTTTTTCTAACGTGATAATATCCTAGATCTGGGAAGTGTAGCAACTGCGTTTTCAAGATCAATTGCACATAGGTATATCTTACCGTTACCACATAGACTTTTTTTGAGTTTGCCTTTACCAGAATATCTAGTCCTGGCTGCTCTTGCCCGGCCAGAAACCTCTCTGATTTTCTTGGAGCGTTGAATCGCTTCTTTATTATCCTTTCCTATATCTTTCCAGCTACCGATAGCAATGAGACACCTATGTAATTCGAGAACGTCATATGGTCACCATTTTGTGTAAAGGGAGGATAATTGCTAATTTTCAGTCCTCAGGGATTGTTTTCCATTCACATGTACAGTTTATTATTCTAAGTAACACACGTGTAGCACTGACTCCCATGTATTTCAGAATTTCTGGCATTAAGTTGTCATTTCTGGCTGCCTTTCCTGGTTTTAATTTTTCCACTGCTTCTGTAATCTCGCTTAGTTGAATGATTGTTGTTGCGTCTTCAGTTTCTTCAGTCAAAATTTCATCTGTGTCAGTTTATTCTATTGCTATCTTACGTAAGGTTTTCAAGGTTCCATATAGCAGTTTTGAATTACCCTTTTCTTGTTCTTCTATTTTCGTTCCAAATTTTTCAAGTATTTTGTTTTGCTACTCTAATCAATATTTTAAATTGCAATCTTTTCTTCCGTTATATCTAGTGATCTGTATTGTTACCGGTTTTCAGATATTTATTACAACTTTTCTTCTATTCGTTACTGCACTCTTAATTTCTGTGTTTTCTGCTTTTTTACGTATCTTGTATTACATACTTTTTTCAGGTGTGTCCTTGAAAACTGTCCACGGTGTTTCCATACGTTTCATCACATAACTACCTCGTTTTTTCAGTTCTTTGAATATTTTCTGCCGGTATGGTAAATGTCATCCTCTTGAAGTCTGGAGCTTCTTATATTTTCAAATTATTTTTCAGGCCTTTGCTTCTTTACCATACCAATAGACTTATTTAGCATTGCATCAACTAGGTGATGATGTAAGCCTATTACATATCTCCTTTCCACCAATGATTACCACTCTGGCCGTTTAACCAGCAATAAGTCATGGTTTATGGATTTTTCCAGTCTACATGATAGTCATATCATTTGTTATACAAAAATCTACTATGTTCATGTTTAAAATTTGTCCTTTACATATCTTCTAACATTAGAGCGGCAACCTAATACTTAAACTCAATCCATAACAAATTATGATAGGACACCAAAGCTTCACATAAGACATAATAATACTTCCATACAATCTTGTTTATATGTAATAAAAGTTTTATGGGATCTTTTATTTTTCCTTGAAATACGTAAAATCTCCAATATTTTGACTTTATTTTGTTTATTCTTGAGATCAGTAGAATATGAATAGAATGAATAGAATTTAACATAACCATTATTTTGTTTGTTAAAAATAAATATAATGTAGTAGAGAAATACAATATTACTAGAAAGTTAATAAACATAATATAGGATGTCGTTTATTATTCTACTTAAAATGTTATTATGTGGTAGCTGTCGATATAATAATAATCAAGATAATTCTTTTCTAATTAGCGATGATGCACTTTAATGGAATTAACATTCACATTCTTGAATAGACAAACACTTATCATTAACAACAACGCAGACAGAATGTGGCATTTAGTCAATACTTTTCGTTCAGTATACAGTTAACGATTAAGGTTTTATGATCTCAAAAATGATAAAACAATTAATGTCAAAACCTAGGGATATTTTCGATTCAATATATCCATTTTATATATTCTGTCATATATTCGGGTTGAACTCTTTCGTTATGGTCAATTCGGAGGGTCAAAAACTATACAAAGTCACCTGGCTTACTTTGAGTAGATATATTCCTCAATGTATAGCATTGACGATATTCTTATTTAGTGGATATATAGAAGATATGGCGCAGGATTACTGCTCGTTGAAAGTATTTTCTAATTTTGTCGTTTGCTGTGAGGAAATACTATCGTCCTGTTTGTATATTTTGGGAGTTATTATAGGTTTCTTCTTTTCAAGAGAAATTATTTCTGTAATAAATAAGATACATAATATTGATACTGAAATAAAGAAGCTTAAAATTATACCTCATAGCTGGTACGTATCATAGCTATACAGGGCGAATCATAAACATTTTGACAAAAGTTGGTGATAGACTCTACTAAATCTATGCCAAAGAAAAACGTTGGGTTGAGATGATACAAGAAATTGAAATGAAAATCACATTCCGATATTGGGAATCGACTGATTTAGCTTTATTTTAATGATAAATTAACTAACACATTCAAGCAATTATTCAGAATGATCGCCACTAATTTAACAATTAATTTTGTTGTCATTTTAACTAAAAAGAGCGGTGCTTTATTGTTACGAAATCACATTACTACGCACAGCGCCAGAGGAACCGCTACTAAGAGTTCTATGTGATCTCCAATTCGAAATACAAATGCTTCATTGTCAGTCTCACTATCCGTCAAGTTATCTTTGTATTAGGTGACCGCGGACAATACTTTTCACGATATTAAACAAGAATCTTTGCTGAGAGCCGACAGAAATGAACTTGACGTCATTCCCTGCACTTGTGGAAGGTGATATGGATGCATGCAGCAGTTGAAAGAGTGAAATTATCAATTCATTTGATCGGGTCATAAAGGAAGTTCACCAATTATTGTCCTTAACATAGATGGCGTCGACTGACATATCAAAAACTGTTGTCAACCGAAGTGTCATTTATTGGCGTTAATGAATGTAAAGTATCGCTTCTCTGTTTTTTGCATACATGAAATTTTAGTTATTTATCTTGACGTGTATGTAATTTAGTGAAAATGTATAAAATTGAAGCAAGAACTGTGAAAAAATATCTCTTCAAAGAAAGGTTGTTACTACAAGAAATTTATATGGATATTACCAAGGTATTGGACGAGTTTGCACCTTTATGTGAAGTAATTAAAAGATGGTACGTGATTTTGAAATGGCAAGGGCGACCTGTAAACATGCACCAGACCCCAAAACTGTTGTTGAGTCTTCCTGTTTTGAAAGACTTGTATCGTTTTTCTTGCACTTGCATCTTTTTGTTTTAGAAGTAGTAAAGAATAACTCCTCACTGAATTTACGTTATAAGTGGTTATCCACAAATGAAAAAACACTACACTGTTATATATAACTTTATTTACAATTAAATAAAATAACAATGCGAACAAATGTCGACTTCTTGCATTGGGCAAGTTGAACCTTACATGATAGCTAACTGCTAACAGGTTGAGTTTCATTGGTAAACTGATTTCAATTTTCTGTTACAAACAAATTCAGTATTTAGAGTGGGGTAGTAAGTTTACAAAACCGTACCTCCTCTATTATTGTCTAGAAAAACCGAACATTAATGGGTTGTAAGTTTCATTAAAAGTCCTCGGAAAGAGCAAATAGCAATGCAATTATCTAATATAAATATATGGGCCCTGCTGTGGTTTCTTCAAATACAGAATATCTATAATTCTGAAATCCGGCTAATGTTTACGAATTTTTAAGTACTACAACGGCATGATGTTAATAAAAGCAAGAAAATAAATGGTAATTTAGACAAAACTTTTACCGATTTTCTAGAACGGACAATAGAAGAGTTTCTAAGAAAGAGATTACATTAGGAAACTGATGTCCCTCGTGGTCTTTCAAGATTTAATTTTAAATATACATTATTTTACGATTATGAAGTAATAAAATGACTGTAAGCACTTATACAGAGAAATATACATGTTCCAATTAATTGTACCTTTGTAAAATAAAGCAAATTGAGATTAAAACTAAACATATATACGTTTTACATAGAACATAGAATATTACTTTATAAAAACGAATAAAAGAAAAATAATAATGATAAACGTCCTTAACAACTGTGGTTGCCGAAGACAATGTTGATTTGGTTCATGATATGGTATTAAATGATAGAAGAATTATCGTTAGGCTTATAGCGAAGACATGTGACTTTTCAGTTGGAAGTGTTGGAAAAATATTGCCCGATGAATTGGATTTCAAAAAAGTGTCTGCACGGTGTGTGCCAAAAATGTTAACGGCAAATCAAAAGCGCAACTGTCAAGTTACCGCTGAGACTAATTTAACGATAATTAGCAGATATCCAAATTATTTTCTGCAAAAATTCGTTACAGTAGATGAAACATGGCTTCATCACTTTAACCCAGAGTCAAAAAGGCAAAGAATGGAATGGCGGCATAAGCCCCCCCCCCCGTCCCCCGAAATTTCGTGACAGTTCAACTGGTGGAAGAACCATGGCCACAGTTTTTTGGGATTTTGTGGGGTTTATTTTTCTCAATGTTTTACTGCGTGGGTGTTCTTTAATAGGTAAATATTACGCAAACTTAATTTCAAAACTACGGAGGCCATCAAAGAGAAACAAGAAGAAAAATTGAGACAAGGGAGCTATTTTAAAAAACAACGCTCCGGTTCACAAGAGCTGTGTGTTAATGGTTGCCATTCACAATGCTGGGTTGAAAATTGAACAACAATTTGAACAATCCTCCTATTATCCCGATCTAGCTCATAGTGATTATCATCTGCTTCCAAAATTAAAAGAACATCCTCGGGGAAATCATTTTTCACACGATGAAGAAATGAATGTATAATGGAATAAGACCGAACAGATTTTTTCTTATGAAATTTTGTCACTTTAAAATTGATACATAAAATGTATTAACCTTTCTGGGGATTATGTTGAAAAATAAAATTGTTTCGTTCTTCGCAGTTGTTTGAGGGACAATAATTGGTGAATTCCTTCGTGCTTAACGTGCATAGTGTTATTACTTGTTTTAAAAATTCCAGTATCATTTACTTATTTTATTTTTTGGTAACTTTGCCGCCATCTATATATTAATTTATTGAGTTACCGATATGCCTCAAATTGAAGATTACTTTCTTTTTAAAGACTGTCTTTTATTAGTTTTGTATTTATTAACCTTGTTTTATCTTATACTTAATGTTTCCATTTTTTGTATTTTGAGATGAGCATTTATTAATTTCAAATATTTTTATTTTTTCAATGTCTTATATTTGGTAGGGAAATGCCCTCGTTAATAGCGTGTGTAGGTATTCGTCGTTCTCTTTCAATTAGCAACCCTCATTTTTAACAAGAGAGATTTTCTGTCTGTTAAATGCAAACAGTGTAAATTTGTATTGTTCTGGAAAATTATCTCATTAAACGAGGATGTGAACGTATTGCTTTTTATGGTTTAAGTACTGACGAAAGAAGTGGTTGGTTTCTGTTTATCGATCGGTGTATGATCGCATATTCAAGGATGCATTTTGGTAGATAGTAACGACTCGGTAAGTTTTGATTTAATACTTTTTTGTGGGTACCATCGCTTTTCCTTGATAATGGGTGTTACTTCTTTTATGTATACCTTTCAGTACCTAGTCAGAAGTATTCCTTCTGTGTAGGTTCAAAATTGTTATTTATATAAAGCACGTTCCGTATTGACCTCTTTTTTCGTGCAATTTGTCGCCATTAGGCTTGTATGACGTTGGTAGGCCCCGGAGCGTCTATAACAGTGCTTTATTACATGTATGTACATATAGGCGTCTCTTGTTGTTAATATATATTAATTTTCAGAAGTGTTTGGTGTAACAAGATTTTCACTTTTAGTTAGTGTAAGTAACAGAATCCAGTAAAATATATTGTAAATTCGATGATAGATTCTCGATGTAACTTTTAATTTGAAAATTGAATAACAGAATCTTCATGTTAGTTGAGTTTTGTTTGGGGTTATATTGAATAATAATCTGTAAATCAACTGTCAGTATAGATATCACTATACTAGGTATTGGTTTAATAGCAACTTGTAACCTTTTCTTTTTTAAAACGTATTTTGTAATAGCTTCAAATTTTGTTTACCCTTCAGGGCTATCGTCAATTAGAGTTAATCTGTACTGGCTTAATTTTAGTTGATTACTTTGTTCACACGTAGAGTTTAGTTATATTTATCGAAGATACACCCGTCAGTGCATCTCTGAGGTGACTTGTACGAATTGGCTCACGTTTATTGCTTATTCTGGGTGAATAACACAGCACTAGTTATGTATTTATTAATTTACTAATTTTTTAAATCTCATGTACGACTTAGGAGATCTCATACATCTTTTATAATCATAATTCTTGTTAAGAGTCATAACCGTATCAATTATTTAGGCTAGTTTTTCTTTTCTTGGTTTAGTCTACTGATTCTGTCTCCAATAGTCGTAGATGTAATTTTAATCATTCAAGAGGCTTATTACATTTGTAAATTCATTATACCGCGTTTTTTTCTTATTTGTATACACTGACATTACATTTTAAACTTCGTAATACAGTGTATTGTTGTTTTTCTCTAAATTTTATTCTTTTAATAAACTTGCTGGCTGGTAAATGAATGTTCTCTTTGGAGGATTCTCGTGTTTTCTTTTCCTGAATACTTACCGATCAGGTGACAATTCAGGTGCCGTAATATTTATTATGGGGGGTGGCCCTTTAATCAGTCCATCGTCTAATTTATTCCGTTAGACCTAAGCCCTACCTTTACTCAGCAAAGCGGCGAAGGACTCCTGAATTTTCTACCAAAAAGCAGAGGAAATATTACAGACAGTACATTTGAAGATTTTAGTACTTAAGGCTATACGCCCGGCCTCGAAATCGTTTTTCCCATTTCCTAATCGTATTTTTCATGAAAACCTTACCGAATTTACACGCTAATTTAAGAAAAAAATGCCTTTCAATGGATAAATCGTAATTTCTTCGAAATTGTCCAAAGGGCCCCAAATAAAAATAAAAATGTAAAAAATTTCAAAAAACAAGCCTTTATTTAAAATTATGTAACACTCAACAGCAATACATAAATTTTATTTTTTCTTAATTTTTAAAAATAAGGTCACGAAACGCAAAACAAAATTTTGAAATTTGGGCGAAATTCACTGAAATCAAATAGAGTATGTGGTACGCTCGCACATTGTGTCGAGAGGTAGCTCCGCCTACCATTTCGGGCAGTTTCTACGCAGTTTGTAAAATACTTCTGAGATCGGTGTATGTTAAGAAAGTAATCGTTACTCGGACATTATTTTATCGAAACCGTTGATATTTTCTTTACAATATAGTGTACATATACAGTGTCAGCGTCACAATACTTCCTTATACTACGTATCAGAAAGTAAAAGCAATATCTCTTCCCGTCCCTAACGCTATACCTGCTAGAAGCGCATGCAAGGACTCACACGGCTTGCGGGCAGGGAGTATAATTATTATATTTGACTCGCAATAATTTGCTTCTGAAACGATCTAGAAATTTATTTTTTGCACAAAAAATAATTTTGGAATGTTGGTTTTATTTTGTTTCACATATATATGGATAAATTCTGAAAAATAAGATTAGTTACTCGATAGCTGAAAAATACCTTACACAAATTGGTCGTCTACTAAAACTTTTTTTTTTATAAAATTTACACACCATAAAGAAAAATCGAAAACACTAGTATTATCCAAGTACTTTAGGGTATAACCTTAAAAAAACAGATCCCTAGCTCTCTGCATTGCTGAGATATCACGAGATAAGTATTAAAAATTGAAGAAAATGAAAATTTTAAAATTTACACAAAAAAACGATTTTTCGACCTTTTTGCGATTTCGATTTTATTTTCCAACTCAAAATTTGAATCCGGCAGGTGATTTTACATATTCAGCTTCACTTTTTTTGTGTGTTTGAGAAAATATAGATTGTCTAATTTAGGGGAGGTTGCTTCCCGACTGTCAAACATGTGGGCCAACCGGCGATTATCTGAGACCATAACGCAGCCATAAATTACAGGCAGATTAGATTAGGTGACAAGTTCTTTTCTCTATCTTTTTCCTCAGCATAAGACAGAGCACGCGGATCCTTAAACATTTGTCTTTTATTACAGTTGCACGAAAAACAGTGGTACGCCTCTTTCAAATCGAACTCAGCTTGAAGCGGGCGTTCAGCCTTAAGAAGTTGTGTAATTGGTAATGCTAACGTAGCAGACTAACCTAATTATTTTAAATAACGTAACACTGAATTCTTCCATATGAGTTTAATAACAGATGAGCCTTTAGTTCAGTTGCGCTATGTATTCGTCTTATAAGAACAAGGGCTTGGCAATTACATGGTACTAGGTGATCGTTTTGCTTCCATAAGATTCAGTACCATTTCTTCAGTACTTGTCGGTCTCACCACTCGTAGATAGCCAGCATCACCCATAATTTCTAAATCAACGAATTTTGCATCATCTCTGATGAGAGCTCTAAATGTGAGATTGGTAAGGCTGCAGATGATTAGGATAACTTACGACTTACAGTCGGCTATATTTTCAACTCTGAAATGAGACAGTAATTAGTTTGACAAGTATCATCCACTGCAAGTTTTTGTCGAAACGTTTTTGAATGACCCTATAAGATTACATTATCTACGTTCATGCAAAAAGTTAATACTTACTAAACTACCTATTTATTTCAGGACAATTCTGTGTTTCTCATTATTTTCGGTTTTTTGTTGTGTTATTACTGCATCTAGTACTACAGTCTCATATATGATAATTTATGAAAGTGCTTTCGAGTGGAGCTTTTATAATTGTCTATATTCAATTGTAAGTTTCTTGCCGGATTTAATTACAAGAACTGCAGTATTTCAATATTGCCTTTATGCATTTGTCATTAAGGACAGATATGAAATACTGAACATTTATTTGATGTCTGTACTTGAAGGTGATTCATCATCAAACGCTGGTAAGATATAACATTATAATTAAATTGTTCAGAATACTTTAGTTTCTTTTTGTTAATGCTACCGTGGTCATATTCTTGTGTGAAAAATATTAAAGCTAGGTTACATTAGTGATGGACACTATCGATTATTTTGAATATCGACAATGCTATCGATTCTACACTGACAGAATTAAATTTCCGTACAGTATGAAGAGATATAAGGTGGTAGGGGCTTGATTATGCTACGGTATAATACAAAACATGGCCATACCACCTTATATCCCTCGAACTGTACGGAAACATTATTCTACTGATGTACTGTTCAATAAAAATCGAATGAAATTAATCAACTCTTTAACAAAAGTTTTATATTTCACACTAAAGAAAATGCAATTAGTTGTATATAAAATGTTAATTACAACATTAGTTAATTATTTAATTCTTAAATGCATACTTTTTTTGAAAATTTTAAATACAATTGTATACAAATATCTTATTTTTTTTTTATAAGGAGAGAATTAATTAAAAATTGATTTTTATCCAAATTTTCCAATTGAACAAATAAATAAATGTTTATGTGTTTACGTTGTAAATGAAATTATATGTTAATCACCTCCGTCGTTTTAATATTGTTGTGATCTAGATTAAGTAGTGATTGAAAGTATTTAAAAGCTAAGGAACTTACCTTAAAAAATACGACTAATCGAACCCGATGAGCTTCAGATCATAATTTTTTATACTTAACACTGATTAAGACAGACTAGCTACATGGCACAACAAACACAACATCTGGGTATCTATGCAGAAGATCTCTAGCTTTTCGCTATGACTGAAATACAACTAACGTGTGTAATCGGTGTGACATAATCCTTAGGCGAAGGCTTGGTAGTTGCACCATAGGAAACACAGTTGTTGTTTGGTACGAGTCGCGGTGTGCAAGCGTAAAAAAATAGATGCTTTAACTTAACGCATGCGCAGAACATTCTTTTCTCTCTTTTGAAGAAAGTACTCTATACCGTGTTTAAGTTTTCTTTTTGTAATGTTGGAATATAGTTTTAATATGTTAAAAGTGATTCCAAGACATTTTGTAGAAAAATTATGTTTTAATAAGGTGCCGTTAAATGCAATTACAAAGAGAAAAAGATCGAAATGCAAGCATAAATTGCCACTGAATATTTGGGATCCTCGGAAGTTAAGACAAATTCCCTGAATTGTAATGGAATTACAAAACTTCCAAAACTCTTTTGTCATCATCAGGAAAGATAATATCTTCGTAGCCACCAATTAATTATATTTCTATAGTAAGCTAAAAATTACATGCATTCTTTTATCGTAGATACATATAATGATATTTATATTTTCAATTATTATTTCGTTATAAAAGATGCTATGCAATTATTAAATAACTGATAAAAGTAATTATTAATTAACTCGAAAATTACTTTTCCACAACAAGAAAATGCATTATCAAATCAAAAGCGATCTCAATAAAAGAAAATTCTTAGGTTATGAGGTTATTTGGATGAGGTTTGGGGATTCTTGTTATGATGACATTTATCAACATGAATGTGTAAGAAATCTTATTTACTATTTAGCATTTTAGAAAAATTTATGGGTTTTCTTGTAGTCAATTTAGTAATCCCTTTGTACCGAAATAACTTTACTATTCACTTGTAAAGACAAAGTCAGAAGATGGTTCTTTAATATAGTATCCGCACTATCGATACCTGCAATTGGTTCTTAAAAGAATTCAGAGACGTTTCTTGAAATATCTGTCATTTAAAAGTGATGGTTATTATCCGGAAAGGGTAGTTGATTAAAGGTGGGCACCGGTGAACTCGTCACTATTTTTAATCCCTACCATTTTAAACTAGCCAACTGGTCACCACAGAAAGTCAGGTAACTTTGAAGGTACCCCTTTGAAACCGGTGATCTCGTCACTTTCACTTAAATAGCTATTAGCAACCACTAATAGGATTATCTTTATTATCATGGAACTTTGGGTCAAATATTTTAAAATTTGCTATAAATTGACTCTCTTGTAAAACGATTGCATTTGTTTGCTACAATTTCTTACATTGGTGTCTCGTGTATAATGCTCTAGTTGTCGATTTTATATACAGCCAACGAGGGCAGAAAATGCTGGTGTTAAACGATTTCAAATTTAAAAAGAGGAAGGGGCCTGGGTCCAAAAATTAAGCCGCCGATTAAAAGTGCCGAGATGGCTAGTCTCGAGTGACGAGATGACCACTCGTGATTCTACCTCCGGTGACGTGTTGGCTAGTCGCCTGGGTCCAAAAATTAATCCGGGGATTAAAAGTGCCGAGATGGCCCGTGTCCGATTAAGCAGTTCTCTTTGACAGACACTCCATCGACACCTGAAGCAGTAGAAGGGATCAGAGCAGTGCCAAGTTCCTGGTGCATTTACTTCACAACAAAATAGATTTCCCCGCACTACTCTCCCAGATAAATATGCACGTCCGCTTATGGGCAACCCGATCATTTGATACCTTTGTTTATTCAAGAGCAAGATCTAATAATAATGTAATAAAGACCCCTTTGACTGGCATCAATGTTAATAGGAACATCCCAGGTCGATTTTACTTATAATTTAGTATTCTCTTCCTATTGAATTATCGTAAGTAGCTATCCTTCAAATTTGTTCTGTTACAACTAGATTAACATTTTCTTTTTGTTAAATTTGGGTTTTCTTATAAATTATTCGTATTTTCTGCTTTCAGTATTATAGTATTATTAAGATATAAGTAGTTCGTATATTCTATATAATATTAGACTATTGTTATTAATGTATTTTTATCTTTTGTCCTGTTATTGCAATTTCTTCTGTTGGACAATAAAGATTAGTATTATTATTATTTTATGATTATGATATTACTTAACGATAATCTTAGTAACTGATTAGCGGCAACCGGTGTTAGAAAAACGCAAATTTGTATTGGCCTGTATGTCAAACTCTGATTAACCTAATCGGCATCTTAATCGACATTTTAAAAGCCAACCCTAAACCAAACTAAAATTGTATTTATGCTTATTTGTATATTTTGTTTTTGTGATGTTAGAAAGGCAAACGTTATTTCAATATTTGTTTTATACTTTCATACACGAAAGAAACTTGGCTATGAAATACATTGACATTTAATTTTCTCTTACAAAGAAATGTACTTTATCATAAATTTCAGCGAGTTATTAAATGGCAGCAGCTTGCCTTTGAAGTTAATAAATGTTTTAATTTTAGCTGTTATTAATTAAATATAATTAAAAGTACAAATATGCTATATACGTTCATGTATGCACATTTTTAATTCAATTAATTCCAGAAAATATATTACCAGCATGGTTTACGTATAGCTACACATAACTACTAGTATATTTGTATAGAGTTGGTAGAGTCGAGCTTGATCCATTTTAATTAAAACATATAAATACTGCAACACGTGTTCCTAAATATGATGGATATGGCATATACGAGTATATGAATAATTCCATTAACATGTAACTACAATATTTGTAAATGTCACGAAAAGAATTATAGAAAGTTATTTTTTTGTACTTCATCCAGCTGAAATTCAGATTTTAGCTTTTTATATCGTACTTACATAAGTCGAATAAAAAATAAATTTAAGTTTTGTAAGATCTTGAATAAAGAATAGTATTTATCGTTATTTCAGTTCTTGATATGTCAATTGGAAATGTTATTTGATTTATAGGTATTTCATGTATTAAAAACACGACTTTTGATATGCGGAAAGGGACATTAGAAAACAGGACATTAGACGGCGACCGGTGGAAACTTTATCATGGCCAACTGAATCGTGCTATCTCTGCGTATAACACTGCTATGACATAACGGTTTTTTTTTGATTCTGCTAAAATCTCCTTTCTCTACGTGGCGCCATCTGTCATTGTAACGCAAAACATTTTTAAAATATGTGCTACTAATATGCAGTATGATTAAATTATACTCTAATTAACACTTAATTCATTACCCAGTTATTGATATTTGCCTGGGTAGACTTTTATTTTGTATATTTAACGATTTGTTTGTCTACTTAAATTCTTTTGTTTCTACAAAAATTCTGCATTTTCATTTAATGTGTATTACTTTATTACTGTAATCTATTCTGGAAGTTAAGCCGTGTAACGATAGAAACTATATGTAGTTTTTCCACCGAAAAAAAACATGATGTAATTTAGTTCTTACCAAAATGAAAATTGATTATCCAAAATGTAGTATAAAGAAAATTCTTGGAAAATGGCCATAATTTTTGCATTTTTAAGACGGGCGTTAACCAACAAATAGAATCTTATTCAACTTATATTACTCGCGGGACGAGTAGACGCAAGGGGGTGTGAGTTGGTAGAGCTACACGATATTCGGTTTCCATCACAGCGCTTCGATTTTATTCACAGATAAAGGAATACTATAGATGGGAAATATAATGTATAAAGAATGAGTACTTACGAAACTGTTTATGTTGTTGATGTTTTATAATAAGCCAATTTTCGCTTGCCCATAACTGTTATATTATTATACACTCGAATATTATAGATATATATGACATTTAAATGCCAGTGACAGTTTGTAATTAAACTGTCACTTGCATTTAAGTCTGCAATAGCCGACCGATTCCGATAGATTTTTGTCTTCGCTAGGACCGGTAGAGATACCGTAAAGTGGGGATAGACGACGCGAAAAACCTCGTGTGAAATGTGTGTTACAATGTTTACTATTTAATGTTTTTAATCTTCAAAAGTAATTACATAAATTTGATTTTTTTTATATCGTACTTTAAATGTGCAGCTGACGCGTAGAGGCCGTTTTTTTTCTTTTGTGTACCAGCCTTAGTTAGTAGACATTAATCAAATTCATGCATTTTTGTGGTTATTTTTAAAACACATAACTTTTTTAAGAAAATAAATTAGTACAAAAACTGACCTTGACATTATAAATGTATGCCTTTTGCATCACTTACCCAAATTTGAGAGTATAAAATTACAAAATAAGTTTAAAAACGCGAAACGGCGATGCCTTAGTTTTACATAGGTAAACGCCCCTCTTAAGGTTGAAATTAGAAGCATTTCGATATTTGTAGATGTGCAAAGAAAATATTTTTTAAATTCTAATTCAGAGATTGCCGCGTTGAAGTCATATAGCATTAGACATTATTTGGTCACTAATACCAACAATATCTGAATATGTAAACTCTAAGGTGTAAAATCCAAATTATCCCCACTTAATTTTACCTTTCGAATTATTACAAAAATAAGAAATGTAAGTAAAATTAGCAACTTAATTCTCAGCAACACTTTTTACTTCGCTTTATTTTATTATTTTAACATTATTAACATTAATTATTGTATAGTTTAATGTTTAAAGCATTATTTTAAAGTTTAATTTAATTAAAATTGCAAAATTCTTTTTGTGTTTATTATTTTACTACCAAATGGCGTCACATAAGCGACGATATTTTGCGGTTAACAGATTCAATTTCAATTATATCTGACTTATGTTGCGGTCTTGATAGCGTGCGACCATTAGTAGTTAGTTAGTAGTAGTGTAGCGACAATAATATATATCATTCCTCATTAGTTTACGCATTCACAAAATGAAGCTCACTGTATAAAATGTGTTTTTCCTATCACGATTAATCCATATTCGAATATAGTTAGTGAGAGTTTTGAGATCAGAGTGTTTGCCTAAGCATTTCTATTTGACAGTTGTCATCGTTAGTTTTGTTACAAATATAGTGAAGATTTATGTAGATACATTCAGAGAAATTATTTGTATTAAGGTGATATTAAAGCGGTCGAGAAAGCAAGATATCGAATTTATCACTTTTTTTTACTATTGTTCAAGATAGAAATGTGACATTTTCTGTACAACTCCAATATAGATATGAGTACACGGAAAAGTTGTCAGATTATGTAATTTTTTGTCACAACCATCTATTTTTTTTTATTCCAAATTAGAGTAAAATGTACGTGTGTTACTCGGTCAAAATCTGAAATAATTAAATGAAATTGATCAAAACGGATGTAATTCCCGTGTAGACTAATGTTTTCTTATGAGATATAGCTCTTTGAGTTGCGGAAAAAAGTTTAATTTGAGTAATTAAATTAAGAAATTGCGAAATGGTGCGGTACTGAATTATTTGTATTTTAGCAGCGCCTTCAGCTGTATTTTTTCTCTGTGTTCCGGTGACGGAAAACAACACATTCATTTCAAATATATGAGAATGAAATGGCTTGCATTTGGCTCCTCCTACGGGCCAACACCTCCAAAAACAATTATAGTTACTTCCCAAATAAAAATCGACTTTAATATCCTCTTAAATAAAGAAATGTCCTTTACTTCAGAACAAGCAAAATATTGTTTTGTATGTGTTTTGTTAAAATAAGACAATATTGCTATTAAGTAACTTTGTTACGACTTGTTTCAAGTAATTTATGTAGGTATAGTTCTATATAATATCTGTATTGCTATGTTTAAAAGTATCACTTATTATTTAAAATATTTTGATACGAAATTATTGGCTATTATACTCATTTGACAATAGGACCCAAATGGCTGATTTGGCCCTATTGTAGAGAGGTCAAAACCGTCAATTCCTGTCGTAGTATTAAAACTGCAAACGAAAGTACAATTAAATAGAAAACCACTGATCAAACTATCTAACACGAATACCGGTTGAAAATGACTCATTAGAATTGAAACTAGTCACTTGTAGTGCAAAAATAAAAATTCTCAAAATATTGAAAGACAAATATATTTATTTGTATTATTAGTTAATCTTACGTTGTGTTGACATTAAATTCGGTAGTCTTTTTTAGTCAGTGTGTTCAGCACCACTTGGATTCTGTTTGAGTCTGCTCTATCATATCTTCGCCCCTTGAACTTCATTTTAAATTTGGTAGAGAGAAAGAAATCTCTCGGAGCCAAGTCAGATAAAGACGGTGGATGAGAAAAGGCCGCCGTGTTATTTTTGACTAAAAACTGCTGCACGATGAAAGCTGTATGTGACCACGCATTTTCGTGGCGAAGGACCCAGTCATTCCTGCGCCACTTCTATGGGCGTTTCCTTCTCATATCTTCTCATAGCCGCCTTAGGACATCACGATAGAATTTTCCATTAATCGTCTGATCAGGAGCACCATTAGTATCGAAGAAACAGATCATTAAGGAGTTTATGTTGCTCTGAACTTGACAGGCTTTCTTTGGCATGGTTGCTGTTTACTTTCAATCTCTTATCCATAAACCCAACTTTCGTCACCTGCAACAACCTTGAAAGAAAATGAGTTCCCTCCAGGCATTTATCGATGCTCTTTCTGATTGTCACTCAGCAGTTGTGGCACGAACTTTACAGCAATCCTTCTCATTTTCAATTTTTCTGACAAAATCCACTGACATGTGCCATATGATAATCCCACGTTGTTATAGATGTCGTGGATGGTCTGTCTACGGTTTTTCACAAGCACTTCCCGATCAAGACAGACATTTTCTGATGTAATGCCATGCCGGTAGACAGTCGTCCCGAACAGTCATCATCACCAACAGATGTTCGTCCATTTTTAAGATGTTTGAACCAGTTTGTGTCTGGCCTAAACCCTCATGACAAAATGCTTGCGCTAACATTTTGTGCGTTTATGCGGCTTTTTTTATCAAGTTCAAAACAGAGCTGGATACAACAACGCTTTTCTCACAAGTCGGTCATTGCCAAATCACAAACACACCCTAGTAGCACACAATATCGGGCCAACGTTGGCTGTTGGTCGTTTATTTGTTGGCCTAACTTCAGCGGCTGATATCAATCCGATGTGAAAGTGTTAACATTTTACAACGTTGGATAAATATCATTGCATGATATTGGCCCAATATTTTGCACAGACATTTTTCCGATTTGAGCATAAATCGGCTCAGGGTCGGCAGCTGACACTGAGCCGATTTAAAGCAAAATCGGCTGATGATCATAAGGGGATATTGGTTATTGATCTGCGTACGACATCGTATTGCTGTCACAACGCGACATGTATATGATATTATTTACCTTCATATATATATATGATGTTACGAAGTGATATAAATGCAATAATATATACCGCCATTTTACCAACATTAGATTTTTAGTAAATTTTCATTATACCGAGTGTTTCTCTTTACTTGAAGACATCTAAATAAATAATTTATTAATAACGCAATAAGTAAAAATACTTATACCACTGATAGAGGTTATTACGATTAATAGTATTCTTGGAACGAATTTTTAAAGAGTCTAAATCCGGCCTACTATGATAAAAAAAAACTCTAGTGCAAGTAGTCATATAGCAACGAAGAAAATAATGTAAAATAAATTTAAAAAAGTTGTTGCTAATCAATAAAAGCCTCCAAATACAAAGTTATGCTCAAAATTTTTCCTACATTTTTGTCTATAAACAAATTTAACATGTTCCTTTCTTCCTCAATGTAGCAGCGTGAGGACTTTTTACAATTAATTCTATTTACCTTATATTTCGTAAGACAAATAAAGTACAGAGAATTTACTTGATTTGAACTACAAAATGAACAAACAAAAATGTATTTTGTATTTTATAGATTGCAACCCAATTGTTAGCCAATTATAAAAATAAAATAAAAAACTATTTAAAAATACAAAATTTCAATAATGCGCCCGTGGGCGATGAGTAATGGGCCTCTCGTATCTGGTCTCTAAAATTATTTATAAAAGTGTGCCTAGTACCTTAATGTTAATTTGGCGAGAAACATTATTGCAAATGCTTAATTAACTTCTGTGATAAACTAATATAGACTGTATAAATATTGTTTTGCAAAGTTAATACGATGCTGGCGTTTAATCGCAGAATGAGAAACTGTGACGTCATCCCCTTTAATCTAAATTTATATCGAACACTGACCTACAACCAACATCACAGTGACTTTGTGACCTTGATATTACATTGACATTTTTCTTTGATGTTAATAGTATGTAGATTTTTGTTGTCAATAAAATATCAGTATCAGATATTTAACCAATATATTACCAATGTAGACAACGTTGGTCTGATATCAACCCAATGACATAAATTGACATTTACTTGATATAGGAATGTTATATTCGTACGACATTGGGTGGGGGTCACTGATATTCTACCGATCTTAGAATGTTGGGGTGACATTGGCCCGCTTTGACCCCAACGAACTTGGCTACTAGGGTAAGAAAAGCTAAAAATGGAAAACTGCCGTCCACCAATAAAAATGTTCACTCATATCGAAGCCGCTACACATATTGACGCGCGAAACATGTTCCTAGCGGCGTTTGGTTGTACTACCGCCTGTAACCGCGGGTCATATAAATTTTGGGAGCTTTTGGGTAGCACCCCGTACATCCACTCTATACCCAAGTTATTTGAAACAAAAGAGTAGCAATATGAATTCAATTAGTTTATTATTTTATTTTAAGGAAACGCCTTCAAAACTATATTTTGCTATATGTTTCGAAGAAGTAGATCTTGTCTTGATTTAATGTAAATAATTTTTCTGTGTGTATTTGCATTGATGATCCGTACATTATTATAAATTATGAGAATCAAAATTTAGCAATATCTGATGTTATTTTACAAACAAACAAAATCACATTGTATATTTGCAAATTGTTAAAATACATATTGTTAGCATTGATGTAAAATAAAAAAATCACTTCATTTATTTCGTGTTCTTATTGTTACTTCAACATATTTTAATTTACCTGCCATCCCTACTCCTGCCACAGGTAATCCTTTATCTTTCTCCACGTTTACTTTATATTATTAATATTCTTCAATTCTCGAAATTACAGTTTGGGTATCGGAGGACATCCAACAGACGGATATTAAGAAACAGAGAAAACAACTAAAGAGTACCTCTGACAGTCTTTTCATTATTGACACGGTTGCTTCCTATTACATCAAGTTGGCGGATATAGCTGCCATTCTAAATCAGGCCTTCTGCGTGCAACTGCTTCTACTGATAACAACCTCCTTTCTCGGCATTGTCACCGCTCTGTTCCTGATAGCTATCAATTTTAAGCAACCGATGGGAGACGAATCGAGCAATTACAATTTCGTGTTCACGGCCTGGGCATTCTCGAATACTATTGCCTTACTTGTGGTGGTACATACGACCTGCATGATGTGTGATGAAGTAAGTGTAATATGTATTTGAATTATATTATCTGTATAGAATTCTAACAAATTAGACTTAAAATACACATTGGTTTTGCAGAATTAGTCAGTGAAGATAGAATATTGAATACATTTATATATATTTAAATGAAGTTTACATAGTAACATAAATATTTTTATCGGCAACCGTCAATAAAGCGATGCATTACCGTAGCGTTTTACGGGGGTAAACAAACACTTTATCGTACTGTAAAATAAAATACTTTACCTGCCGGTAATATCTGTCAATGTAACAAATTTTTGAGGTTTGCGAAAAAATTTTGTATGCACCACGTCAGTAAAGTGCCTTTATCGAACTCGTCTGTTACTCGCCTCGCTCGCTTGGCTCATAAATAGACTCGTTCGATAAAGAATCACTTTACTGACTTGTTATTTGTCGTAGTAAGTCATTCGATATATACTAGTCGTATGCAAATAAAGACGAAGATCTAGTCGGCTAAACAATATCAAAATTCCTGGATGTTATCATTTAAAAAAATTCTCTCAAATCAGCAATAAGTCGAACAAATTCTTGCGTCAAATAATGCGCGACCATGTTCCTGTAAAGCCCTGTAGTACTTTTTCGATCGATTTCTCGCGTAATTCAAATCGCTTTTTAGTGCTTCAATATCGACTGCATCACTTATTTCCGTAAGAATTCGGAGGAAAACGAAGCTTCGTCTGACATCATACAGTGAATTATGATTGTAAAATCTGCACATGGGTGATATTTGAACTCGAAACTTCGCAATCGCTAGACAGGTTCCCTATCCACCGGGCTACGAGGCGGAAGTTGCATAGAGTAAAAGCTTTAATTCTTCCTGATTGGCATCTTGGTACCTATGTACTTATTAGGATATGTTATTTATATTTAAAAATATTTTAAAACAAAGAACGAACGAATATTGTGAATATAAGTAATTTTATTTTATGTTTAATACATAAAAGTTACAGTGTTTTTTACAGTACCTACACATGATAATACATGAAACTAAACAAAAATTCAAAAATAAATTATAATAGAAAAGCTTTAGTTACAATTAGTACACACAGATATATTGCATTACTGGCATGCTAGACGCATGTATGTGGAATAAAATAAAATATTTTCAATCTAAGTCGTAGGCTTCCACGGTTGTCGTTGATACCGTCTTCGTTTCTGGGTTGACACCTTGTCGTTGTTTCTGTTTCTACTGCCGACGTTTCGTCCACTATCTTAAGGAGCATCTACAGGGCTTTTACTGCTGCGATTATCTGACACAGGCTGTAGTATTTTTATTTCGGTTCTTGGGAAAAATTTAGCGGGTTGGTGAACAGCAAATTTTTTATCTTTTTCTTTTCTGCTTCCTGCTCTTCTTCACCTCACATTCTTCCGATAGATATTTTGATTTTTTTTACTAAAGCGGGAATTAGTCTGTTTCCTTTCTAATCGCTTAGTGATTAATTGCCCTCCAACGTTTTTTATAAATTTCAATCGGTTTTTCTTTGATTTTTGTGTTGGTTACAAAAAATAATGAATGCATTCACTGCGCATATTTCTAACATGCGGAACAACATTGCCATTGGCAATCTTTGTGCTCGGTGGGCATTACTATATGTGAAATAAAATGCAATAGGAAAAATTCCTTACCATATAAAATATATAAACAATCTAAATGAAAGAATAAGAAATTATTGCGGATACATAAAATATCAGAAAAAGAAAAATATTGGGTATAATCCGCTGTAGAGCAACCGCAGACACGTGTTTCTGACTAATTGGTCGTCATCAGTACGGTGTATTATACCCAATATTTTTCTTTTTCTGATATAAACAATCTATATACGTATTTGGGCAACTAAGTTGCCATCTCCAGTAGAAATCTGTATAAAACGAAAAAAGAGTGTTAAACGTAGTATTTTTGGCTAAGGTGTAACCTTAGAAGATATGCTCTTCACCAAATCACCATTGGGATAACACTGATTTCTTTACACACGATATCCCAATATATACTACCTTAATCTAACGGAATCATAGTGGTACCTTAAGCATGACAGAATAATTCCCTTAAATTACAATAATCCATACAAGCTGGACTCGGGTATCGATCCATTGTCAGAATTCATTAACTTACATCTATTTCTATGTATATAAATACTTTCGTAGCTGTCTAATTCTCTAAAATTATTTACAGTTTTAATTAATCTAAGACTATCTGTAGGCATGCCGTGACCTGTGTCGAAAATATGTCGAGCAACACTTGTGTTTTCCGGTCTGTTGTATCTAAATTGTGCAATGTGTTCTTTGTAACGCGTTGAAATTGAACGCCTAGTTTGCCCTACATGCTTTTGGTTACAATCTTTACAGGTTATTTCATAAATATCAGATTTTTGAACTACCTCAATTTTATCTTTAGCGTTCCTTAAGAGTGCTTTAATGAATTGCCTGAGTTAAACGCGATTTGAAGTTCCTGTTCTTTAAAAATGCTGTTCAAATTTCGTGTGACTAAATGATACTGCAAAGAAACAAACTTATTGCTAAGAGTTTTTTGAGGTAGCAAACATGTAGTATCCTGAATTTGTTTCTTAAATTTATGTTTCCTAATAAACTTAGTTACTATTTTTGAATGGAAACCATTGTACTTCGCGATCTTTTTAATTAAACTAAGTTGTTTTTCATATCTATCTTTTGTAAGCGGAAAACTCAACAATCGATGGATAAGAAAATTAAAAGGAGCCATCTTTTGCTGAAAACTATGATTTGAATCTGCTGTTATAAACTTGATGACGTTGGTTTCTTTTCGGAAGATGTCTATTTCTTTGTTATTGTTATTTTTTATAACCAAAACATCTAAAAATGGTAGTGATCATTGTTTTACTTTTCTATTGTGAAATTAATTGTAGTGTATTTCTAGTTTAATTCAAATAATATGTCATCCAAATCACAAAAGTTGGTATTAAAAATCGCGAAAATATCGTCAACGTACCTAGTCCATACTTTAGGGAAATACTTAGAGTTCCTTTCAAATTCAGTTTCAAAGTGACTCACGAATAAATTCGCTATAAATGAAGAAAAGCTGTTACCCATTTCTGTACCCTGTCGCTGTTCGTAGAAGTTGCTTTGAAAAATTTTTTTATACATTTGTATTTATTTAATATATTGAATGCAGATATCATAGATGTATATATTTTTAAAATATGATTTCTTATTATTTCAGGCAAACAAATGTCCAAGGATCTTGCACAAAATCAGAAATAATACGTCAGATGCTAAGCTGCATGCTACGGTAAATGTTGTGTTTAATATTTAACTTCATTTTCACCATTAAGCCATTTAATATCTTGTAAACCGCTATATAAAACAAAACGATATTTTCATTTAGGTTTGGTAGCCCGAATTTTTTTTGAAGGCTTTTATATATGTTTTTCGTACACGTTTATTTGGTTACTTCATTGAGAACTTTTATGAAATCCAGGTAAAATATGGACTTTTAACACCTATTTTTTTTCATCCTTTATTTCCCATTAATTGATATATATTCAATTTGTCGATTCAAGCAGAAATATTACTTAAAATTGTACTTTTCCAATTTATTCTGTATTACATCATCATCTCATTTTACATATATAGACATACCTATTTAGTTCCATTTCGCCGATGAAACTTGGTTTGAACAAATTGTATTGGTACCACCCCAATTGTGGGTGACGCAATGTAAAGAAACCCCTATATCTCAATTAAAATATTTAATTTAAAGTTAAACTTTAGAAATAAAATGTAAAACTGTTTGTTTTGCCGACTCAACTCAAATTATTTCAGGGCGATTCGAGTTAATTGACATGATTAAGTAGGGATTCCTGCACATTAATAAAAAAAATACCCTTTAAAAATTTTAATAACTCGTATATTAAAAATCAATGAATCCTGTATCTATAATTCTACAAACAATACAAGAAATAATATATATTTAAAAGACAATTCCAATAAATTTTGTACAAACATTAAAGGGACACAAACATTTCTGTAGGTCGTTTGTTCGATTCAATCGTAAGCTATAAACGCCAGAATTTATTACATACAATGCACATTCTATATTATACTTGTTTATATCGATACTTGTGAACATATCAAGTTACTTAACAAATATATTTGTTAGACAATATTTATTAAATTACACTCTGTTTGAACTTCTATTTTTGCAGTTTCTCCTCCTTTATTACATAAAACATTACAATCATTAAACAATAATCATTTAAATAATACCTTATCTAAATTCTTCTTATTCCTTTTCTTTTTTGTATTGTTTCCAGCGGGAACTTCGAGCTGCTTCTTATCGATGAAATCTATTCTATTTCTACAATGTTTTCAACGGCCTCATCTGCTTGTTCTGCCACTCGAAACACAATCTTTATTTTAACAATATAACACGTTGTACAATTACTTCTTAGGAGCAACTTTGACCACTACTTTACTACGTTTTCTCGGTAGTAAATTATTTATTTGAGGTATATTGACAATGACTCTTATGCGTAGTCTAATGTTAGGAGTTAGCCTTTTGATACAATATTTAACGTATCTTGTTGTCGACTATCTAAATTCACTGTTAACCGACTCTATTGGCCGTTCGACGCTCCACTTGGAGTCTTTCTTTTCTAACGCGTATTTCCCTTTTATATCAGAATGTCTGGGGTTCCCCGCTTTCCACAAAGTTCAGGGTTTCCCATTCACATTTACACACACATACACGTTCATTTAGCCGTGGGATTGTATATTGCTATTGGAGTGTTTATCACGTTAATATAAACTTGCGGCGTCACCTTTTTTACTCGTAAATTTATACTAAACCTATGCCTAATATCTACTTAATAATAATATAACACATTAATTGATTTTAAATATTATTTCCCTTCAAAATATTAATAACAAAATATACTTAATGAATTCCTTAAAAAATAATAAAAATCATAAAATTAATAAAGTGAAATGGGCTGTACCATTGCAAATTTCTTCGTTGAAACAACTACAAAGGCGGTTTGACGGAAGAGTGACTTTTCAATGGTTGGTAACACTATCGCCGCGATAATTATGTTAAGGCTGTTTTACATCTGTGAACTAATATTATTCATGAATTATTCATGAATTATTCATGAATTAATCTGTGAATTTATTCACGAATAAATTCATTAACTTGAACCATTTTACACTTAACAATAAATTCATGAATTTGTTCATGAATATCATGATGACCAACCGTAACAATTAATTTGAAGTCTCTTCGGACCTAGTGCTGGTTGGTATCTATCATAAAAATGTGAAAAGTACTAAAACTTACCAGAAAATTGACGATATTTCAGAACATATTCTTATTCATGAATTAGTTCACCAATTAATTCATGAACTGGAATTGACGTCGATTTTTAAATTACACTCATCAATTTTTGTTCATGAACTAATTCATGAATTAGTTGACAAATGTAAAACAGGCATTACTGACTTGCGCCATGTTTCTGATCTCTACTATCAACACTTCAAGCAAATCTGACAGATAGGTTATGTTTAAAAAACACTGTTTTTGTTGTTGTGTAAATATGCAGAAAACAAAATTCTGAGTGTTTATTAAATAGTATCTTTTATGTGGAATAACAATTAAAGAAACGTGAATATGCTCCGATTCATGGAATGATTTGTAAGTGTGATCTTGTATGTAATTTAAAAAAAAGAAAAAAACGATATTATGCCAATTCGCTGACACGTTTTGATGCCCAACTTAAGGAAAGGAGGCCCATTTCTTGAAGGAACGAGTGTTTTTCCATCACTATAATACGCTTTCTCATTCGTCAACTCTTGCTACTATAAAATTTGGTTTGCTTTACCAATTGCTGCTTCATCATCCATATTCACCTCCCAGTGATTTCGTTTTATTTCTAAATTTAAAAAAAATGGCTCGGTGGAAAAAGATTTCAGACAAATGAAGAAGCGATATCTAAGACAAACGCATATTTTGCAGATTTTCCGAAAGATTATTTTTTGAACGGTTTGAAAATTAAAAACTCGCTGGGCTAAGTGTGTGGACTTGCATGAAGATTATGTCTAAATATAAAAAATCTTTTTTTTATCTTTTATTGAAACGTCGCTTTTCTATCAAATCGCCTTCGTAACCTTAATAAACAGGGTTGTATTTTTAATTTTAAAGTAAATTTTGACATCTCTGTCTAAAATATATTGTTACAATAAACACTAGTTACATTAAAATGTAACAAAATCATATTTATTTATTTTTAATTTTAAAGTAATATTTTTGCCATGGTTTAACATTTGTTACAGCTCGCCAGGTTGGGATACGACACAATGTCAATACTTATACTTTCCATAAATATAGGAAGTGCTTTATTATAGACATAGTAGAGGAGTATTATAATTTGTACAGATAAATTAGTACATGATAACTTTTACACTTTACGATTAAATGTGTAAAGAAGAATTTTCTTAATTTGACAATATCTAATGCACACAATGTTTCAATTTTATTTTAATTAACACAGAATATTCAGTATTGTCAGAGTTTTGTCTTTTCCACAATTTCGTTGAATATTTAGAACACTTAGTTCATTTACGTCCTGTGTATATAATTTATGTAACAAATATAGACGCAGTTCATATATTAATATCGTAAGCAAAGTCTGTCATATACCCATCATGATTAACGTCATCATGTGTGAATATACTTACAGATCGAGATGTATTCATTGCAAATGTTCCACAACCGTTTGCAATTCCACGTATGCGGACTGTTTCCTCTCGACTACACGCTATTATACACGGTATGTAGGGAATTTGGTGTTGTAGAGGGCATGTACGGAGTGTATGTTGGAATGAGAGGTGGAGAGATATCATTGCTGTTCAGTTATTCGTAATTGTTATAGCAAATCAATGTTTCGGCTTGGTTTTGTCTTATTTACTTGAAACACTAGCTTTTCTATTATTCTTATATGGCCGGATTTAGATTCCATTCATTCCAACAAAAATATATCGTAACGCCCTTTATCACTGGTCAAACTTTTCTACTAATTGCTTTATTATTATATTATATAATTTATATACTTAAATGTCTTCATGTAGTGAAACACACTGTGTACATACCGGTTCTGTCAAATACCATTAGGCATAGCAAATCAATGTATACGTATAAACAATGCATACGTCGCCGGCATTGGGACGGTTTGGCATATATACTGTATGACATGGAAACTGCAACACCAAGAAGGGGTACGGATTTTTTAACCAAACTTGGTAGAAACGTATAACTAGTCAAAGGCAATAATTGATTAAAATTTTAAAGAAAAAAAACAAAAGACTAACACAATTTAACATAATTTTTATTAATAATGTGTTGAACCGCCCCTATTAGTGTCACACTCCCTCACTCTTCGTGGCATTGATTCGACTAGGTGGTCGATATCCTCTTGGGGTATGGTGTCCCAAGCACCCTGTAATTCATGCCGGAGAGCTATTAGTGTCTGCGGGGGATTGGCTAAATTCATAAGTTTTCGTCCCATAATGTCCCACACATGTTCTATTGGCGAGAGGTCGGGGGATTTGGGTGGCCATGGCAAGATATTGACATGAGCCTCTTCCAAGCGATTTATAGAAATTCTCGCTACGTGGGGAGGGGCATTATCCTGCTGGAAAAGTGGGTCTTCGAGCGTTTGAAGATATGGTAGAATATGGGGTTCTACCACCTCATCAATGTAACGCTGGGCGTTCATGGTGGTTTGGATGAACACCAATTGAGACCTACTCCCATATGCTATAGCACCCCATACCATAACATCCACTGCTCGATGCACATGCCTTTCAACGGAAAACTGAATATCACGACGTTCCCCACGTCTTCGTCTGACCCTCATACGGCCATCATGCATCCCTAGACAAAATCGAGATTCATCACTGAATACCACCCTGTGCCACTCCACGTTCCAGTGCAGTCGCAATCTACACCACTCCAAACGTTGCTGTCGGTGTTGAGCCGTAAGTGGTAACACAAGATGTGGACGATAAGATTGTAAGCCGAAACCCCTAATTCGACGATAAACGGTTCGAAGGGTTACAGGACGACCAATATTACCTAACCACACGTCAGCAATTGATCTGGTACTGGAAAACCTGTCTCTTAGTGCCATTAAGCGAAGGCGGCGGTCCTGTATCTCATTAGTTCTTCTTCGGCCTCCGGTTCCTCTTTGGCGTCTTTCCTGACCTTCCCTAGTCCATGATTGATAACAGCGCATAATGGTGGATTGGTTCCGGTTAAGGCGATTTGCAATTTCCCTGTATGAAAAACCACCTTCTCGCAAACCAACAATTCGACCTCTGTCGAATTCGCTTAATTGGCGATAATTTCCACGTTGCCGCACTCTAGACATAATAAAACTCTTTAAACACGTTAAACAAAGGTATAATAAGACAAAACCGTTGAAATTAATTTCAAACAAACAATTAATACACCATACATTAATGTCAGCGAAAACTGAATGAAGTGTCAGATGTGTCATGACCACTTGATCTATCGCAACAAAATTTTAATCAATTATTGCTTTTGACTAGTTATACGTTTCTACCAAGTTTGGTCAAAAAATTCGCACCCATTCTTGGTGTTGCACTTTCCATGTCATGCAGCATATATACATACGTATACATCGTACATGCGTATGCATGAGAGTCCCTACGCCTAATACTATTTGACACAACTGGTATATTAAATTGCAATGTTAGATGTTTTTTTATGTATCACTTATAATTCTGGAAATTAGTGTAACCCTGTATTGTATTAAGTATTGTTGATGATAAATAAATTACTACTACTACTATTATTAATATTTGTAATTGAGTTGATTATCTTTTGATTTGATTCTTAATATGTTATGAGGACAACCCTAAAAATTTCTGGAAATCACCACTAGATGGCACTGTACATTTAGTATTATAACACCATTGACAGAAAAGAGTCGGCTGCGTAGTTTAGTACTGTGATATCATAAAGTTTCTAGGACGAAGATGAAATAGAAAACATATATCTCAACTTAAGTCATGCTATCATACTAGTAACACAACCTTAACTTTGAAAATTAGTTGGACAGTGTCATCGTGATATCAATAAATATATCAATGGCTGCAGAAATTAGCAACAGGAGTTTTAAATATTCTATTCTTTAGGTGACGAAACCCGAAAAAGTCCATAATTGTCAAACAAAGTGATCGTGGTGGAAATTCATCTTCCATTTGTATGCATATAATCCGATCGTCAAAAACTCACGAAGAAAAGCTATGTTGTCTTGAGTTTGTGAGCCGTTGAAAGAGGTTGTAGACGCATTTAAAAGTACATATGTTTCGAAGATACCCAATCCAGAATGGAACTGGTTTATTCGAATGCATAAGTACTTAAAATTTAAAGGCGAATATTTTGAGAAACAATAAAGTGTTTTTTTTGTTCAGATAAAATATCTGTTTTCTTTCCTTTTCCGCGGAATTTTTTAGGGTACTCCTCGTATTAAAACCCAGTGCAAGTCGACTATTATTTGTGACGTTCCTGCATGTTTACGTTTCTAGATTTGATATTTGCTAAGATTTTGTTTGTTGTGGTCATGAAAGAGATGAGTTTTTGAAAGTTTGCGTGCTTTTTCAGAAAAGTATTTTCATTGCAGATCGTTGCTGGTGTGACTACACATCTGGTTATTTTGATACAGTTTAACACCTTCGAAGGTCAGGCACGAAACGAAACTATGCTCGAGAACACCACCCAGTTTGAATTAGACAATTGAAGAAATACCAAATAATATTTCGCTAGAAGTGATTGCGCAAGCGAAACTAATTCAATGCTACGAATCGTATTTTATTTTCAGACAAGAGGAAATATTTATGCCGATTTATGTTTCTCCTTTTTTTAATGAAACAATATATATCTGAAGGATCCGTAATAATGTAAAGTTGCGTTAGAATTAATTATAAAATGACATCCATTTATATGAAAAAATAAGTTTAGAGATTGGCTTATTATGCAAAATTCATAATTTCAGTTGACATTGGAAAATGATGCTAGTCTCACGATCTGTCAAATTATCTCTGTAAATATAAAATAAAGCTCGCACAGATTTCTTGAAAAAGTAAGGTTTTATATTTAATTGTAGAATTATATTTATGAATTGTATAAATTATAAATGGTATTACTAAATTCACGCTTTATACTATGTATATGTATTTATATACAGGGTGTCCGGGAAAATGTGGGAAATCTCTTGGATACAGATAGAACATGAACAAATAAGAAGACAAGTTTCTATAAAAAAAAATCCTACAGGCCCCTCCTACGGAGATATGCGTCCTTGAAGAACGCCGCTGGAAGTCGGTTTTTATTGAATTTCTTTGAAAGTAATTAATATAATTTAATAAAAATTTAATGTGATGGACACTAGTAAGGACCTCTTAAAATAGTGTCCTTGAAACATATTGAGCTTTTGTAGTTTACCAGGGGCGGGCCAATCTTTACAACTTAATGCCTACATTTTTAACACCCTGTATAATAAAGACTTTAAAAATATTAAACTGGATAGGTACTCTGGCTTATTGTCGTTAAAATGAACCGTTTACGAGAAAAAGTTTGCAGAAAATGTGCGTTTTAGTTTTTATCAGCACCAAAAAAACCTATTGCTGTTGTAAACGTTACTATGGTACGAAATAAATAAAATATCCGGCATTTTAGAACTTGTCATCACATCGCTGACACATTGAATTGAGCCCATGTTGAACCCTCTTGTGATGTTTTTACAAAAATTCCGTTAAGGTGCCTCCGGAGACACCACTGCGTTTATATTTATATTAATTACTTTAAAAGAAATTTAATAAAAACTGATTTCCAGTGACGTCCTTCAGGGACGCATATCTCCGTAGGAAGGGCCTGTATGAAAAATTTTTATAGGAACTTCTAATCTTATTTTTTCATGTTCTATCTGCATCCAAGAGATTTGCCACATTTTCCCGGACACCCTGTATATACATAATTATTATAACTAAGGCAAATTAACCTAAATATTAGTATTGAATTTAAGCACACATTATAAATATTTTCTTTCAACTTCACCCAAGTTGGTTGACGGTGTTGTACAGGAGAGTCGAATTTTGTGAAATAATGACAGATATAACTCGGAAAAATGGAAATGTTTTGCGAAGAACTACTTGCTTCAGTGATGAAAGTTGCTTTTACTTAAATGGTCTTGTGAATAGACACAGCGGTCGATATTGAAGAAAACTTGAATGAAATAGAGCAGGGGTCTCCAAACTACGGCCCGAGGGCCACATCCGGCCCGCGGACAGATTTTGTCCGGCCCGCGGAGAGCTAGCATACTTGAAAACTCCTTTTAGAGAACATATTTTTTATAGCAAATTAAATTTAGTTTACTGAAGTATTCTAATTTTATGTTGAATAATTATTAATATGACATCTACATTGATATGGTCATGGGCTAACTACTCATAACATTGTTGTAGGCTTATTGTTATTGTTTTTGTGATAAGTTGGATAAAGAAACACAGAATTGTAATGAGTAAAGACATGTATAATATGCAGAAAATTTTACTTCAGTATATAATAACTAACAAATTATTGAAATGAATCCAACTAACATTTTATACATTTTAAATAAAAACATAACTTATAACAAACATAATGACATATGAAATACTAATGAGATTTGTGTAATTGAGATGTTCCACTGACAATAGTTTGTAGTTGTGGACTAATTTTACTTGTACCAATTATTAAAAGAGATTTAAGATGCTCATCAGTTAATTTAGATCTGTAAACATTTTTTGTGTACTTCATTTTGGAGAAGGTTTTCTCACACAAATAAGTAGCACCAAAAACAGAAAACAGCCCACGAGCAAATTTATGCAAATTATCAAATTGTGTCAGTGGAAGACTCTTATAAAATTCCAATAAAGATGAGTTTTGATATTTGTTCTTAATTATATCACTGCACTGTAGATCAATTATTTCCATTTGAAGTTCCGGAGCTAGGGTTTCAATGTCAGTATCAAAAGGATTCTGAAAAATCTTAATTTGATTCGCAATGGCATCAAAGTCCGAGAAACGAGTATCAAAATTAATTTTCAAAGCACTCAAAGTTTCGATTGCAAAATCGATAGGAAACTCAGTCTCAGTAGTGTGGCTGAATATTTCACATGTTTTAAAATGTGAAAAACATTTACTTCGTAGTTGTGATTGAAACAGTATCAATTTCTTCCGGAATGATTTGATATTAGTGTATAAATCAGGAAGATGCTGGTTTTCTCCTTGCAATCTCAAATTCAGTTCGTTCACATGTTTTGTCAAATCAACATAGAATGCTAACTTCCACAGCCATGCGTTGTTTTGTAATTCAGTAAGAGGGCGATGCTTTTCATTCAAAAAAATTTCGATCACTGCTCGAAGTTCAAAAAAGCGCTGAAGGACTTTCCCACAACTAAGCCAACGTACGGCAGTATGATAAGGTAAGTCATTTTCTCCAATCTCTTCAATAAATTGTCGGAATTGTCGGTGATTCAGCCCAAAAGATCTGATAAAATTAACAGTTGATATGACTGGTTTCAGAACTTCAGACATATCCAAACATTTTCCGCACAAAGACTGTTGATGAATGATACAATGTAAGACTAATGGTTTTAAACCACCGTCATTTTCTACAGCCTTTGACACAAGAGCGACCACTCCTTTATCTTTCCCACTCATGTTTTTGCCTCCATCAGTTGTAATACATTTCAAGTTTTTCCATCGAAGGTTCTTTTGATTAATGGCCATTTCAACTCCTTTAAAAATATCTGTACCAGTAGTTGTGCCATGAATACTATTCATATCAAGAAGTTCTTCATGCACTTCATAGCTTTTATCTACTCCTCGAATATAAATCAACACCTGAGCAGTATCTGACACATCCGTTGACTCATCCAAGGCCAAAGAAAACCACTCAACATGTCCATTTTTGTCGAACAGTTGAGAGGATATATTTTCAGCGATGTTTTCTACCCTTCGAGCCACAGTGTTTGCTGACATATTGACACTTTTTAATAAATTTACCTTTTCAGGGCACATTTCTTCGGCTACTGCAATTATGCATTCTTTGATCATTTCTCCATCGGTGAATGGTTTTCCACGTTTTGCAATTTCAAGAGCCACACGAAAGCTGGCACGCGTTGCAGCCTCTTGTTCAGTTTTGAGTTTTGTAAATGAAGATTGCTACGATTTCAATCAGCGCTTCATAGCTTCGAATTTTTCTGTTCGCAAACTTCCTGTATATTTTGAGTAATTTTGAAAATGTTTTGTTTCATAATGACGTTTAATGTTATATTCTTTGAGAACGGCTATGCTTTCATTGCAAATCAAACATAGCGCCTTCTTACTGGACTCAATTACGAAATACTGAATGTTCCACTGATCTTTGAATTTTCTGCATTCACTATCACTTTTTCGCTTCTTTTTCATACTACTAAACCACACACAAAAGCAACAATTCAAATCAAAATACTGTTACAAAGATGTCTTAAACTTAAACACGCACAAACACGTTTTAAGGAGGTACGCACTATTTTATTTCACAACAGTGTCATAGGAACTGACTTGTGGTTGCGCCACTAGCCTTCTTATATATTCCAATTACTGCCATCTAGAAGTGAGTGGAAGACACCAGAACTTTCTCGAACCAACGAGATTATCTGTACGTGCTATTAGCACCATCTGTTAGCGATAGAAGGTACTACCTATTTCCGCTTGTGTCCACCAGATGTCGTGTCACGTTACTCCTCATGGCTCGTACTCTACGACTAATCTAGAAATTACAGATAATGACAGGAAAATTAATAATATGCCGTGTTGCCGTTTTGCAGCCTTTTTTAAACGTTGCGTACTTTTTCGGACTTTTTTCATCAGTGGACTATTTCACTTTTTACCACCGGCAACAATGATAATATGGTTTTGGCCCTCGGAACTTACTGGAGTAATCAGTATGGCCCTAAGGCTAGAAAGTTTGGAGACCCCTGAAATAGAGGAGGAGGAATTTTACTTCCAACAATATGGAGCTGGGCCACATTACTGTTTATAAGTTAGGAATTATTTGGATAATGTTTTTCCAGGACACTGGATAGGACGTAGGGGCTCTATTGAATGGCCAGCTCGCTCCCCCCGATTTAACTTTTCTAGATTTCTTTTTGAGTGAACACTTGAAGTCTGTTGTTTGTTTATAAGATACCACCACAAACAATTGTCGATATACGTAATAGAATAACAGAGGAATGTCGACATTTAACACCACAAGTGTTCGAAAATGTTAGAAATGCTTTTGAAAATAGACTTTACTTATGTTTAAATGCAGGGAGTGCTCAATTTGAACATTTAATTTAGCTAAAATGTTGTGAATAAATCTTGTTTTACGTGTGTATTTCCATGACTGGCTTATGATTTTTCGGAGTTAATAATTCCTGAAAACTAAAACTTTTAACCTTAAATATTTCATGCATTTCATGATGTAAGCAACTGGTTTAGTAGTGGGAATATTAAGAAAATTTTTTTCTTTCAAAATCAAAAAATTTTTTTTCCCCCATAATGTAAATGTTTTCGCGTGACCAGTACGTGAAATGGTTGTAGTTAATTAGACCATTTAACTTAAATGTAGCCTCATTGCTTAAAATTAATTATCTTGAAAATTCTTGGTCTTCTATACATTTCTCCAAATACCACTCACAAAACTCGCCTCGCCTGTCTAAATCATCTTTATTGAGGGTATGTACCAATATCTGTAGGTACCGTTTCTACTTTAATCGCTTCAGAAAACAATGAACACCGCTCTTTGAAATTTTTACTTTTCCAGCAGTTTGGTTAGCGATGTTCTTAGCTGTTATTTCACCCTTTCTTCCGTATCTACATCATATTTTTCATGTCCTTCAGACTAATATCTAAATTGGTTTATGGTGAGTCTACCGGGTGTGTGCATTTGCACTTCCAATAGCATTGTAAAAGAAAATTTCTTTCCTGAAATATTAATCTGGATTGGAACATTATTTTTTTATGGCTAAATCTACAATAAAGATAAAATTCTGCATTATATCCACTTAAAAAATATGGTAATATTCTTTTGCGATATATGTAATAATATAATTCAGCATCAGTATCATATTTGTCAATATTCTAGGACATAGCGGATATATACAGGATGTACCACTTAAAATTCCCAGGTCAAATATTTCGAAAACGGATAAAGATATTTGAATTTTGTAAAAATTAGTTTCTAACGAATGTGATTGGCTCTAATTTGCTCTCATAATTGTGTTTTATTATGTGAAGATATAGATGACGCTGGGATGAAAAGAATTTTTTTGATAGTCACAATCTTCATTTGTTTTTTATTTGAAAGAGTAATAAAATTAATGTAAATTTTATTATTTGTGCTAATTTCCAATATTTAACGGTTTCATAGATATTCGTTTTTAAAGAAAGTACGAGTAATTTTAAAGTTTTGTCTTTATTTTGTTTAAATACTTAAAAGGATCAAATATAACTAACAAAGATGTTCAAAATTGTTGCGTTCTTGATTGCTACATAACGTATATCGCCTTATTAGTTCCCTTCCACCAACATTTAACAATGTATTTCTACTAATTTTTTGAACATTTGAATAAATTTTATTATAAATGTCGCCCATATCTGTTATGGGTTCCTTGTAAACTTCAGCTTTCAAGTAACCCCACAAGAAAAAATCTAACGGGATTAAATCCGGCGAACGAGCCGGCCACCTAAGGACGCTATTAGTACCAATCCAACGACGTGGGAACGTTTGATTAAAATTCATTTGATTCGGCTTTTACTTGATGTAAATCCATATTCCAATAGAAATAAAACACAAACAATTGTTTCTGAGTTACACTATATTTAATTTAAAAACACAACGGCTGTTTCGCTACACTGTAGCTTCTTCAGTTGATAACAAATTCTAATTATTACAATCAGAGAACAACTCTATTATACAATGAGGACATGCGGGTTGGAATAAATTCATTTAAAATGTTTGCTTTTGTTTTATGATTGATTTTAATTTTTAGCTGTGGTTTTTCTGATGGTAAATTGATATACAAAGGCTGGTCCAAAAATAAGTTACGACCATCAATTTTTTTTTCAAATGGAAACATATGATTTTTATTTAATTTGTTAATTCTGCATCGAATTCTAAGTATGTTTCATGTACCATGTCCTATACCCAAACTCAACAGTTATCGAGAAATTTACAATTGAACATATCAATAACTGAGACCGTATCCTACAAATTTATTTCACTCTGCTGTCTGAAAGGGATCGATTTATTAAAAAAACAGTTTAAACACTTAATTTGATTTGTTTTTGTGTTTTTTTCAAAATAAATAGGTCCTTTTCAGACAACAGAGTGAAATAAATTTCTCGATAACTGTTGAGTTTGGGAATAGAACACGGTACATGAAACATACTTAGAATTCGATGTAGATAGAATGAGGTTTTTCTGATGGTAAATTAATTTACCACCAGAAAAACCGCAGCTAAAAATAAAAATCGACCTATCAGAGCGTTTTTCCATAAAACAAAACCAAAAATTTTAAATGAATTTATTCCAACCCGCGCGTCCTTATAGACAAATATAATAACAACATTAACAAATAACTATAAAATATTTACAAAGGGTACATAATTTAAATATATTTACCTAAAGAGGACAGTTTTCTTAATTATATCGGCAGTTTACGAAAGGGGACCTACATTATTACTAAAAGGATTAGGGAAAACCTAAGAACTAGAAAGATATAGATTTAGATTTAATCAATCGCCTTTATTAAATCTATATCTTTCTAGTTCTTAGGTTTTCCCTAATCCTTTTAGTAATAATGTAGTCCCCTTTCCTAAACTGCCGATATAATTAAGAAAACTGTCCTCTTTAAGTAAATACATTTAAATTACTTTTGTAAATATTTTAGAGTTATTTGTTAATGTTGTCATTATATTTGTCTATATATAATAGAGTTGTTCTCTGATTGTAATAATTTAGAATTTGTTATCACCTGAAGAAGCTACAGTGTAGCGAAACAGCTGTTGTGTTTTTAATTTAAATATAGTGTAAATCTGAAACAATTGTTTGTGTTTTATTTCTATTTGATTAAAATAGTCAGAAACTCTATTGGCAGTATGAGCAGGTGCCCCGTGTTTATGTAACCACATACTATTTCACAGCTCTACATCTTCCAAAAGTAGTGGCAACTCATTTTGGAGGACATGTAGCGCACACCAGTTAATGTTTCATGATAAAAGTGGGGGCTTAAGATATATCCGTTTGAAATTACACACCAAACGTTTACACCAACAACTGCTTGATTTCTTGTTTGGCTTATCCACTTAGGATTATCTTCTGACCAATATCGAGCAGTATGCTTAATTAGTTGTTGTGAAAGGACATTCCTGACTGCACATGATCTGATTCATGAGGTTTTTTTTTTCCGCTAACATTACAGAAAATTTTGCCAGAAAATCGAGTGTGCGTTGATTATCCCCAATTCTTAAATGGTGCACTAAATGAACTTTATACGGAAAGTATTTATTTTCTTTTAGAATCCTACACGAAGAGGTTACAAATAGATCATTCTGTTCTTTTAATTGCTGTAATGATGTATGTGGATTATTATTAACTGTTTGTTCTGTAATTTCGTCTTACTCTTCCCTGCCTTTATTGTTTTTGTTTATTGAAGCTACCGTATTTTCTGAGATTTGAACACAGACCTATAAATGTTTTGTGATCTGGTATAGACCTGTTTGGAAAGCGTAGAGCATATAATCGTATTGCTTCAGATGCATTTTTACGAGATTCTCCATAAATTAAAACCATATTCAGTTTGTCTTCATTTGTGTGAAAAACCATGTTTTTAATACAATCTCAACACAAAGTGAGTAAATGTATGAATGAAGCTAATTATAAAGACAATTAATAATCAAGCAAAGGTCACTAACGTGTGCTAATGTCAAAATATTTCCTAAATAATCAAAGCAAGCATACATACATATAATACAGACATGAATGCTTTTGTGCCTACATACCTATGGGTGCCTATGAGGTGGAATTTATAAAAAAAAAAAACTAACTATAAAATTTAATTATGAAGTAACTATAGTAGCAAGAATTGTGAATATGTTTACTACTATTTTCCCTACAAATTAAACATTTAAACAAAATAGAGACAAAACTTTAAAATTACTCTTACTTTCTTTAAACACGAATATCTATGAAACCGTTAAATCTTGGAAACTAACACAAATAATAAAATTTACATTAATTTTAATACTCCTTCAAATAAAAAACAATTGAAGATTGTGGCGATCAAAAAAATTCTTTTTATCGCAGCGCCATCTATATCTTCACATAATAAAACAGAATTGTGAGAGCAAACTAAAGTCGATCACAGTCTTTAGTAACTACTTTTACAAAGTTCAAATGTCTTTATCCGTTTCCGAGATATTTGACCTGAGAATTTTAAGTGGTACACCCTGTATATCTAGAAGAAATTATAATTTACAATTATAAATGGATTTCATAGATACCCAATTGTTTGATTTTAAGGTGATTATTAAATATACCAAGCGATCATTTAAATTCTAAATTATAGCAGGCGGGATTTTTTTTATTAGGTTGTCCAGAATGTCAATTATTGATTAATTAACATTTTGAAACGTCACTTTGACAATTCAAATTGTAAATTAGTACTTATATACCAACTTAATTTAAATTTCACAGCCTGCTCTAATTTAGAATTTAAATGATCGCGCGGTACTACATATATTCTATACATTAGTGTCCAATCGGTGTAGTTTGAGTTTGCTGCACAAAGAAGATTTCAATAAAATATTAATGAGAATGATAATTATGATGCATATCATAATATAGAATCGGTATGTACCAGTGGCGGCTACTGCAGGGAGGGCAACGGGACACTGCCCGCCCAGCCGTGGCAAATTTCCCCGTGACAAATTTCTTTTAACAGATAAATTAATTATAAATACCTAATTTGTATGTAATTTTTCTGATTTGTTTGATGACAAATAATATGTTTTCGGAAGTACCAGTCCGTCTTTTCAGCGCGTTTAAAAATCGCAGTCTGACGTAGGCTCCGGGGCATCTCGCGCGACTGCCCCGTCTGTATTAGAAATCGAGCGATGAAACTGGCGCGGGTAGCGCGCGTATATATGTAGGCGGCGGGTTATGGTGCCGGGTCCGGGTGGCGGTCCAGTATGTAATATACAGCGGTGAGTGTATGTTGTAATTTCTACTGGTGCAAATGCAACTATGAATTGCGTTAGTAACATTAAGACAGAATTAAAAAATCTAGGTCTCCCTAGACCAGATTTATTGATTAAACTAGAAGATCACAATTTGAAAACTAATAAAACCATGACGAGAAAATTCAACAGAAGCTCTTACAGTTTATCAGACTGGTTGTGTGGGTGTAACGTGCAAAATACTTTTTTCTATTTCGGTGCTATAAAGCTCACTTTACGACATCCATTTTGGTTGCAAAAGTATTTCTTTATCGCACACTAATTTTGTTGTTCTGACGTTGGTAACAAAAAAAAAAATGGAACCAAATTATATTTAAATGTCAAAATGTAAGCCTTTAATGTAAAAAACATGTGCAATAGAAGTTGTACAAAGAATAAAAAGCACACATACTAACATTTTTTTTTACTAATTACCAATATAAATTGTTAAGCAGAGTTGGATGATAAGTTTTCTGATGCTACTATTGTAATTTACTTCCAAGGTTGAATAGTACACTGTTATAAAAGTTTGTTATTGATAATATGTCGAGACTATGTTGGCGAAAGATTTTGTAAATTAACAATGTGTAACGGTGTTTTTCTACTTTCAAGAGAATAAAAACGTTTTCTAGAAATACCATGCGGGAAAGCAGATTATGTGCCTTAGCAATGTGTTCCATTGAAAAACAATTACTGACATCAACACCAAACTTCAATGAATGAGTTATTAATCATTTTGCTAATCGTAAGGAACGGCTGATGGATTTTATTTTCACACAAGTTAATTAAATAGCATATTGACTTTATTTTTTGCCTGTACTTAATTTTTGATATTGAACACTCAGACTCCCGGTGCCCTCCCGTCAAAAAAAATCACGGGTTGCCACTGATCAAATGTATTAGGAGTAAAACAAAATAAATGTGGCTCCATCTTCAAAGTAGCCACACTATATCGTGAATATAGAATTCTATATTCATAGTAGTATCTACTCCTAATACATTTGACATAACTCCTCGCTTTTCTGCTTCCCTGATACTACGGACAAAATTTCAAATGTAGACTAATTACCGAGATAAATTTCGTAAATTACAGTTTCGTAAAAGAATTTAAATTTGAAAAATTATTATTCTCTGCATTTAAGGTAATTTTTAATTATGAACGGAATCGCGGCTGATAATGCCTTCCTTAAGTATGTTTAGACAGATTTTATTTAGCAAGAAGAAGAGCGAGGAGATAATATATTTTATTTTACCCCTAATACATTTGATGTGCCACCTCGTTTTTCAGCTTACCTGATACTAGGTGCGTAATTTCAACTGTTAAATGCTGATATCATACCAGGTGGTTATAGTAACTTTAAAATATTTTTATTTCTATTACACTTATACATATATTGATAAGTATTAACTGAGAGTATTTTCGTAAATTACACTCTCTTAAAAGAATTAAATTTTAAAAAAAACATTTTCTGCATTTAAGGTAATTTTAATTATAAACGGAATCGGAGCGGCAGATAATGTCTAAATTTTCTCTAGACAGACTTTTTTTTAGTCTGTCAAGAAAGAACTGAAGCCGAAACACCGCTCATTCATTTGAAATTTCGTCCGTAGTATCAGGGTAGCAGAAAAGCGAGGAGGTATATCAAATGTTTTAGGATTAAAACAAAATAAATGTGGCGACATCTTCAAAGTAGTAGCCACACTATATCGTGAATATAGAATTCTATATTCACATGTATTAGGAGTAAAACAATATAGAATTCAATATTCACAATAGTAGGATATAGTCCAGCTGCTTTTGTGCAGATGGCGCCAGTATATTTAATTTTACTCCTGATATATTTGATATACCTCCTCGCTTTTCTGCTGCCCTGATGCTACGGACGAAATTTCAAATGTAGACTAATTACCGAGATAAATTTCGTAAATTACAGTTTCGTAAAAGAATTTAAATTTGAGAAATAATTATTCTCTGCACTTAAGGTAATTTTTTATTATGAACGGAATCGCGGCTGATAATGCCTACCTTAATTAGGTTTAGACAGAATTTATTTAGCAAGAAAAGAGCGAGGAGATAATATATTTTATTTTACCCCTGATAGATTTGATATACCACTTCGCTTTCAGCTTACCTGATACTAAAGACGAAATTTAACCTGTTAAATGCTGAGATATCATACCAGGTGGTTATAGTAACTTTAAATATTTTTATTTTTATTTTTATTACAATTATACATATATTGTTAAAGTATTAACTGAGAGTATTTTCGTAAATTACCTCCCTTAAAAGAATTAAATTTAAAAAAAAGTTATTTTCTGCATTTAAGGTAATTTTAATTATAAACGGAATCGGGTCGGCAGATAATGTCTTAAATTCTGTCTAGACAGACTTTTTTTAGTCTTTCAAGAAAGAATATTTCAGGTAACTGAAGCCCAAACCACTGCACATTCATTTGAAATTTCGTCCGTAGTATCAAGGTAGCAGAGGAGCGAGGAGGTATATCAAATGTATTAAAAGTAAAACAAAATAAATGTGGCGCCATCTTCAAAGTAGTAGCCACACTATATCGTGAATATAGAATTCTATATTCACATGTATTAGGAGTAAAACAATATAGAATTCTATATTCACAATAGTAGCTATATTTAGGATATAGTCCAGCTCCTATTGTGCAGATGGCGCCAGTATATTTAATTTTACTCCTGATATATTTGATATACCTCCTCGCTTTTCTGCTGCTCTGATGCTATGGACGAAATTTCAAATGTAGACTAACTACCGAGATAAATTTCGTAAATTACAGTTTCGTAAAAGAATTTAAATTTGAGAAATAATTATTCTCTGTGTTTAAGGTAATTTTAAATTATAAACGAAATCCGGGCGACACATAATGTCTTTCTTAACTTCTGTGTAGACAGACTTTTTTTTAGTCTGTCAAGAAAGAATATTTCAAGTAAATGAAACCGAAGCATTGCACATTCATCTGAAATTTCGTCCGTAGTATCAGGATAGCAGAAAAGCGAGGAGGTATATCAAAATGTATTAGGAGTAAACCAAAATAAATGTGGCGCCATCTTCAAAGTAGTAGCCACACTATATCGTGAATATAGAATTCTATATTCACATATATTAGGAGTAAAACAATATAGAATTCTATATTCACAATAGTAGCTATATTTAGGATATAGTCCAGCTACTATTGCGCAGATGGCGTCAATATATTTAATTTTACTCCTGATATATTTGATATACCTCCTCGCTTTTCTGCTGCCCTGATACGAACGGACGAAATTTCAAATATGATGTTCGCTTGCATTTTTATCTTGACAGATTAAAAAATGTCTGTCTACACAGAATTAAGACATATTATCACTGGCGATTCAGTTTATAATTTAAAATTACTTTAAATGTCGAGCATAATTATTTTTCAAATTCACCTTCTTTTAAGAAAGCGTAATTTATGAAAATAGTCATAGTAATTTATAATTGTGTTGGGGTTAAATGAAGCAGTGATAAAACGTATATATAATTAACTCATTTTTATTATAATAATGGTCATTAAGCATGACCAGGAAAGCAGAGGAGCCAACAGATAATATATTTATTTTACTCCTGATACATTTGATATACCTCCTCGCTTTTCTGCTTCCCTGATACTACGGAAGAAATTTCAAATGTAGACTTACCCAGATAAATTTAAAAGAATTAAATTAAAAAGAAATATTCTCTGCATTTAAGGTAATTTTAAATTATAAACGGAATCGGGGCGGCAGATAATGTCTTAAATTCTGTCTAGACAGACTTTTTTACTCTGTCAAGAAAGAATATTTCAAGTAACTGAAACCGAAACACTCACTGCACATTCAAATGTATTAGGAGTAAGACACAATAAATGTGGCGCCATCTTCAAAGTAGTAGCCACACTATATCGTGAATATAGAATTCTATATTCACAGTAGTATCTACTCCTAACACATTTGATATACCTCCTCGCTTTTCTGCTTTCGTGATACTACGGACATGTGTAACAGTAATTATTTTCCAATGTGTTCCATTGAAAAACAATTACTGACATCAACACTAAACATCAATGAATTAGCTATTAATCATTTTGCTGATCGTAAGGAACGGCGGATGGATTTTATTTTCAAACAAGTTAAATAAATAACATATTGAGTTTATTTTTTTGTCTGTACTTAATTTTTGATATTAAATACTCAGCCCCCCCCCGGTGCCCGCCCTTCCCACAAAATCACTGGCCGCCACTGGTATGTACATGTATATTGGTGGCCTCTTATGGCCCACAACTAAAGTAGAAAATGAATAAAAGATATTGTGGAATTTATGGCGAAAGAAAATACTTTACAAGAAAAGTTTTAATAATAAATGGAAATGCCGTTTACAACTATTGGAAAAATGTGTTTCACATTCACAAATTTATCTTAAATTACTAGGTGTTGAATTTTAAACACAACACAAGTGGATGTTTTTGTATGTGTATTATATATTATAAAGTGTGTTTACAAAATCATACTGTTTTGGGTATCTCTGACATGCAATTGATTATGGGCTTATTAAAGGTGTATTATGTAGTGTTCTAATTATATTCAATAACGCTAACAATTACTTTTATCATATGACAACGCAACTTCTAGGTTTCTGAATAGATTCACCACAGAAACAATAATTTATCAGCGTCAGCCGTGAAAGTCTACGACTGCAACACATTTTTAGCATTCATAGCTGCCCAAGACTGTAAATACGAGAAATAAAAGAAATGGCGTTGTTATAATACTGAAATATTTAAAAATAAAATTGTGTGATTTGTATTGATGTGAATTAATGATGAATAAAAGTATGAAAAAAGATTTTCTCGTGTTTCGTTAGTATACCTTATTTATCCAAAAATAACGCAACATACGTGTTACCTACTAGGCCCAATCTGTGCAAAGTAGAAGGCAGCCTCGGTGTAGTATTAAACATTTCGCGAAAAACGATGGCATGATCCGAAATATCACAATCAATTACCCCCGAAGACTTGACAAATGTATCACTATTAGTGCAAATTTGATCAATCAAACTAGCAGAAGTAGCAGTAACACGTGTTGGTTGACTAATCAAGCAAGAGAAATCTATAGATTCAAGAAAGCTACTGAAGTAAGATGTTGAGGCATTATCAAATTTTAAGAAATCTACATTGAAATCTCCACAAAAAATAGTAGATTCCGATAGCAGAGAACACCGACAAATAGATTCCACCAATCCATTCAAACATGCCCTGTAATCCACTCCCGGTGCTCTATACAACACTCCCAGAGCAATTTGACACCTATTAACTTGCAAGCTAACCCACAGTTGTTCTATGGAATCATTAACATAAATAAAACTAAACCGGAAACAATCTCTCAAGTAAATCAAGACTCCACCGCATCGCGTCCCCCTATACGGTCTGATAGTATTCTATATCCGTCGACACTTATATTATAACCAATTAATACATAGGTAAATGCAATTATAATAACTAGGGGGCTGACACGGGCGGTTGATGACTTATTGCCCATGGGCGCGCTATTGAAATTATGTATTTTTAAAGAGGTTTTAATTTTATTTATATAATTGGATAACAAGTAGCTGGTGATCTATAAAATACAAAGTACCTTATTATTTGTTCATTTTCTCTTCTGTAAGACTTGTTCTCTTTGAATTAAGTACATCCTTGTAGATAGAAAACGTCCTCTCTACATCGCAACTGGTGCGTACTGGTAATATTCTTTTATTTCAGCGTATTTAGCATACACAATTGCCCCAATGTTATTAAATCTAGATTTCTATTAAAAACTGTGTGTAACTTTTGCCGAATGCCACATCCAAAGTCACTTGGAATACTTCCAAAGCATTCCTGAAGGAATGACAACTGATTTTTTAAATTTGGAGTTTGTGTTAGCTCCTTGCACTCATAAATACTTCCAGCATCGTCATTTAAACATGTAACGAAATTTGCTAAACTATCGAAATTCTCTACATAAAAACTATTTCTATATTTTACAGACTTTGATATAAATTTCGGAATCACTGACAATTCATTTTCATATCTGAAAAAGTAACATAAACGACGTTCTAGTTCTAAATAAATGATAACTACAAATGTACGCGTATGTTATTGAAACTAAATAACAGTAAATATATACATATTTACATTATTTCTCTTGCGAAACATAAGGTAAATATAATACATTTTAAAAACCCCTGACGCTGCTATCTACGCCGATGTAGAAAAGATTTTACTCATAAATTCCTTATTTTATGGGCATTTTTTGCTCTCATTCTCGGACACTTCTCGGGAGTAAACAGATGTGGCAGTTCACCATATGAATTAGTGCTATTCAGTAAGTGTGTGTTGTTTACATTATTTCTTTGGTCCGTTGTAACCTCGTAGTAGTTTAAACCGGTCATGTCCGCCCCCTAATAATAACATATCCAAAAACAGAAAACCAAAAAAAAAAAAAAGTTTAAACAATGTGTAAATTTTATGCCCTTAAGCTATCTGTATATGTGTATTGTAGTTGTGTATTGTTGTGAATTATTTAACTGTAATATAATTTAGCTCCCTTGTTGTTTTCTGGACTTTATTTTTTTTTGTGGGCAAAGTTGAAACCCTGTTTCATCTCCGTTAAAAACTCGTTTCGGGTCATCAAGTATTTTATCCTAATTTTTTTGTACAAGATATGAATGAACATCAGCAAACCAATACCTAATATCCTTTTCACTGACGTTAGATGAAGCAGATGTTACTGCCTCTGGTTTTCTTATAGCAAGATCTGGATGACGTCTTAAGAAAGCCTTGTACCATTCATCGCCTAGACAATTATTGGTAAACGGGTTTTTACGGGGAACTTTTTCTAAGAATTGCTTCACCGAATAGATAATGTCTTCTTTGCGGCGAAGAAAACTTTTCCGATGAGATTCACGTATACATTAAAGTATTTTCGTCCTCTGAGGACAAAACTGAAGGAGGACCATGTCCAGACTTTACAAATTTGTCAGATAATCTCAATTTGCAACGTTGAAAGTGGAATTCCTAAGTGTTTTGCCGCTACTCTTTTAGGCATTCGATGAGATGAAATAGCGTTTATTGCAGTTTTGCAATATTTTTTCTTATATTTCTCGCCTTCTATTGCTTTTGGCATTTTTCTAGACAAGAACATTCTTAGATTAAGAAAAATCTTAGGTTCAGACTTAGAGAAAATTTTCACCAGGATTGGCATACCAAATTTTACAGTAATTGGCCGGGGGCCAGTAATTGTACAGAACCGTTAAACTGAAGTTCGTTTAGAACGAGAAATTGTAAAATCGATTTAAAAGACAAACCAAAAACATTTTTTCCCTTAAATACAGTAATTGGCAGGAGAGGTCAATAACTGTGGCTTCAGGATGATTCTAGATATAATTAATTTTTTAGTTATGAAAGCATTAATGTTAAATTAAAGTATCTAGGAAGCAGTTTCAATTATAGTATGACGTACAACCACTCTCATTTTTAATTAACAAATATTAATAACCGAGCTGCACTTACCAGACCGAGAAGAAAACCGCTCGGCACAGAATGTTTTAGGCGGTAATTTTTCATGCAGCCAGCCACCACAAATAAAAATACACCAAAAGAACAAGAAAAGCTCCCAGATATCAAATATATATGAAACAATAGTCAAATTGGTTGCATATCCGTCTTTAATACAATTAAACAGAAAAAGGCCAATAACTGTGGGGGGGCCAACGACTGTACGGCTTACCCTATATATAATTGAAAAGTATCGTGAGAAAAGATTAGATAATTACTATTTGCTATTTATTTTTATTTTACTGAAAACCTAGCTCATAAAAAATGTTGTATAAAAAGTTCAGACCATATATTTGTATAAGGAAGTTGTGTGGGGCCCACACCCCTTTCTTTTATTGTAATGTTAAATGGAAGATGAAGTAGACATATTTCTGGAGCAAACTGCAATTTTAGTGTTTCTGCGCTTTCGTGTATAAAATAAACATTAAGTTACTTTTGTGGATATATAAAAATATGTTGTCTTTAAATATGTACTTCTTATCGCTATAAATTCTATCATCGTAATAGATTCACTAATTGTTATTTGGAGCCATATATTATAATATAAAAGTGTATTATTCCTTATTACCTTATTATTATAATTGGTTTATTTTACTAATTTCTGATGTCTTGGTTTTACCAGTTAAGATTTTATTTTTCTCAACACATTTTGTTCAAACATTTCTTTTCAGCTACCATTTGGTTTTTAAATTAATCGAAATCTTTAGGCTAAATATTGGATATGTATATACAGGGTGAGTCATTAGTAGCCGCTTCTTCGATTGCTCTTTTGCGTTTTAAATAAAAGAAAAAACAATTAGTGGAAGATCCATGGTTCCTTGTGGCGCAATTTGTAAAAATACTTTAAGCTCTGACGCACTTCCGGTTTCACCGGAAATGAACGGAACTTAATTTTTTTAAATGACATCCTATATATTTTTGGATTTTCTTGTACTGCTTTAAATTCTCTATTCAAATGTTTTCTCTTTTTCAAAATTGAGCCAATATTTTTTGAGTTATTAATTTTTTTTGAAAATATTTGACCAACACACGTGTTCAGAAAAAAATCATTTTCACATTGTTTTTAAAAGTAAAAACATTAACTTTGGCGTTCCTTGTAGCCAAGAAAATTCTGCATCGTTTGGTAAAGTTGCACTCGACAATACCTCAAAAAACTATGTTTTTTCAAAGCCTACTTACTGAAATTTTCACATACCAAAAATTTATTTTGGTATGTGAAAATGAATCTGAACACGTGTTTTGGTCAAATATTTTCAAAAAAAATTAATAACTCAAAAACTATTGGCTTAATTTTGAAAAAGAAAAAAAAAGTTGAACAGACAATTTAAAGCAGTACAAGAAAATCCAAAAATATATAGGGTGAGTCATTTAAAAAACTTATGTTCCGTGCATTTCCGGTGAAACCGGAAGTGCGTCAGAGCTTAAAGTATTTTTACAATATGCGCCACAAGCAACCATGGATCTTCCACTAATTGTTTTTTCGTTTATTTAAAACATAAATGAGTAATCGAAGACGCGGCTACTAATGACTCACCCTGTATAACCACAGTTAACTGACAAAAAAAAACAATATTTTGTTTCATGGATTTATTTGATATTAATTTAGTAGCAAAAAAAGAAGGCAACGACACGCGGTGTTCCCAAGCGGTCACCCATCCAAGTACTAACCGCGCCCTATGCTGTTTGACTTCAGTGATCGGACGAGAACTGGTCTATTCAGCGTGGTATGGTCGTTGCCTGATGTTAATATTAGCTGTTTTGGTTCTTATATACTTATTAATATAAATTTATCATGTTTACTTTATCTACAAAGTGAACGAAATATAATTTTTTTTAAGCAGTTCTTTTTGTTATCACATAACGTATTTCAAACACTTTTTAAAATTATTTTAAATATTCTTTTAAATGGAACACTGAATGTTTTTACATTTATGTATTCCCTGTACAAACAATTCTTAGTTAAAAAGTAATAAGATAGTGTAAGCCTGAAACCAACAGTTTCACTTATTAGGTACTATTTATCTGAAAGATTCAATGTTCCTGAAAACTATATTTTCTAAACATTCCGTACTATACGACCAACCATAATCTTTGGTATTAATAATGAAATAATTTAATGCAAGCACTGAACAGCAATAAATTAAGATGACAAAAGTAAGACCTTTTTTAGCAGATTTTTGAACACGAAACTTCTTAGGCCTTGGACAAGCAGAGTGTCTCCATTCCATCGATTGCTGCTTTGTTTCTAGGTCGTGGAACTGTAAACAAGCTTCATCCATAGTCACAAGACAGCATAACATCTTTTTCAAACCGAGCACAAATCGAACGCGATGCTTCCATCCTTGCACGTTTCTGCTCAACAGACAGACATTTGGGATCCATTTTGCAAAAAATGTTCTCATATCTAAATCGAAGTGGACTGTATGATGGACCCATTCGTATGAAATATTCAGTGCCTCAGATATTCGGTTCAGCCCAATCCGATGGTCTGACAAAATCATGCCATGAACTGCATCAACATTTTCAGGGACGAACACAGAAACTGGCCTTCCCGATCGGTGTTCATCTTCAATGGAAAATTTACCTCTTTTGAAGCTTGCAATCCAATTTTTTACGGTCGCATATAATGGACATAGATTGCCAAGGGTATTAAGCATACCTTCGTAAATCTGCTTACCTCTTAACCCTTTCAAATACAGGTACTTGATGACGGCTCGATACTCCAATTTTTCGAATTTGACAATTTCGGTTGACATCTCTACGACACTTCTAATTCGTTGCTATGGTATCGAAATATTTTTTTTATTCACGGAACCGGTCAAGGCTAACTAGATATCAATACATCTTCGTATATGTTACAACAGGTCGCATACTAGTTTTTTTGTATATAATTTCTTATATTGATTTATAAATTAATTTCGTAGGATTTGCATTGTGTGAAAAATTTTTAGATATTTGGCAAAAAATACCTAAAATTATACTTTGGTTGAGAATTTTGTAAGTAGGCGATATGATAGGCAAGGCTAGGCATATATAATAGGCTGTGCCAACTGGATGGATTACAATTTTCACATACAAGAAAATTTCAATTTCTGCTTTATTTTATATTGTCATTATTATTGAAAACACTATATAATGTCTATGAAGTCTGTACCATTATCAGCAAGAATACTGTCCTGGTTACCAACAATAATTACGCCATAGAATATAACTGATCAAATAACAGTTAAAGCAATCTATTTAAATCTATAAATCTGCGGAAAAAATACATTTTTAGCATTCCTAGCTGCCCAAGACTGTAAATATAAAATAAATTGCGTTGTTATATTTTATAATATTGAATGTGAATTGTATTGATGTGACTTAATGAAGAATAAAGATATCAAAAAAGATTTTCTCGTGTTTCGTTAGTTTACCTTATTAACCCAAAAACAACGCTACATATATATGTGTTACCTACTAAACCCAAACTGAAATCCCTAAAAACATTTCGTTCAATGTCCTTCGAAACTTTGAGTTAATTAGACGCCAGGATGGGTTTAATCGGTTAATTTGGCACACATACGACTTCAAAGGAACTCCTACAAAGCCCTTATTTACATCATAGATATACTTTAGTGCTGATGCTACAAAAAAAAGGATTTATTTCTGTATTTAGATGCTCCCAATATTTTTGTTTGTTAAGTTTGCCTTTTTGTTCAGATGTTAATCAATAAGTTCTGTGTTAAGTAATTAAATTTTGGAGAAGCAGGTGTTCTTTTTTTTTATTATCTCCGTCCATATTTATATGCAATGAAATCTTTATAAGTGTACATAAAAAGTATGTACTGTCATTTTCTTTCATCGATTTAGTATTTTAATTTTGTAGCAAAAAGAAGGCAACGACACGCGGTGTTCCCAAGCGGTCACCCATCTAAGTACTAACCACGCCTGATGCTGTTTGACACAAACAATGTTAACAGTTTAGTTCTTATATATTCTAATAGGTATTAATTTCTATTTTATAGTGTTTAAAAATAAGCAATATACCTATATACCAGGGCTTCTTAAATTTTTTCATTCACGACCCCATTTATGATTGCGAGTTTCCTGGCGACCCCATATAAATATAAAAGAAAGATAAATAAATATTTTTTGATGATTTATTTATTAGGTAACAATATACATATACATATGAAAATATATAGTTTTAGAATTCGTTCAGAAACATACAAAAATCTAAAATTAAAAATTGCACAAAAAATTGTAAAATTGCATTTTTTGCACTAACATAAATAAAAGGGAATTCTGACCGTCTTAGTTCGCTCGAATATATTCGAACGCAGTCGTTGAGTGGTAAGTATTAAATTAAAATTAAAAGAAAAAATTTAATGAGATGGATGTGCCTGTTTTTTTTATTGCATAACAAATTAAATCTTGGTGGAATGCTTGACACTGCTGGACGTAAGACCTCTTCAACATTTTTTGGCGATGAACGATATTGGGATTTAATATGTGTTAAAGCTGAGAAAGTAACTTCACATAAATATGTTGTGTTGAATGGCAGAAGAACATTTAACGCCATATCAGCGATTGTGGGAAATTCAGTTCTAGTTCCGATCCAGAATTCAGTCAAGGGCTTTTTTGGAAATTGTAGTTTTAAGTTTGAGTCACTCGAAAGCTCAGCAAATTCCTCTTGGGCTTTAAGTTAATCTCACTTAAGCCAATCCAAAACGGCTTTTGAATCCAAGCTACCTTTTTGAAATCAATATTTAATATAAAATATGTACGGAACTGTGTATCTAGCGCTTTTAAGTGATCTACAATAATTTTTGCAATAAAAGTTTTACAATGATTTTTCTCCATTATAAAATTGTCTACACTGGAAAACATTTCGAACGAATTTTTTTCTACCCTACTTTTCAAAATGTTGATCTTTTTAATAAAACTTTCAATTTTATCATTCGAAGTAAAGATATCGCAATTTTTTCCTTGAAGAGACAAGTTGAGATCGTTTAATTTCGCAAAGATATCTGACAAATAACACAGCTTGGATAACCATAAGTCATTTTGAAAAAAAGCAGCAAGTTCACATTATCGTTCGGTTACAAATATTTCGATTTCGTCCTTTAATAACAATAATCTTCTTAAACTTTGGCCTCTTGACAACCATCTTACTTCTGCATATAATAATAATGTTGTGTAGTTGGAATCCGTATCCTTACAGAGATTTGAAAATAAGCGGCTATTAAGGGCATGGCTCTTAATAAAATTTATAATCTTAACAGCATCCTGAAGCACATCGTTCAATTCTGGTGCTAATTTTTTTGCTGCAAGGGCATCTCGGTGAATAAGGCAGTGAGTAATAGTTATATGATCATAATGAGCAGCTTGAAAAAATGATTTAAAACCAATATTTTTGCCCGTCATCGCTCTTGCACCATCTATGCATATTCCACAGCAACTTTTCCATTCTAAACCTTCAGTTCTTAAAAATTCGTCAACTATACAATATATGTCTTTCCCTGTAGTATGGTCTTTCATAGGACGACAAAATAACAATTCTTCCTCCACGCTTTTTTTATAAACGTATCTGACATATACTAACAACTGAGCCAATCTAGTAATATCCGTTGTTTCGTCCAACTGAATTGAAAATTTTGGGATTTCTTTAATTCTTGTAATAAGTTGCACTAATTGGTCCTTGCCATATTTACTTCCATGTAGTATTTCTACCATTTTAATAGCAACAGGTAATACAAGATCTTCCCCAATGGTGAACGGCTTTTTATTTTTACCAATACAGTATGAAACTTCATATGACGCTAGTAAATATTTTTCATTAACGGTCATAAATTTTTCAAAGGATTTTTTTTCTTTATTTAAAGATTTATACAGTCTTTCAAAATATTCTTTTGGTTTATTGACATACGAAACATGCTTTGATTCAAGATGTGTTTTTAATTTTGATGGTTTCATACTCTCCGGAGCCAATAATTCATTGCAGATCAAACAAAGAGGTTGTTCATTACCTTTACAATTTTGAAATGTAAAGCCAAATTGAAGAGAAGACTCATCATATTTTCTTTTTCGCACATTAGATGCCTGTTTTTCAATACTTGGCCCTGCCTGAGGAGAGATTGTAGCATTATCATCTGCGTCATTACCATTCTTATTTAAGTTCAGCCATTTATCCATGGTCAAAAATTATTTTGATCCTAAAATCCAATAAATATATAAAAATAACATATTGCATATAAACTTGATTAATTAATTACCGAATAAATAAAAAAAAAACTAAAATCTCGTTACGGTGGAACACTGACAATTGACAACACTAGAAGAGCGTCAGTACTACACTAGTTCACATTACAGTCAGTTATTGAATCATTAGGTTTGTGTTTGTTCTTTTAAGAACGATAATAGAACTATACTAGAACTAGACATGCGCATTAAATAAATATTGTTTTGGTTTCAATTGATGAGTTCAGGATTTTACCTGAGCTGTTTTGGTTTTTCTTGGACTTGAACTGGAACTGTATTGGAATCGCACGAGGAATAAAATAACGGTTCCAACATTTTTGTAGGGATCGTTTGAACTGGTATTGTTGTTTTATATAAAGGTAAAGTGTAGAGGCGCTGTTTATAATTAATCTTTGGTATTATTTTCTTTTAACGTCACTCTCGTGAAACATAATTAAGAGTAAAATATTCGTAGAATAAATATTCCAAACAATGGTAGACCACAATGTATGTATAACAAGATTAGTAATTTTATGAGTGCCTATATAAAGTTGATAATAAATATGTGTTGTCTATATTTTTTTATATAAAAAATCGAAACAATCGTATTAAATATTATTTGAATTATAAAGATTTTTATTAAATTTATAATAATAAATTTATTATTAAATTTTTATTAAATAAATGCCCAACTGTTTATTGGCAATAATATATAGATAACATCAACATCAAACATGAACAACCGTACGTATGTTTATAATTTCAAATAATTTCTAGCGCAGGACTAATTTGTGTTGATAATATCAAATGTAGATATTACCAACACTACAAATCTAAATATAATTGGTTTTGGTTGTCATGATACCGTCTCAGAACAGTTTTATAATAGTCTTGAATTTTTTGTTTGAGCGCTGATTGAACTGCGCAGTCCTGAAACTGTAACAGAACAGTTGCATTTCTTAGAACCCGAACAAACCTATTGTCTCGCTGCACGTGTGCGCGCGCATTCCAACCTTACTTGTGTGCAGGTGTGTGAGTGTGACTATGTTCAAATACACATCTAGATGTTACAAAATCCTGAATTTAAATATTTGAATTTATATTTTATATTTGAATATTTTATATTTGAATTTTGCTACGCGACCCCATTTGGAGTCGCGACCCGTAGTTTAAGAAGGCCTGCTATATACCATTATTAATTTGAATTTAAAATTTGGGCAAAAAGAAGGCAACGACACGCGGTGTTCCCAAGCGGTCACCCATCCAAGTACTAACCGCGCCCGATGCTGTTTGACTTCAGTGATCGGACGAGAACTGGTCTATTCAGCGTAGTATGGTCGTTGCCTGATATTAATATGCTTTCTCTAGATTCTTATATATTCATTTAATATTAAACTAAATATTTCATACAGTGAAAATTGTGGAACCATATAGATATCTGTTCGCTAATAAACAGATTAAATAATATTGTGGACGTGAAAATTAGACATAAATTAATTGAAATCACAAATATAGACGATTAGCCTGATTCTCTTGGATAACAATTTCATCAAACCAACTATGACGACATTACTTAATTAAAATTTCTTGAAACAATCATTTTCCGCAGTCGCTCAATAAACGCGTGTCTGACAGTATGAAATTCAATTTAAACTTCTGAAAAGTATTTGTGACGATTTGGTGACAACTCTGCCAACCGATAAAAAGCAATTGTGATCATTTGTGGTCCAACGTAAAAACAATAGTAACAATTTGGTGCCTAACGTGATTGCAATTGTGACAATTTGGCGCCTAACGTAGAAGTAATTCCGACAATTTGGAGTCCAACGTAAAAGCAATTGTGACAATTTGACGACCAACGTGATTATAGTTGTGACAATGTAGCGCCTAACGTAAAGCAATTGTGACAATGTGGTGTCTCCGTGAAAACAATTATGACAATTTGGCTTTACCGTAAAAGCAATTGCGACCAGTTGCCTAACGTATTAACAATTTTAACATTATTAATTTAGAGATGTCTGTGCTATATCAAAATTGGAACGGATGAAATGAGAAATTTAATAGACTCACTTCAGCAAAGTGGCTCTAGATGTAAAAAAATGAGGTGTGGCCACCACACGACTTTCTTATACGTATGAGCGTTTCAAACTATCCAATTTTAAGAATTTTTTTATACAAAAATCATTCAAAATCCTATTCTAAGTACTTTCATTCTCTTAATAAATCGCTATAGAATGCATACTTTGCAAGATATTCGAAAAAAAGTGCTACTCGCTAAGAGTAAAAGTGCTACTTCCGGTCCGAATTTTGAAATTTCATGTATACCAAAAATATTGCAAATTCAACTCTAAATACTTTTGTACTCTTAATAAATATATATAGAATGCATAATTTACGACATATTTGCAAAAAATCGCTATTCGGTAAGAGTAAAAGTGGTACTTCCGGTCCGAATTTTGAATTTTTTTTTATACAAAAGATATTTAGAATTATCATTTAAACACTTTCATACTCGAAATGTACCTGCCTAGAAAGCATGACTTGCGAGATATTCGCAAAAAACTGATTTTCGATAAGAGTAAAAGACCTACTTCCGGTAGGAATTTCAAAAAACTTTTTTAAGAAAATTTGTCTCAAATTTAATTCTGAGTATATTTGAATTCTTTATAAATTTGTGTAAACTTAGTAATTGACGAAATATTTGTAAAATTCGAGTTTTTCACTGAAGTAAACTACTACTTCCGGTCTGCCGATTTTTCTCAAAATCTAATCAGTTCTCAAGAGGGAGATTATACACGTAAATACAAAATTTGGAATTGATATCTAAAGCGGTTTGACCGCTACCGTGGTCACACACAGACACACAGACACACAGACACACAGACACACAGACACACAGACACACAGACACACAGACACACAGACACACACACAGACATTTTTTAAAAACCACTTTTTTGGTATCAGGGGACCTCAAAACGTGGACATCTGCAAAAATCTCGAGGTCGAAAATTTTCATCATCACAATACTTCCTTATACTACGTATAAGAAAGTAATAGATTACGTAATTCTTCTTTTAAAAATTAGTTTTTCTAAATAATTTTAATCCGAATTATCCGAATTCAGTTCAAGGTGTATATTGTTTTGAAAAACTCAATATTTTCTGGAGCCATTGTTATGTTTGTAATAATAATAAGACGTAATTTAGTACGTCTTATCACTTTTCCGGCTTTTCTCGTGTTTGAAAGGAATGTTTTAAAGGCTCATACATATTTCACATTATTCGAATAACATAAGTATCAGATGTCGGTAATGGTTTGAAATTACTTTTATTCTTTAACTATTTGAAAACGGAGAAAAGGACTTCATACAGTGATACTGCCAAAAATATAATGATAAAATTATTATAAAACCAAAAAATGAAACACAGAAAAGTCAGGAAACAAGCAAAATTGAGAAATAAGATTGACCCTACTAAATTGTCTATAAGTATAGGTATGCAGGTAAACACTGTACAATCGATTGTGTTAATGGCGTTGGTGAGGACGAGAAGTGTGTAAATTGTATGGGGAGATTAGTAAAACTAAAAATTGATTTGGATGTTAACCATAGAGCATTTAACAGAAACTGTCCCAGTTATCAACGAATTCTAGAAACACAAAATCTACAATTAAGTATATTAAGTGCAAGATTCATAATTATAATACATTCTAGAAAATGCAATTTTTTATATATAAATCTGTACAAACATCAGAAAACGCTATATTATAATATACCTATAGACATTTGAAATTATGTACATATATGTAATTTAAAGTAGGTTAGTTAGTTAGTAAACGTTGCACAATTGTATTGTATTTATTGTATGTATTAATAGACAAATGCCGACATTGTGTAATATATGTAATGTAAGTATATTAGTCCATAAGTCTGTTTAGTGTTATTTTTTTGTTAGGTTAAATTGTTTCATGTAAACAACAAGGTATTGTTATGCCAGGAAATGTAAAATAATAACAATTGCTAAATGAACGTATATTATATTTTGATTTTTTAAGTTCCTGTTTACTTTACGTACTTGAATCTAGAAGAGAACTAAGTGATTCGTTTTCTTTTACCGCACACTAGGGGAAGGTGGTCTAATATCGACCACTTAACACAAATAAATGTATATTATAAATATGCGTCGATAAAATGAACATATATTGATGTGAATACATTGACTGATCTTGAAGGTAAGTATGTAAGCACAACTTAACCTTTAAACGTAATTTATTTTGGGAAAATAAAAAAAATACAAAACTGTTGTGTGGTCGGTATTACACGACCACCAATGGGAAATATCGACCACGCGTAGGGAAATATCGACCATAACAATAATAACTAAATGAATGGTGTTTACTGGCAATTATTACATGATGTAAAGTATTCTGCACTTTCTACAGTGGTGCAAGCAGCGTGGAACCATGTGGCACATGATCTGCACCGCCACCACTCTTCATTATCCGCCCCAAATTCACCGCAAACATAACATGTTGATGCTGTTTTTTCCTCTATCACGTCAACAACTCGTTTCTTATTGAACTTCGTCTCCTTTTCCCTTTTTCTGTTGGGTTCTTTAGTTTTGCCAACTGTGCAAAGTAGGCGTTTCGTCACAGTAGCAGCGGCTTTCTCTTGTCTCTTTAGTTCTTTTGTTTCCAGCTGTTCCTTCATCGGTGTTGAGGTCAAGACTTCGGATTTCTGTTTCTTTTTTTTGCTGTGTCTTGGTTTAGGCTTAGGTGTTGGATATATGTCTTCGAAGGATTTGGTCTTGATCTGTATAGTTTTATCTTCATCATCGGTCGCATCATTATCATAAACTTCTTGCAGCTCGCAGGATGATTCATCAGTGTCGGAGAAAGTGTCTTTAAAATTATTTTGCTTCAAGTTTTTTTCCAAACCAGAAATTATGTTCTTATTCTTGCTAATAGAAATCAACCCACTTGGGCCAGCAACGGGACTTAACGAAAGTGGAGTATCGGAATTAACAACTAAAGCTGGTATGACCATGTTATCCGCGGTAAGAGCAGATGACTCCTCAGGTTGTAACCTAGCTGGCTTACTTTTATTATACACAGTGCCATTTGCTTATATAACACCAAGGGCAACCTCGCCGGTTACAGAATTGGTCTTCTGAATGTCGTCCAGACACCAAAAATACGCACTCCTGGCTGCCTATATGTTCAGGCTTCAATGTTATGATCTGGTAAAAGTACGGCCGTTGACCTTAATGTCAACTTGTTCGGGCGGTTTAAAATAAATCAAAGTTATGGTGGTTTTAGAGTGGTGCCTTGGGACGAAAGACCTATTGCTCACAGCTGACTCAGCGGAGAAAAATAACGTGAGTACTTCTTATTGTTTTAATATGATTCGTTACTCTTGAATATACTACTTTCTCTATCTCACTAGCAAACGGTAAAGGTAAGCAAAAAAAACACACGGTTAGAAATTCATTTGAAAAGTACATAATAATTAACTTTTATTTCTGTTAACACATTATAAAATCATATCAAACGAATAAACAATTCAGCAATTAAATTATGGTCACAATTGATACACTTTATGGTTTAATATTAATTATATATTTACAAAATCTATGTACATAAATAGAATACAAATTAAATACGCGTCAATGACCTCTATATGTCGCGTATAAAAGCAAGCAAGAACGTTTATACGTTCCTAGTCCCTGAATTAACAATTACAATCCCAGAATATTCCGTTAAAGAAAAACATAGATAAAATGGTGTTTGAAATAAAATACGGATGATCAGGTTTGCTTAAATTATATTACAACTAAATTTTTGTACGTTACCCTGCTCGCAGAAGAACCTTATATATATTTCGTCGCGGAGAACAATTTCAATCGGTGCGGACTTTCGCGCGTCTATTCGGAGAATTATTATTATATCTTTGTTTATGCTACAAAGCGCGGACAATGTATTGAATTTATACGCGCGTTACAAACAAAATTTGAAATCTAACGTTTCTGAAAATGAAATACATATATTAAATACAGAGATATATACATAGTCATGACATTTATAGTCTGACTCGGACGGGAATTATAGGTAGTAGCGGTAAAAATGTCTATTCCTTCACGACCCCTGGTCTGAATGAAACAAACACTTTCGGACGGATTTTAGCGGATTTTGAAACGATTACTCCACGGCGCATGAGACCTGAATGTAATACGTTTCTAGGATAAACACCTATCTTTCCCACGCCATCAAGGCTGAGTAAAGAAAGGTAAAGGCAGCAGAAGGATAGGAAAATAAAATGGAAGAGACACACTTGTTGGTGTCTTTATATATCCGTAAACCCCCCTATTTCTGTAGGAAAAACTCGTTTTAAAATATACAATTTGCGCGCGACTACGAGCATGACGTATACATCCTTATATTGAAAAATAACAAATAACTTGAATGATCGTTGCACATGAATACATATACAGGTCCGTCCAAAACATTTTATACAATATTTGAGCAAAATAACTTACATTCTATTAATTTAATATTGTTAAATAAATTAATAATGGACTAAAAATGTTAATTTGTGCAATTAACGAGGAACTTCGTTACAGCCCCCTCCTTAAAAGTAAACAACGAACCCTAACAACTAAATATCAAAAGTACAGAAACGGAAAATTAAAATTTAAACAATTAATTCTTGAAAGTCTATCATCTTAAAATTAAAAAAACTAAAACTCGTCAGTTTATCATCACTCACGATGTCTATGACGCACGCACTATCACTGCTTGTTCTGTCTTTTCAGATTCGCGTGGTGGATCTCAGCTTCCCTGCGAGTCATCACGACGCTCACTCCGTCGACCCGCACATGGACTCGCTTGTTCCCATGTCGCCTCTTACGGACTCCTTTCCCCAGCGAACCTTCCTTCCTCACCCAGGCCCCAGGATTTGCCAGACGAGGTTTAACGGTCGGCGGCGGAATCGTCGGCAGCGGCGGAGGGTCTGAGCAAAGGAACGGCATGTCCAAGGAAAAATGAGGCAGAAAAGGAATAACTGGTAGATTTGAGGTACCATGTGCGGGAGGTGGCGAAGGAATTGAGATTGTCGGAGGGGAGGCATTGACAAAGGGTGCTTTCTTCGCTTCAGGCGTTGCTGGCAACGGTGACAATAAGTCGGGCACTGGAGAAGCACCGAAAAGTTGTAGAAGCCTGAAACCCAGATAGGCTTCTGCGTCGGGACTGTGTAACGTGGGTCCCACATCGACTGTTGTCTCATCGGAGGGCGGCACGGAGACTACTGGCTTGGGAGGTGTCCTGCAACAATATGTCTGATATTTCTCCTCCATGAGGGCAACGGTCGCTGGTGACACCAGATAGCGAGGCGTTATTGGTCGTTCGGGCGTCTTCAACCCAGGCGGCGTACCCCACAACGCTCGATATCGATCATCCATGGCGGATGGCGGCGGAGATACCAAGGGACGGGGAGCGGTCATCTTGCCTGGTTGCTTGGAAGTGCCCATTGCGTCGACTGTGTATACTGGATGGTACGTACGAATTTATATATCCTCCTGGCCTTCCCCCACTACTTCCAGCGGATTTGGAGGTGGAAGATCGGTTTGGAGTTCGTCTGCGGACGGAATCTTTACATCTTTCACATGGACTTTCACGGGTTTTCGTCTGTTTGGTACCTGTAACATAAGAATAGACGGAGACAGGATCTGGATAACTTTAGAGGGACCTTCAAATTTCGGAGCAAGTTTAGCGGTAAATTTCTTAGAGGCGTCGGATAAATTATGGGTCTGGTGATACACCCATTGTCCAATTTGAGGGCGGTAAGGACGATGTCTCAGATTGTAGGGCCTACTTTGCCTCTGGAACGCTTGAGCCAACTTTATCCTGACAATCTTGAAAAAGTCGTCCAATTTCGACAGTTCTTGAGCCAATTCTTCTGTGTTCGGTCGAGCAGGATCCATTAATTGCCCATCAGCGGTTCTCCGCAGAGAGCTCGGCGGCATGAGTTCTCTACCAAAGTTAAGAAAGGCAGGTGTGAATCCTGTAGACTCATGTTTAGCGGTGTTGATGGCGAAAACGAACTGAGGTAGGTATTGGTCCCATTCTCTATGATCTTTATTGATGTATTGTGCAATCATAGGTCCTAATACCCTATTTGTCCTTTCCACAGGATTCGATTGCGGAGCATACGGAGCATTAAATCTTATCTTGACACCTAATCCATTAAAATAACTGGTGAAACTGTGACTGGCAAATTGCGGACCATTGTCAGCCAACAGGATCTTCGGACAACCAAAACGATAGATTACCTTTTCCTTCAGTGCCTGGATGATGGTTCGTGATGTGGCAGAGCGTAGCGGCTGGCACTCTACCCACTTCGTGAATCGATCATGTATTACCAATAATGAAGTATATCCTCTCTTGGAACGCGGAAAAGGTCCGAGGAGGTCCACACTCACTTGTTCCCATGGACAATCAACGGGTGAGAATAACATCTGGCCTAGAGGTTTTCCCTGATTAAATTTATAATGTTTACAGGATCGACATCGATTGACGTAGCGGCGGACATCTCTGAACATCCCTGGCCAATAATATAACGAAGCGGCTCTCGCTATACTTTTGGCGACCCCAAGATGTCCAGCTTCAGGAGCGTCATGGATTTCCTTCAGGACGTCGTTTCTGTCAGGCGTAGCTACACACAATTTCCATGCGCGCACTCCCTCGGTATGTTGTGTATCAGGTATGTGTCTGTACAAATTACCATTCTCCAATCGGTATTCTTGAAATTTTTCAGGATCTGACTGAACGTCCGCAGCCTTCTTGTTATACCAAGAACAAGACGTTTCTTCCAACAAGGCACAGGTATCTTCATCGGTTTTGTGTTTGAAAGGAAGCGGTGCTCGGGACAGAGAATCGGCTAAGTTATTCATCGCTCCTTTACGGTATTGAATGACAAAATCATACTGTTGTAAATCAACAGCCCATCGACTGAGTCGTCCTGACGGATTCTTCAAGTCGTTCAGGAATCTTAAACATTGATGATCGGAAATAACGGTGAATTGGTAAAATTCTAAATAGTACTTAAATTTTTTGATACCCCAAACGACGGCAAGAGCTTCTTTCTGGGTCGTCGAATAATTTAATTCTGCCTTACTTAAAGTCCTACTGGCATAGGCAATCACTCTTTCGGCACCCTCTATTATTTGTATTAAAACGACTCCTAAACCTTTCTCACTGGCGTCGGTATGCAATTGGAATGGTTTGGAGAAGTCCGGACACGCGAGAACTGGGCTCTCTGTTAATGCTTTCTTTACGGCGGCGAATGCGGCGTCTTGTTCCGTCGTCCATTCCCAGCGCACATCTTTTTTAATTAATTTTATAAGCGGAACGGTAAGTTGTGCGAAATTCGGTACGAACCGACGGTACCATGACGTTTGTCCCAGAAAACCACGTATTTCTTTCTTGTTTCGCGGCGGCGGTACATTTAATATAGCAGCGATCTTGTCCGGGTCTGTACGGATTCCGTCCGGTGTTACAACATGACCTAAATATTTTATGTCTTGTTTGGCAAAAGTACATTTGTCTGGTTGTAGTTGAAGGCCTGCTTCCCGTAAACGCGCGAAAACATTACTTAAATTTTCCAAATGCTCCTCAAAAGTCTTGCCTAAAATAATGATATCGTCCAAATATACAAATGCGTACTCTGCCATTTCGGGACCTATCACCGAATCTAATAGGCGTTGGAACGTTGCTCCCGCACTATGCAATCCATACGGTAATGATACAAAATGAAATAGGCCCTTTCCCGGAATTGTAAAAGCTGTCACGGGTCTGCTATCCTTTTCTAATTCCACTTGCCAGTACCCACTTTTAAGATCAAGCGTCGAAAAATATTTACTGTCGCGGAGTTTATCAAGAATATTTGAAATATACGGCAAAGGATATGAATCTTTAATCGATACAGAATTAATTTTTCGGAAATCGACGCAAAACCGAACGCCACCGTTCTTTTTCGTGACCACGACGATTGGAGAACTCCACGGACTGTTACTGGGTTCTATTATACCGTCTTGTAGCATCTTGTCCACTTCGGCGTCGATTAGTGCTTGCTTCTTCGGGTTGCATGGATAATAACGTTGTTTTATTGGGGCGGTATTCGGTCGCAAACGGATTGTGTGACGTATTAGATTCGTCCGACCAGGCACGGTAGTAAATTTACTTAATTCTTGATCAAGGAATTTTTTTAAGGCGGTCTCGTGGCGGTCCTGTACTCCGGAGATCCCACAGCTCGCGGCAAAGACTGCATTGTCTCCCTTAAAGTACAGTTTCCTTTCGGAAAAATCGAGAACAGCCCCAATTTCCTTGAGAAAATTAATTCCGAAGATGACTGAGCACGGGCTCTTCGGCATAATTATAAAATTTACGTCTGTAGTTCGGCTACCCATGCGGACCGGTAACAAAACTGAGCCAGGCGATTCTACAACGTCTCCATTTGCGAGGCGGACTTTAGATTTTCTATTTAAGACGCGTTGTGTATTGTTTTCCAACAACCGGGCAACTAGCGATTCGGACAAAAACGATGAAGTCGCTCCGCTGTCCACGAGGGCTCGTAAATTCTGGTTATGTATGTGTACGCGGATCCAGACGCGATTGTCTGGCACTGTCGAGTCTTTGATACCTGTGTTTGCGGATTCAGGCGGCTTTACTGCTTGCGGACGGTCTTTGCCTGCAGACCGCCCTTCTCGGCGTTTCCCTGGCATCGGCAGTCAACGGAACGCACATTTAACTTGCCACACCGTGAACAAAACATTTTAAATGGGTTACGGCAATAACCACGCGTATGCCCCTCTCTGCCACAGCGCCAACAACGGTTTTCCGGGTGTGATAATTTTTGTGACGGCGACGGCGGTACAGGAAATTGGCGAGGCTTATTATCCTGGGCGGCATATGACAAATGATGCGAACGCGAAGTACTCGGTTTATCGCTGGGCGGACGTTCCGGTGCTGATAGCGTACTTTCTTTCTTACAAAAGCGCGTCTGCTCTTCCAGCAGTAATTCGTAGTCGGCAGCGAGTTTAGATAATTGCCGGAGGGATTGTATCGCGTCCCTACGTATATACATCCTGTAACTAGGTGACATGTTACCGTATACACGTTCCAATTTATCACCTTCGGACATATCTTGGCCGCGTCTCATCAACGTCAATATGGCGGTTAAATAATCTTTAAAAGATTCTTTTGGTTTTTGCAACCGAGCGCGTATTTCTTCTTCGATTGAAAAATTATACCGAGGCGGAAGATATTGAAGTTTGAAATCCTCTAAGAACTCGTCCCATGTACCCCATAAAGTTTTATTATTCCGGAGCCAAAGCAGTGCTTTGTCTCTAAAAAGCTCAGGCAATGCATGTAGCATATGTTCGTCTTTAATCCCATAGCATACTTGGAGTTCGTTGACTCTTTCCAGGAAAAATACAGCGTCCGAGCTGCCATTAAAATGAATCCCCCATTTCCTTATTTGAGCACAGATTTCCGCGGAAGAAATCTGAACGTTAGTGTCCCTTTGCGGTGGAGCGTTTCCCTTATTCGTTGAACCCGTTTTATCCTCTTTCAGAAAGGTACTAATGCGTTTACGTACGTCCTCGACATTACCGGTAGCGTCTAACCCTAAAGATTCTGCTGCGGCATTTAAATCCTCTTTTTTCAAAGTATATATCCACCCAAGAGGGTTTGGATTTTTGCCTTTGTCCTGATCGGTCATTTTATAATTTATACTGTACAAAATAAAAATAAAATAATAATAAAATGAAAATGTATTGTAGTTGCAATTTTATTCTCCTATCCTTTTACTCCCTCACAATTAATAAAGAATATGTACGTTTTACTATCCTTTAATAAAAACTTATCTCTATGTATGTACGTAAAAATGTGTATCAATCTTCCTATCTTACTATTTACAAAAAATAATTATACATGTATATCTAGCGGAAAACTGTGAAATTATTCAAACAGTTTTATTAAACGCGGCGGAATTTAATTTTTTAAATCTCTTAAAACACGGCCAAACGTTCTGGGCGCCATCTGTAACCTAGCTGGCTTACTTTTATTATACACAGTGCCATTTGCTTATATAACACCAAGGGCAACCTCGCCGGTTACAGAATTGGTCTTCTGAATGTCGTCCAGACACCAAAAATACGCACTCCTGGCTGCCTATATGTTCAGGCTTCAATGTTATGATCTGGTAAAAGTACGGCCGTTGACCTTAATGTCAACTTGTTCGGGCGGTTTAAAATAAATCAAAGTTATGGTGGTTTTAGAGTGGTGCCTTGGGACGAAAGACCTATTGCTCACAGCTGACTCAGCGGAGAAAAATAACGTGAGTACTTCTTATTGTTTTAATATGATTCGTTACTCTTGAATATACTACTTTCTCTATCTCACTAGCAAACGGTAAAGGTAAGCAAAAAAAACACACGGTTAGAAATTCATTTGAAAAGTACATAATAATTAACTTTTATTTCTGTTAACACATTATAAAATCATATCAAACGAATAAACAATTCAGCAATTAAATTATGGTCACAATTGATACACTTTATGGTTTAATATTAATTATATATTTACAAAATCTATGTACATAAATAGAATACAAATTAAATACGCGTCAATGACCTCTATATGTCGCGTATAAAAGCAAGCAAGAACGTTTATACGTTCCTAGTCCCTGAATTAACAATTACAATCCCAGAATATTCCGTTAAAGAAAAACATAGATAAAATGGTGTTTGAAATAAAATACGGATGATCAGGTTTGCTTAAATTATATTACAACTAAATTTTTGTACGTTACCCTGCTCGCAGAAGAACCTTATATATATTTCGTCGCGGAGAACAATTTCAATCGGTGCGGACTTTCGCGCGTCTATTCGGAGAATTATTATTATATCTTTGTTTATGCTACAAAGCGCGGACAATGTATTGAATTTATACGCGCGTTACAAACAAAATTTGAAATCTAACGTTTCTGAAAATGAAATACATATATTAAATACAGAGATATATACATAGTCATGACATTTATAGTCTGACTCGGACGGGAATTATAGGTAGTAGCGGTAAAAATGTCTATTCCTTCACGACCCCTGGTCTGAATGAAACAAACACTTTCGGACGGATTTTAGCGGATTTTGAAACGATTACTCCACGGCGCATGAGACCTGAATGTAATACGTTTCTAGGATAAACACCTATCTTTCCCACGCCATCAAGGCTGAGTAAAGAAAGGTAAAGGCAGCAGAAGGATAGGAAAATAAAATGGAAGAGACACACTTGTTGGTGTCTTTATATATCCGTAAACCCCCCTATTTCTGTAGGAAAAACTCGTTTTAAAATATACAATTTGCGCGCGACTACGAGCATGACGTATACATCCTTATATTGAAAAATAACAAATAACTTGAATGATCGTTGCACATGAATACATATACAGGTCCGTCCAAAACATTTTATACAATATTTGAGCAAAATAACTTACATTCTATTAATTTAATATTGTTAAATAAATTAATAATGGACTAAAAATGTTAATTTGTGCAATTAACGAGGAACTTCGTTACAAGGTATATGAGTAAAGTCTTCCTCTTTAAATACATTTCTGTCCAGCGGATATAATCCTGTAGTTTTAAAACCATTTACGCCTTTTTCAATGGTAGCCACCCTGTTACAGGCTTTAGCAAATAACTCGGCTATATCTGTTACAGCGATTGTTTCATAGTAATGCGATTTCATATATAGGTCACACTCGTGATTGTATGCAGATTTCAATCCACTGAAGAAAGTCACATCCAATGGTTGAACCCTATGCGATGTGTGGGAGGGAAGAGAAACCATGATGATTCCATTTGCACGACAGTAATTGTAGGAGTGCAAAGTAGAATGTGATGTGTGGTTGTCTAGAATGAGTAGGACAGGATCATCAAGGGTGGCTTTCACGAAATTGCGAAAATGTTTTAACCATTCTGTAAATAATTCTTGTGTTATCCAACCGGATTCTGAGCAGCGATAGATCGAGCCAACTGGACCATTTTTACTCAATCCCTCCTTCATTCTTTTTCTTTTGAAAACAAACATTGGTGGAACATACTGCCCTGCAGCACTCATACAGCAAACTATAGTGGTAGTTTGACCTCGCTCTCCGCTTGTGATAGATCCCACTTGCTTTCTTCCCTTTGGTGCAATAACGCGAGGTGGTTTGTGTACAGTTGTTATCCCGGTCTCGTCCACATTATACCGGTAAGTTTTCGGGTGAAGCAACGACAGAGGAGTGTCCAAGTCCCCACTATCACTCGCTACAGTTATCGTATTCCCCGACGCGAACGGCTGTAGTATACTACTACCACCGCTCTGGTTAACGGAGGGGAGTACATATACGTAGTCGTTCAGTTGTGGGGACTGATACATGCACTATACAATCGTTGCGTTACCAGAAAACCTACCGGTATATGCGGTCCGGGCCAAAATTGTATTTTTCTAGGAGTGTTGCCACGTTGTCATAAAGCAAGTGTATATCCGGTTTATTAAAAGCCAGGACTCTATTCTTGCTAGTGGCTTCTGGCTTTCTTAGCGAAAGCTGGGGATGTCTCTTCAGGAAACCATATAGCCATTCCTTTCCACATGTTTTTTTATTGTGGTTGAAGTTATTTTTTATATGGTTTGCTTCAGCATAATCATATGCAACTTTCCGGATACTGTTTGGTGTCAGTCCATAGAACAGATTTGATAATTTAGTTACATAATCAGCCAGTTGCTTTTCTTGTTCGTCAGAAAAAACTGGTTTTCTTCCTAACGTAATTTTCTTGGCTGGAAACTTATTTTTAAGACGGTCTTGTAAGGTACCATATGGAATCGAGTAGAGAGCCGCTGCTTTTCTAATTGAACACAATTTTTGATCAACCGCATTTAATGCCTGTTTCATCTCTTCTTCGGTCCAGGATGAACGAGCTGTTTTTCGTGTATAATTTCTTGGCATCTGTCGATGAGAAAAAATACCCATTAAAAAACAAAGCGTACAATATCGACCACTGTAATGGGTAATATCGACCACCTGATCGATATTACCCGTTGAAGACACAGCAGTATATTTTTTGTCAAATTTGATGCCTAACCTCACAATTGTGTCGATTTAAATCCCGTGATAGATTGACAATCATACGCTAATGTAAGTAGTTAAAATATATTTTCAACACAATAACGCATAAAAATTACTAACCTTATTTCCTGATGCTAGAAAATTATAAAAAATCAGCCAAAAAACAACTTTATTTCATTTCTCTCTAACCACACATTCGACTGCCCACAAAAGTTTCTGTTAGTTTCACAACTACCTTGCCAGATAGCAGCACCTAATAGAGCATTGAAATGTAGCGCTACATTTGAAAAATATAGGTGGTCGATATTGCCCGCTGGTCGATATTGGAACACGTTCCCCTATATATCGTCGGCGAAAGAAATAATAATAATAATAGTTTTATGTTATGAATAAACTAAAAGTTGGATCATCACATATCTGTGTGCGCCTCGCTCTAAATGGTGTATCAACTCAATAATTAATCGCTTTGAAGAATGGTACTCTTTTAAATTGACAACCATCCAAGAATTTTTGTTATTTCCAACACAGTGATCGCGAGAGGCCGAGCTAAGTGAAATTTTCGAATAGTAACGTCATCAAATGTACGCAATAGGTTTGAAATGTCGTCCCAGTTTCTGCGACAATATTTCTCCTTTTAATCAAATCTAATTAGACAGACGCTTTCTTCGCAGCCACGTCGTACAGCAGACATTATTGGAATTAATTAATAAATGGAAGAGATCGAGTGACAGTACCAAAAGGTAAGGCAATAATATGAAGAGAAAGACGAGCAGGCGGCGTCACGTGAAAAAAAGACCGAAAAGAAATAAAACGCCCGACGTTAATCAATTTTGAAAGGAAAGATTTATATTTCTCCCATTGATCTCATTTGGGGAGATCCGTTTTTCAAGTTTCGCCCTATATTCTTCTTAGTCCTTTCCTTTTTGTTTTCTTTTTCTTTTGATGTTATTTCATTTACCGGAGTATCTAGATCTTTTTTTTTTCTGGCTGATGAAGTCTATTTTTTTCGACGGATATCGAAGGAAGCGTTTACAACTATAAATAAGACGAAAACTCTAATGATCGGTTCTCACTATTTAATTTCCGATTGATTTCTTTCTTATTAATGGCAAATAATTTTATATTTTATAAATAAGGTATATATGCTTTAACCAAGACGAGTTTGAATAAAAATGAATTAAGTAAGTAAGTAATTTATTATTAGTGTATGTAGGTATAACAAGTGAAAAAGTATAAAACTTTTAATTATACACGGTGGCCAGAAAAATGCGGACAAACGCCAGGTAGAACGATTCTTTGTTCAATTCTGAGGCGATAATCTTAATCCAAAAAAGTTATACGGTCCTTCCTTACGGCATACGAGACCATCAAACATTAAGTTGTACGGCTAAAATTTAGCAAAATTCGTCAAATTTATCTATGTAAAATCATTGTGGTGAAATTTAGAAATGGAATTATCTCAAATGCATTGATGTAACTAATCGATTAATACCAATGGTTTACAAAAAAAAAAAAAAAAAAAAAAATTTTCTGGCCACCGTGTATACATAGGTACTATAGTTGCATGCAAATTGCACTACGTGATTCTAAGTCTACGAAAACAGCCAAGCGGAGAAGTATAACTATAAAAAATTCAAAATGCAGATACATTCATTATGAAATGGAACGATAATAATATTGTATCTCTCATCTAAAATTTAGCTGGCACACTTTAAAAAGATATTCTCAAAAAGAGAAGAAAAACATTCAGGATTGACTGCCGAGGCAGTCAATTTGCTTTGCTGCTGAGTTGAACATTTTTTCTTCGATTGTTAAAATAAATTTTACAAGTTATTACAATTTTCATAACCTCCTTATCTTTTCTGTCGTGATGAAGTTCAATAAAATCTCAATTATTTAGTTGCTATGGAGACCACTCATTTTCCCGGCGCTTGTCAGCTCGACCAGAGATACCTAATCAGAAAAAGGACCGTGCAACTCGACTACAAAATTTAAGCTGTAGAGCTTAAGAGAATAAAATGACTTATCCCAATAAACGTAAATAATAATGTAATAATAGATAATAATAAATCAAATTAGTTTACATTTATTTCATTTTTATTTTCAAATTTTATTTTACAGAAATATACAGCAGACCGATTTTCATGTGGCCGGTGGGAGAATTTGTACGTGCGTCAAGTAAGGGTGTTTATCGCTTAAAACGATGTAAAACACTGAATGCCCTACCTATGAATTCCGTGCGCATCTTGAAGGCGGTACTTCTAACCGGCCACATGAAAATCGGTCTGCTGTACATACATAAATTCTATTTCTGATATTTACAATACTTCATACTTATACCAGAAATTAACAAAACTCCCATGCAAAAATAAAAAATATATTCTCATAAAATAAAGAATTAATAGATACAAAACCAAATTTTATTTTACATAAATTTTATATAAAACAGCATTTTAGAACGGTAAACATATTATGAATGATACATTTCTTACAAAAGTATATATTCGTATTAGTTTTTGTTGATTTTTTAACAAGTTGTCATCAATAAAATCTATTTTCTTTAAAATACATTTTCTAAAATTTTTTATTGCCGGTCTTCGCGCTTGTAATTTTCACATATATTTCTGTTTGAAAATTCAGTAATATAAAAAAAATATAAAAAATTGATATATGTTTGGGTGGTTGTGATAAAAACTAGACTTGAAGTGTGAATGAAAAGATTCGTAGCTGCTGGTAGTCTTACACAAAAAATCAGTTTCACTACATCATAATCTAGGAGGAAATCAACTGGCATCTATAAAATAAGTTTGTTGCAAATATTCTCTGAACTCTATTATTCTAGAATCTTCTGGCATTGAGTAATATAATTCATTGTTAAAAAAATCTTTAACTTCTTCTGGATTCAGGAATTGAACACCAAAATACATTTTCAAATATTTACCAATAGCTGAAGTATTATTTCTATAATCAGCAAACAAACCCCGTTGTTGAATTCTTGTAAACCAACATTGACACAGATGGAATCTACATTCTATGAGTTCTATGTCTGGCCAAATTAGAGCGCATGCACTATCAATTGCTTTTTCAAAATCTATTACAATTCTCTTAGGTAAAAAATGTAAATTTAATACAGAACATTTTTGTCGTAAAAGATTAAATAAGCTAACATTATTGCTGTGATATCTGCTCTATGGTTGATAACCAATAGTCAAATTAATAAAATTAATATTATTTAATAATCTCAGGGTCCTAAAGATAGATTTCTTTGTTTTGAAAGACAATAAGTCACAAACTTTCTTTATTGTGAGGTCTAGCTGTGATTGTGATGTTTACTTTCCTCATGTTCTCTTTTGGGATGGGTATAAATAAGTAAATGATGAATATCAGCACAACTTATATTTATTTATAATATGGAGATTTTACAAAACATAAGATTATTGACGACTATATAATATAATACTCTTTATTCATTAATGTATATTATCTTCTCTGTTGTAGTACAAGCACCTTGCAAATCTTTTATTCTTTTAAATTGTAGAAGTCTGCCAAATTACTTCTTCATGTGTGTTTACAATTCAAAAAGAAATTACTAAAAAATTTATTTTCTTTACTCTTTACTGACGTATCCCCATTGGATCATCTCGACCTGAGATTTGCACGTCAAAATCGAGATTTAAACAATGAAGAACTTATTAAATATTTAAGTAATATTTTGAAATTATCGTTATCCAGGTAAAATCGTTAATACTTCGTTAAATCGCCTTAACCTGAGATTTTCACGTCAAGTCAAGACTTACCCAATGAAGAATTTATCAAATGTTTAAACAATATTTTTAAAATTACTGTTATTCAGGTAAAATTGTCAATACTCCGTTGAATCGCCTTTACCTGAGTTTTTCACGTCAAGTCAAGACTTATCCAATGAAGAATTTATCAAATGTTTAAATAATATGTCCAAGATTATTGTTATTCAGGTAAAATCGTTAATACTTCTTTGAATCGCCTCAACCTGAGATTTGCACGTTAAGTCGAGACTTATCCAATGAAGAATTTATCAAATGTTTAAATAATATTTCCAAAATTATTGTTATTAAGTAAACTTTTATACAACACACATGAAGATTCTTTTATTTATTGATTATAAGATTGCAAGATGAAGCTTTATTGACTGTGCTTGTACTTACTTTTCTTGACTATATCTCCTTTCGAATCCCTCTTGATAATTCTCGTATTCCATTTTTCTTGAAAATTATTATGGCGGCTTTTATAAAATAAGGTAGCAATAATTTCCCGCGCTCTACTATCCTTCAGCGCGCACTTATTGTTTGAGATGTATTATACGTTTTATCTCACTACACTGTCCAATGTATATCTGTTTTAATTATCACTACACGTGTTAAAATCTTAAAAGCGTTTATGCCTTTTTAGATTTTGTTTAGTTGAAGAACACTTGGAGCGCTGATTAGGAATTTAAGGTACTGAAGGCTGCCGACGAACTCCCTTCTAATGGCGAATGCATGTCCTTTTATATCCCTCAACAATTAATTTATATTATTATTATTATTTTGTTTTTAAATTCAAAGTGTTTTGGTTCCATTTGAATTTTCTTCGACTGCGCCCTCCGTGTTTGTTTTGATAATTATCGATGTCATGTGATCACATGACATTGTGTCAGTCATCTTACATTTGTTGTTGTTTACATACTATGCATTTGCATATCTAATTAATATCGATTGATTCCTATTTATTTTGGTGGGTATTTTTAATTTGTACCTACTACATTATATACTGACTAATATCTTATTTGTTTTTAGCTTGGAATCTCTTGGTATGTTGGTGTATAGAAGAAAACAAATAAATCATACATGTTTATATGCATTTTTATGATGTCTCATACAGAAGAAAATACAATTGAATTTTTATATAGTGATTAAGAAATAAGTGGAATATGCTTATTCACGTACAAAGACTTTTGTTTTTACAGTAGTGTTTATCATTATGGCAATATGTTGAAACGTAGGCTTCTATTCATTGCGTTTCACCCCTATGGAACCTAGTGTTTCCCTCGTCGTGCAATCTTACTGCTTGTAAGTGATTTACTCTTGTGACGGAGCCATCCCTTAACATAATACTTTCTCTGTTTTTAGTGTTCATCTTTTTCTTTACCTGGATTTGTTGCCTTCTTATGAGTATTTGCAGTGCTACGTGCACTGCGGCTTGTAGTCAGACTCTTCCTTTTTGTACTTAAAAACTATGTCAGGATTTTCCTGCCTGTAACGGAAATTGAATTGTTATTTAAATTGTATCCTTTTATGTTTTCTAATCAAGGTTAGTTTTTTATTTATTTATCGTTGTTTTGTACAATATTCAATACAATTCTTATTTGAATTACTAATGCTTTTATTTATGTTTCTTTTGACGGGTGTGCAACCCACATTGCATTGATGTGTATTGTATTGCATGTCCATTTGTTAAATATTTATTGTGTCATACGATCATTCAAACAAAATATATCTATAAGTCAATGGATTATTTTATGCATTTATATCTGATGAATGTTAAATTGTAACTAGTGTACCAAATACATATACGTACACATTTATTTATCTAAAATAAATTGTGCTGAAATTTACTTTTGTTTTTATTTATTTATTTAATTTTTTTATATTATTAAATGTTATCCATATTCACTTCTATCTGGTTATAATAATCCACTTATATTTAGTTCTACCTCTGTTTTTACATATATAAATTTTTGGATATCTGAAACTGGTTATATCCAGTTTTTCATCGTTTTTTTATTTTTTATTATATTTTAAAAAAATACTGAAAAATACCACAGCAATATGTTTCACACTTTTATAAGGCAACAGCGCAAAAACCAATGGAACGTTTTATGAGATTGGGAACTCATGTATGATACACATTTGGCTAAAATAATTACAAAATAACTGAAAGGTACTGTCCATACAAACTGTTTCAACTGAGCACAAAAATGTAAATTAGTAAAGCAAAAAAATACAATTGTTTGATCTGACGTATGGATATGGTCGCCAACCTTTTCGATTATGTGATTTTCATTTGTAATCATAGAATAGATTCTTGCAGTACACTCGCGTTTCCAACATCTCCAGCGAATTCTTCCGCATTTACTAATGCTACTTTTTGAAAACTTATGATTTTCTACCACAAGTAGTTTACCATCTCTTTGACTTGTCATCTCCGTGATAAACACAATAAGGAACACACCACAGCACGAGTTATTCATAAATTGTAAATTACTTTTCACTTCTTTCCCTATATATTATATTATAAGCCCCGTTAAGGTAAAATAAATAACCAATGAGAAATTTGTTTTCTACAGTATTATATACTATTGGTTAGACTCTATTTTAATGTGTATGTAAACAAATTTGAGTTGACCGGTAATACTAATCCCTAAGTTTTCGAATTACATGAAATATTCTTAGCCGTAGTCGAGTTGATACACGCCCCATTTTCCCCTTCCAAAGTTTTCAAAGTTACACTTTGCTAATTGACACTTATCTGCAAAATTAGTATTTTGCTGTCAATTGGAGAAGAAATCCATTCCCACTTTTTTTTAGGCATATCTAGGTTAAATTCCTGCTGTGTTCTTGTATTTAATTCTATCGAGATATACACTGTGAAATATAGGTTTGACGAATATTTTAACAACAGTGATGGAATTAATCATCAATAAAATTTCGTGATTTTTGTAAAAATTGAATATTGTAGTTTTTTATTTATTTATGCTTGGTTTGAGATTTACATATAATAAAATGGGCTTAATTGCTAAAAAAAAATTGCAAAGTTGATGAAAGAAAGTACAAGTAAAAACTTGTGCAGATAAAATGCAAAATGTAATTCTACCAGGCTTTCATGTTTAAATGATTAAGACAAAATTGTATTAATTCCTATAAAAACAAATGATTTAAGTTATGCTTCATTCAACAACAAAAATAGTGTTTTCTGAGCTATGTCCAATTGCTATTGCATTGTAATCAAAATCTTAATATCCAAGTGGTATTTGTCTGAAAAATCTAGAAAATTAAATACCTCATTTTATCTTTAGAACTGCCCAAATAACTTTTCAATTTTTAGGAATTTTGGCCAGCTCTAAAAATAAAAGTAAGACAGAACAAAAATCTGGAATTTACGAAATTAATTGTAATAAATGTAAAAAACATCCAGAGACTGAACTTGTAACTCGCTATATACCACACCGCTTTTTGTGGTTTAATATGTCGGTGAAGTTTAGTGTGGCACGACATATTTTGGACACAGGTCATGATGTTCCAGTAAGCTGCCTCAAACTCATGAAACTGTTGTCTAGTTATAGAGAACTAGATAGTTTCGAGAGGGTACACGTACACATAAATAGAAATAAATTAAAATATTGAGGTAACCAGCCAATATGACAATCTTGTATAAGCTTGTGGTGTAAAAAATGATACCGCTTTCAGGTACGGTTAGTGTTTTAGAGTATTAGAATTAGAGGGTATAATTTTAGTATTACGTTTGACGACATTAGCAGTATGTACAATAATTTGGTACCGTTAATGATGTTTATAATAGCTTAGATCTAGATATAAATAAACCATCTCTGTAAAATTCAAATGTATACCCTACGGTGTACAGTCAACGCGGTTTTTAATAATCAGTACAACTGATGATGACAACATAGTTGTCGAAATGCGTATCTAGCTTTCTGTGCGTTATTGTGATAAATGTGTTTTTTATTGTATTTTGTTCTGTCTTTATACAGTAAAAATATTCTACAAACAAAAAAAACTTTAAATAAACTTAATACTTTTGACCTTTCATAGACTTGCAAGCGTAAAGTATTTATACTTATATTCAAAAAATTTTAAAATAAGTCCTCTTATTAAATATCAAACTAAACTATTAAAATTACTAAAATGTTTCACCATAACGCATAGTGTAAAACCATCGCGTGTTAAAATAAAACATCCTAGTTTCCAAAAATTATTACTCTCGCTAAAAATATTAAAGTTTTATTTAGGCAAAATTATTCTAAGTTCAAAATAAAATCAATTCATAAAAATATTACAAGTCCCAATTTATAGAAAAAAATTCTAAGTTATTATTAAATATCTCGGAAAATATTTAAGTCCCGATTTATCAAAATTATTCTAAGATCTAAATTTTATTTAGTTATATTTTTAAAAGCGGTTCACACCTGCTTCTAAAGGTCTTTTTATTTTTGAGAGCGGTTTCCACCAGAAATTTCCCCGTTTTCTCATCATGTCCCGATTTATATTAACCTTACCTCTCACAAAAAAACTACGGTCATACTCGGTATGATTCTGATTCCACCTCTTCAAATGCATATCTACTTAACTGCCTCTTGCGATTAAACGATACATCTTTCGCTTGACACGTAAACAAATATTGATTTAAATGTTGACGTGTTTACGTCAATTATAATGAACAAAAATGTTTAAAGACATCAATATGTAAATGTTACAAATAATTATTACGTTATATACAATATAAAATCTAAGTATGTACTGTCATTGACGTGTTACACGTTTATAATTGTTGATAGCATCTAGCGAAGAATATTGTTTTCTTCGGGCATATCTATCGAACGGCCTCCGACATCATATCTTTCTCCCGCTAAAGTTACGGAAAACACATGGTTACGAATATTTACTTGATATATACGTCTGATTTGAATTATTAATTTCATGAATAGAAATTATAATGACAATCTTACTCTATTTTAATTAATTTAATTGAGATTTTTTGAAATCTTAACTTAACAAATATCTATATACAAAGGAGATAGTTAGATTTTGTTTAGAACCTTTATAAATTAAATAAAACTAAATTTAATTATATTAAATATAAAAGTGATCTGGAGAAAACTTATTCACAATTTACTACCAGACTCAAGATCACTGCAATATGCATTAAAGTCCACAATAAATTGCCAAGTGATTTCAAAATTTTCTTGGCAATTTCCATTATTTAAAAGGAAAAATAAGGAGTATTTCTTGGATAATTGTTTTTATAATATTGAGCAATACATCGATTGGCATTTTGACATTTTATATGAAACTTTGTTGGGCATAGTACATACCACATGCGTTTCTTTTTCAGTTTGAATGAGAGGTGATATTTTATATTTTATATACTTGTGGTATTGTATGCTATTGTATGTAGATTGTGATTTGTAATAATTATATTATTATTACTCACTAAAAGAGTTTTTACAATAATCAAACCAAATGTATATGTATATTATGTACGTATACCGTATATGTCAATTTTCATTAGGTATAGGGATTCAATGTTTACGTGCGATTTATACGTATACAAGTAATACGTGGCAACGTGGCACCCCTACTGTCCGTCACCAATCCCGGCAATAATCGACATCACAACGATTTTCTCCGATCTTCCCACTTCTCTCCACCAGATTTTACATTCAATGTTTAGCTGCGAACACGTTGCGATCTAGTCTGCAATAAAAGCCGTCTTATTACTGGAACGGGAAACATCAAATGGCCGCCGCTATCTCCTGATTTAGTTTATTAATATTTTCAGAATCCTTTTTTATTTACCTTACTTTTAATTTTATTAGAATTACGCTTTTGTTTGTGTCATGCAGCGTGAACGCAGCTTAATAATTCTCTGCATTTACTGAAAATATTATAAATAAATATATTATAAATATAAATATTATTTCTGAAAGCATTACAAACACCCAAGCCGGTGGTCGAATAGTTACTGCTACTGCTAACCACGCTAACTTGTATTTACGAGCATGCATCGGTCGTGCTGGCATTGGCAAGGAAAGAAGGGGTACTATGTTGCCACGTACTGTATGGATTAATCGCCTATGGCTAATGAAAATTGACACATGCTGTATTTGTATCCTCGTGTAAATTTAATATCATTCTTAATTTTTTATGTGCTTCATTATCCTACTTCAGTAAGTAATTATTGTACTTTTCATTGACAATGCAGATATTTGTAAACCGAGTGCTGAATAAATATTATTACTATTATATTAATTTTTTTTTTGGTAGGTGGAAATCCTTTATGGACAACATGTGCTTATGTCTATCACAACATGGCAGTATGGGACTCCAGTCTAAAACGAACCGCCTACCCACAAAAGCCACCCGATTCCCTCTAGCGCATTTCGTAGAACCATCATATATTGATATCTAAATCACTAAATCGTTGAATAGTCAGTTACCCTGGCCTTGTATCTCTACTGCCCGTTCTGCAGTTTTCTTTCTTCTTTTTCCTTTGCTTTCATAAGATTCTTAATCATCTGATGTAATATATCCTAATGCTCTCTACAACCTAACATCGTTCCTATTAGATTCGTTGGTGTTACTTCCTTCTCCAACTTCCTATTTGCTTCTTGCCTTAACCCATCCCATCGCACATATTTGAATATTGTATGCTCTACAGTGTAACTGCAGCCGCAGTACACACATTCCTCTCCTGCAGCTTACCTATTCCTTTTGCATATGATCTGAAAACACCATGCCCTGTTAAAACCTGTGTGAGATAGTAGTCCACATTTCTGTGTTTACAATCCACCCACTTCTTCAAGTTCGGTATGAGCTCGTTGCTCCACTGTCCTCTAAGTGTGTTGCTATTCCACCTATCCTGCCATCAAGAGTTCTGCTTTTTGCATTCCTACTTGTTTTTTTTCCTTTTTATTCATAGATATATTTCCTCTAGTGCGCCATTAAATCTATCGGCGGAATCTCCGTAATAACCTGAAGAGTCACAGTTGGTGCTGTCCTGTATGCAGCAGCGACTCTAATTAATAACTTCTTCTACGCCTTTTGTAACTACAGTAGTATGAATTGAACCACCGCGGCAAGAACTGCCCTTTTAGAGCTTACTGATCCTCCAATATTTCGCATCAGCCCCGCAAGTTTGGCCATTTTATCTTTGGCCCTTTGGACCACTCTTCCCAAATGCTCACCACAGCTACACCTTGTATCAGAGAAGATCCCCAAATATTTGGTATTGTTCTTTGGCACAATGTTATTATTATTATTATTATATATTCAATCATAACCAACATATATAACAAGAAGAAATCCATATAAGTTTGAAACCAACACCGACAATTAGCCTTAGGAGTGGTATTTATATTGCAACTCCTAATATACATTCACCCTTAATAAGATACTTAGTGAAAGGGTCGTAAATTTTGATGGAATTTAGACAAAACCAACTCGAAAGTTTATATATGATGAAAATATGAAAGTCAAAAACCAATCAAAAAGCAAATTATTATGCTCCAGTTAACAATTGCAATATCCATCATTTAATTGGATTTACTTCGAACAGACGCGGAAGCACCGGAATCGGATCGGTCCTAAAACGAGCGCTTTAACCCGAACTCAAACGTCGAAACATTAACGATCAGAAAGAGAGAATATGAACACTATATAAACACAGAGGTGGTGCCTGAAAATTCATCTATCTAAAATAGCTGGTAGGATGAGGACGAGCATTTTATGGAATGAGAAGGAAAACGGGAGAACTCGAATGTGAGAGAGAGAGCGAGCACGTTGATCTATAGAGAAATTTTAACAGAAAAGAGGACAGAAGACAGAATCACAACGTGCGCTTACTGAAGCACAAATATTAACGTGTATATAATAAAACTGAATCAATACATCACATCAAACGTCAATAGGTTGTATACGTTGTGCACGTACAAAAGGTATGCTGGGAATGTGAATAACATTCATATTGAAATTTAACCCAGATATCCCTGCTTCATATATATTTCCTATACATAAAGCTGATATTCCAATAAGTACCGCCCTTTACAAACTAGCTGGCAGAAATATTAATAATTACAGATGCAATATTAACATGCAAAGCGGGATGAATTTTATTGAAGGACTCGATTATTAAATATTATTGGTAATGAATAGTTTCAATATGTATCCAGACTGAACAATAGAGCGAATTTTAACTAATTTTACATTTGCGTTTGTCTAGCGTAAATAAAGCTTTGTTTAGCCTTGGTTACTCAACCATGTAATATGTCATTGTGGTCTTAGATATTTTAGCTCTACTATTTTAATAATACACATGAACTAATTTTCGGATGAATAAATTCGTGAATATATGAGATAAAATATTGCCTATTTCATTCATATAGTACGCATACAGGGCCGACTCAATTCGGTTTAAACACATCCCCCGTATATGGCGCCATCTACTGAAATCCATCAAATATAAATCTAAAATTATTTTATTCTAAAATTAATTGGCCCAGGAGATGTTGTCCTACCCTTTCTGGTAGGTGGTAAGATTAGTATTCTACCAAAAAATAGCGACATCTAGCAGATGACTAAGCGAACATATTGTGCCCATAAATAATAATAATAATAATAAAGTTTATTTCATACTAACCACATTACGGGTTAGCAGAAAAACGTCATAACAGAAAAAAAAATACAAGATACTTATTCAAAGAACTACATCTAACACATAAGCTTAAACAAAACTTAAAATTTATAATGACCAGAAATAACGCATCAAAACTGATTTAATCCATATGCTCTAAATTTATAGAATAAGGCTCAATGTTGCATAGATAGGAAACACTTTACTTTTAAACTCTTTGATATTGCCCAGAGTTTTTATATCATTTGGCAATTTATTAAAAAATAACATACCGGCGTAGCCAAGATTCCTTTTCGTTACAACAGAACGGTGTTGCGGTAGTCTATAATTATTTTTCTTTCTTGTGACATAAGCGTGGTCGAATTCGGAAACGCTGAAAAACGTTCTGTTTTTATATACAAACAACAAACATTCGTAGATGTATATACCATATACAGTCAGCAATCTTTTAGTCCTGAATAAATTTCGGCAAGTGTCTAAGTAGCGCTTTCCAAACAAACAGAATCCTTAAAATTCTTTTTTGAATTGTAAAAATCTTAGTCATATCCGATGAAAGCCCCCACGAAATAATTCCATACCGAATTCTTGAATAAAAAGAGCTGAAATACACCGATTCATTGGTATTTTCATCCAGTATGGAGCTAGTATGCGCATAGCGTAACATACCCTCACAAGTACCTCACAAATTTTGTCAATGTGGATCCTCCATTTTACGTGTTCATCCATCCAGAGTCCCAAGAACTTTGTGCAAGGAGACAGCTGAATATTCAAACTATTCAAAACAATGTCTGGTGAGACTGGCATACCATTTGAACATCTGAACATTATGCATGTAGTCTTCTCTTCATTCGAAATGATCTTATTTGCTGCATACCAATCTTGCAACCTATTGTAATATTTTATGGACCTCATGCAAGTCCTTACCACTAATAATTAAGTTGGTGTCATCCGCATAAGTAATGATGCTGTTATTAGAATCAGGTACAATAGATTCGATATCATTCATAAAAATTATAAAGAGTAGTGGCCCAAGGACACTACCCTGTGGGACACCCATAGTTCACAGTAGTTTCATCCGATTGTAGTTTACTCTTCATTCAAAATGAGCTTATTTGCTGCATACCAATCTTGCAACCTATTGTAATATTTTAAGGTCTCCTGATGGACCTCATGCAAGTCCTTACCACTAATAATTAAGTTGGTGTCATCCGCATAAGTAATGATGCTGTTATTAGAATCGAATTCAATAGATCCGATATTATTCATAAACATTATAAAGAATAGTGGCCCAAGGAGATTACCCTGTGAGACACCCATAGTCACAGTAGTCCCATCCGATTGCGTAATAACTCCGTCAATGCAACACTTCATTATTTGCTTACGATTAGTTAAGTAAGTCTCTAGCCAGTTATTTGCTGCTCCGCGTATACCGTAAGAATTCTGATTCTCCAGTAATATTGAATGATCAATGCAGTCAAACGCCTTTGACAAGGCCAAAAACAGACCACATGCCAGACCGCGCTCTTCCAGAGTTGACAAAATCCTCTGAGTATATTTCAGGTATGTAACCATGTTGTTCCACACAGAAAAAGTTGTTTTTGAAAAAGTAGTTAGTAATACGCTTAGCGACTAGAGTTTCAAATATTTTGGAAAACGAAGGTAAGTACTAATAGGTCTCTTTCTCCTATATATCAATGACCTTCCAAATACCCTTCAAAATGCACAGCAAACAGTTCTTTACGCTGATGATATAAGTATACTAATAAAGTCAGCAAGTTTATGTGAACTAAACAGTGTAGTAGCAGACATTTTTAATCGTATACATAGATGGATGAGCTGTAATAAGTTAGTCATTAACAAGGCCAAAACTAAGTTTGTTTATTTTCATAATACAATTAAAGTTGTGACTAACGTTGAAATAAATGGCGATATTTTTAACCTGGACTCTAGTTTACGTGTACTTGGTCTTACAATTAATGAGAACCTAAAATGGAACTCACATATTGATAATGTCAGCAGTTGTCTATCAAAGGTATGTTTCACGCTAAGGAAATTTAAAAGAACATGCAATGTTAAAACTTTACTCATGTTCTATCATTCAAACTTTATTTCTTGTCTGCGGTATTGCATAATACACTGGGGCTTATGCTCAGAAACGAGTAGGGTCTTCAGCTTGCAAGAAAGAGCTCTAAGAATCATTTTCGGTTTGGGTTACAGAGATTCTTGTAGACAACTTTTTAAAGAAAAAGCTTTACTTACTTTTTATGACATTTATATAATGGACGTGCTGTGTTTCGTCTTCAAGAACAAAAGAGATTTTGCAAGCGGCAACGTAACTCATGATCACAACACACGTCTCAATAACTATATGCTCCCAATTGCTCATTCAAAACAAATTTTCCAGAAAGGAACTTACTTCGTAGGTTGTAAATTTTATAATAAGTTACCAGATTCTATTAGAAATATTTCTAATTTTACTGTTTTTAAGAAGTCTTTGCGGGAGTATATCCTTCAGATCTCCTGCTATTGTTTAGAAGACTTTTTTAATCTGTAGTTATCGTACTTGACGTATTTCTGGCGTGTACTTGTCTATTTTTGGAATGTATATGGCTTTTGAAATAAAGATTATTATTATTATTATTATTATAGTTTTCAAAGAAATTAGTATAACTCTTTTTGTAAATCGGTGTTACTAATGATGTTTTTAATGTGTTTGGAAAAACTTCTCTACAAAAAGAGCTATTTATTATAGAGCATAAATGTACTGTGTTCGTGTTAATGCATACCTTCAACAGAGTAACAGGAACGCCCATCCACACCAACGCAGCTCCCATTTCTAAAACACCCCACCGTTGATATTAATTCATTCTCAGTAACAAGAGCAAGAAAAAAAGAAGTCGCAGGTGATTTTATGTGTGACCTATTAAAGCTTCGACTAGAGACCGGATGATTTCCAGGTAAAAGATTGGTTGCTATACCCGAAAAACACTGATTAAATTAATTTGCAAGCAATTCAGGTCTAATATTTTCTGAGAGATGTGATTTTTTATTTTCACCTAGTATTTCCTTTACTACATTCCACATCTCCTTAGATTTATTTTCCGCAGTCATTATTTTATTGGCATGGTAATGCCTTTTTCTTTCATTGAAAAGTAAATTGTATTGTTTTTGACTGCTAGAATACTGTTGTTTTAGGTCTGGCTGGTAGTTGCTTAATATCTTCAACAGTGTAACTTGGTTTTTCATCAAATTTAATTCTGGTGTATTGGGCCATTTATCCTTATTCCGATTCGAAACTTAATCCTGCGCAATGGAAAATGTGCATTGAAACAAGCAGTAAAAGTACTCATGAAAGAATTAAACATTTCATTAAAATCACATGTGTGGTAGATATTACTGGCTAAATCTAAACAAAAAATATTATAGTTATTTCTATTGTAAGATCTAATGTATTTGTAGGTATTACCACTCTTCCTGACACTAATGAATATTTCACATTCAACAGATTGTGCCAAATCCTCTGAAAAGCCGGTATACAGGGTGAGTCATCTAAGCGGGTAAGGCCGATTATGCCTTTATGAGTAAAGATATTCCGAGCGTTTTTTTCCTTGTGATAGCTGTTCATTAGGAGCACATTTTAAACATATTTGGGATTATACAGAGTGTTCCATAACTTGGTGGCAATATTATTGCATTTTTGTATTCCCAGTATAATTTTTAGTCAAAGAGTAATAAGATAGTATAGGTCTAAAGTGCAAAGTTTTTGATATAATTTTGTCAGTTTTGTGGTTTAATTATTTAATTATATGGTATAGTACTGACAAAATTATATCAAAAAGAGCCAATAGCTCAGTAATAGTCACTTTTACAATATTAACGTTTTACATGTTTTTGATGTGAAATTTAATAATAAATTCAAAAATTAAATAATACACAGGGTGTTCCATTTGAAAAAATTGACTTTTTTGCAAAAACCAACAAAAGCATATCAAAAAACGACAGTAGCTCAGTAATAGTCACATTTAAAGTATTAACGTCTTACATGTTTTTGATATGAAATTTAATAAACAATTCAAAAATGAACTGATATACAGGGTGTTCCATTTAAAAAAATGGACTTTTATACAAAAACGTGTCATCGAATTTTAATCCAATTTCCTGCACATGCAGTTAGTAACTGTAAAAAAATAAAACATGCTTCTATTAGGACCTCTTATTGTAAACAATACTGCAAAAAATTTTGTCGTATATCGTTTTAGAGTATAAATTATTATTAGTTTTTACATCTGATGCAATTATATTATCTATACAACTACCTAAATTTGAGGTTATTCTAGTCGGTTCGTTAATTGTCAAATACAAACCATAGGCAGAAAGAATATTCCTGAAATTTATACTGTGTGAATAAAACATGGATGATTTAATATATCAATAATATTTAACATTTTCTCATGCAATTAAAAAACTCATTTACATTACTGTCGGGGCTCCTATACATATATACACACTATCACACTAATTTTATCATTAACAGAACAACATTTAAATACAAGATTTCTAGCGAGCGAATTTATACTGTCATTTAATTTGAAATTTTTTGCATGATCTTCCCTGACGTAGATCGCCGCTGCTCCCTGCAGTAACTGGTTAACAAAAGGTAGTCACTCAGGTTATATAAATTAAGCTGATTTCTGGTTTGCCAGTGTTCTGTGATACACACAACAACATACTCAGTTGTCAACTCCAGTTGAAGTTCATTAAAGCATGTACTTAAACACTGAACATTCTGATGATATAATTTGAAACTGATTTTCGTTATTGTATGGCCTGAACAAGCCTCAGTTTGAAGAAAAAACGATTTATTTCAGCCCCCTGTCTTCTTCTTCTTCGTCTTTTAGCTAGGGTCATCCCCTGTTTGCCTGGCCTGTTTCTATTCAACGGATGAGGAAAATCAACTTTGTCCCCATCTCTTTCCTTTTGGTCTCTCAGGTTTGCATATATAGGCTAGTCTGTTGGTTTGCATTCTCTCGACATGGTCATTCCATTCCTTACTTCTTCTCTTACTCCACTTCACCACATCCTGCACTCGGCATCCTTCTCTTATGGATCTAGGTACTCGTATGTCTATCTCGTAACGTGACATTCGCTATTTTTCTGAGAATCTTGATTTCTACTGTTCTCATTTTTTCAATATGTATGTATGAATAAATAAATGATTGAATGAATGAAATACGTTAGTATGAAATCAAAAGTTGAAATTGCCACAGCTCATTCGTCCACAAATTGCCCATTTCAATTTACGTCAATTCGAAACATTATTATTTAACAAAAAAATTCCTCTTCGCCGTCGTTCGCCTAAAACATATCGGATCACGTCACAATCTGAAAATCTCTAAATATTTCATTGTCGGTTATCCGCTCCGACTAGGGCGTAAATGTATTTTAAAATTAAATTTTGACCGGCACTGATAGAATGGACGAGAACCCCTGTCCTTCGAAATATCATCTCCGACGTTCACTTAGGTATATATACAAGAAACGCGCAGCGGGCTCGGGAGAAAAGAAATTGACAGGTTTCTGTGGAAATTCCCCGTCCGTATAAACGGAGGATGGATACACGCTATCTTCGAATGTTCCGGAAACAATTTGCGTGAAAGCACAAAACTGAATTTTCCCTTTTCTCCCGTGTACAGGTATCCTTTTCGTCATCATTCCCGTAGGTGGATCGCTTGACAGAGATACGATGGCTGTTTCCTAATCTTCACACTTCTCGCTCAAAAGTGAACACCAGATACGTTTATTTACAGATATACTTTTACGACTTGCCACAGTTACATTGCTATGGTAATAAAAATATTAGCTTATTCCCGCGTAGGTTACATGTTCATGTCGATATTTCTATTCTTCTTCTTATCTTATAATCTTTTAATAAATTAGAAGAATTTTATCGTGAGTAATTATAAATTTATATTTAATTACAATATGCTACTTTATTGATTTGGATCATTAAATAAATCAGTGCAAGTGCCAGATAATATAATCGAATAAAATCCATGTGTGCTGCCATCTTCGAATATTTACATAATCTCATATACAAATACGGAGGAAATGTAAACTAATTAAATGCTGATAATCACAGAAAATTTACACACATAACCCACAAAGCGAGCAAGCTACTAAATACAATAAGCACATTACATATTTAAAATACTCGAAATTTAAATAAAGAAAATATCTAAAAGTTTTGGTTGACTAATCAAATTATTTCACAACTTTTATTAGATTCCTACAACACATGTTTCGCAAGATCACTACCATTATCAAAGAGACGAATAATTATTAAATGTGACTGTGCATCTACAGGCCCATACACATCTGTGTATCTGTTAGTTAGAATGTTCTTTTTGTTTATGGCCACTTATCAAACATGTGTATGACGATAAATAACTTATTAAGATCAGGTATTTATTACTTTATACCAAATTTTCTATATAAATTCTTCTTTACTCCAAAAATCTCGTTTCATTACATAATTCTTTACCTTTCATGTCAAAATTCACAAATCATCTCCTCGTTTGTTTTGTAACCAGGATATTTTTTTCTTAGTTTCCATATACGTATTTGATTTTTCATGATAATGACATTTTTTTGTATAGTAATTTAAGTTGCCTATCTTATGTCTTGACAATATTACTAATATTGTGACTTTTTAAAATATTTCATTAAGAGTGAGATTGTAATAAATTTGGGTTCCGATCTAACATTTTATACATTTCATTACTATTCTAATAAAATTCTTCTATTTTATATACAAATGATCTTTTATTTGTATAACATAAATTAATTTTCTTGAGAAGTTAATTTTGATTCTATACTTACTTATAAATATTGAAAATTTAAATCATTATAATATATATGTATATAAAGAATTAAAGATAGGGTAGGGTATTCCTCTAAGAGTTTATTGAAGCTTATCAATATATTTTCTTTTTCCTTCACAAGTTGAAACACATATTTTAAACAAATTTCTTCATTATTTAGAGTAGAGAAATTGAAATTGATATAATAATGCTCATAATGAAAGCATTACGTTCTAAATTAATGTCGTAGTTGTGCCTCTACTACCTTTTTTCCCGAACGCCGAAGCGAAACATAATATATAGGGGTCATTACTTTAAAACAGCCACATAAGGTAATTGTATATAGTTTCTAAATATGTATGTTGCACATACGTAAAACATAGGTATAGCTCCGATGTGACCCAATCGAATTAGTCTGTTAAAAGGCTACCGTGATACAATATAATGAACTTAGTAACGCATGAATGATAATGTACGTACCGGAGGAAAGCTAAAGAGCTACACAGAGGTATAAGTGAGTGATGCTATTTAAAGGGACCGCCTAGCTACTACTTAATTAAGTTACATGATATATGACCGCTAATGCATGTTGGGATGCAATAACTAGATTCTTTGTGGAGAGAAATGTAAGTAATATTGCGGTTTTTGTTATCAAATAGGGAAATATTTAATATTCTGAAAAAGCGAACGATCAATCATTTACTTGATATCTGGTGCGAATAAAAGAGTCCAGCTCTATTCATACACGAAGGCCTTATACAGTGCGTTCGTGATGAAAGGAACTAATTCGTTTAAAATTCAAGTAATTATTTTAAGAAAAACGCTCGGACAGGTCGATTAGTATTTTAAGTTGTAAATTTTTTGACATAAGAAAATTATATACAGGGTGTCTAAAGAAGAACATATGCGGCAATCATTGTTTTTTTAAATGGAACATACTGTATATTATGCCAAACTTGAATTGCATGGTAAATTCTCAACACTTTTTGTGTAACATACCATATCCCCAAAATCAGTGGTTTTCGGAATAATGACGTTTGAAATGTGATAAATTAAAAAAAAATACATGAAAATCGATTAATTTGAAGTAGAGTTTTTTGTTGAAGATAAAATTTGCAATACCAGGTTGTTTTTGTTGGCTTTTAAAAAAATGTTCAAGGTGTCCTTGTACAATTTAAACATTTTATTTCATTACCTATGTGTATTTTAATTTATCACAAAACTCATTATTCCGAAAAGCGCTGATTTTGGAGATATGGTATGTTACACAAAAATGTGTTTAGTGTGTTTAAAATTTATCCTACAATTCAAAAATTACATAATATACAGGGTGTTCCATTTTAAAAAATCAATGATTGCTGCATATTGCTGTGGCAACATAACCATTTGGAATACAATAATTGTGGTATTGCCATACATTAGGCTTTGCCAAATAAATTATGTTGTCTGCTGTTCCAGCAACATAACTAATAAAGATGATGATAATTTTTTATTATCCTTAATATACCTATATATTTTATTTATCTTAACAGCACGTACTTTATAAGTATACGTGAATTCTATCAGTGTATCTAAATTTCTCTTCTCTCGTCTAAATCTCTTGTTTTTTTTTTAATTGGGATAAGGTTATAGCTTATTTAAAATGAAACCAGAAACCATATAAAACATAATTGTATAATTTATTTAACATTATTTCACAATAGATAGCATCGCTATACTATATTCACCATTTAATTAAAAAGAAACATAATAAAGAGAAAACATTTGTACCTTGTTCTAGGTTGTAATGTTTTATAGAACGAATATATTTTTCTTATGCTTAATCAAGAAAAAAGAAATCTAAAAATATTGTCCTGTTTCAAAAAAAATAAAATTCAATTAACGTTAGTATACTATTGATATTTTATATGCTAATTCTATTCCATCAGAGACATTATATTCGCACGTAATGCTCTGACAAACTTAGAACTTCGCAATGGTCAATGTTCGGAGTAAAAGCTTGAATCTGATTACTGTCTACAACCATTCACACGTATTGTATCCAGCATCTCAAAATCCGCTACTCAGAAACACTTTCCTTCTTAAAAATCTATTTTAAATCATTAATTTATAATCAAAAAATTATTGTAAGAATTAATGATGCCTAATAAAGTGCCAGAAAATATACATTTGCACGTTATATCCTCTTAACACCCAACACCATCAATAATTCTATTTTTTTTGTTGTTGAAACTAATGAATGCATCAAAACGAAAATGAAAAGTGTGAACACATGGATGTTAAAACTAACATCAAGAAGTAAATAATTACTGTGACTTACATATATACTTTTATACGTAAAACGTATATGTATATATGCATGTGTTTGAGATGCACACATACATTAAGTGCCATTGCCGATAATCCGGTGTCTGTGCGTTCGATTATCGGCAATGGCACTTAATTTATGTGTGTATCTCAAACACATGCATATATACATATACGTTTTACGTATAAAAGTATATATGTAAGTCACAGTAATTAATGAATGCATATTATTACAGGAAAATATTTATTATCTCTGTTGCACAACGTTATATGGAATATACATTTGCACGTTATATTTCAATACACGCATAGCAACATTGATAAATCTTTGTATCGAAAACTTACTTTGAATCATTGAAAAACTTTTCAAATTCTGCCATTTGCATCTCCATTATTTTGAAAATACAAAACTTATTAACCAAAGAAAAATGAATGAAACTTAAATACAAATAGAATTAATACGCTAATACAAGAAATAAATATGAATGAAAATAATCGTGGTGTCTCTGACCCTACGATTTTAAGTCGCTTTTAATCTCTTTCCAGATAACTAGCTAATCCATATAATGGATGAATCTTGTTCATTCTTGTCTTCCAATTTATATCCCCGGGAAGATACGTGACCGCTCTCAACGCCACCCTCGGTACTACCATTTAAGTTGTCAGCCTGCGTCTTCAGTGATCTCTGCCTTCCAAGTTGCCATCATGGCACGAACACACACACACACACGCACTTATTGTCTTTTGACAGTTTCTTCACTTAAAATGTCAACACATTGAGAATTGTTTGTTTATTTTAAAAGTATTTCACTCAAATTGTCCATCATTTTTCCAGTGTAGGTATACTTGTATTAATATAATTCTTCCTTATTTTTGTTTATGAATTTGTTACCTTCTTTACTGTTTGCTACATACTTCCTCTTTCCATTCGCTAACACAATTCTTATTTTTGTTTTGTTTCCAGCTCTCGGTAAAATTGGAAATATATTGTAAATAACAGGTATTCTTTTAATAAGATTACTCGTACTACCACGATCCATCTGGTTTACCCCTTCGTTGCTTCTTTCGATCCAGGACTTTTCCAACAGTGATATATTTATCTGTAAGAAGCTATAAACGAAGTTTACATTATATTTTCTTTTTGTAGGTCATCAAACCGTACAAATCTCTCTTTACAATCAATGAAATAAAGTGCTACACACCTGAATTTATGAATGTACTTTATTATTTGCCAGCTGTCGTTTATAAAAAACACTACTGCTTATTGTATGGTCTCGAAATATTTTGATTTATATCCTTTTATTTATTTACTTATATAGTTATAAGTTAAGGTAAATTTTATTCTTTTAGCCTGATTTATTTTAATTTCTTTTATAAAGTTTTTATTACCTTATGCACGTTCTCAAGTTTACATAATTTATTCAATTACATTTTTCTCCCGTGCATATCGGATTTTGTTTTCTTCATACAATTTTATTGCATTTAGACGACTAAATCTTTTCACTCTTCTATAAAAGTAATATATATATCTTAAATTTATCTCGTTTTTTATTGTGTACCTGTTGAATATCTTAATTGTAAATATAAATTCATTTTTATTTCTGTGTTTTCTATACTTAAATGTATGCAACCCAGTATACTCTTATGTTAAAATCATTGAATACAATAAAACTTATTCTTATTGTCTCTTTTATATTTTATATACTTAAATTTATTCTTAATGCTACTTCTATTATTTTTAATATGCAAGAGACCACGGCAATAGGTTCTTCTTTAGACACCCTGCATATAATTTTCTTATGTCAAAAAGTTCTGAACTAAAAATACTAATCGACCTGTCCGAGCGTTTTTCTGCAAAATAATTATCTGAATTTTTAACGAATTTGTTCCTTTCAGCATGAAGCATAATTTTAACATTTAAATGTAGCTAATTTTTAACGATAGCAGTTCCGTTTCCACTATCTTAAGAAGTAATTTTTGTAAGCACGTACAGCAAATATTTAATTTAGTCACCATATTTCTCTGTATAATATAATGTCTTTAAATTGTTCATGTCACTTTTAAGAAGTGATGATGTCAATAATACAGAGCTATTACGGTGATATTTTACCAAAAAAACGATTTTATCGAAAAATACTAAGAAATATAAAATGTATATACCGTATTCACTTCAACATATTATTTACATTCTTATATTCGCTGCGTTCCTGATATAAATGGATGCAAACGGGGCAACGGAGCGAACTGCAACTGTTTGATGTATTTCACTATCGCTGTGGATACGCTTCGCTGGTCCCACCTAATAGAATCTGCCGTCGAATTCGTTTCGTGAAACGCGTTCAGGTATACCGTACGCCTCCTGTTCGAAAAGGGAAATGGAATTGTGCGATATGAAATTTTCGACATATCTCCACCGGTCGTTTAATAAACACACACCGATAAACTGCCCAGTGAAAATATTCTGTAATTTACTTCAAAATAAATAAATTGTTTATTTTTAAACGTTATTCTCAAGTTATACAAATATATTCAGTTACTCAATTTTGATTATATTAAAAACGAAAACGCTGTTTATACAATATGTCTCACTAAGTTGGAACCATATGGAAAACTTTTTAATTATTAATTTTAGGAAAAAAGTTATTTTTCATAAAAAATTCAGCACGTTCTAAAATCTAAAATACAATTATCAGATATCAATTTTTTTTTAGTTGTATACGCGGTATGTAAAAATTAATTTTACTTAAGAGTAAAGTACCTTTATATTTGACAATATCGAATAATGTTTTTAAAAAAGTTGATTAGAATTAAAATTACGTTCATATATGCAATTACATCCATTTATATAGAAAAATTCATTTTTTCTATTTCTGTCTATGGTAACAATGCAAATTTAACTGTAGTTACATGTTATCTAGGATGCACTGACATACAAATGATTTGTTGTTTGGAAGAAATGTTTGACAGTCAATGTCAAAACGCGTTAGAATTTATATGACACATAAACATGGTGGGGTTATTAACTTGTGAAGAGAAAATAGAAATTGTTTTGATTGTGGCAGAAAAATATAAAACGCATAGAGAAGCAGCGATTATTTTTAATAATAGATATCCCAATAAAAATATTAATCTGTACTGGAAGTATTAACAATAATTATAATAGAAAACGCCAAAAGCTGGTAGCCGATGATAAATACGCAGTTTGAGGTAATGCTGTCTGTTGTAGAAAATCCAAAAATGTCGTTGCGCAAAAGAAAGTCGTTGATGCAACAAAATGTAAGTAAAGATACAGTGGCAAAAATTTTAAAACTAAATAAATACAGTCGTAATAAAAATATTGTGTTCCTTATGGCAGAGTAAGCAAATTTGTCATGTCTGGATCGTGACCATAAAGGAAATTCCGTTGAAGACAACGTAGAACAAAGAAGATTTCGCTGGGGATAAACAGCGCCCAAAGAAAGAAGAAAGAAGTTGTAAAAGAGATTTAAAAATGAGGTATTGTTTCAAATGATAAATGATTATTGTTAAATTAATGTATTTTTAATAATAAAGAATTAAAGATTGTAAAATAAATTTCAAACAGAGACGAACTAAATAAATAGAGTTCTTAAATAAACATCGTCTCCAACATATAAAGTATAATGTAACTTGATATGTTTCGCAATTGTCTTATATGTATATATACATACACAAATCGTATGTAGCCTGCGTAGTAAATTCTTGCGTTATTGTTTACGTTTCAATATAACAAAGAATATACATAAATATTTGTGTTCATCTAATATTTGTAAAAGTGTATTGAAATTGTCTTTTAATGTGTTTTGTCTCTTTTGTTGTTTGTATAGAATATGTCCTTGTCTGTAAAATATACAAAATTCATTGATTTTGAATATAAGTATTATTTAAAGTTTAAAATGGCATTTTGCTTTTTATTAAAATGAATTAATGTTTAGGAACATTTTTTATTAATCATTTCTAGTAACCCGAATCGCCCTGAGAGAATCTGAGTTTACCTGGCAAAACATTTTATTTAAATTTTATTTCAGAATTAAACTTTACATTAAAATATATAAATTTCAAATAGAGGTTCCTGTTCAGTATTGAACGAGAGGGTCGATATGTCGAGGCATTAGTGGAATGAGTGAAAAATAAATTTCTATTATTAATATTTTATTAGTTACACAACTTAGTATGTGTTTGTATTTTCTTGTTTGCAAAATAAATGCACATGCATTAATTACGTGTTTAAATTGCGAAATTATTTTATAGTTTTCTCCCACAATCAAAACAATTTCTATTTTCTATTCACAAGTTAATAACGCTACCATGTTTATCTGTCATATAAATTCTAACGCGTTTTGACATTCACCGTCAAACATTTCTAGCAAACAACAAATCATTTGTATGTCAGTGCATCCTAGATAACATGTAACTACACTTAAATTTGCATTGTTATTGTCGAAAAAAATAAAAATAATTAATTTTTCCATATAAATGGATGTCATTGCATATTTGAACGTAATTTTTAGTTCTAATTAACATTTTTAATAACATTATTCGATATTGTCAATTATAAAGGTACTTTATTCTAGAGTAAAATTAATATATTTTGACATACCTCCTATACAATTGAAAAAATTTACTATCTGATGATTGTATTTTAGATTTTAGAACATGCCGAATTTTTTATGAAGAACAACTTTTTTTCCTAAAATTAATAATAAAAAAGTTTTCCATAGGGTTCCAACTTAGTGAGACATATTGTATAAAAACGGGTCATCAAAATTGATTGCAATAGCCGCCCCCTTAAGTTTTATACTGCGCCGCAGAATAAGAATGTAGGTGATAACTACAAATTTTTCATTAGTATGCTAATGAATGTATTTTTTAAGTTACCGTCCCCAGTAAATTGTTAATGTTTACATATGGGCATGGTATCAAATGTATCATCTGCTGTTGAAACTAATCGCTCTTGTTTAAAATGTGAAAATAGTTACTATTTCCTTTTTCTAATCCAATTTATTTCAGGAAAATTACAGTTATCATTCTTAATAATAATAATAATATTCGATTAAATAACTGATTGATTGGAGAGTTACTTGTTGAAACTTCATTTTAATAATTAATAAGTAAAAAGCACATATTTTAGTTTCAAATTACACAAAGAGAATAGACCTATACGTCCGGTCGTTTCTTATGTAAAAGCTCCTCGTTCAAATCTTTCAAAATATCTAATCCCCTTAATACGGGAACATACAAAATTCAAGCCTAAATTTGCTATAAAGAACTCCTTCGAACTAATTAACAAAATTTCTAAATTAAAAATACCTAACAACAGTAAATTAATATCTTTTGACGTCACAAATCTGTTCCCGAGCATTCCACCCAAAGACATATTAAACTTAATTACAGTAAAACTCTAGAAGAATAGAACTAATCCCATTATAAAAATGGAACTTTTAAATTCCCTAGAATTGTGCTTAGAACAAAATTATTGTCAATTTCAACACGAATTCTACAAACAAACTAAAGGTTTAGCCATGGAAAATCCATTAAGTCTGCTATTATCAGAAATATTTATGGATGAATTAGAAAACATCATTAGCACACACCCGTTATTCAGACACATTAATGGTACAGGTATGTCGACGACGTATTAGTCTGCTTTAACGGTACCGACAGACAACTAAAATCGTTATACAACCACATTAATATTATTCACCCTAACATAAAATTTACTATGGAAATAGAAGTAAATGAAAGCATAAATTTCCTGGACATAACTCTATCACACAATTATAACAAACACGAATTTTCAATTTATCACAAACCGACACAGACAGATACTACAATTCATGCAAGATCTTTTCATCCTATGACTCACAAATTATCAGTTTATCAGTCTATGATTCACAAAATAATTAACATTTCCATGAGTCAAGAACACTTTGAATTAGAAAAGAATAAAATATTTACGATAGCGGTCAATAATGAGTATTCGATGGACACGATAAAAGGCATTTTAACAAAACAACTAGTGTCAAAAACACTCTCCTTAATTTACCCCAAAACAAAAACCATACCTTCTAATTACAATCTTATCATATACTTCGGAAACATTTCAAATAAAGTAGGTAGTATTATTAAGAAAGCGAATAATGAATCAATCTATTTCAAAACGAATAATTCAATACTAAGAACTCTGAACAATAAGAAAGACAAAACGAACAAAAAATTGAACTCAGGAGTTTATAAGTTAACATGTGAAGATTATGATAAAGTTTACATCGGACAGACGGGGAGGACTTTTGAAGCCAGAATGAAAGAACATGAAAGAAGCTATAATGATAGAAAACAGATTCGACCTTTGCTAACCACTGCCTGGAATTGAATCATAAATTTCACAAACAATTTGAAATTTTACATATTCAAGAAAAAAGGAAACAACTTAACTTACTGGAAAGTCTAGAAATAAATAAATTTAATAAAATAGGTATAATATTAAACGATCAGTTGGACCTAAATAGCTCTCCCCTACTAAATTTAAAACTGTAATTGAATACCCCTACCTAACAACAAAAATTGTGTCATCTATTATCTGTATTTATAAGTGCCATTGTAACAGAAATTGAATTTGTATATTTTCTTCACCTGATGAAGCCACAGTGTGGTGAAACATATTGCTGTGACTCTCGCAAATTGAGGTTTATATAAAAATAATTTACACCATTCAATCAGTAAGTAAGTAAGAATCAAGCATACATCTTAGTACTAGACCTTATGCTAGACCAAGATTTAATAAATTTTCTGCAAAATAGTAGGTTAGGCAATTTTACATTTAACTAGCTCAGTTTAGAATGACTAAAGAAATTTTTCTCTCAGGGGCAGAAAATATAAATAAACTCTCCAATCAACTTGAATGCTCTTTAGTTATTACCAGGTCAGGTAAAGAAAATAAAATGCAAAATAAACCTTATTATACAGTTTATTAAGGATATTAAAGAAAATTTTCAAATTGTACAAATATATTTACAATATTAAATATTTTAAATATTACATAAAATTATGCATGTCATGATCAAATAGTCAAAACAATAAACAAATTATAATTAATAAATGGAGTAACATCGTATACAAATTTATGTTTTAAAAATAAATATAATTATCATTTTCTTTATTCGTCAAAAATACATGTAAACAATCAATATTTAAACAAATTATTTTATTGTATGTTGTGAGTTGTACTGGAATATAAATAACAAAATTATGTGACTTATCATTTGCAAGAATAAAAACATTAAGGAAATGGCTCTGCCCTAATTAGTTCTGCCTGGCGCCTTTGCTCGCTCCCAAGACAGTACCATCAGAAAGCAAATCCACACTGGTAGGTACCCCAAAGATCCACCCTACGAGTATGCTTTTCAACTCGTTGGACATAACCCTAACATACACTACCATGTGCTCACCCCTTATTAAGGTATATATATAAATTTAAGTGTAATACAAGAATGTCTTTGTGCATTCAATTAATTGACTCAGCCCTGATTAGTTCTGCTTGGCGCTTTTGATCGCTCCCAAAACAGTACCACTAAGACCAATTCGTGCTTTAAGGATTCACCAAGGCTCCATGCTATGAATTAAACATCTACTTAATTTATTGAACACATCCCTGATCTATTACCCAACACGTCAATATCAAATACACAAACACGACAAAGTATAATTAATATAAAGAAAATATATATATAAAAAAAAATGAAAATTTTACCTCGCTCTAGGATTCCAATACAAAGCACCACATAAGAAATTTTTACAACACTCTATATATACACTAATAATAAACATTACTAAATCACCTTAATTTTTCGTACAACATCTCAAATTCATCCATCTCAAATATATTTAAATTTTTGTCACAGTCTAATTATCCTATATGTACATAAAACAAAATTTATTAAACTATAAATCTTCTAATCTTGTAAATAAATAATAAAGAAAATTTTATTAAAAACGCAGAGTGTTATATTTAATAAAATTTAACAGAAATTATTATTAGGCTATTAAATTTTATCGTTACAGACACTAAATTGCTTTACCATAACACACGGTGTAATAACCTTGCATATAAAAATAAAACATTCTAGTAAAATAAAAAAAAAGTTCTAATTAAATAAAACTGTTCCAAATATAAATAATTATTTCCGAAAAATAATTACAAGTCCCAATGTAAACGAATCTCCTGAATTAAAATGATATCTAATTCATAAAATATTCTAAGTCCCACTTCGGTTTAAAAAATTTATAAGTACAATAAAATTATTAAAGAAATATTATAAGTTCCAATACGTGAACAAATTTCTATGTTAGAATAATGTTTAATCTCTGAAATATCACAAGTCTTAATTTTATTAAAAACTTTCTAAGTACCGTAAATCCGTTTCAGAAAAATTATTCTAAGTTCCCATTCATGAATAAATCTTTAAGTTAAATTAACATTTTGTGTTTAAGAGGAAGAAGAGGTTTCCACCTACTTCTAGTTTTTCTTTTGAGAGCGGTTTACACCAAGCATCTCCCGTTTTCTCATCGTGTCTCGACTTATATGCATATTTTTCTTCACAAAAACGTACGGATATCCTCGGTACGATACCGATTCCACCTCTTCAATTGCATTTCTATAATGCTGCACCTATCGGTCAATCGATGTATTACTAGCTTTCCAAAACGTAAACAAACATCTCAGCATCGATTTGTTTACACGTTCGTGATTTGTCAATTTCATCTAGCGGAGAATATCGTTTTCACCGGGCTAATCTGTCGATCTCTCCCAGTCACAGTACTTTTCGTGCGGGAAAAACTTTCTTGTCATAATTCACTTAATATTTTATGCTTATTCTAATATTATTTTACGTAAATAAAAATTAAATTTGCCAAAATATTAACTTAATGAATATCTATATACACATCATGATAAAATAAATAAAATAATAATTAATTAAATTAAATTTAGAAGTGATCTTGATTCTGCTTATTTACAATTTACCACCAAACTCAAGATCACTGCAATATGTATATGCTATAATTAATATTTGTCTAAATTTTTGTTCGCTTGTAAATAATCATATAAGAATAAGAACCATCTGTGTTTTCTTTTTAAATTTGAAAATATACAAATCACCTTTAAAACTTTTGATTTAAGCATTGCACTACGATGATGATTCCTTTTTATTTCAAATTAAAATTATCTAATTTTTTTAATGAATTTTTAATTAATTACTTGACTACAATTTATATAAAATCGTCGCTAGTTTTAAAACTGCCGCCAAAAAGGATTTTTCCAAGATTCCATTGTGTAAACGCACCTTTTCATTTCACTCCTCCGAATTAAAAAATAGACTGTATAGTATCCGCTGAAATATTCTGGAGAACACAGATAATAAAAATTTGGTTCTTCAGTTTTCAGACATATTTCCAAAAATATAATATAATTTAATGAATAAATAACAATATAATCTTTGCTATACATACATATTTTTGGAAAAGTTCAAATCATAAACGATGATGTATGCGAAAATGATTTTATTAACCTTAAAAGAAAAATGTAATACAACACATATGTGATAAAGTATGGGACAAGAAAGGAAAACGCAGGTGATATAATAATAACGCAAAATAGGAGAAAGGTAAATGATTAACATTCCATCTTCGAACAACAGAAAAACACGTACATCCTTTTTGACATATACACTTCGGGACCAGAGTAAATGGGCCGGGGTTATCCATCAACATAACAGATCTGACATGCTCAATAAGACGTTATGACATGATAATACACTTCGTCTGGCGTATTTTTTCAGCACGGGGGGAATTTGACAAAGTGACAGCGGAGGCGCCATCTATTTCAATAAGACGGAAAAAACCCTATCTCCGGAGTGTTCAACTTTTTTTTTTATCAGAACGCTTTACAAATTAGATTAACATAAATTACTAAAATTATTATGTGGATTTTTTAGACGCGTGTCTTTATCGGACACCTGTTGTTCCTGTTGAAATATAGGAAGATATTTATATAATTAGCCCCTTAACGTAATCATTTATTAATAAAATTACATAAACATGGGTACCTGAAAATAACTTTAATAATCTGTTACATGATGATTGTTAATACTTCAAGAATTAGGAGTCTAGTATTCAAATGTTAATTTTAACCTGAATCAACGATGTTTTCATATAGTTTTATTTTGAACCATATAATAATAATAATATGCCTTTATATTAGCAAGGTTACACAAGTAAGGAAATTACAAAATAAAGTAAAGAAAGAATATATAAGTACACTTACCAAAACCCTAGAGAGAGGTTCAGGTAGGAACAAAAATAAAAACCTCCCACTCCCTGCTCTTCCACTGAATCCCTAATAAGAATAACATTATAGATTACCAAATTAATAAATGAGTGATTAATAAATAAATAATTACTTAGCGAATGTCTAAAAATAAACTTAATCTATATATCACAATGTACGTTTCCGCAAGGAAACAGTAGGGGAGACCGGGGCAGGTTGCAACACATTTCAATTATATATTTTTTTCGAGTATCTAAATGTAATAGGTAAATCAACTTTCAGTCAGGATACGTTTATTGAACTTTAAGGAACATACATAAGAAATCTAAATACAAAAACAACTTATCTTCATGAATTATAACAAAAGAAACAAAGTAGGTAAAGCTGTTGTAATCTACCCCATCCTTGGGGCAAATTGCAACACGGGCTGGGGTAAATTGCAACAAGTTATTCTGACGCACTATCGTCACTATTACAGTTTGTACATACGTATAACGGATCCTCCTTTGCACATCCCCAGTGTGCCCACATTTTACATTGTCTACATTGTACCCATTCTTCATTTTTGTGGTATTTTCTTTGGCACACAAGACAAAATGTTTCATCTTCTTCATCAGATGAACTTTCTCTCTTCTTCTGCTTCTTGCGAGTTGATTGCTTCTTGGGAACCAAATCCTTTGTGACAACTTTCCGCTTTTTCTCATCAGCTTTGTATTTCTCTGTTTCTAAGAGACTTTTTTCCGGCGTGTCAGTTAAAATGGCAGTGTTTCTTCTTCGTCTTCCGCTGCTGCTCGCTTTTCTAGGTAGAGCCTTAGGGAAGGGTCGTAAGAGCTCAGGGGAGAATTGCTGCTTGGATGTGCCCTCTAGTGGATCATCAACAACATTAGAGCGAATAATATTAGGAGAATAATGTTCATTATTTGTCTCCTGGTCTTCTTGACTGGTAGATGGGTTCACCTGGACATCTATTAAGTCTTCATTTATCATATTGTCTGTTGCTTCCCGATTTTCAGCAAAAGGATTTGGTCGATCTGTCACGAATGCTGATGCAAAATCACTGTCACTAAATATATCGGGATTCAATGGTGAAATCCCAGCGGAAGTGAATCCGGACACTATATTAGCTGGCGTCATTGCTCTTAGATGTGCCTCATTAATAATTTTTGGTAGATCATATATGGTTAATGTCTTTCCGGGATTATTTTTTAACCAGCTATTTATTCCAGAACTGCAAAGTCTTTTGAAAGGTCCAAAAACGGATAAATCTAGGGGTTGTAACCGGTGTGAACAGTGTGGTGGGAATGAAAGCATTTCTTTTTACATATGTCTATCGCTCTAATACTGAGGTGTGAAGAATGGTTATCTAACAGGAGCATCACTGGTTTCTCTAGAGATGGCTGACTGTATTTTATAAAGTGGTTGATGAACATAACGAAAGTTTCTTCGTTCATCCATCCGGACCCATTCGCCGCTCCAATACATCCTGGCGGTCCATCTCTTATAAAGTGTTCACGATATATTTTTCGCGGAAACAGAATCATTGGTGGTATGGTAGACCCTTGAGCACTTACTGCTGCAGCTACTGTAACTTGTTCACCTCTTTCTGCTGACGTAACAGTTCCAACCTGTTTTGTGCCTTTCTTCGCTACTATTTTGTTAGGACGTAAGACTGTATTCACACCGGTATCGTCCATATTCCAAATCCGGTGGGGCTCTAAAGTGAATCGTTCATAGACGTCGGAAAGTTTCTCAAAAAATTTAGCAACGTTTTCCTTGTTGAAACTGGGGTGCATCTGGCTAGACTTTTCGCCTCGGGCTGCCGTATTGATAGCTGATTATTCCACTGCAGAAAGTTAGAAAACCAATCTGCTCCTGCCTTTTTATTTTCAAGCCAAGAGTCTGGTGTCGATATTTGATGGAAAACAGCACATTGAAATGCAATTTTCCGAACGTCTAGGGGAGTAAGACCAAACATAATCTCGCTTGATCGCCTAATATAAGTCGCTAATTTCTTTTCTTGTTCGGATGTTTTGGCTTTGAATAGCCATAATGAATTTGCTGATTTCCCGCTGATGTGGCATCTCTAAATTTTTTCACGTACCTTGAGAGCGTTGAGTAGTGCAAACTGAAATCGCTAGCAACTTTTCTAACCGTAAAGTTTTTATCACCCTCGTGGTCTACAACTGCTTTTACAGCTCTTTCAATTATATCTTCAGGAGTTTGCCCTCTGTTGGTCTTTTTTTTTATAATGTCGCATCTACAGGAAGAAGGAAAGATTTAAAATTGTTAAAAACCGTCAAAAACTTTGTAAGGGGTACGTTGCAACACTTTGTTTCAACGTGCCCCACCATGCTTTTTAGTTTTATAACCACAAAATCTCTTACCTTGGTAAATCTACTGCGTATTTTTCTATTTATATGTGGACACAGATAGCCAGTCTTCAATGTTTTCATAAACTAAATGCACTGGAAGAATTGTAACCCCTGTGAATTGATATAATGTGAAATTACTTCTAGTCGCTTCAAAAGACAAACAGCTCCCATGCCTACACTGCAGCTAATACGCTGGAAAGGCTTAAAGGTGTTGAAAGTTACAAAGTTAGACGTTTGTTGTGCAGATGGCAGTACTTGTATCGCTTCGAGTATAAATTTTATATGCGCTGTTGCAATCTGCCCCTGTTGCAACTTGCCCCGGTTTCCCCTAATAAACCAAACAAAGTAGGTAAGGCATGTACAGTCGTGGCCAGACAAATGTAGTACAAGCTTTTTTAAATAAATTGTTATAGTGTATGTTAGGATTTTGACATTTAAATGTCAAATCATTTTAAATGTTGTTAAACGTCAATAAATAGCTCATATCTTTGTACTATGGCACGAAAACTTACAGCAGCTGATAAAGTTCGCATATTAATTAAATTACAAGACGGGTACACTATTAGAGAAATTGCACAACAAATGCTGTTAAATAAAACTACAATGATGAGAGTTAAGAAAAGATGGGAGAGTATGAGAGTATAAACAGAAAACCGGGTACTGGGCTTAAAAGAATTTCAACCGCAGAGCAGGACCATAATTTAGTTCAAAATCTCCGAGAACATCCCTTTGATTCAGTAAAAATGGCTGTTGCTGAAACCATTTTTCCTGGATCACGTAGAACCGCGAGCAGGAGAATACGCGATAGCGACATAAAATCGCGTGTTGCAGCCAAAAAATTAAGATTAGTGAAGAAGGGAAACAAGCCAGACTTTTATTTGCATTAAACTATATAAACAATGAACCTCAGTTTTGGGAAAATGTTGTTTTCACTGATGAGAAAACATTTCAATCTACAAATAATAGCTCTGTTCGTGTCTACAGACCTAGCGGCAGAAGATATGAGGAACAATATATAAATAAATTCAGATCGACAAGGAAGATTCTCAATAAATATTTGGGGATGGATAAGTTACCACAACGTTGGAATGTGTTATAGAATAAATGGCAGATTTAATTCGCAAAATTATATTCATATTTTAGAAAATATATTGTTACCATCAGTCCAACATGTGTATCCTGAAAACACTTTTATATATTGTCGCGAATCAACACTCTGTATAGTAGTAGAATTATTACAGCGGTAACCTAATTCCTGATTTACCTAGCGCTGAGTCGATACATCCTGTCTGTCCGTTCGATGAGTTCAACGGAAGTTGATCGAACGGAAGGAATGTGCGAATTCAGCGGGGTAATGACGGACTTGGCTTTACCGAGGTAATAAAAGAAACGTATCCGAACAGAATGATAATTCATAAGTGATCTTCCGATAGGAGGATCAATTGTGATCTTCGCAGTACGTCTTATTTTGTGTCATCTAGTTATTAGTGTTTAATTCATAAGTGATCTTCCGATAGGAGTGATCCTTCGTTGTAATTCTTATTGTTGTCATCTAGTGGTTATTAGTATTTAATAAATAAGTGTATTACAAGTTGTATTTTATTGAGACAGTTAAATCTCCTCGCCTCCTTAAGAGAAAGCCAGGCCTGCGGAGAATTAAAGGTAGGTACCTTTTGCTTTTGATACTTTTATAATTATAAAAGCGAGTGCTCGCCCCTGAGCAACCCCTCGTCACGAGTTTAGACCTGCGATATTAACGTTAACGCCCACCGTGACATTGTGGTGAAGGCGCGTTAATACCCTCACCGTGACAATATCAACATGACAATTGTCCAGTTCATAGTGCAAACATAGTGTCTCAATGGATGAGAGAGCACAACATTGATGTTTTGCAATGGGTTGCCAAGAGTGCAGACATGAACCCAATTGAAAACGTATGGGCTGAAATGAGCAAAAGTATGTCACATATGAGATTTCAAAATTAGGACCAATTGTGGGAAGCTATTCAAAATACTTGGCAATCTCTCCGACATAAACCAAATTACTTTAGAAATCTGGTGGCTTCTATGCCGAGAAGGTTAATGGTAGTAATTGACGCCGATGGTGGTCCAATAAAATATTAGCTTTTGTTAAAAAACTGATTATTAATAAAATAAATAAATTTACGGTTTTATTCTAATTTTTAAATTATATTGCACAGTTCAAACGATCGTCAAACAATAACAAAGTGAATATGTCTTGTATGATCTGACATTTGATCACATTTGATTTCACATATTATGACAAGCAGCTTAAGTTGAAGTTCGACTCACAATAATAAAATTTCAGATTTTTGACGTATATGAATTTTAAGGTTGTACTACATTTATCTGGCCACGACTGTACATACACAATTTAACAATATACAGTCATTTTCTTTTGCTTTTCCGCTTTTGTCAATTGCGTTTCACTATTTGTCAAATGACTTTCCATGAATTAAAACCTCAGCTGAATTTGTCAAATGAAACTCCCTTCTTGTCAAATTACTTTCCCTTTATATCAATTGCTTTTCTCGTTTATATGTAGGTATGTATACCTCTATCATTTTATATAAAATATAGCAATTTACACACTAAAGTGAGAATTTCTTTTATTTAGATAAAAATACAATGAATTCATGTTCATTACAGCGGCAACAGAATAATTGCGCCCTCTTAACTGTACTTTTATTTTTGATGCTCTGGTATTTTTCACAAATCTTCCGTAGGAAATGCAGAAATATATTTGTATTCCGTATTCGTCAATGAAAAACATTTTTATCTTTCCAAGATCATTCTGTTATTCTGCACTGCGTAATCAAAGCGACCTTGAGTAATGTCCAGTGTATTTCTCCTTTCAGGAAGAAATGACACTTTTTTAACAGAATAAGGAAAGTTGCTCTATTAATCGTAGATAGTGCTATTTGTTGAAGAAGTTGCCATTGGTTTAAGCACTTTTATTGCAACTGGTGGAGGGTTAAAGAACAACCTAGGTCAATCCAGTCACAAACCTGTTCTTTTTGAGCGTTTAATAATTTTTGCTGCCGATGTCCTGCACTTAATTTTGCAGTATTATTAGTTTTCCTATATGTTGCATACATTTTTCTAACCTTATCTGGCAAAACGAAAAGAAATTTTGAATTATTTATGTTTATATTACATAGATGTTACACTGTGATTGTATCTAAATATAAAATAAATTTCTCACTTTAATTGTAAGAGGTATACATATAAGCAAGAAAAGCAATTGATATAAAGGGAAAGTAATTTGACAAAAAGAGAATTCCATTTGACAAATTCAGCTGACGTTTAAAAACATGGAAAGTCATTTGACAAATAGTGAAACACAATTAACAAAAGCGGAAAAGCAAAAGAAAACGACTGGAATAATAGTACAGAAATACCAGTCTTATTGCCTGTTATGCAGTAGTTCGAGAAGGGCACGCCTGAATGCATCTGATACTTTGTCCCTGATATCATCAGGTAAGAAATTATAAAATTGATATACAGGGTGTCTCTAAAAGGTCTTTAAACGACTCTACCACGTATTTTTCGTACCAAAATAAACCGATTTAGCAAAACTTGGCTTAGTGAAAGTTGCTTAGTTTGTGCGCAATACGGTCCTGAAGTTGCAGTTGGAAAATTGGTTTTTTGTTATAAATTTGAAACGGCTGGAGCGATTCCGCTAAATTTTGCCACGTCAAAAGACGTGTATATAGTTTAAAGAGACGTCTAAACGGCCTAAGACACGTATACACGGCTTAAAGATACATGTACATGGAGCACACAGTATGCGCTGCCGTCCTCTAGTTAATGTTCTCAAATCTTAAAATGCGATTTTTGAGAAAACGATGCAATTTTTCGAGTCTTACCAAGAGTACCTTTTTTCTTGTACTTAAGACACTTAATCTAAATTTTATAGACAAACTCTTTTTTATCCATTGGCGTAGAAAATGGAAATGTTTTAATATTTATAAACGCAGGTTCTCCGCCTATGGATTGATTACTATCACAATTTTGATACAGAATTTCTTGACTCATAAAACTATGTAAACGTGACAAAATTTAGCGCAATCGCTCCAGCCGTTTCAAATTTATAACAAAAAAACAATTTTCCAACTGCAACTTCAGGACCGTATTGCGCACAAACTAAGCAACTTTGACTAAGCCAAGTTTTGCTAAATCGGTTTATTTTGGTCCGAAAAATACGTGGTAGAGTTGTTTAAAGACCTTTTAGAGACACCTTGTATATTATATGTGAAGCGTCTTTCGTAAATGGACAGTTTATGTCATCGCGGACTTTTCAGATGTCTATGCCAAAGATTAATGTTATGTACATGTGTCCGAAAGCGAATTTTCTGAAACAGATAAGGAGGAGTTTTGAATATGTATGTATGTATGTATGTATACTTTATTTGTAATATAACCATTACAGAAAATTGTCATAGTGTTTTTTACAAGTCACAAAGACTATAGTTAATATAATAGATAAAATTAATTAATATAACAGATGAAAAATGTGTAAAAATGAATAAATATATATATAAAAATGTATAAGACACTACTACAAATAAATATATATATAAAAATGTATAAGACCCTACTACAAATATTAGACAAACAACACCTATATACATATATGAATTAGACTAGTCTATCTAAAAATTCCCCTATGGTATAACACTCTCGCTCTAACAGTAACTTTTTTACTTCTTTTTTGAATCTTCTGGGTGGTAATCTTCTTATGTCGCTCGGAATACGGTTATATAATTTAGCTCCCCAATAATCTATCGATTTTTGTGTGCATGTTAATTTGTGGTATGGTATTCGAATATCATCCCTGCTGCATGTTTGATGTTCGTGGAGATGGCCATTATTGGGGAAAATATCTTTCTTGCTGTGCACGTATGTGACGACGGATAAGATGTAAACTGACGGCAGTGTAAGAATTTTTCCTGATGTAAAATGTGTCCTGCAACTTTGATTAATTTCTAGGTCAAGAAGGAACCTGATAGCGCGTTTTTGCAGGACAAATATTCTACTTGCCTCCGTCGCTATTCCCCAAAAGAGCACTCCATAACTCATAAGAGAGTGAAAGTAGGAGAAATATGCAGTTTTGGCAGCTTCGTAGGTTGCCATTTCATATTAGTGTCCATAGTGATCCCCAAGAATTTGGCTTCAGATGGTATACCAGTTGTTGTGAATGTCAGAATTTGCGTCTTATTAAGGTTGACTTTTAGCTTGTTTGCTGCGACCAGTTATTAGCTTCTCTTATAACATTTTCTGATGTCTGCTTAAGAGTCTTGCAATCATTCGCTTTTGTAAGTAGAGATGTATCATCTGCGTATAGGCAAATTTCATCTCTGTCAACGTTTGATGGAAGGTCGTTAATGTATAATATAAACAACAGTGGGTCAAGAATTGAACCCTGAGGAACTCCACATATTGTTTTCCTAAATTTTGATCGTGATTTGTTCCATTCAGTTAACTGGATTCTATCACTGAGGTAGGACTTTAATAAGTTGAACGGTTCGCCTCTTATTCCGTAGTAGTTTAGTTTACTCAGTAGGATGTCATGATTCACTGAGTCGAAGGCTTTTGTTAAGTCTAGTATATTCATTTCCGCCCACATACCAGAATCAAAAGCTTGGTATATGTGCTTGACCATATGTGCGATTCCAGTAGACGTTGAGCGTTCTTTTCTGTAGCCATGTTGTTCAGGTGACAGATATTTATTACTTTCTAAGTAATTAATTAACCTTGTGGAAATAGCCCGTTCAAATACTTTTGAGATCGTCGGTAAGATGCTGATGGGGCGATAATTTTCACATTTATTTATGTCGTCTTTTTTAAATATCGGTAAAACTTTTCCTACTTTAAGTATCCTTGGGAACACTCCTTCTTCTTGGCATTTGTTAAAGATATCTGCCAAGGGTGTGCTTAATTCCTGACTTAATTGTCTCAACAAGTTAGTTGAGATTTCGTATATATCTGTTGTGTGTTTGTCCTTAAGTTGACTTATAATTTTCTGAACTTCCATAGCAGTAATAGGAGAAAAGAAGAGCGACTGTGTGTTATCCAAGTTAAGGTTTCGTAGGAAATCTTCAGAAGAATACGATGATTGTATAGTATTTGCTGTATATTCGCCTATTTCGCAAAAATAATCATTTAATTCATCGACTAACAAACTGGATTCAACTACTTGTTTGCCTGAGCCAATGACTTTTGTTTCGCTGTTAATCACCGTCCATATTGCTTTGACTGTGTTACTTGATCTTTCAATATAAGTTGCATTAGACTTTTGTTTCAGTTCTTTTATTTTCAACAAGTACTTTTTCTTCAATTCACGATAGATACTATAAGACTCCTCGTTTTTGGATACTTTCGCTACAGTTGCCCACGCGTCTAAAGCATTTCTTAACTCAATAATTTCACTATTTGCCTCATATTTGCCATTTGATTTATTTCTAATTTTTACTTTTGTCTCAGGGAAACAGCTGTTGAATAATGTCATGAAGCTATCGTGAAAACTTTCAAATAGACTGTCAGCGTCATATGATACGTGAGACAATTCAAGTTTTGTCTCTAGTAAATTTGTGAAAGTATTGATACTTTTATTGTCAATCCTTCTAATAGTTTTAATTTTATTTTCAGTCTTTGTTTCCCAATAATCGTATGTCAAGATCTGTGCCATATGGTCTGATAAATGCATATTAACAGTCTCTTTCGTTAAATCAGAAGGTTCGACATTTGTGAAGATGTTATCAATTAATGTGCTTGTAGTGTCTGTTATTCTCGAGTATTCTTCGAATGCTTGGCTTAAATTATATGCATTTAATGCATCGGTTATTCTTTGTTTAAGTTTTGTCTCGAGCATGAAATTCACATTAAAATCTCCTGCTATAAAAACCTTTCTAAAAGTTTCTTCTTTATTTAATAGGAATACAATCTCATTTAATTTGTTTAAAAATATCTCGATATTCCCAGAAGGGGGTCTATAGATTGAAATAACTACTACTTTGGTTTTTGTTAATTCAATGGCCGCAATTTCAATTTCTTTTTCCATGGATAATTCAGTTATATCACTTCTCTCAATGGCCACTTCGTCTGATTTTATCGCAATCAGGCTACCTCCGTGAGCAGCACTTGTTCTACAAAAACAACTAATGATCTTGTATCCTTGTATTACTAGATATTTTAACTTGTCTGTAGTCAAAAAATGTTCAGTTAAGCAGACTACGTCAATATCCTTTGTAAATATTTTTGTTTGTAAAGCATCAATTTTCTTTGTTAAACCCTGTATATTATAATTTAAAATTTTTGCTCTCGTTTTCGAGTATATTCTTTCAGTGTCGATTATTTTTTGTCGATTATTTAGATTTAATGCATTAAAATTTATTATATTCGCTTGATAATTTGTCCTATTATCTAACATATATGTATTTACTTTCTTACTTTTTGTAATAAGTTCGTCTGTCAGAGATTTGTTTTGCATGTGATTTGCTATGTTTTTGTTTGAAGCTCCGAAAAAACCTCACTTGAATATCGCTTGGCCAGCGCGTAGAGTCGAAGAGAATGCGATCATCGATAAACGACGGAAAGCCAATTTTAAAAGCATTATATTTCTCTTTTGTTTGATAATCAGATTTTAATTGTACTTCTAATATTATGTCATCCGTATTAAATTTGCTAATAAGTAAATTTTTCATATTTTCTAGACTAAAATCCGTTCTGAAGCGATCCGTGTACAACCATTTTCGCTCTTGTTTCTTAAATGCTACATTTTCATTACTATTACCCGTAATTGTTTTAATATTCATTTTTGATTTATCAGCGTTTTTGTATTTATCCCTTTTGTGCACTAAGTTAGAGTTTTCTGAATGTCTATCATCGTCATTTAATATCCTATTTATCACAGGTTCCTTACGGTTTGAAATAATGTTATCCTTTTCGCTCCCAGATGACTCTATATACTTACTATTGTCAAGATTTTGTTTACATTTGCCTTCACTATCTTTTGTTTTGTCGGAAAATTCAATTGCTGTGGTTTGTTTTTGTGATATTAATGATTTTAATATATCTATTTCTGTTACGAGATTTTGTTTTATCTCATGAACATAATTTGTTAATTCGTCTAACTTTTGCCGAAAATCTCTGTTCGACTCTGGAATAACTTCGTTGAAGCTATCATGTTCGCTTTCTACGAGACTGTTTTTCGTAATTTCAGCAATTGATTTTTCCATTAACTTTTCGTTTGTCTTTTTTATTCTTTCTTTTAGCTCTTTTATTTCTAATGTTGCTTGTTTACACATTTTACAATCAGAGGTTATGTACTTACAGCATACAACTTTTCCATCTTCATCAACAGACATTCCTCTTATTTTCAATATACAGCTTGGGTGGTACGTCCTCTTACACTCCGCACAAATCACAGAATTTTTTACAGCCACTGAACATTTATTACAGACAGATTCTTGTGGGGTTTTGTTCTTTGACGCCATTTTGTACTGTAGTCAGTGGTACTAATAATACCTTAATATAGTACAAATTTAATGAATGGAAAATTTTGCGATTGCGCATATGGGGCAACCCACATCGCGCAGCCTATGATTAACTCTATCAAACATACAAATTCCAAACACATATCTCAAGCAACTGTTCTGCATCTTCTGAATGCGCACCTTGTCGATAACATCCAAGCAACGTCCACAGACTGCCAAGTAGTAATTAAATAAAGACAGAACAAAGGTTTCACAAAGTAAAGTTTTGGTTTGAGTATCAAAAACAGATATCTATGTGGATAGAAAGCTTTGAGAGTAGCATAAGCCAGACCGATGAGTCTGGAGACGTAGTCCCTGAATCTAAATGTATTGTCAACTCTTATACCTAAATTTTTCGTAGAGCTTGACAATAAATGGTACATCAACATCTTCGATTTCAATTTTAATGTAGCAGAATGCCGTTCCACATCCTTCGGTTTCCAGAACAATACCGCTATTCACTTCTCAGGGTTGATTTTTAGCGATTGCTAATATTTTCCAGATCACCATTTAATTTGCCCAAAGCAGAATTCACATCATCGGGGCTGAAACTAATATAAATTTGCATGTCATCAGCATATATCTGAATAAGAAATATATTTGTGCAAGTGCCTAGTGCATAAGCTGAAGAATAAGGGACCGAGGACAGATTCCTGTGGAACTCCTCGGCTAACATGAGAGAGAGATGACTTTCTCTCTCTAAATCTGACGTACTGAGATCTATCCGTGAGGTACGACCAGAGTAGCAAGAAAGCACGTCACGGAAGCCCAAATGTTGTAATATCACCAGAAGTAACCCCAATATCAATCGTGTGAAAAGATTTGCTATAATCTACGATCACCAGGAAGGTAAGGTATCCACCGTCCCACACTCTGATGACATCATCAATTACTCTCAGCAAAGCTCTGGCACAACCATTGCCACGCCTAAAGCAAGACTGGCATGGTAGGCAGCAAATTCTGAGACTCCAAGTGTTTACTTATTTGCATATGCAAAATCTTCTCAAAAATCTTCTTCACTACAGGCAATAAGCTAATAGGTCGTAAATCAGCAACGTCAGTGGTGTTGTTTTTCTTAAGTATCCCTACCCATACCTTGACAGATCTTTTCTAAGGCACAGGAAAAACCCCGATTTCAACCGCATAGTCGATTATGTGAGTTATAAGTATATGGAAGGGCATGTGTTAATAACAATCTCAACATTCGAATAATCGCTCCATCATTCCCTACAGCTGTACTCTTGATAGCGCATATAGTCTTGTAAACAGTCATATCATATTGGATTTTGTTTTGAAAATAGTAATACAGTTTGAAAAAGAACATTATCCTAACAACCGATAGGGAACGACTGTGCGGTCACGTGCTAGTGTGTTATTTCCAAAACCTTGAAAGAGCGTAATTTGTATCATTGTGCCGGATTACCTTTAAGTGATATTTCATTCGTTCCTAGTAAGTTATTTAACAAGTTGCAATGGAAGTTAATGTAATATCTATAAGATTTTAAATTAAATATTTAGGCAGTGCATTGGCAGTAGAAAAAATAAAGGAAAACGTTTCCAAGTTGCCAATTCAATAACATGAAAATTACTAAATCGTAATGCGTAAGTCAATTACAGACACCCATTACATGATTCACATGACAATTAGTGAAAATGCATCTTCATGTTTCAATATGTGTATTTCACTGGAATTATACACTGATGCACTGATTCGAGGGATATAACTTTTACAATTTACAAATATATGGCTTTAACTGGAATATTTCTGGATGGCGTTTTGGTTCCTGCTTCCACGAGTAAGCGAACATTAAGACGTCAATGATTCGTATTACTATTACTTACGGCAAAAAGAAGAACATGAATTGAAGACAATATCTACGATAATACATGTGTGACTGATGTAGCTGTGAAACGACGTTAGTTGGTAAAAATATAATTATTATTGTTAGTCATAAGGAATAATATGTTCACGTACCTTGTAAGTTGCTGTGGTGTTACTGAATCATAACTTTAAATCTTTATAATTATTCTCAATTATTCAATATAATCCTCTATTTAAATTTTTGGTTTTTTACAGGCGAAATTTTTCTAAAAACTTCAGTTATTTCTGTGAAAATTCCAGATAAACTCTCCACTACAGAAGCGCACACCCGGTAGTAGGAAAAGTTGATATTTTGTGTGAATTAAATGTTATTTTTCATCATATAGCAGATTTGTTTCTAGGTCTGAAGATACGTAGAGCAAAGCTGTAGCTTAATCTTATATTGACTTATATTGATCAAGTATATCTTCAGTGAATTAAAAGACAAATACACGGAACAGGAACATGATCAGTTAATGTACATGCATCACGAATGAAAGTGCTGTTTGCGACCCGAGGATGACTTGCGGAACATTGTGTAAAATCTGAGCCAAGATGATACATATATTCCACGTATACTATTTAAATTAGTAATATACTCGTATAGATATAAGTTGTATGCTGTGTAATTGTTTATTTCAATTTCCTATGCACTTATTTCTTTAAAATGTACATATTATAAATAGAAAGAGAAATAAAAGTTTTCGTATTTAAGTATTTGTTTTTAAATAACCTACCCTACCAAACAGAGAATTATAAGAATAATATAGAGAAGAAAATGTGTTGGCTTTGAGAAAGCTGCTCTGTGGCAATAGTACCTAATACAAGAATCATTCTTTCTAATGAGTCATTGATATCGAAAGTTGTTAAAAATTTCTATTATTATTTTATCTAAAGCAAGAAAAGTCGTGTTAACATAATTTTATCGTGTAATACTGCACTTCTAAAAGACAATTAAAGGTAACAAAAACAAAGAAATAGTAGAAGCAGTGCACTATTAGATATCTTATCCTAGATTCTGTTGAAAAATCCGTTACAATTTATAAATATGTGTTCTTTTTTGTTCAATAAAACCATAAATTTGTTATACTTTATATATTATTAGTATTTGTACGCTTTGTCTTAAACCTTTTTCACTTTTGAATTATGTTTTTTTCAATATCTTGATTAGTAAAATAGCTTTTATATATATTCTCCATCAGAGTATTGTACGATAAAATGCATTTTGATAGTATGTAATTATAAAAAAAATTAAAATATTTTTTTCACACATTATTAAATTAAAATAGGAGCCGATAGCGGCGAGTTTTTTGAAAAACGAGTGCCCAAATGGATATTTTTGGGTTTAAAAGGGATTTAACATAGTAGACATTTTTAATTTTAAATTACAAAATTTTTTTTTTGTGGCTTTTTTAACTTGAAAATTTTAATGATTTGAATATCTCCGTTTTTATGGTTATCATGACATTTTAAGTTTAAAATTTTTATACTTAACATTTAAAATGAAATGATTCCTTATTATATTTGGTGACAATTTCAAGAAAAGAAAATTACTGTTTTATAAAGTATACTTCTTTTTCTTAACCGGGTTTAGTAAAGTGAATTTTAGAGAACTAAAATAGAAGAGTATGGTTTGCGCATGGTAGGTGCTTAATTTCACAAAATTATTTTAAAATTAAATATAATTTTCGTAATAAATGTTGATAATATTAATTGGCGGAGTTTTATTATCAACATTTCACCTTTATCTGCTATAATATTAATCGAAAAATTGATGATTTCATTGTTTTTCTGGTTCTTATCTATGCTCTTAAGAAGTGTATTGTAAATTATGCATTATAAAACCTTTATTTATTCTATTTTTAATCTAGTATTTTTATTATCTTCATAAATTCGTTCTCATATATAATGACAACTAATGATATCACGATAAATCTTGTACTTTTCGTAAATCGGTTTTCTAGGTAAGCCAATTACTCATTCACTTTTAATCGTGTTCCCAGCAAATTCACGAAATACTTTTCACACATTTAATCCGTTTTCCAATCGAACGACTGTGAGGACGGTTTTAATTTGATAACACTGCTGCATGCTGCATCCTATCAACCGATCATCAACTGCAACTTTTTAAACGCATTACAATTAATAGTGTCCAATGCTGAAGTGATTTTAAACGTTTCATCCATATGTCTATTACACACCTAGAATGCAGGCGATATACAGTGTGTAGATAAAGTTTGGAACAAACTGTATGAAAGCCTTTTATAATGATTTTATGAAAATTGCTCTGACAGGTCAATTTTTGCTTTTAAAATGTAGTTTCTTAATTAACTTTTTTTAATGATGTCATTGATTTTACACAATGACGTCATCATCATTTTTTTTAAAATAAATGACACATTTACAGAGTAAAACACATTTTAAGAAAAATCTTAATTCAAATCAACTCAAATGGAAAAAGTTTGACAGTTATTTAAATTGAATGAAACTAAGCTAAATGTTAAAGATAAGAACAATAAATGGCATAGTTAACTGAACGGGAATAAATAGAGATTTTAATAATGGTTGGATATAGCGATTGGCTAAAAACTCGTGCGGGAGCGTGTAAGTTATTCAATTAAGCACATCCTGATAGGCCTTCAATTGCATGATTTACACTAAGTAACTTGGTCGCCAAAGGTGTAAGGCATTTGTCTCGAGAAGGTCGACCACGAATAAGTGATGAAACAAAATTAAAAGTGTTACTTGAAGCAGAGGAATATCATCATATTTTTACAATGTAAGTTGCCCTAGATTACAATGTGAACCACAATTTTGTTGCAAAATTATTTAAATATTAAAGAAAAGTATCATCTATGCAAAGTGCACCTAATTCACGAGTTAAACGAAGATGATCCAAACCGCCGATTGCATGTTCGTAAAGAAGTACTGTGGCGATGAGATTAAAATCCCAATTTTTTTAACAACATTATGAAGCCACTTTTTTCCTCAACTGATCCAGTACATCCCCATAACTGTAGATATTGGTGACCGGACAATTATCACTGGATTCAGGAATCATACAGTCAACATAAAAAAAAATTAAATTGTGTGGGAATGATAGAACGGCGTTTTTTAGGACCTCACATTTTTGAAGAAAACCTGCGCTGCCCCATATCTAAATTTTTGCAATTTGATTTGGTGCCATCAGTGGCAGCTCTTTTTCTTAATGATGAAGATAGTGACGCACCGAATCAGAATATTTGGTTAGATCGATAGGGCGACGAAGACCAAATGAGTGATCAGCTCGTTCCCCCAACCTAACGCCTTAGACTTTTATCTATGGGGTTACTTGCAATCAAAAGTTTATTTCAATAAACCCAACAACTTTGGAGATTTACAACAGAGAATTCGTGGTGCAATGTAACAATTGAGCGCAGTATAGAAAGTGTTTGTCAATGCCAACATTTTTTGTATGTCTGTCTTTTGATTATTATTTTTACTAGATTATAACTATTGAATAGTGAAGTAAATGTGTCATTTATTTTAAAGAATTGTTATGTAAAGTACCAATTTTTTGACACCACCGTTTTAAGCAGTAAGGAAGGCCCATTAAAAACAGAAAAGGTAGTGAAGGTTGTCATTTAAAAAAATATGATGACATCCTTTTGTAAAAATCAATAAAGTCAAAAGACGGCACTCTGAAAACAAAACTTAACCTGTCCGAACGATTTTATTAAAAACAATATAGAACGCTTTTATGGATTTTGTTCCAAACTTTAATCACCAGCATTGTATATGCTATATGCGTTTATGTATCGATAAAACGTCAAATTCTCCACAAGCGCCAAGGTGTATATATATGTCGTATCCATGATTCAGTTACGGGATATTGTATAAATCAAGTTTCTGGACATTTACGGCATAATGAAATTTCGCTTCGTTCCAGACTACCTCTTCCTGTAATTCGTCCGAATATTATATCAAACATATAGGCGACATATATTGATCATTTTAGGTTGCCATGAAATGAACATAAATTTTATAAATATTAAGTTAAATACGTTTAAATGTTAGAAATAAGAAATTTTAAATTAAAAGTATAAAGAGTATAAGGTTTGTATTAATTTATTTTATATTTAGTTATTGAAAAGATTTAATTAATTTAATAAGGAATTTTAATTAATTAAAGTCACTTAGGCCCTTTCATTTTTATACGTGGCTTGATATTAAACAAATTAAAAAACGGAGGTGTGTGCATCACATGCTTTTTTATACGTATGTGCATTCCGTAATGTGTATACATAAATTGTTCCAAATTAACATTAAATTTCGCATTTCTTAATAAAATAAACTTCTGAGTAAAGTGTTACTGTCGGCCAAATTTTGAAAAAATTTTTATACAAAAAGTATACCAAATCCATCTCAAATTATTATATATAAATATTTGCAAAAAGCTGGTATCCGATAAGAGTAAAAATATAACTTCCGGTCCATATTTTGAAATTTTTTATATATAAAAATTGTTCGAACTCAAACTATAAATACTTTTGGGTTTATAATTCTGTATAGAATGCCGATTTTAATAGATATTTGCAAAAAATTGCTATTTGATAAGAATAGAAGTATTACTTCCGGTCCGAATTTTAAAATTTCTTTTAATCAAATATTATTCCAAATCTAGTTCTAATTACTTTCGCACATATAATAAGTCTGTATGGAATGGTTAATTTGCAAGATATTCTCAAAAAACTACTATTCTAAAAAGCCTGAATTTTGAATTTTGTTATATACCAAAATTGTTCCAGTTCGAGTTCTAAATACTTTTCTATTTCAGATAAATCTGTATAGAATGCATAATTTGCGAGATATTTGCAAAAAACCGTTTTTCGATAAGACAAAATGATCTACTTCCGGTAAGAATTTCGAATTTTTTATAAAATCTTCCTGAAATTCACACTTTAATACATTTGTATTCTCTAAAAATGTGTCTAAACTTGGTAATTGACGAGATATGGGTAAATTTAGATTTTTTTTACAGAAGAACTACTACTTCCGATCTACCGATTTATTTGAAAATCTAATCAGATCTCAAGAGGAAGATTATGCTCATAAATATAAAGTTTGGTATTGGTACTTGTAGCCGTTTGGTTGCTATCGTAGTCACATACACACACTAACACACACACACAGAGAGAGAGAGGGGGGGAGAGAGAGAGAGAGAGAGGGGGGGGAGAAAGACTTTTTTAAAAATTTTAAAAATCTCGGGGTCGAAAATGTTCATCATCACAATACTTACTTAAGAAAGTAAAAAAAAAACCTATTAAATTGTATTCTGCGACAACTGCTTTACAGTTTTTAATACATATCATATAGAAAATAATGGGTGGGTCATTTAAGAGTTCGTTTTTAAAAACGCTATAAAGTGAGTCTACATCAGTGTTTCTTGAAATTTATTTTGTTATTGCGAAGGTTAGGGTCTCCGATTTAACAATGAAAAACTATTTCGTTCATGTGTCTCCCTCTGCTAGCCTGACACGACACTGATTTTAGTACTAATTTCACTACTTAAATTGCGCGCGCAATTTTAGTTTGTGTTTGGCTACAAGAAAATAGAACATGTTTCTATTTTTCATTTCATTCATTTTAATGCTTGCGTGTCCGACAGAAATTCTGTAATATCTACTGATCTTGAAACTAAAATTGCGCGCGCAATTTAAGTACCGAAATTAGTACTAAAATCAGTGTCGTGTCAGACGGCTCTTACAGTAAGCCATTATCTAAGACCAGTTTTGAAAAACCTTTTCAATAATTTCGCCGCCTATTTTAACAATAAAAGTCGCAATGTTATGTTTCAAAGCAGGAATTGTCTCTGGATTATCCGCATAACATCGATTCTTAACGGCACACCACAGAAAAAGAGTCCAATGGCGTCAAATCGCAGCTCCACGCATGCCAATTGACATCTCCAAAACGCCTGATTATTTTGGTTGTCAAATTTGACGCGCAAGAGATCTATTGTCAGTCGGCTTGGTGTCGTCTTGTTGAAACCAAAGGTCGTCCACATTCATAGCGTCGATTTGGGGCCATAAAAAGTTGGTTAACGTGGCTCTGTAACGTTCGCCATTGACAGTAACGGCGTTTCCAGCATTTTCAAAGCAAAATGGGTCAAATATACCACCACTCCAAAATTTACACCAAACTGTCATTCTTCGTGGATGTATTGGCCTCTCTACGATTAAGTGTGTCTGATCCGAACCCCAAATCCGGCAGTTCTGCTTGTTTACATAGCCCCCGAGATGGAAATGCGCTTCGTCTGAAAAGATGATTTTTCTACAAAAATCGACGTCATTATTGAGCTGGTCTATGGCCCACACAGCTAACTGATATCGAAGCGGATTGTCGTTTGCTTTCAACTCCCGAGTCATTTGAACCTTGTAGGCAAATAATCTGGGGTCTTTGTGCCGTATTGTCCTCAGGTTGGTGGGCGTCGAGTTGAGGTCGATGGATTCTGTTCTACACTACCGGCCACAGCCTCAATATTCTCGGAGGTGCGCACTGTCCGAGCTCGGGGACCACTTCTGTTGTCCAACAGCAAAGCTGTCTCACGAACTTTCTTTAACAATTTCACTACAGCGGTTCCGCTTGGCGCTTTTTCACGGCCATATTTCTTTTCAAATTGCACACGGTTTCGGCTACACAACACTGACATTGATAATAAGTTTTCAATATTTCGAAACTCTCCTCAAGCGAAAACGTGATTGTTTTGTATTGCGGAATATCGGGATGACAAACTGTCAAAATTTAAAACAAATTGGTCCATCCAGTGTTGCCATACCCTACGATTTAAAAACAAACCAGTTGATGGCCCACCCGTTAGTATCATACTAAACTCCCTAAATATATAAAGTACTGCAATTACCTCCTTTTTGGCGCCAAGGAAGCGGCAAATTTAAAAATCTGTCCGTTTTTTTAACTTTACGAGCCGACCGCGTGTGAAGCGAACATCTTACCATTAGACCAGCGCGGGTACTTGAATGTGAGTTGTCTTATCGTCTATTTGTATATATGCGTACGAATTACTAAATAACTACTAAAAGTCACCAAATCACCGCCATTTTGGCGCCGTCATAATGGGACAAACCAATTGCGGTACTTTATATATCAAGGGACTTTATATCATACTAATGTCATACCAATCATCGTCATCGTCAGATTCAAATTTGCTGATAATACTATTTTACCAGTATCTGGACTTAGATTATTCACTACGGTATCCGTTTCTTGTTTGTTTTAGTCGGTACAGATTATAAACTATGAATATAGTTTATGTAATTGTTTACGTTACTTGTTCGAAAATGTTTCAAATAATCGGGTAAAATTTGTGAACTTGTCAGATACTTTCTCACCGGGTCAGTTAAATGCTATACATTTTCGGAAAACACGCCGGTATTTTATTTTACTACAATATTAAGTTGCTTCAAATAATTTAAAAGTTGAGATTGTAAAATCAATTAATAATTATGATCCGATAGATTTCGACGAGAGTACCTACTCTTCCAAAAAATAATTAATATACTTGTATATCAATCCGGATTTTAATTACAACAACCGTTTGAAGCAGGTATTAAACTGTTACGCTCAAGTGTTTTCATTCCAAAACAAAAGCGCACTTCCTTGCTCACATATACAACATATGTATCTGCATGTTCGCCGACAGTCTTCGCATGAAACTAATTACCACCGCCAACGGCGTCATATTCTCTCAGAGTGGAACAAATAGGTCAGGTCAGCAAAACAAAAAACAAGTACAGCTCTAGGATTATAAGTTTTAATTAACCCTCAACCTCCTAGCGTCACCTTGAAGCGTACGCTGGCTCCTATGGATCCAGAATACCGCTGGAAATGTGGAAAATTGTTCATAATATACCTCACTAAGTAATATCACGATAATATTGCACTCAAGTTTTAAAACAAAACGACTTGATGGTGATAAATGTCATAGGTAAATGTCTGTCACGTATACTCTTCGCGTGTTAGAAACGCTTATTTTTACCTGAATATAAATTTTCAGTAATCGCAGATGTTTAATGAAATACATCTGAGTAATTGTAAGCTATGACTCTATGTTGCCCGTGCGGGTATTTATATTTGTAAAGCTTTTTGATATTTTGCAGCGATATATTAGAATTATGTGTTATATTTCGTACGGATATAGTGGCAGACTTGCATCGTTTAGTTAGAGTGAAAAATAAAAACCATATCTCATACTTGTAATGGTACAGCCCATTTCACTTCATTAATTTTATAATTTTTATTAGTTTCTTTAAGGATTTAATTAAGTATATTTTTTTATTAATATTTTGAAGGGGAATAATATTTAAAATCAATGAATGTGTTATTGTATTATTAATAGCAATATACAATCCCGCGGCTAAATGAACGTGTATGTGCGTGTAAATGTGAATGGTAACCCCTGAACTATGTGGAAAGCGGGAAACCCCAGACCTTGTGATATAAAAGGGAAATACGCGTGAGAAACGAGTGAGTCGGCAGTTAGACTTCGAGCCAGAAAGTGAACTGCAAAGAAAGACTAGATAGTCGAACGACCAGTAGAGTCGGTTAACAGTGTATTTTAGAGAGTCGACAGCAATATACGGTAAATATCGTATCAAAAATTTAACTCCTAACATTAGACTACGCATAAGAGTCATTGTTAACTAACTTCAATAAATAATTTACTACCGGGAAAACGCAGTAAAGTAGTGGTCAAAGTTGCACCTAAGAAGTAATTGTGCAACGTGTTATATTGTTAAAATAAAGATTGTATTTCGAGTGGCAGAACAAGCAGATAATGCCGTTGAAAACACCGTAGAAATAAGGAAGATTTCGTCGATAATAAGCAGCCCGAAGTTCCTGCTGGAAACAGTACAAAAAGGAAGATGGATAAGAAGAATTTAGATAAGATATTATTTAAATGATTATTGTTTAATGACTGCAATGTTTTATGTAACTGTAAAAATAGAAGTTTAAACAGAAAGTAATTAAATAAATATAGTCTAACAAATATATGTGTAAAGTAACTTGATATGTTCACAAGTATCGATATAAACACGTATAATCTAGAATGTAAATTGTATGTCATAAATTCTGTCGTTTATAGCTTACGATTGAATCGAACAAAGGACCTACAGAACTGTTTGTGTTAGTTTAATGTTTGTAAAAAAATTCAAAGGTATTAGAATTGCTTTTTAAATATATGTAACTTCTTGTGTTGTTTGTAAAATTATAGATACAGGATTCATTGATTTTAATATCAGTATTATTAACATTTTTAAATGGTATTTTTTTTTGTTAATGTACAGGAACCCCTTTTACTTAATCATTTCAATTAACTCGAATCGCCTTGAGATAATTTGAGTTGAGCTGGCAAAACAAATAATTTTACATTTTATTTCTAAAGTTTAACTTTACATTAAGTATCTTAATATAATCTCTACAGTGTGTCACCCCAACTTTGAGGTGGTACCTTTACATACTTATATTGATAACAATAATATTCAATAATATTGATATCAATATTATTGATAAAAATAATATTGATAAGATTTATTTCTGAAGTACTTTATGAATATGTAGATAAAGTCGTAGTGTGCCTAATACGAGAGTGGTTCGGAAACTACGTGTCCTAACAACGAAAACCCTTTTTTTTTTACAAATACATTTTATTTTTCAATATAGTTCCTGTTCGCTAAATACACTTGACAAGCTTTTCGTAAAAACCTCACATGTCTATTTTTAACAAAATTGCGTTCGTCGCGGCATCTGATGGGGTAGCTATAGAGCTACAATATCTTATAATAGGATCCCGTAAAAACCTTACTACAACCGAAATATTGTATGCCAAAAATTGTACATTTCTGTAAAAGCAACACGTCCATTGAACTTCCGGTAAAAACATCATTAGTCCAGGACATGTGAGGTTTTTATTAGAAACATTGTTATGACATTGCTAGGTAAAATAATAATGATAATTTATTAGTGTATTATTGTGGCATAATAGAAGTGGTAATGTGTGTGCTACGCTTTAAACAACAATGAATGAAGATTCTAATAACGCTCATGCATGGCCTAAAAAGCGAGAAAAGAAGGTTCATAAAAGTAGTGTGATAAAGGACTATAAAGTAAAGAGATTGTTACATAAAAACCATAAGGGAAACATTGTAGAAGCTCGCCAAATTAGAGATGATACGTAACTACATTTTTTGTTGTAGGGGAGACCGGGGTTAGTTGTAACACGGGGCGAGTTCTAACACACACGAATGTTCTTGTTCAACAAATCTAGCAACCCTGCATCATGAACGATCGTCTCGAGGACGTTGTCGAAGTTAGTTTCATTTACGCAGTAAAGCAATCTGTGTCGGTGTTTAGGTTATTTTCGAGAATTTCATTCTATGGAAGACGTAAGTAAATTTCGTCATCCCATTTATATTTCAATTAACTGCTTCTAGAAATCCTTTGAAATTTGTTTCTTTGTCACACATGAATCATTGCACATTGGTTTCTTATAGTGTGTACGCATTTAAGTGATTTGATGATTACTTTCTTGTTGATTGAGTTAAACACAAAAATCAAGTTTGGAGTAATTTGTACCAAACACCTCGGGGCAAAATGTAACATGTTACTACCCACCCCGCTTCAACAACATACCATTTCCACTAAAGTGATATTTACTTTTAGAATGAGAAATTTCAAGAAGAAAACTGAAAGAGGCTGTACTTCTAAAGAGGACATGAAAGAGGCAGTGAACAGGGTTGTACCTACATAACAAGAAGTCAATACGCTCGGTGGCAAAAGCTTTAAATATATGTCATGTGACTCTCTTTAGATATGTGAAAAAAGCAGATATTTCCCAGGCTCGTATCAAGTTAGGTAAAATAGGCTACAACCGAAATTCAGTTTTTACTGATCAGCAATCAGTTGAACTAGTTGAATACTTGAAAAATGCTTCAAAAATATATTTTGGATTAACTCCCAAAAAGGTCCGTAAATTTGCTTATGAGTGTGCCTTGCACTATGATGTTAAAATTCCTGATTCCTGGAAACAATATATGAGCGCTGGAGAAGACTGGCTTAAAAAAAATAAGGATCTCTCTATTCGAACCCCAGAACCTACAAACTTACAGAGAACAACAAATTTCAATAAAATCAATGTTTCTCTGTTTTTCGATAAGTTAGCTAATGTTAGAGAGAAATAATGTCAGGATCACAAACAGATGATTAGCCATGGCAACAAACCCTCCTACCCCAATTAACACTAAAGGAAAAGTTACAGCTGGAAATTAATAAGAGCATAGAATCCCCAGATCCTGGAGTACAAAATGAATCGGGGTTGGTAAATAGTATTAGACACGAAATCAGCCTGTTCGAAAATGGAGGAGTTCGTGGATATCACTTAGAATTAGCATATAAATATCTATTGTCTATTCCTCCAACCAGTATAGAACCTGAGCGAACGTTTTCAGCTGCTGCTTATGCTGGCAATAAACTACGAAGCAGGCTTGGAAGTCAAACATTGGATACTTTGATATTTCTGCGATTGTCTTTTCGAAATTCTAAATAGTTTTTTTTTGTATTGTATTTTTTGTTCCTTATTTTAGTATATTGTGTATTGTGTTGTGCAACAATATTAATAAATAATTTTTAAGAAATCACTTAACATTTTTTTTCATTTGAGCCTAATTAGAAACCACATAGTCTAATCCTGGGATTGTATTGTCTAAGTCATTAGTTTTTATTTTAATTTGAATAGTCAAGACTTCACACCATTAGGATTTCCTAATAGCTTTGATACTGTTCTAGCGGGATTCAGCATAAGACTATGCTGCTCAGACTAACCAATGGACTCATCAATGTCAGACTTCACCCCTTAAAAAGCACTCGCCCACTCACCGGGATGGAACGAAGTACCTGTACCTGTTGCTATCATTGATCAACAGACACATGTTCGTGACCAGTAGTATAACAGCTTCAGATTTCCAAGATATTTCTTTCCAATCCCGTCGAAACCATAGCCTCAGCCGAAGTGTACTATTGAGCCTAAATTAGGAAATCCATATATGTGTCGATCATAATTTATACATTTCAGTAATTCAACAAAACAAAGCTCTATAAAAGGCTAGAATCAAAATCACAGTCAAGATTTTAAAGTCTCCAGTATCATGTTTAGAGTTAGTCTATACAACACACTTAATAAATTCAAAATATCTTCAAAAAATCTTTTTTATCACCAGAGAGTGATCTGTAATAACTTAAAATTATACTTGAAAGTTGTCAGTACCAAACTTCAGAGCACATATGTCTATAGGTTTATTCTGGTTTAATATTACTAAAGTTAATAAGTCGAGAGTAACAGTTTCTACGATGTAACCAATGAAGGGATAGGTGTCGTTGTAGTAGGCTTGAAGATCTTTTGTGGTTTAATATAACTTGCGTGTAATAACCACTTTGGGTTATACATAAATATCTACAAGAAAATGGATGATAAATTAGTAATACTGAAGCAGAAACACAGCCAGTCTCAAAAGCTGCAATAAATTACAAATCTGTCTGAACTTAGTACTGCTACTTCTGGTTTATCTATGTCATTGAAATTCTTAATCAAATCTGTAGAGAAAGATTATACACTTAAATTTATATTTATAGAGAGAGACAGAGATTTCAAAAACCATTTTTTGATTCTTTTACTACGCATATAAAAGCAAAAGTGTTAGATGAAAAGAAAACAGTAGTAAGATATTTACAAACCTAAAGAAGAACTCCTGGATAAACTCAAATATAAATGGTTACCAAAATTGGATATACTGATATAATTTATGATAATCCACATAAGCCAACTACAAATAATGTTAACAATATGATGTTTATAGATCATATGTTGTCTTCCATCTTTTATAAGACAGTCACAATCTGTTTTTTTCTTTTTTGAAATGCAAACTCTACATTCTTATAGCCTATATTTCAGCTTGCTCCAACAAAATGAAGTAACAGCACATCCAGACAAGATTTCGCGACCGTAATATAATTGGTCAGGTTAACACACGAAAGCTAAAATAACTCTACTGAAGATCATTTGGAGCTAGTTTGGCGATTTGTGTATTTGATAGTACGAAAACGCAGAAACGTCTTCAATTTGCACTTAGAAAGGATTTAGATAAATCTGGTGAGAAGTCTATTTAGAAATTTGAGATCTTGCACATAGAGCAACCAAAAGCATTGCTGCTCATTATGATTTTATTAAAACATCTGTGCTGCATCTTATAAAGTAAGAATATTGCTATTCACTTCAAGTTGATCTGGAAGGAAAGAGATTTTGTTCAGTCGTCTTTGTGGCTTATATTGTAATGGAACCAGCGTTTTACAATGCAATTAAAATGAATAAAATTGCCCCAAAGTTGGGCGACCTAATGTAAAGGTACAAGCATTACAATGCAATTAAAATGCCAAAACTGCCCCAAAGTTGGGCACCATAATATAATGGAACCCCTTATTATTAAATTTAATAAAAATGTAGAGTTTAAATCTAAATAAAATTTAAATAACTTACTTTGCCGGCTAAACTCAAATCAGATTATCTCAGGGCGATTCGGATTAATAAGAAATGATTAAGTAAACGGTGTTCCTAAACATTAATTATATTTAATAAAAAAATACCATTGTAAAACTTTAAACAATTCGTATAATCAAAACCAATGAATTATATATATAACTACTTTTTACATATAACAAAAGAAATAAAATATATTTAAAGATAATTTTAATACATTTTTACAAATAATTAATGGCCATAGATTTTTATTTATATTATTCGACGTAGTCTAACATAAACAACGGATGCCAGAATTTACTACGTAGGCTGGTTTTGTGTACTATTATATAAATACACAACAATATTAATCAGATCAAATTACATTCTCCTTCATAGAACGGAGATGATATTTATTTATCAACTTTATTATGTTAATCTCAACTTAAAATTTATTTCATAATTATTTCATAATCTTTAACTCTTCATTATCTACAATATTTTCATTTACAATAATCTTTTAAAAATACCTTATAATAAAGTTTCTTTCTTCGCTCTTCGGCGATGTCTATCTTCAGCAAACTCTTCTTTGCTTGGCGTTGTCACCAACGGAATTTCCTTAGTAGTCACGATCCTGACGTGACGAATCTACTTACTCTATTTACTGGAGCACAATATATTTATTATAAACTTTTAACACTGAGCACATTTACTCTCTAAGTGCTACTTTAATCACTATTTTTCAAATAACAATTCTTATGATTGTTATGTAATGTATTATAGGAGTTTTAGGTTCTCCTTTTTATAGAATATTTAATGTATATTACTTGAACTTTTTGCTAGTCGTGGTTTGACGACTTCTTTATGAAGCCAGCCAGTCAAATCCCTCCGACTTTGGAGTTAACTTTCCGACTCGAATCAAGTCTAGCGGTTGACTCTTCCGTTTTTAGCGCGTGTTTCTATTTTATATAAAAGTGTCTGTGGTTCCCCTTTCTCTATATAGTTCGGTTATTTCCACTTAAGTTTCCCATACACACTCTTTTACGTAGGCGAATGTTTATCACAACTGTAGCGTTTATTTCACTGTTGTAAACATTCGGCGACACAGTTCTTAGAACTAAATACACACTAAGCTTATGACTAATATTTACTTAATAATACCATAACATATTCATTGATTTTAAATATTATTTCTCTTCAAAATATTAATAACAGAATATACTTAATTAAATCCTAAAAAAATAAAATTATAAAATTATTAACTGAAATGGTCTGTACCGTTACAATATATAAGATCAAAACGTGTTTAATTCATCTTTACTGCCAAGTGTTGAAGTACCATTTGTTAGACCACAGCTTTTTAGTAAAATATCATGTCCACACCATCGTATTACCCATCAGATTATCTGCTGTTCCAGATGATAGTCTTTTCGGATTTATTAATTTTTCGATGATACTGTAATAATGGCTTCACACTCTGATGCAAATTCGACTTCCTAACTTCTACAAAATCATCTCCACAAGACTTAATAATAGCCGACGATATGTCATATTAATTCAAATGGTGCCAAGTCGATAAATAAAATTTTATTTTCAGCTTCTATTTTTCGAAATTATTTTTTATTTTGTTCATAATTAAATTGTTTATTATTTTTTTTGTGTGTAAAGGTCTCATCTGTATATTTTCCTATTATTCTTTATCGCTCAAGATTGCGATCTATAGGTTGACATAGATGATGTTATTTTTCTGAACACCTCAATTCGTACCTGTTTATCAAGCAGTTATTTACAAATTTAATAAGAAATAAAATAGACCGCAAGACTTCTAAAATATAATATTTATTATTTGGCAGTTTTTGTTAGAACCACCACTTTAATATCCATACATATTTTAGTCGCTAATTATTTGAATTTGACGGAACATAAAAAAATGTAAAGTGTGTTTTTATGGTTTCCCAAGAGATCGTCTACATTTATTTTTTATGTTTTCTGAAATTACTTGTAATATGCTTTTCCAAACAAACAAAAAAACTTCTCTTGTTCTCTTGTTTATTTAATCAAACCTGCTCAGGATATTAAAACAGAAGCCACGGTCTAAAAAATTAAATATGAACGGCGAGGGGGTGATGCCATGAAAGAACGGAAGAAGGAAATACCGCAAAAGCAAATAATAAATTTCAAAGTTACCTACTTTCTTTTGTTTTACACCCACTGGTGGAACCTCCAACTATACCCTTCATTATTCACAATTACCGAAGTTGGAAACTAAATTGTCACGGACTTTTCGGGATGTTAGTATAGAAATTTAAGATTATCTTCACATCAATTTGTCTCACTTAAGGGATAAATGAAAAAGAATAGATGCACGTTTGGTATCTTTATCACTATTAATTACATGAAAATATGATTTAGAGAGCAACATGTGAGGTTGACAAAAAGGGCTATCGTTACTTTTCGTATAGGAATAAAATAAATATTGATGTATGAGTTTAAAAGGAATTTTATTGAACGATAAATTCAACTGTTTGTCACACCATGCACACATTTTTATGCTGTGCTAGACTCTGTACAACTTTAGAAAAAGGTCTTACGGGAATCGCGAGCATGCTCCTCTAATTTACCCATAACATCTTATTTATTTACATATGCAATTATTTCTAACAATAGAATCATAGATAACTTATACATAATAGATGGTAGCAAATTTTGAAATTACACATACGAGGTAGTCGCCATAAATTCTCGGCCTGATATACAAAAAAGAAACTTAGAACAATAAAAGAATTTTTATTTTTCAATGTAATCTCCCCTTACTTCTACAAAATTATTTCAACCATTAATTAACAATTCGACACCCTTGTAAAAATAATCTAAAGTTTTTCTGTCAAAATGTTCTATAATAGCTGCTTGCAACTCACTCTCGTCCTTAAAACTACGTCCTCTAAGGTCTTTTTTGAAATTAGAAAACAAACAAAAATCACAAGGAGCCATATCAGGACTATACGGTGGATATTCCAATTCTTGAAAGCCGCATTCGCGGATGGCCGCTTGTGAGATGGCGGCAGTATGGACGGGAGCATTGTCGTGCAATAATCGCATACCTTTTGTCAATTTTCTACGACGTTTTGCACGAATACTGTCCTTTAATTAATGTAATAAATGGACAAATTCATAAATAAAAAAATAATAAATGTTTCAAATAAGACTAATAAGAAATGGCTCACTAATGAAATTAGAAATATGAGCGCTATAAAGAGACAATTGTATGAAGGTGTATTAAGTGGGCGTGTTGACAATGGGGTTTATAAAGCCTACTGTAAAAATTTGAAAGGTGTAATCGACTAGTCCAAAAGGCAGATGTTTTCAGCGTATATTAATAATTCCACCAATAAATCTAAAGCAACATGGGAGGTCATCAATCAACTCCAGGGACGATCAAATAAGAAATCTTTCAATTTAGATGATTTCATTGATAACTATGAAAATGAAAAGGATATACTAACATCAATTAATAACTATTTTATAGATTTCCCAAGAAACGTCAAAAAAGATGACGAAAGTTTATTAAGCCATGTGAAGCGTGTTCCGGAATCCTTTGTATTATACTTGACTGATCGAGAAGAGGTAATTAGCGCTATATACAAATTGAAAGATACAAGGGCGACTAGTGTAGATGGGGTTCCGGTCTCTCTGCTGAAACACTGTGGGGAATGTCTGGCGGTTCCGATCACACATATAAATATCAGCTTTGGATTTGGGGGTTTTCCTGAGCGTCTGAAATCCACAATAGTGAGACCTATTTACAAAAAAGGAGATAAAACTGACTTTAACAGCTACAGACCCATTGCGCTTACAAGCAATATATCTAAAATCATAGAGTCTCTCTTATATAACAGAATGGTTCAGTTCTTGATGAAGCATAATACTTTCTGTAGCAATCAGAATGGGTTTTTAAAGACAAGGTCTACAACTCGTGCTACGTTTCAGTTGATGGAAGAAATACTGGCAGGATTAAATAACAAAGAAGTAACAGCTTGTGCTTTGGTGGATTTGGCCAAGGCTTTTGATAGTGTGCACCATCATATACTTTTGCAGAAGCTTGAATGCATGGGCTTTAGGATTGTGACTTTGGACTTATTGAGATCTTACCTCACTGGTAGGAGGCAGTGTGTGGCTGCCCGTGCGGCGTCTGGGAGACAGATTGTCTCGTCTTGTCGCTCTATCATGTATGGAGTCCCGCAGGGTTCCATCCTTGGACCACTTCTGTTTTTACTATATGTGAACGATCTACCTGAAATCATGGAGGGCCTGACGGTACTATATGCGGATGATACCTCGTGTATTGTGCGCGCACAAACTTGTGAGAGGGTCAAACTCAGTATGGAACAAAACTTCCGGTTAATGGATGAGTGGTTTGAGATGAATAACCTAAAACTTAACTCTGGAAAAACGAATATTCTAACTTTTAATGTACATCCGGAAGATCTGGTCATTGAGCACAAGGATGAGCCACTTCCATGTGTCGATAGTGCGCGTTTTTTGGGCGTGGTGGTGGACTCTCGGCTGTCTTGGACACCTCATATTGATGGTCTCGCGAAGAAACCTCCTTAAGTGTATACTATGCATGCGTACAGTCAAGACTACGGTATGGTGTTATCTTTTGGGGAAATTCACTGGATGTGGAAAGAATCTTTAAACTACAGAAGGCCTGTGTGAGAGCTGTTTTCCAATTAAGATCTAGAGACTCATGTAAATTAGTGTTCAAGGACTATAATATACTTACTCTCCCTTCGCTGTACATATTGGAGTCTGTTACTTTTGCTAAAAATCATTACGAAGAACTCTTTAAGAAATACGAACTTGACCATGGTCACAGTACTCGGGGTAAGGCCTCTTTGCATCTGCTTCCTCCACACACTCGCTTGGCAGGGATACAGAAACAAACCATCTGGCAATGCATTAAATTATACAACTGCTTACCACAAACTCTGAAAGTCTTACCGCCACAAAAATTTAAAGCGACACTAAAGAAATATTTGACGAGTAAGGCCTTTTACCCAACTAATGATTTTTTTTACTCTAATTATGTATCATGATTTTATTTATTTATTGTTTGTTTGTTTGACTCTAAATGTTTTTTAAACTTTGTGCATCTACTATGTTGATATTGTAATTTTGACGTGTTCTATGCTCAGCAATATGGAATAAACTATATATTATTATTATTATTATTATTATTATTATTATTATTATTATTAAGACGCATAATATGTGCTGTTCACAGTTGTATTGCGCTCGTTAAAGTGAATTATCAAAATGCCCTCACAATCCCAGAATATTGTGGCCTTTTTCCTTGATTGAACGACTTTTACCTTTCTGGGACGAGGTCGCTGCCATTTCATGGACTACTTTTTCGATAGAGTATCGTAAAACACGACCATTGGTTCATCCCCTGTGACAATGGACTCCAAAATCGGTTTTGAGTCGTCTCCACACATATTTAAAAACGACTGCGCACATTCGACTCGACGTTCACGTTGGAGAGCAGAAAGAAGTCGCGGTACCCATCTAGCACTAATTTTATTCATACCCAAATAGTCATGGAGAATTCGGCGAACACTTGTTTCGGAAATGATTGTTATCACTGCCACTTTGTTCGCTTTCAAACGGCGATCTTCTAGCACTAAATGTTCAATAATTGAAATTTGTTGAGGCGTTATCACTTCAATTGGTCGACCCGACCAATCAGCATCTTCCAGGGATTCCTGTCCTAAACGGAAACATTTGGCCAATCTTTTACAGTTGAATACGAAGAAGATGAATCACCATAAACGCCGTCTAAACGTTGTTTAATGTGATAAGGTGTATGCTATTTGTTAAAAATTTAATGACCGCGTGGTAATCAATTTTCGTTACTTCAGACATTTTCGTGCGCTGATCACGTTGGTTGGTTGGTTACTAAAAACTACTAGGCTTGGAACCGTCATATTTATAGTGTACACCTCGCGTATGTGCATGCATGAAGTGACGTAGTTTGAACACGTTTGAACCTGTATAAGCCTGTTAAGTACTATACACAAAGCATACACAAAAACTATACAATTTGGAAGTGATCTCCTGATAAGCAGAGTTTCTTGGATCTTTTATATACAGGGCAGATCAGTTCGCATTTCATATTCTCATGCTCCTTAACTCATATCTCTCCTTTTCATTCTGCTACGTCCTTTTCCTTCCAATTTTTAACATCTACAGTATCGAAATCACCCATCACCTCAATCAATCAACGAGTTCTCCAATTCCACAACGTATCATCTAGTAAGTATTTATAGTTTCTCCTTTTCCCCATACATGTTCCATTTTATTATTATTTCCTCTTTGATTACAGTGTTCTTCATTAGTATGTCTTTTATATTCATCTTCTGAATTTTTTTAAAGCTGCTTAATTTTTTTATTCTTGTCATAGTCTTGGCTTTAAAAATAAAACGTGTTTTCTTTCATATGAGATGTCACTTCCAAGATAATTCTTTGAATTGGTTAAGTTAGCATGGACTGTCACAACACCGCAAAATATTTTTAAAAAATCTGCAATAGGTAATAGGTAATAGGCAATTTCTTTTTCTTCTCGATACATAGGTGTTGTAGAAGTTCTTGTAAATCACAATAAATGAATAATTATGTACAGTTATTGGGCTTGAAAAGAAATTTGGGAATGTTATGGATCTTATTACATCACATTTCGATTCAAAATTAAGACATTTATTTTATTCAAATGAAAGAACAACATACAATAATAATAATTCAAAAGGAATAAACTATTTCTCACAAAAACCACATTATTCGTTATATTCCATTTCATTTTGGGCAAACATCATTTTCCTGGACATGACTTTTACTATGCTTTAAACTCTTATAAAATTGTCTACTGTTTGGATGTATAAAAGGCAACAAATTTATAATATCATCTAACTTTTTTTTGAGAAGAGCTAATGGAAATGAATTCTACAACTGTTTTACAGTTCTTTTTGGCAATATTCCACGACTTAAATTCTTCCTCATGAGAAAAGCTATTCCTAAACAATATGTTCCCAGGATATTTTCTGGTATATGAGGCACTGAATTTTGATAAAACTATACTATACCACATTTGAGCTATTCTCTACGGGGAATCATAAATACGAAAACATGACTACATATTGCTGTGACCTCCACATAATTGAAATAATAATATTAAGAATTAGTTTAGTTATTGAAAAAGAACACTAATTTTATTTTTAAAATCGTATATTTAAGATTTTAAGCATTAGTTGAAACATGTAATAGTATGTAAGATGGGTTGCCAACATTTAAAGGCAATGCTATTATGAAAAATATATACGTTATGGTATATACTAAGTTAAATAAGTACTAATATTAGGCATAAGACAAACACAAAATAAATCAATGCACTATATATTTTGTAGAAAAGACAAGCACGAGATATGGTTTGAATACAAAAATACAGAACCTAATTTCGGACAAGGCGTTAGAACAGCTTTAAACATTTTAAAAAATGGACCATTATTCAAAAATAAAAAGGTATTGAGAGTAAATAACAGAGAAGGAGTTATGTTAGAAGATGGAACAATAAATAGTAAACCATTTAAATGCCATTAAGTTATATGAGCAAGGTAAATCAGGTATGCTCGGGAAGAGAACACAACATTAAATGAATAAATGTGAATTTAAATATAAATAATGGTACCAATTCATAAAAAAGTTTTTATAATAAAACTTAAAATATAGTAAATACCTGTAACATAAATAAATGTGTAAAAAGGATATAAATCAAAATATTTCTGGTGCGAAGTGACAGATCGTAAATAACAATGTTTTAAGTAAATAGTAACAGCATGAATTAAAAATACATTTGTTTGTTCTTGTATGTATAACACAAGGGCTTCAAAGACAATAGAAATAGTCATGTGTTGTTTAAAAACCTGCAAAAGAACAATACAGTGTTAATGTTGCTCACAGCATTCTGCAAATCAACGTATTACCTGGGCATCATTAATTAGATGAATATTATCTTGTTTAATAATAATAATTCGTTATTTAAAAATAATAAAAGGATAGTTAATGGTGTTAGACGTGCTGAAGGTACTATGTGAAAATATTTGCCTTTAGTAAATCGTTGGGCATCATTAATTATTATATAGTCATTTAATTTAGTAATTCAAATAATATTAATACGAATAAGCGGGGATGTTTTTTTTTTTTTTGATGGGCAGGTGCTAAGCTGCTAGAGGTACAATGTGAGAATGTTTACAGCTAGCAATTAGTATAGGCCAGTTTTCAGAGCATTCACGTTGCAAGGTTCTAGTTTACCAAGGCACTATGTGAAAATGTATGTTATGGCTTCATATTAATAAACAAATTATCAAGAATTAATAATTTTTCTTTATTTAAAGGAACAAGATAATTATTCTTTCAACTATTATTATAGATAAATAAGTATTACACAAGTATTATAACTCTAAAAATGAGTATAAATGTTCTTTATTCCTTTTCTTTTTATTTTGTAAAACAAAAATAAATAGATACAGTGTGGATGTTATTTACGATTGGAATTTAAAAAAAAAATTATATATAATTTCTATATGAGATTTAGACATTTCATTTAATTTTTGACCTTATCCCAAACAAAACTAAATAAGAGGTGTACCAGAACATAAGAAGTAAATCACTGTAAGAATTCCTAAGAACATAAATAAGCAATTTGTGCTGTTAAGGAACAAGCTAATAAATAGACTATTATAAATTTTATCATACATCAGCATTGTTGCAGCTACAGCAATATATCAAATATTGTTAGAGCTTATGTGTAAATTTTGCCGTTCAAAGTTTATAAATCTCTTCAGAGAAAATACTCAAGCCCAAGTATTGCGGACCTAATTTTGAATATTGACCTTTTTTGGCTGAAAAGAGAAGGCGCGACTGAACTTCAGAATATTCTCTTTTTGCACTCATATCTTTACCTTTTCTGTGTATACGCTCTAATAATAAAACAAGGCAAGTAGAAATGAAATATGTTATGTTACATGTTACAACATGTTGACAAATGAAATTGAAGATGGTGTATTAAAAAGGATGTAGCAACTCAATACTGTGCTGTCAGTGTGGTAAAATGGGATGTAGAATAAAATGTAAAAAATAGTTTTTAATGTAAGTGTACTATAATAAAACGTGTCAAGAATTATAAAAGAATAAACACAAAAAATAATAATAATGAGACCAGAAACTGCAACAAAAAATTGAAACAGAGGCTTTAAATTTAAATAAAATTTATAAACTAATTAGTATTGACAGGCAGTAAATCACTACTTATTGAATAACTTCATTAATTTCGAAACGGTAAAACGCAAAAACAGCTCTCATTTCTTTTAATTGCGCTATTTTTAAATTACTTTATCTATTAGTCACGTCATCTTCTTCAGAGTTATGACGTTGTACGCATTTTTTTGTGGAATGCTACATTTTCTTATAAATTTGAAGATAGTAGGTACTATTAAAATCATTTTTTATGAACCTTACTATTTAACTCTATTGTCAACAGTGTTTGAGACATTTATACATTCCAACCACAAAAATAACAATTAAAAAAGTTGAAGTATACTGATTGTTTTTTAAGGACAAATATTGAACGCCATCTCTTAGAATTAAAATTTTGATGATGATCGGATACGGAGATAAATGTAGAAGCATTTCGGGGTTACTGTTTCGAGAACTTCTTAATGAAAAAGCTTTGCAGGGACAGCTTACTTTTGTCCTTGACAACACCAAAATAAACCTTCTCCTCAGCATTACAGAAAAATCAAGTAGAGCCAAGTAGCTTTGGAAAATGGCAACACCTGTACAAGGGTATTAAAGTGTTTTAAGAAAGAGACGCTTCATGTCTATATAAACTTCAATGCGCTCAATGGTTAACAGAAGATGATCCGGACCGCCAGCTTCAATTTTGTGAGAAAATGATGGATTTGCTGGAAGGAATGAAATTTCTTTGGATAACATAATATTTTCTATCGAATCTACTTTTATTTTAAATAGAGAAGTGAACTGCCAGAACTGTTGATATTGGGCTGTCATGGATCCTAACTGGATGGGCAAAAGTCATAGTCAATGCCAAGAAAAATTAATGGTTCGGGCAGACATACTCAATGATCGTATACTAAGTCCTATTTTTATTGATACAATCTTAGCGGAGTTAAATATCTATATTTTCTGAGAGACAAACTTTTTCCAGCTTTAGCAGTTTTATATCCAGATCCTCAAGATCCAGATATTATTCCTCGGTACACATTATGGATTTAGCAGGATGGAGCACCAGCTCAATATTACCTTTGCCTTCGACAGTATTTGAATCAATTTTCTCCAATTAGATGAATTAGGATAAGGGCATTCATAGAGTGGCCAGTCAGATCGCCTGATTTAACTTAGCTCGAATTCCTCCATTGGTCTTATTTAAAGAGCAAAGTTTATAAAACAAAACCCTAGCAATTTACGTAATTTGAAAGAGCGTATCTGAAATTAGAAATATTGCACCTGAAAATTTAAACAACGTTAAAGAGGGGTTTTGTTTTAAATTAGGAGTTTGCCAACAAGTGTTGGAGTCTACTTTGAGCATTTATTGCTTTAGTAACGAATACAAAGTTGTTTGTAATCTTATCACTTAATAAATTTTTGCTCTTTTTTTGTGATGTTTACTTATAGTATTCCTTCGTTAGACAAAATACAATTGTTTCAAAAACTATTGCAGATAAAGTTATCATGTAGGATTTGTTGCAAAAGCTGTAAAAAGTACAATCCAAAACTAAAACAAACATTGTTGTAGTACATTAAAAAAAAGTGTGACGTTATAGTTCAAAAATGGATGACGCCATGAACAAGCATTAAGAGAAATAAAAGTTGACTTCTGTGAGAGTTTTCGACAAATGTCATTAGTTTGGAAGTTACTGAAGAATTCCATATTGTACAATAATTTGATGCATTTACATTTGAAAATTTGCTATTGAAAATTATGTGCCTTCTTTAAAATTGACTGAATAGTTGCTTTTTAAAATCAACTTGTGCCTATTGTCTTCCTCTATTAGAACGAATAATTCAACAGTTTGGCAGTCATTTTATATTATGCCGTTGGATATATATGGAAATTAAAAATTAACAGTTTCTAAAGTGCGCCTTCCAGCACGCACAATACATTTATCAGAATTTATTTAATATTTCATTATCGAGTAAAAGTGCTAAACGAATTTGTATCTAACCCATTAAGGGGCAATTCCATCTCACTTTTTCCAACTTTTCACCAAACTTTTCCGAACTTTGCCCGTTAGATTAGCCGGCACTAAAATATTTAAGCACTCTTCCCCAAATCAAAACGAGATTAGTTTCAGTAAATTCGGCCGTTGTAATTGGAGCCAGGCGACATCCCTTGTTTGTCTGGAAATTAATTTAAAGTTATAAGCCAAAAATCAATACGAGGCTTTCTTTAGATGTATGTGGAAATACTAACGCATCTATTTCGGTAATAGGTTCATATAAATACATAAATAACAGTCAAAGAAAGAGATTTTGATGTAAACTTTACTTGGCACTAGTAATACATTTTCCAGAGAAGAGTCTCAACAGAAAGAGAAAGTTGTTACGTAAGCGCTTTTGTGTTGAAAAGAGACGCAACTAACTCGGTAAAATGGTACGGGAAGGGGCAATGCGGTTGTGGCGGTTTAGTTCTCAGACTATTAAGTAATTGCTTCGGAAGAACATTTGGGAAATGAACAGATTTCAAACGCGGCCGTGGTCTCTCTAATAAATGACAGACTGCTCTTATAGAGTTGATACGACGTCAATATTTTATTAGAGAGTACTATAACGTACAGGGTGTAAATGAATTATTGCAACTTATAAATACAACATAAAGAAACATTCACACAATAACAACAATAATCCTTTTTGGGCCGTGTTATAATTACAGCTATTAAGAGTGTCAATATAAAAGTAAAAACAACGGCTCCAGCATTGAACATTTCACTATTATATATTATTGGCAATTGACATGACAATTATAAACATGATATTACAGAAAGCATATAGTCCAGGAATTTCAACACCAACAACGGGGTTCGCTCCGCAAAAAATCCTAATAAATGATTTTTCGATTGGATTATGTCAGAGGTGTCCCCTAAGTATAAAACCAAATTTGTGTCGTCCAAAACCGCGAGCGTTAGCCGCCATATTGAAAACGCCTTTTTGCAAATATCTCGAAACGAGTTTTATGTTAAAAATTGTATGAACCTTTTTTGTTAAAAATAATATTTCCCGTCTATTTTGTTTGAAACTTTTTTCCCTATTGTCAATATTTGCCGAGATGTAGTCGATTCAAGAAGACGATTTTTGGAAATTATCTCGATAATTTTTGGAAATACTGAAAAAAATGTGATTATCGAAGTTGTAGAGCATAATATTTTCTACAATTTTTGTATGAAACTTTATTTTGTTCAATCGATAGTTGCTGAGTTATAGCACATTGAAAGTTGCCGACAGGTCTAGGAAAACAGCGATTATTGGTAATACGTTGCTCTAGCATGCCAAGAAAAAGTGTGAACGAAGAATTTTATAATAGAGACGCTAAAAATAATATTTGTCATGAATAGGAGGGATATGGGCGATAGGAGGAAAGTTTGCGCAATAAAAACTGTCTGACGAACCGTTTGAGAAAGACATGGAAATGTATTCATCTACTGTTCATTTTCATTATTCGTCATAATAATAAAAAAAATCAATCTGTGAAAAACGGTCTCTAGGAGCCAAAGATGTTAAAAATTCGTGTTAAATCATAATCTAAAATAATTTAATAATTTTGAATTATGATTTAACACGAATTTTTAACATCTACACTGGAGGAGCGTAACATCTTTATTAATAAAAAAATTATTGTTGCAAACTTCGATGATTGGTTTAAAACAATTTCCTTTGTTTAGAACAGGAAGGGCGATTTTCGATGGTTCGCGAATGTTGCTCTTCTATGTTCGAGTCATTAACAGTAAAAGGATCAAAAAACGATCCATTGTGGGCAATCTCTTCGTCGGTATTGTCCACTGTAGGGATTGCGTTATCGCATGTTTGGCCACTACAGTTTGAACAGATAACGGAACATTTTAAGCCACTCTTCCGGCATCCGCAGGCAGCTCCGCAATTTGCCTTGCATTTGCAGGATATTATTTGTAGCAAATTTTGCGGCGGAGGGGCTTTTTTCATTGTGATCCGTGATAAGCGATCCGCAGCGCGCTTCCAGCCCCATTCTTCCGGGTCATGGTGAAATCCCAGCCAACTTTGGACCTGATGATACACCCTGAAGGAATAGTAACGGACAGTATCCTGCGTCGCTGGTAGAATGGATAAGTTCAGCTTGGTGTACCGAGCTAACTTGCCGAAGTTCTTGCATCGGCACGGACAATGTTGGGAGAAACCCAGCACCGTGCAGCTGCTTACCTTTCTATATACCTGTATTCTATTCAAATAGAATATTCATGGTTAAAAATCGATGAATATACATGTATAAATGAATATCATATGAAATAATTACTACTTTAATAAAAGTATATATATCCTTATTGTTAAAGAACGCACAGACGTGCACTTATTATCCCCTGCAATCTTGCCGCCAATATGTCGCGTCTCCTTACACTTGTTCTTGGCATGCTAGAGTAACGTATTACCAAAATCGCTGTTTTCCTAGACCTGACGGCAACTTTCAATGCGCTATAACTCAGCAACTATCGATTGAACAAAAAAAGTTTCATACAAAAAATGTAGAAAATATTATGCTCTACAACTTCGATAATCACATTTTTTTTCGTATTTCCAAAAATTATCGAGATATTTTCCAAAAACAAAAAATCGTCTTCTTCAATCGACTATATTTCGGTAAATATTGATAATAGAGAAAAAAGTTTCAAACAAAAAAGAAGCGAAATGTTATTTTGTACAAAAAAAGTTCTTATAATTTTTTACATGAAACTCACTGTTTTCGAGATATTTGCAAAAAGGCGTTTTTCAATATGGCGGCTAACGCTCGCGGTTTTGGACGACACAAATTTGGTTTTATACTTAGGGAACATCCTCTGACATTATTCAATCGAAAAATCAATTATTAGGACTTTTTGTGGAGCGAATATCTAAAAATCCTGGACTAATATCCATAGTTGTTTTTCATTGAATTCAGCATTTGTACAAGTTTAGATATCGAGAATTCATCGGTAAAATTACAGATTTACATAGAAAATGCGATGTAGAAAAAAGAAAGCATCTAGTAATATCTATATGTTAATTATTGATCAATTTTAGAAGATATTAACAATTTTATATCTACATTGGAACAACTGTTGCGTTAATTGTTTTGAGTGTGATACTGGACTGCAAACTTTCTTCAACACTAGTTTTCTTGAAGGACCAAATGATGATTTATATATTGAAACATAATGAACACTTACACTATTTTATTGATAACTTAATGCATTTGTAAAAGAAAAAAAACCATAAGTTTTTTAAATCGGCAAAAACGTTGTTTACCTTTGGTGGACCCGACAACAATTTGTGTTTTCTTGTTATGTCATAAAATCAACGAACTCATGTCAAAAGAAAATGTCAAAGTCGACTCAACAGTAAGCTTTGCGTATTGTCCTTGGTTGATCCCAAATCTATCTTTTTACTTTATCATCATAATGTTCGTTGTGAAGTGTTATGGCATAAAATCTGCAAACTCATTGTATGTAATCTTCACAAAGTGTATATGAACTGCGTTTTTAATAACTGAATTTTTAAATAATATAATTACTATGTGATCACTATTACAGTAATTGTTTACACATTTCATACATTATCTTACTGAATTACATACGAACTTTTTTTTTATTTCCGGATAAATTTTCCATTTTCACTTGTAATTACACGAGAGCTTTCTTTTTTCCGGATAGATTTTCAGTTTTTAACTGGGTACCTCTACGAAACAAATTCCCACCTCGAGGAGGAAATTTGTTGAGTCCATTTACCATTTGTGAAAATTACTTATAATGAGTTTGCCGATTTTATGTCAAAACAACACTTCACAACGAACACTATAAAGGTAAAGGAAACAAATTGATGTCGGGTCAACCAAAGACAGTAAACAAAGCTTACGGTTGCGTTAACTTTGACATTTCATTTAAACAATTAGCTCGTTGATTTTATGACATAACAAGAAAACCCAAATTGTTGTCGGATCACCCAAAGGTAAATAACTTTTTTGTCAATTTAAAAGTTAAAGTAAACTTTTTTCCCTGACAAAGTGACAAACAATCCCGACTAAACTCAAATTTAATTGTTAAATGGTAACTGTACTTAAGAAATTTTCTCCTCGATAAAACGACTCGTCCTTTTGTTTCGTACAGTTACCCAAAATTTATCCGGAATGAAGAAAGCTCTCGGGTAATTATAAGTTAATATAATCCTTTAACTAATTATATTAAATTTACATTGTCTTGGGAACACCGCTATGGAATATTTTGTACTATGAAATTCTATAATATGTGTAACTTATGGATAGAGCCACGACAATAGCATATGCCGATGATCTAGCACTCATAGTAAAAGTGGGCAATGTTAGAGAACTTGTGTTCAGAGCTAACGAATCTCCGGAACAAATTGTGGAAGGAGTGACGGAAATTGATCTGCTGATTGCCCTGGAAATGACAGAGGCTGTTATCCTCAAAGGACCTTACAGACAGGCGAAAATACATTTTGATGTAATGGGGAAACAAATCACTCCTGGGAAAGAACTGAAATACTTCGGTATAACTCTAATTACAAGTGAAAAAAGTAATAACGGAGGCAGATTCTACTCTGACAGCAATGCTCAGGGTCATGCTCAGTGTTGGAGGATCTACCAGCAAACGCAGGAAGATTCCGTAGAGCGTAATATTTTCTAGACATATTGCTGTGACTCTTACAAATTTATAGATATATAAAATAAATTAAATTTACTTAATTAATACGTAACTGAGAGTCAAGCACGCATCCTAGTGCTAGGCCTTATGCTAGACTATGATACGGTGAACTTTCTGCTGAAAGGTAGGTTAAGCAAAGCATTCTACATGTAACTAGCTCAGTTTGAAAATAAATAGTTCTCTCAGGGGCAGAAAATATGACTTGATTCTCCTTCTCTTTAATCATATCCAGGTCAGGTAAAGAAATAAAATACAAAATAAATCTTAACATCTAATTTATTAAAATAAAATAATTTTAAATGAATTCAAAAGTTTTAATCTACAAATATTTACACATCAAAAATCAATATTCAGTCATAATCCCAAATTTATACATCCTAATCAATAAAATACTACAAGAAATAAAGAATAAATGAAATCATCATGTCGTGCAAGCTTATATCTAAAAATGTGAACGTGATTATTATTATTAATATTTGTCATAGATACATGTAAACAATCAAAATTAAAATAAATTAACCGTGATGAATTGTACTGGAATTTAAAAATAAAAATAAAAATTTGTGCGGTCTACAATTTGCTAACAAAATATAGACATTAAGGAAGTGGCTTTGCCCTAATTAGTCCTGTCCGGCGCCTTTTCTCGCTCCCAACACAGTACCATCAGATAACAAATTCACACCGAAGAGTATCCCAAAGTTCCACCCTACGAGCATGTCATTTTCAGCTCGTCGGACACAACCCGAACATACATCAACATGTGCACACTCCTTAAGGAATATATATATATTTAATTGAATAAATAAAGTGAAATAAAACAACGTCTCTGCGTATTCAATAAATTAACTCAGCCCTGATTAGTTCTGCCTGGTGCCTTTTCTCGCTCCCAAACGCAGTACCACCAAGACCAATTCGTGTATTTCAAATTCACCAGGACTCCATGCTATGAATTAAATAATGACATAATTCATTTCACACATCCCTGATGTATTATTCAACACGTTAATATTGAACACCCAAATACTACAAAACACATTTAATTCTCATATCCAAAGAAATAATATATATACATTAAAAGAAAATAAACTTTACCTTTTTCACGAAATTCCAATACAAAAAAAAACCACTACAAATAAAGAACTTTGAGACGCCACTATACACACATTTATAACAAATATTGTTTAATCACCTTAACTCTTCATACATCGTATTAAACTCTTCCATAATTCTCAATGAATATTTTATTCACTTAATATATAACCTATATACACATAAACAAAATTATTAATTCCAAATATCCTTTGTAGGATGAATAAATTTTAAAAGAAAAATAAATTATACGGAAAAGAAAAATGATTATGCTATTCAAAGTTATCATTACAAATGCTAGAAGGTTTTGTCATAACGTACGGCATAGTACCCTACATGCAAAACAAAACTCTCTAGAAAGAAGAAAATAAAATGAAATTAAATAAATTCAAAAACCGAGTTCATAAAATAAAAGTATTTCATACATAGGTAGTTATTCGAATACATCTAGACATTTTAATGTAATACGCGCTGCATGTTTAAAATAAAATTATTATAAGTGTAGAGTCTTGTAAAAATTTTATAAGTATTGAAAATCTCAAAATTTTTCTAAGTCCGGAATTTAAAATAATCCTATTAAAGAGGAGGGAGGAAGTGGTTTTCACCTACTTTTAGACTAGTTAATATTGCGGTTTTCACCAAGCAATCTCGGAAATTTTATCTGTCCGCCCTTTTATTCGTAAATCTCTTTATAAAAACATACGGCAACTTTCGTTAAACACGAATCCACCTCCAAAATTGTAAGTCGACGGTGCCGCTCCTATCGGTTGCATGAGGAAACAGCGTATTAATAATCCTTGAAAAAGGTAAACAAACATGTGACTATAAATCCGTCTATACTTTTATGATTCAGCCATGCACCTGATAAACAATACTTTTTGTGCCGGTCCACCCGGTCGATCCCTGCCAAAGCCAGACGTGTTTGTGCGAGAAACACCTGCTCGATCCTTTACCCGTAACATTTAATACGTCTTAAAATTATAACCTTATAAAAATTTACTAAGATCCTTTTATTGTTTTACTTAAATAAAAATAAAGTTTTAGTAAATTATCAATATAGTGAATATTTATACACATCATAGTAAAAATGAATAAAGTAAAAATTAATTTAAATAAAACTTGGGGTGATACGTTTGCATTTGTTATTTGTAAAAAGTTAAAATTGATATTGATGTAAGCAATAGTGAAATACAGATATAACGCACAGGATGCTATTTATCAAACATTGACCTGGTAAGTAAATAACACTATTTACAACTTTTAAATACAACTTAAAGTTCATTGCCACATTCTTATTATGTTGTAAATTTCTTGATTGTTGTTCACTTCATTCTTGAACCATCTCCTCGCATTGTTGGGAAGTTTTATTCGTATTTTCTTTGTCTTGCTCACATTCGAAAATAAAGGGAAAACATTCATGATCGTCGGTATACGTTGGTTAAATTTATCATGAACCCCTTTCACCTTTTCAATTTCTAACGATGATGTATTGTTGACAGGTGGATTATCATATGCGTTCACCCAGCTTATCGTTCCTGGTGATTGACATTTGAACTCAAAGTTATTTTATTCTGCTACCCTCTTCGGCCTCGACGGAGGCCCCTTAACATTGCTTGACAGGCCGGATCATGCCTTCCGCAGCCATCCTGCACGCAGTCTCGTTCGATACGCGAACTACGGACCCATCTAACAGCATGACCCGCTGCCTCCGTCGAGCCTTGCGACAGGGTACCCCGAGCGTCAAACTATCCCGGCCCAAGATAGAAAAGGCTCGACGCACCGAGGCACTGAAGTCGGGCGAATCCCTCACGTCCGGGAATACATTCATCTGCTTTTCTGGCCTATAACAGATTCCATTCCCTACATAACCTGGTTACCAATTACATGTACTCCAAGTTATCCCTATTGATTGCTTACTTGTGTAAAATTTATTTATTCTGTCACTTTAATTTATACAGATCACGTTTACATTCTCTAGTTTATTATTATTCATGAGGAATTTGTTGACTTAAATAAATAAATGCCAATGTACATATAGATATAAATGTGAATAAATATAAATAAAGAAAAATTCTTACCTTTATTAAGCACTTATGTATATAATATGAACGCACACAATAAGAAATCCTTACTTAACTAAACATAAAATTGCAAGTGATCTAAAATTCATTTATTTACACATTATTATTTATTCAAGATCACTGCATAAATATCCCTATGGGAATATCTGTAATTTATAAGCGAGAATCGCTAATGTCAAAGGTATAAATTCAAGATTTCCCATAAATACCAGTTAATATACTTATACATTATTTACAATATTATTGATATTAAGCATAGAGACATGAAATTTCCCTATAATATGCTTATTCTATCTATATACAAGTCAGAAGTAAATATGCAAAACTCTTGGAGTTTATTTTAAACTTCACTCCCTTCATGACGAGAAAGTTTAAACAAATGACATTTAAAACACCTAAATTAATTAAACTACTTATAACTATATATACAAAAGTGTACTTAAATTCTTTAAATTTTACACCTTTCATAGGTATTACAAATATTATAATTGCATCATCGAGTTCCCTTAAAATGAAGTGGCAATTGTAGTCCACTATTTTGGGAAAACTTCTTAACATTTTTAAGTATCTGGGCTGTGGGTACTTTTCAACTGCATCCAAAACCTCTATTCTCGCATGGGTCCATATAAATTTCACACCCTCTTGTAAAATCATTTTATCATTCACATGATGTGACACATTTTCATCATGTGGGTTTAATATGTGTTGTACGGGCTTTACATACCCATAATGTAAAATATTTTGTTCTTTATGAACAATTTTATTTAAATTCACTAATAAATTTACCACTATTGGATATAATTTCACGAAACATTTATATAGCTGTACCAACCAAAGAGAATTAACGTTTACAAACCACTTTGCATTAGTACTTATTAACAATAATGTTTCTATTAATTTGGGGAGTTGTAGCTGTTGTTTTATTGATTGAAATAAACATAAACTTAATTTATTATTCTCAATGTTTTCTAAATAATCTAAATATTTCTTAATTACTACTGTGATGGGGTTCATTAAATTATATACTAAATTTTCAATAATTTCATCTTTTAACAAACTTTTAATTTTAAATTGAACACTTAATTTCTGCTTATGGGAAGATGGATGAGTCGTTTCTGTTTTAAAATAATTATCATAGTCTACTGCTAAATCTACATTACCATTAAATAATTTAACATCTTTTGTCAAAGGATCACTCACATTATCATTATTAATCTGTTTGTTGCAAATCAAATTTTTGTCACCCATATTTATTTCCCGGTGTGAACATTTATTTATTATGTCACCCATATATTTCGTGGCGTCTTTCTTTTGAAGACCCTCCACATGGTGTGTACATTTATTATTTATGTCACCCGTGGCAAACATGGACTCTTCTTTTTGAAGATCATCCACATGGTGTGAACCTTTATCCTTGTCAATCAAACTATCATTATTTATTTTTAAAGTGAGGTCCCTATCAAAATTATCAATGATTGAATTATTAACTAATATTTTATCATCTTGAGCGCCTTTGTCCCAAGACATGTTTACTTTTCTATTGTGGAAGGTTCTATTTTCCCTTTCCAATTTTGATGTATATAGACTCAAAAAATCCATCCCAAGTACGCAGCAATATTTTAATTTTGGTGTAACAATAAATTGTGTTACAAGTTCTACATCACCCATCTCTATATTTATACAAAATACATTATCTTGCTTGTAAAAACCTAATTTTTCAAACCTTTTATCAAATAATCCCCCATCTAAAAGTGACAATTCTAATTCACTATCTATTACAGCTACCCCATATACATCCCCTACTTTAACATCTACCAGTGGAAATTCAGTGGTTATATTACTTAAATCTATAAAATTTCTCTTGCTTCGTTGTTTCTTCTTTTTCCCTTTGGTTGGACCTACCAAAAATCCAGGTCCTTCTTTATTGCTCCTCTTGACGCATCTCTTGTTACGGCTTCTGTTTTATTTTCTTTACTTTCTATAATTACGTTATTGAATCCTCGGGTATCTTCTGTTTCATTTTTTTCGTATTTCCTTCCTACATGACCCTCCTGTCTCCAATTATTATTATTACCATTACTACTATTACTATTACTCATATTCTTGTTGTTACCATTCTCCACCCTTCCTCCCTGGTAACTATTATTCTGATACCGATTACCATTGTTTCTTTGTTGGTTATTACCATTATATCTTTGCTGAGGATTATAATAGTTACCATTGTTACCAGTTTTATACCCATTTTTATTCTGAGGCACACTCCTATCTTCCACGTCGTCCAGACGCTTTACCAATTCCAAGAGTTGCTCAACGGTGTCTATACCCTGTAAAGCAACTGCTTGTACTACCTCATGCTCAAAATGATTGGCTAATTGGGTAACAATGTCACACTCCTGGATCACAGGTTGTATATGTTTCAAGAAAGAATATTTCCGAATAACATAATTCTCTCTAGATGTAATGGAACGATATTTTCCAAAAGTAAGGTCATGTCTAATGCGTCTTTGTTGAGTTTGTCCCCAGTACTGCCTAATAAACATATTCTCTAATTCTTCGTACGTCTGTACCTCATCAATTACCATATCGTACCATAATAACGCATAATCTCTAAGACACCCCCTCATGAAATGTAATTTTGACATATCATCATTAATACCACGAATGTATGTCTTAATAGTTTTAAGAAATGCCATTGGGTTGTCTTTATTATACCCAGAAAATTTTGGTATATTTTCCGTACCAATTGATATCTGTTGCGGTACAACACAAGATGTACTTGTACCTTGTTCCACTCTCGTTTTCAAATTCTTAATTGTATCTTGACAATTTAATGTCATATCCTGTAGCTTTAAAAGAGAGTCTGTGCATGCACCATATTTAACCCTACAGTCTTCAAACTTACTTGTTAAATTTTTAACATCTTTCTGAACTGACATGGCACTACTGTCCACCTTCAGTTCCAAGAATTGTATTTTCTCATCTTGTCCTCCAATCCTTTCTTCTATCTGTCTAAAATTTTCTCTTGCTACACCGGCCCTCTGATTCATTTCATCTATTAAAAAATTACTGCTATCCTTGCACTTCTTTTCATTTGCTTCAATTTTTTCATTGATCTGTGTAACACTCTGTTTCACATCTTCTTTTAATTTATAGTTCATTGTAGACATTTCCATTCTACAAGCTTTAATCCTTTCATCAATCTTCTCATTCATCGACTTTACTACAGCTTGTATCTCTATTTTATTCTCATCCATTTTCTTGTTCATTTCCTTTTTGTTTCTATTCATCTCTTCTTTATTTTCTTGAAACTTCTTGTTCATTTCAGTTTTATTTTCATCTAACTTTTTATTTATCTCTTCTTTCATTTCTATCTTGTTCTCATCTAATTTTTTATTCATCTCTATCTTGTCACATTCCAATTTACAGAAAAGTTTTTCAAATAAAATATCAAATCTGTCTCCGCCTAGCATTTCTTTCGTTTCAATTTTTACATTTTCAGTTACATTTTCATCCTCATCAAGAGGTAGCGTCTTTTCTGAATCTGTCACAGAGGAAATGCCTTGTGGTTCCCTGTACGTTTCAAATAAATATTTGGTATCCATACTACTTTCAGGATTTTCACCCTCACCTTTATACTCAGACATATTTACTTTATCTGTCCTGGCACTTAAAGAGACTTATTTGTGGAGAAAAATAAATCAAAACTTGACAAAATTTTATTTGTGAATTATATTTATTAATTATTCAAATGCACTCAAAGGTGAAAATACCTCCCTCTAATTACACAGCTATTTGAATATTAAATAATCAATTAATTTTTATCTAAACAGTTTAAAATGTAAAAGCTTTGCCCCACGTTGGGCGCCATATAATTATGCTGTGACTCTTACAAATTTATAGATATATAAAATAAATTAAATTTACTTAATTAATACGTAACTGAGAGTCAAGCACGCATCCTAGTGCTAGGCCTTATGCTAGACTATGATACGGTGAACTTTCTGCTGAAAGGTAGGTTAAGCAAAGCATTCTACATGTAACTAGCTCAGTTTGAAAATAAATAGTTCTCTCAGGGGCAGAAAATATGACTTGATTCTCCTTCTCTTTAATCATATCCAGGTCAGGTAAAGAAATAAAATACAAAATAAATCTTAACATCTAATTTATTAAAATAAAATAATTTTAAATGAATTCAAAAGTTTTAATCTACAAATATTTACACATCAAAAATCAATATTCAGTCATAATCCCAAATTTATACATCCTAATCAATAAAATACTACAAGAAATAAAGAATAAATGAAATCATCATGTCGTGCAAGCTTATATCTAAAAATGTGAACGTGATTATTATTATTAATATTTGTCATAGATACATGTAAACAATCAAAATTAAAATAAATTAACCGTGATGAATTGTACTGGAATTTAAAAATAAAAATAAAAATTTGTGCAGTCTACAATTTGCTAACAAAATATAGACATTAAGGAAGTGGCTTTGCCCTAATTAGTCCTGTCCGGCGCCTTTTCTCGCTCCCAACACAGTACCATCAGATAACAAATTCACACCGAAGAGTATCCCAAAGTTCCACCCTACGAGCATGTCATTTTCAGCTCGTCGGACACAACCCGAACATACATCAACATGTGCACACTCCTTAAGGAATATATATATATTTAATTGAATAAATAAAGTGAAATAAAACAACGTCTCTGCGTATTCAATAAATTAACTCAGCCCTGATTAGTTCTGCCTGGTGCCTTTTCTCGCTCCCAAACGCAGTACCACCAAGACCAATTCGTGTATTTCAAATTCACCAGGACTCCATGCTATGAATTAAATAATGACATAATTCATTTCACACATCCCTGATGTATTATTCAACACGTTAATATTGAACACCCAAATACTACAAAACACATTTAATTCTCATATCCAAAGAAATAATATATATACATTAAAAGAAAATAAACTTTACCTTTTTCACGAAATTCCAATACAAAAAAAAACCACTACAAATAAAGAACTTTGAGACGCCACTATACACACATTTATAACAAATATTGTTTAATCACCTTAACTCTTCATACATCGTATTAAACTCTTCCATAATTCTCAATGAATATTTTATTCACTTAATATATAACCTATATACACATAAACAAAATTATTAATTCCAAATATCCTTTGTAGGATGAATAAATTTTAAAAGAAAAATAAATTATACGGAAAAGAAAAATGATTATGCTATTCAAAGTTATCATTACAAATGCTAGAAGGTTTTGTCATAACGTACGGCATAGTACCCTACATGCAAAACAAAACTCTCTAGAAAGAAGAAAATAAAATGAAATTAAATAAATTCAAAAACCGAGTTCATAAAATAAAAGTATTTCATACATAGGTAGTTATTCGAATACATCTAGACATTTTAATGTAATACGCGCTGCATGTTTAAAATAAAATTATTATAAGTGTAGAGTCTTGTAAAAATTTTATAAGTATTGAAAATCTCAAAATTTTTCTAAGTCCGGAATTTAAAATAATCCTATTAAAGAGGAGGGAGGAAGTGGTTTTCACCTACTTTTAGACTAGTTAATATTGCGGTTTTCACCAAGCAATCTCGGAAATTTTATCTGTCCGCCCTTTTATTCGTAAATCTCTTTATAAAAACATACGGCAACTTTCGTTAAACACGAATCCACCTCCAAAATTGTAAGTCGACGGTGCCGCTCCTATCGGTTGCATGAGGAAACAGCGTATTAATAATCCTTGAAAAAGGTAAACAAACATGTGACTATAAATCCGTCTATACTTTTATGATTCAGCCATGCACCTGATAAACAATACTTTTTGTGCCGGTCCACCCGGTCGATCCCTGCCAAAGCCAGACGTGTTTGTGCGAGAAACACCTGCTCGATCCTTTACCCGTAACATTTAATACGTCTTAAAATTATAACCTTATAAAAATTTACTAAGATCCTTTTATTGTTTTACTTAAATAAAAATAAAGTTTTAGTAAATTATCAATATAGTGAATATTTATACACATCATAGTAAAAATGAATAAAGTAAAAATTAATTTAAATAAAACTTGGGGTGATACGTTTGCATTTGTTATTTGTAAAAAGTTAAAATTGATATTGATGTAAGCAATAGTGAAATACAGATATAACGCACAGGATGCTATTTATCAAACATTGACCTGGTAAGTAAATAACACTATTTACAACTTTTAAATACAACTTAAAGTTCATTGCCACATTCTTATTATGTTGTAAATTTCTTGATTGTTGTTCACTTCATTCTTGAACCATCTCCTCGCATTGTTGGGAAGTTTTATTCGTATTTTCTTTGTCTTGCTCACATTCGAAAATAAAGGGAAAACATTCATGATCGTCGGTATACGTTGGTTAAATTTATCATGAACCCCTTTCACCTTTTCAATTTCTAACGATGATGTATTGTTGACAGGTGGATTATCATATGCGTTCACCCAGCTTATCGTTCCTGGTGATTGACATTTGAACTCAAAGTAATTTTATTCTGCTACCCTCTTCGGCCTCGACGGAGGCCCCTTAACATTGCTTGACAGGCCGGATCATGCCTTCCGCAGCCATCCTGCACGCAGTCTCGTTCGATACGCGAACTACGGACCCATCTAACAGCATGACCCGCTGCCTCCGTCGAGCCTTGCGACAGGGTACCCCGAGCGTCAAACTATCCCGGCCCAAGATAGAAAAGGCTCGACGCACCGAGGCACTGAAGTCGGGTGAATCCCTCACGTCCGGGAATACATTCATCTGCTTTTCTGGTCTATAACAGATTCCATTCCCTACATAACCTGGTTACCAATTACATGTACTCCAAGTTATCCCTATTGATTGCTTACTTGTGTAAAATTTATTTATTCTGTCACTTTAATTTATACAGATCACGTTTACATTCTCTAGTTTATTATTATTCATGAGGAATTTGTTGACTTAAATAAATAAATGCCAATGTACATATAGATATAAATGTGAATAAATATAAATAAAGAAAAATTCTTACCTTTATTAAGCACTTATGTATATAATATGAACGCACACAATAAGAAATCCTTACTTAACTAAACATAAAATTGCAAGTGATCTAAAATTCATTTATTTACACATTATTATTTATTCAAGATCACTGCAATATGTACTGGAGAAAAAAGATTAAAGACAACAACTAGCAAAACTCAGCGCAGGTGGTAGCAGGGATATCACCAAACTCCCACTTGGTAGTGGAACGAAAGAAGATGGTCTCCCCCAAGAAAAAACAAATACTATAATCAACGGTAAGAGGATACAACGTTGAAATGGTGGCAAAAGAACTGGAATGACCTAGAGTTCACAGCTGGCTGGACTAGGACCTTGATTCGAAACTTGAACGATTGAGTACGCTGTGGGTTTAAAGTGAGAAATTACTATATGAAGCAGTTTCTCTCAGGACACGGCGATTTTAGGACATACCTAAAGAAGATCAAGCTAGCAGACGATCTATCTCTGAACTGCGGGATGGTCGATAAACTAGACCATGCGATAAGTGGACAACGGACAGGCCGCTTTTGACCAACAAAATCCACCAAGTATTAGACAAGCAAAATGTAATTGACAGTATGACAGAGAGTGAGGACAAATGGTGAGCGGTGAGCACCTACATTGAAAAGGTGATGAAAGCATGGGAAATGCAGTGGAGAGAGCGGCGAACTAAGAGCTGTGCTATCCGAAGAAACGCAAATAGCAGTTCCGGAAGTACAGGAGGAAAGTAATGGGGTTTTAGTGGGTAGGCCAAGTTGGAAAGTCCCACACTTTCAGTCAATGATTATGATTGATGTCCATTAGGATTTTCCTTCCGCATAAAACAAAAAATTTGCTATAATTGTAATTAAAGAGAAAGTAACTAAAATTTGTTTTGATGCTTAAGCTGTTGTTACATCTTCTCCTGTTTTTGGACTGATTTCTTGGTTCAGTTTCTTTTCAAAGGAAACCTTATTCACCACAGCTCTTAATACTTTATCCTAAATAAACTTTCCAAAGAAGCATGAGGCCGATAGGTATAGACCTTAGTAATATACTAATATGGATAATAGTGATTTACAATACAGCATAACACATCTGCTATTTGTGTAGTTTCAAATACAACGGCTTTACGATGACCTATTAAAATGAATATTATAAAAATATGTTAAAAAAAAGATTGATTTGAAATGATTCACAATGAGAAAATCTTTTCATTTTTCTAAAGCTGGTACTATGGATATTTCTTTTACGAGTAGTGGAAATGTTTCAAGGCATCCAGGAAATGAGAGAATCAGCTGTTTTCATAAAAATTTTACAAAAAAGGTTATGGAATGGTATTTAGAAGATGAGCCTGATGAAAAGAAGGAAATTGACGACTCGGATATGGATCCCAACTGAGTAATAACTTATCGACAACAAACACGCAAGAAGGAGGTTTAGAAGAAACTACGCAAGTGCCAGTAGTGAAGCAGAAGATGATCTTTTAAACGTTGAACAGGAAATGGCTGTTGAAGAAAATGACCGTCAACACAACAGAGAAAGGAAAGAAGAAATACAATTTTTGAAGAGTAAACTTCTTTAGGTGCGTTGCGCTGATTGTAGGCACTGTAACGCTCGGATATGTAACGCTCATTCGGGTAAAGTCGGCTAAGAGAACAAGATAAATAAATAATATATCATATATGTAGATGTATTTAATTTCAATTAAATTGAAATTTAAATGAATAAATAAATTCATGTTCCAGAACAGATTCGATCCCGAGCCGCACGGGTATGAAGACGACACGTTACCGTCAGACCAAGCGCGGGACCGTAAGCGAGTATTTATATCGTCTATTTATAAATACACATACGTCCGTACCGACCAAACTAAATGGCCGCTCGCGTAAATGTAATAAATGTGCGAATATGTTTTATTTAATACGTTACTGAATATTATACGCGTGTATTTCGTATTATTGAAAATTGACGTATGTATGAAAGTGAAATTTTAGATACGGGGGTGTCTTAGGTCGCCGATCACCAATCCATAGTCAAAATGTCAAAAAAAACGAAATGGCGGAAGAGTTTTGTGAATATTGACGTATGGATGCGAAATTTTAGATACGGGGATGGTTGAGGTTTACGTTTTATTTAATATGTTACTGAATATTATACGCGTGTGTACATGTGTAAATGTAATAAATGTGCGAATACGTTTTATTTAATACTTTACTGAATATTATATGCGTGTATTTCGTATTATTAACCTCGCCTTGATGAAGTTTTCACTTCTGCCGTGTGGTTTTAAGAATACTCATTCTTCTTTTTTTTATTGGGAAAAAGGGCAACAACGAATTATAGTGGCTAAAATTGGCAATTTACCTGGCCTCACCCGAAAAACTACCCAGTTGGTAAATGCTGATAACTTCGAAGTTTGGAAGTGTTTATTTGACGAACAAATGACCGATAAAATTGTCCTTTAAACAAATGCGAAACTTAACTAAACTACAGTTATAAACCAAATTACAATTACAAACTAATTGAAATCTCAAAGTAATAAGTAATTACCAGAACACTAATTCTGTAGAAATAGAGGCTTTTACAGGTTTGCTAATGCTCACTGCCATTTTTAAATCTGGCCATAACAATACAAAGTCAATTTTAGCTAGTATTTGACAGCAAGACGTATCTTTAGACCAACAATATTCCTTAAGCGTTTCAAAGTCCTAGGAACTTACCTCAGCTTTGATGATTCCACAACCCTTCATGAAAAAAAACTGACTGTGCTCTGCTATATCTGAAATATACAATTCGTTCATACAAAATTCTCAAAAGGCCTATTGCCTTAGTGATAATGTCACAGTGGATGAACTGCTGCCTTTTAAAGGAAAATTTGAGTTTCGTATGTATATGCCAAAGAAACGAGAGAAATATAGCATAAATATTCAATAAAGTTTATAGTGGGTTTGTTATTTATGATTCTTTTGAGGTTTATTAAGAAGTTGGTTGACTCGGCTACTTCTCACATTTATAATGCCTATTTGTATACAAGAAAAGACAACCACGGAATGGGACTTTCCTTAGAAGAATTTAGGCTTTCGAAACCAGCCCAGCGCTTGTGCAAACTTCTCGAAGGATCGAACAGGAATATTACAGGCGATTGGTTTAGTTTTATTTTGGTAAAAGAACTTAGAAAATGATCTCTGACATACGTAGGTACTTTAAGAAAAAGCACGACTATTATACCACACCAGGCTTTAAGGCAAACAAAGCTAGGCCAGTTGAGTTAGCAAGGTATACCGGGTGTCAACGAGATCATGTATCAGCACGCCATTTATTTATTAGTTAAAATAAAACTTTGAAATTCGGACCGTATATATGAGTGATTGGGGGGCTTCTTCAGGTACACTCAGTTTTTCTATAGCACTTCCGGTCTAATTCCAAAGACTACTTTTAAAACATTTTATGTTTTGTACTACCTGTCTACCACTAAACCACAGCATATTTTATATCACTTGAAAGCTAAAAATTATGCCAATATGGCACTGTAATAAAAAATAGGTGTTACTATTTAAAAAAACGAGTACCTGTCATTTGAAAATGAAAATTTTTTTTTTTCTATTTTCTTTAGTACCTAATTTCAACGTGAAATACATGTTTCCTTCGCCAATGCATGTAAATGTGAAAAATACGTTTCTTAATTGTTTTCAAAGCTAACTTTGATGGTTGTTACATTTCGACAATCGTTGCGAAGCAGTTTCACTTTAATGGATAAATTTAACAGATACCGCCATCTTTGACAGAAATGTCAAAAGTTAACCTGCACTAGATGGCAAATTTTCAGAAGAAACAGAATATGAACAGAAATAATAAATGTTGTATTTAAAAATTCAAAATTAACGTCACTTCCGGTTTGACCGAAAGTGCTATAGAAAAACTGAGTGTACCTGAAGAAGCCCCCCAATCACTCATATATACGGTCCGAATTTCAAAGTTTTATTTTAACTAATAAATAAATGGCGTGCTGATACATGATCTCGTTGACACCCGGTATATTCGCTTCCGATATACCTGTAACACTGTTGTTCATTGTGCCGAAAATGAACAAAAGTGCTGATCCTGATAAAAATACACCGAAACCAAAAGTGGCGAGACCTGGACATGAAAAGTGCCTAATAATCATCTAAAATAAGAACCAGATCATGGCGATTTGTAATGTTCTATACTCTAATAAATGTAAGTTGCCTCAACAGTTTCGTATTATAATTATATGGCTCCCAACATCCCACAATAAGGAGAAGCGATTTTATTAAAAGTTTGGCTATGTCACTCGTGGAATCACATCTTCAAATACGTCTAGTAATTCCGAATTACCTATGTTTTGGTTGAAGGATTAATTCTGGTGCTGTTATTATGTTATACATTACTGTACAATACACATATGCTTTTCTTTCTATTCCAGATATCTTTTTCCGTATTTATTTATTTATTTATTGAAGCGGATACAAACAGGACGTACCTAATAGAGTATCCCAAATTACAAAATTTAGTACGTATCACAATTGATTAATGAAATAACAAAGATAACAATGTAATGAATGTTACATAGAGCGAGCTGGAGAAGTTCACACCACAAGGCAAAGAGACACTAATTGTTTGGAGAATAATATATTTTTAACTAATAATAATTTTCTAATTAATATGGCAATCAAACTATAAATACAAGCCTTTGTAGTGAAATTCCTAGTCGCGTCTCACTCAACCACATCAAGTAAACGATATTTAATTTGGCGACAACTGAGATAAAAAATGTCAATATCGATTTGATTGAAAGTCCTGCAGATTCTCACTAGAGGAGAGTTCATTGCTGCATTAGTATTGAATTTTGTTATATATAAAAAATCATGACTTCGTAAGGTCCTCTGAGGTATAGTAAGAGATATAGATGACAAACAGGTGGGCGAATCAAACAGATTTGTCAAGAATTTTGTACATGTTAAAAAATCACTCATCTTTCTGCGTGCTGCTACCGATTTTAATTTAAAGTAGCTGCGCAAGTCACCATAAGAAATTCCGTGAGGGTAAACTTTAAATTGCTTAAAGTAACAATACTTTAGGAATTTGTTTTGAACCCGTTCAATTCTACTAATGTATATCTCATAAATCGGATTCCATATAGTACTCAAGTACTGCAGTTGACTATAAACAAAGGAGAAGTACAATACTTTAAGCGCCGAAATTGAAGTAAAGTGATAGCATCAACGAATGAGGAATCCAAGCATTTTATTAGCCTTTATTACAATGTTATCTATATGTATCTTAAAGGAAACTTTTGAGTCAATCGTAAGTCCAAGATCTTTTGTATATTCCACCGATTGCACGTTATTGTTTCCTATATGATAGTTGGCCAGCGTAAAGGTTTTATTTCTGGTAAAAGTTATTTTGGCACATTTATTGAGATTTAGATACAAACAGCTTTGTCGGCAGTAACAATCTAAGCGATCCAAATCTTGCTGCATTCCTTCAGCATCGGCAAACGAACTAATAGTCGTAAAATTTTTTAAATCATCTGCATACATTAAGAAACGCACATTTTTGAAGCAATATTGAATATCATTTATATATAAAATAAATAACAGGGGACCGAGATGGCTTCCCTGTGCAACCCCTGAGGGAATGGTAGCATACTCAGACGAATAGCCGCATATTGACACAAATTGCAATCTGCTATCAACATAAGACTTAAACCAACGCAACAAATTGCCACAAATATCAGAGCGAGCCAGCTTATCAAGCAATATAACATGAGATATTTTGTCAAAAGCTTTACTAAAATCTACGAAAAGAGCATCAACCTGTAAACGTCTATCCATGGCGTGATGCAAGTACGTTACATATTCAATTAGATTGGTTTCAGTCGACCGCCCTCTGAAGAAGCCATGTTGGTTATTCATTAATAAAACTTTTGTGAAATAGAACATTGTATCATAGTCAATAGATTCAAACAATTTCGAAAACACTGAAAGAATAGAAATAAGGCGGTAGTTCTCGACATTCTCCCTGCTGCCACTTTTATAGATCGGCGTAATACGCGACTTTTTCCACTCTAAAGGAAAGATACCCAGATTTAGTGACTCACGAAATAATACACTTAATGGGAAACTAAGAGCATCTACGCATTCACGCACAAAATATGGAGGTATACCATCAGGACCGGCTCCCTTGGCAACATTAATAGCTACGATTTTTTGCCGGACTATTTTCTCGTCAATCTGGACTGTGTTTAAACACGGTCCAGTGCCATAGTAATTATTGCCCTTAACAGCAGCTGTAGTGGAGCTGATGTATACGGAATTAAAATACTTAGAAAAAAGTCTACAGACTTCACTGCCCTCATTTACTACTTCGTTTCCATATTGTACAGACGATGGAATATTATGAGTAAAATTTTTGCGGTGACTAGAGATGTAAGACCAGAATTTGTTCGAGTTTTGCCCTATCTCTAATTCTGTCCTCTGAATATATTGTCTGTAGTCTGCTTGAACCATATAATTAGCTCTAGATCTAAGTATCTTAAAGCAGAAATAGTCGGCTTGATTTTTATACATTTTCCATTTTTTGTGAGCACGACGTTTTTCATTAATTACTCTAATTGAATGTTGCGAAAACCAGTGAGGAAAATTACAATTCTTGACAAATCTACTAGGAATGTATTGATCTATTGCATAATTAATAATGTTATAAAACATACTAACTTTCCTGTTTACGTCATCAAACTGAGCTAACTCTTTCAGCCAATCGACACTTGACAAAAATTCATTAATAGAAGGATAGTCACCATTTTTAAAATCAAACAGAATTTTATTAGCACTATTTAACTGAGAATCAACTGGAATGTGAATTGAGAAATGTAACGCTTTGTGATAAATATCCTCCGGCACCAACGGTGCTGTATGATGTTCAACAATAGGCAAATAGTTAATATTAGTAAGAACTAAGTCCAAAATACGCGAATTTCCTATCACCGAGTTACATTATTTTAACCCCGAGAACGCCATCGCGTCAATGAAACGCACCGACCGGTTATCATTTCCAATAGGAATTTCACCCCATGTGATAAATGGCAAATTAAAGTCTCCGCAGATCAAAAATCTATCATTAGCATTCGTGGTTATGATATTCTCCAACTTACCCAGAAAACTGTTTAAAGCATCATCATCTACAGGGGGAATATACACACAACATATATTCAAACAGGTATTATTCGTTTTTATTGAAATCCAAATATCTTCGGCGTCCGAATTCCAATCCGGACGCTGTACAGCCTGCAGATTTGACTTAACAGCGATGAGAACACCTCCTCCATCACGTTTACCCGCGTGTAGAAGGTTACGGTCTCGTCTGTATACACAATATTTGTTGGAGAAACACTCGTGAGAATAAACCGAATCGTTTAACCATGTTTCAGTTAGACACAACACATGACAATCACTAGCAGAAGAAGATGAAAAAATCAACGAGCATTTAGATCTGAGTCCGCGAACATTCTGTAAGTAAATTTGTAAGTCCATAACCACTCATGGCACGTATATTAGAGAAATGTAATTATCACACGTTTGCAGTATTCATTATTGTATTTTTGCAATGTCAGCAACCGATATTATGCGGACTACTCTAGCTCTATCATCTTTCCTTACAAATATACAAGCGTTTTTTACCCAAGTATACTTAAAACGGTTGGTTTTAGCAGCGATTCGCACCTGACGATATAAATCTTTATTAGCTTTAGTGAGATGCTCATTAACAAACATACATGGCGAGACCCCTGGTATGTTTAAACCCGGGGTAGTGCCACCGGAAGCGCTTCTAAACTGCTTTGCGGCTGCCATAAACTCCTCCTTCTTCCGACGAGAAATAAATTTAACGATTATATTTTTATGAATTTCTTTACCGCTTGCTTCACTATGAGTAGGCACACGATGAGCCGCGTCAATTTCGCCAGCAGACACCGGACACTTGAGTGTAGTGCCTATTGTTTCAATTATCTGCACAATATTTTCAGACGCAGATTGAGGCACACCTTGTATTTCTACATTATTCAAGCGCGAGTATTGTTGTAACTCATGAATTTGATCGTTTGCCAGCAGTAAATCTTTTTTTAGTTGCTCATTTTCAGCTGTCAGCTTGTTCATAGCTTTAAGTTTTTCATTTGTTTTAGACAGTGCTTTTTCAAAATCGGTTACTTTTTCTGAGCAAAACTGAACCGACTTCAGAATGTCGCTGTAATCGGTTTTCAAAGATTTGATATCTACCTGTAATTTACGTACTACTAACAATATCTGATCGATCTTATCCAGGTTTGTTTCATTCTCGTCTGCCACCGAGAGAACTTCATCATCCACATCTCTGCACACTGGGCACTTCCAGCTGACTCCGACGGCTGTCAAGATAGTAATATTTTCAACAGGAACGTCAACACACTTCGGGTGAAACTCCCCGCCGCATCGTGCACACCTCAGTACCGCAGTTCTTTTCTTAATGGCTAAGGCGCAGGTCCCACACCCACCCATATCTCTCGACAAACGTTGTCACGATATTTATGAAGAACAGCACGGGTCAAAGTGCAAAATCACGACTTTAAGATCTAGTTTTAAATGTTTAATTGATTAAAAGAAAACACTAACAAACTTAAATGTTCGCAGAACCCGTAGCAACTCACTATTGTGAAACTTAGAGAAGGTTTCTAATAAATTGTATGAAACAGAAAGCCAACAATTTATAATAAGTTTGTAATCGCAATGGATACGATACGCACGATACGCACACCAACTAGCTAGCTTACGAGAATAGCTTCATAGAAACATAATGCATTCGAAAAAACAGTGGGCTTTACTTAATTAATTTACTATAACATAACCACAATTCAGACAACTTGTGATAAATATATATTTTCAATATCGTCGTATATGATCTAACCTAAAATAAGAATAAATGGATACTACGGTTACAAACAAAAACAATATAATTGGGGCTAATTACAAAATAGCTAAGTGGACTATGAAAGATAATTATGCTTGTCCAGTACCAAATCAATATCAATAATTCATAATCAACATGGTAAACAATAAGTTGGGAAAAGAGCAAATATATAATATAAATAATGTAATAAGCTGAGGTAATTAATAAAAGATTACAATTGTCAAAAAGCAAGGGAGAAAAGGACAGGTAATGCATATACGTTTTATATATTTAAAAAAAGGCTTTCGATAAAATAAGAGGAAACGACAAATGGAAGAGTTTGACGAGAAGAGGAGTAGAAATTAATACGATAGCAATTATAATTCTTTATATCGAAATAATACAAACAAAGTAAGAATGCACAATCAGGAATCTACAGAATTCGAAATGAAAATAGGTCTCAAACAAGGATGTGTGGTAAGTCCTTGACTATCTATCTTAGCAATAGAAGACTCCAGAAGAAGATTCAAGGGAAGATGCAAATATATAGTATTAGGCCAATGGAAGATGAAAGATGTAACACTACAAGAACCCTCATTCACTGATGATATGGTGTTGATTGCTGAATCGGAAGTCATATTACAACAAAAAGGACGTGTTAATGTAACCAAAGAAAAAACGGCATGGAATTAAAATCGAAGAACAAGAGCTAGAACAGGTCACAAGTTTTAAATACTTGGGTACAGTCATAGAAGAAACAAGAAAAATTGATGAAGAATTAAAACAGAGATTTGGAAAAGCAGAAGACTCTATAACACCCTGAAAACAACACTTTTGGCAAAAAAGAGATACCACGGGAAATACAAACACAGGTATACCCGAAAGTGGTCAGGCCATCAAAATAATATATGGCAGTGAATCCTGGACCTTAACAAAACCGAGCAAAACTAAAGTAATAGCTACTGAGATGAAATTCTTGAGAAAAATTGCAAGAAGAGATCGAGTAAGAAATGTGTCAGTATTGACCGAATTAAAGACCCATTGAGTTGGTGATTAGAGAAAGGCAATTGGGTTGGCTAAGCAACATACGTAGGATGAATGAAAATATGTTAGCAAAGAATTCTATGTAACCAGAGTACATTGAAAGAACAAGCTAGGAATGGGAAGGAAAATGGGAGGAACAAGTACGGCAAGAGACCAGACTATTGGCGCAAAATAGAAATAATTGGAAAAACAGGAGATTGATAGCTACCGCAGACGGCCAGGCCAAGGTAGAAAACCCAAGATGACGATCGCAGAAGACCGATTTGAGGATTAATAATAAACGAAGACGATTTTGTACTGCTAAAGCATTAAGAAATGACCTCCAGAATTCAACTGGTGTCGTAGTAAGCGCAGATACCATTGAAGAAGGTTGGCTGATGCTGGTCTAAAACCGTACCGACCCCCTACTGGGCCAATGTTGACGGCAGCCCACCGAAGAGCTCGACTAGTATTTGCTGGAACGCACACCCATTGGGAAATTGAAAACTGGAGACACGTTTTGTTTACGGATGAGTCCAGGTTCTGCCTTTCAACTAATGACCGTCGTGATAGATTGTGGAAAAGACAAAGTGATCGATTTGCACAGTGTGCTATACGAGAATAGGAAAAGTTTGGTGGCAGGATCAGTTATGGTGTGAGGTGGCATAACTCTTGAAGACCGTACAAACATTTATATCATAAATAGGGGAACAATGAATACCATAAGATATCGGGATGAAGTGATAATTCCAATTGTTGAACCATTTAGTACTCCACATGGGCCAGAATTTGTATTCATGCATGATAATGCTCGACCACACATTTCCAACATCGTAAGGCAAGAGCTGGTTGCCACCAATATCAATGTTTTAGAGTGGCCAGCGCGAAGTCCAGATTTTAACCCCATTGAACATCTCTGGGACAATTTCGGGAGACAGATTAAAGCTCTGGAACATCCTCCTAGGACATTACAAGAACTGTTAATAAGATTGAAAGAAATTTGGGCAGCAGTTCTTCAAGAAAATATTGCTGCATTAATTCGAAGTATGGCAGAAATACTGAGGGCTTGCATAAGAGCGAGGGGTGGTCACACCCGTTACTAACTTTTATTGTTGATTTTTTAATGTTTATTTATTTACTCGTCAATGTGATGGTTCCTTGTTTATTGTATATTGTTGAAATTAGTTTACGAATTATTGAAATAAATAATCACAAAGTTGATTAAATCCTCTTTTCTTTTTATATATCAAGCAATAAAATTCCATGTTTACAAGTACTTATCAAGATGTATTACATTTCATCTATTATCCCTTAATTTTGCGGCGAAGTGTATAATAGTGTTATACAATATTTGTATGTATTTGTGTCAGTCCTACAGCTAAAGGTAATTGGACATAATTGATTTAATAAATAAATTGTCAAAATGCATATTAACTAACTGATCATACTTTATTGTGATGATTGCATATTAAAAAGAATACGAATTTTTTTACGTTCGCTTTAGTATACCTACATGTAAAAGATGACAATAATTTTGAAAAGTGTCTAAATCACAAAAGCCACTCGCATGTCTATCTCAAAAAAGTAGACAGGTTCAGACACTTTCGCCCACAGAACACATTTTATTCTTTCTCAATAATGCATGGCATATTTTACGTCGAAAACACCTCTCTGACCCGCAGGAAAATGGTTCTTTTGAAAAAGGATTTAGATGTAACACTGACCGTTCTGTATATAATACATGATTTAGAACAGAATGAACGGGCAGTACTGCCTTGCACACCCCGAACCGAAGCGAGCGATATTTGAAAGCAAAGTCCTGTCACGTCATTACGCTTTGATATAGAACCGACTGATGTCTGGCTACAGTGGAATATCTATGATATTTCCTGGTTTGGAGAGGTGCAAAATCAAAGGGAATAACTGCAATACAACAGGAAGGTTTCGGTTTCAATACTCCACGTTTGGTGACTAGCGTCTAAATATTCCAATCTACTTTCGAATACGGCTAGAATTATGCATACGCATGCACACAAGCATAGATTGCGTGTTCTATGTTTACTGTATGGTTTTTAAGGCGAGACTTGCAAAACAGTAACCTGTATGAGAGATTATTCAACATAATTTAGGAAATCATCCAAGGAAGAATGAAATTTGTGTAATTTTTTGAAAACCAGCTATTTTAAAGAATGTGCTTTTTATAGAGCATTTAATAAAGGTATGTTCTAAAGAGGGGAAAAAAATTCTGTAATTAATTTATTTAAAACATAAAAGTTTTTAATTATGATCATAGTGAAACGGGGTTTTTAATTTGTAATCATACTAAATTTGTGGATAAAAAAAAGAACTTTTTAAGAGTATATCACAAGTATTGGTGACAAAAGTTCAATTAAATTGTTTTATATGAGGTAAATGGCAAGACGCTATATAATAACTTCTAATAAATTCAAAAGAAACTAAAAGTTTTAAACAAATAGTTTCGAAGACCAAAACGGATTTTATAATGAAGATCTTATCAGAAAGGCAAATTTAACAATTTCTTAATATTTCAAACACACTACCAACTGCGTAGTGGAACATATTACTAAGTGACACACAAATGCACTTGAGAGGAAAAATATCAAAACAAATTATTCTTTGAAACTATTGTTATATACGAATGCAAATTAACTTTAAAGGACGTGAAATATTAATTAATGGTGTAAAAATACATATTCTACATTCTAAACATCACTAATGGGTGATGGATACATATAAATATAATACATTTCCTCAATAGTAAGAGAGAGACTAAGTAATAGAGTAAGTTTATAAATATACTTGTTACTACAAAGATGATTTCTCAGCCACTGGCGTCTATGATTAGGTGATTCATTTTTTTAACTTTCCGAGGTACAGGAAATAAAGTAGAAAACATCCATGATCGTCGAAATGACCCTATCAATGCTGATCTCGCAGACATGCGAGATTCATGCTACAAAATGAGTATAAGTATTGAATAGTCCAGAGATTTGGAAAGCAGCTCTAATAGAACGACGTATTCAGTGTAAACCTCAACAACAGCTAGGACACTAGAGCGAACAAGCGAGGATGCCCCACTTATATCGAATCGAAAGGCCATCAGGCGCGCGACACAGCTAACCACACCAAGTCTACCGACCAATGAGCGCCCGACAGGATATGACATAGTACATACAAGCCGAACAACGGGTTACACGCAGTCAGACAAACACCGTAATGGAATCACAATATCACAATTGCCGGAAGATGGTAAATGAAATTTTACCGAAAGGTATCACCGGTCATTTTCAGAACACAAGCACTCCTACGCTGAATAAAACTCGAAACAACGCTTGACCGCTTCTTATGAAATTTTATGTGTATATTCAGCAGGTCTGAGAATACGACGTTAACTATTTTTCATACCCCTAAGTGATAAGGGTTGTCCACCCCAAAAAATCTTTTTTTGTTTTTTGGATAAAATTTTGTATTTTATTTTTTTATGATTCGGCATTAAAAAATACATACAGCCCTAAATTTTCACCCTTCCACCACCAACCCCTATTTTTTAATAGCGATATTAGTACTTTAATAATTTTCTACTCTCGGCGGTCGATAATTGATCAGTTACCACTCTATCAGTTATTCCCGCCAGGCGTCTACCGGTGTCACTTCTCACCCCGTAAACAGCACAGAGTAGGGATGAGAACGAAGCCGGTCTCCTGTCTTTCTCACACAATAAGCTTTCTCTCACTCACTAAAGTTTAGGGCCTAAACCGTTTTCGGCCATTATTATTGATTGTGCGTCGATCGTAGCAGTGACGCTTATACGTATCATTTTACTTTCTCAGTGCAACTCTCATATTAAATATATTCTCATCAAGGCCAAACGATGTCTGTTTGTGGCTTAGTGTTTTTGACACGGACAATTATACGTGGCATGTTCTCGCGTGGGTAAACCATCCAGTTTGTTTGTATTGGCTAAAGATGGACTCACTAAAAATACCGTACACTCCATTGCACTACGAGACTGATAAAGTTTTTTTTTTTAATTGTCAATATTTGTGATAGAGATGTAATTAGAAATTTATTAGTTAAGATAATAAAAGTACAACGAATTCAAATGTATGTTTGGTATTTTGTTATTTTTATAGGCCGTCATCGTTCACAGCGCTCCATTCCTCTTTCAGTCATATACCACATCCCCACACACTTACAATAAGTAACTTATTTTTTATTAGACTACCAAAATATTCATTAGAAATAATTTATATGGCAAAACAACGTTTACCGGGTCAGCTAGTATTATATAAAATTCATTCTGTGGACAACTTTAGGTAGTATCTCCGGAGGCCTGTGACAGTTGTAGGTACATTTAATTAAGTACGCATCGAAATCCATTTGATCCAAGTAGATTAAAAAAATAATCAAATTACCAATATGCAAATTTAAATACTTTAAATATTGTATGCATTCACTATAGTATTATGCGTACATTTATTTCATATATACAACAGTTATCAATAAATAACTTCAAAAAGTTCAGGCTCCATAAAATAAATAACCAACAACGTCATTGGCAAATCACAAATTCGTCAAGCGCGATTTGTGAACCACCCATGGTAGGAAGTTTGAAAGTGGATTGGTATATTTAGAGTCAAGTCTTTTGGGGGTGATAGTACGTAATAGGAATGCTCATGTTCATATAGCCATGTTCTTTTGCAAAATTATAAAATACGCCATGTCGTATTTATGTCGAATGAAACGTCTAGCTTCTAAAGTGGTTCGCCTTTTTGTGAAAATTTATTTGGCTCAGGTGAACGGGACAAATATTTTCTCGAATTTATCGTATTTCGCTGCAGTATTATTGTAATAGCGTGAGCGTCGTAATATTATCGTTTCTTCGTTCCTGTACGGGGACCCATTTTTGTAATCATAAATTGAAAAAGTCGCGCACGAGCTGACGTCGAAATTAATAGATTAAATTATTAAATAGTAAGGTGTTCGGTCGTTAAATTTTCTTCTTTTTTATTATCAAGCAAATCTACGTAGTAAACAAGCAACAAAAGTATATAATCCTATCATTTTTTATATTCCAAAAATCAATCTGCATAGTTATAGCATTTAAGAAGATAGTACTTTTAATTAATATATTTAATAATTTATTGGGTGCTTACATAGTTGGTAACTAAATTGAATATTATTTTCATACTGACACAATCAAAAATTATATTTGTAGCAGATATTAGATATTCATAATGAATAACATACTGATAGGCATTAAATTTAATTATTATTTAGAAATTATAATTTTATAGTCTAATCAAGCCTGAATACTTTCTTTTATTTACGTCAGTAACAGTTATTCTCTTTTGAGTTTTGGAATTGTAACTTATTCGCCTTGAATTAAAGAGGTTAGAATAAAAAGGTACAAAAGCATTTTTTAAAATTATGGGACAATTGCATTTTACTTATTCGATTAAAAGAGATATAATCGACTTTTGACACATCTTGCGACGTCTATTGGTTAGTAGAAAATTTAGGTGAATTATTGTAAAAAAAAAATTGTGGAGTATAAACGGTACAAATTTTATACCATGAATACGAACCAAGTGGATTTTATGTGAAAAACGTTTTCGGGTAAACCTGCTTATTGATTTTATTTTGAGTTTTATTCATTGTTATTTATTTACAAAATAGTTACGGAAAGTGATGTTTTAATAAAATTTGAAAATATGACTACTACATAAAATATAAAATAAAGTCAGCCTATGTAGTTATGTATTACACAACAAGAAAAGTTATCTGCGAAAACTTATTGCAATCTTCTTTACTTTTAGATTCATATGAAACCGACGAAAATAAGGAATACATTCCTTCCTCAAATTCAGACAGCGGTGAAAATAAAAATACTGACGAGAATTTCTTATATCTATAGGTCCTACGTAACTCACACTCGTCAGGTGATGCTGCTCATTCTCCACCGACCAAAATCAAAAAAAATAAACGCAAAGACGTCAATCATAATGGAAGATTAAAAAACTGAAAAGTCTTAGCACTTTATTAATAAGGTACATTGAAGCAATTCATTGCAACCCTATAATCATGTCTGACGATACAAATATAACGTGCATATAAATAAAGCATAGAGAAAAGAACTTTTTACAGCCTATTATAATCTGCTGTCTTCTGATCATAAGACCGCTTTTCTGTCATCATGGATTAGAAAGGTCTACGTGCATAGGAAAAAAGTCGACATCAATATTGAGCAAAAATTCAGCACCAATAACTGTTTGTTAAACAAGCGTGTTCAAAAAAAAAAAATTAAAAATTTGATACCTATATCAAATAAAAGATTTACTGTTTATACTAAAACATACCACCTTGGCGTAGCAGAACCTGACAGAGAGGGGAAATGACAAACGAGTCCCAAACTTTTGCAATCACACACATTAAAAAAGTTGACAATGATCTTATACCTATATACCACCTATATATTATAGGTTTTAAAAACATCTTAAGCATGGGGGTAAGAAACTAATAGTAATTAAGTCAATAGGGATGGAAAAATAAAATAAAACTCTTAAAATTACCGCTTTTACATCAAAGAGCACACAAATTAAAGATGTTGATTTTATGGAATTTACGGAATATGAATGTGACTATGCTTGGAGGATATGCCAACTTTGATTCTGACAATAAGCAAAAAATTTGTTTATTGTGTTTCATGTTTTTGCTTTTGTTGTTTTTAATAAAATTTGCTTTTTGATGCTGTTCTTATTTTCTTTTTCACTCTATTATAAAGAAATTTTTGGAATAAAATGTGTAAAAGTGCTTTTTTTTCCCAAGATAAAAAATACATTGAATACAACTTTATAACTAAAATTCTATAATTTTTAATTAATTATTATAAAATGAGATTGCATTAAAAAAAATTCATGACTTTTTTATAGTTACATAACTTCAAACTCATATATATCGAAATCTTATGAATGTTACGTATAGCCTTTTTATTCTAACCCCATCAATTGCAATTTTCTTTAAGCAAAAAGAATTATATACCATTCGAGTTTGCAATATATCCTTTATGGGTTGATTTTAATAATATTCTATTCAACAAAGACACACTTAAATAACAAACTTACCTACGATTACATACTTCGCACAAAGAATCTGCCTTTTATATTTATATTTATATTTATACTTTGCGCTATAATATTTTCATTTACATTCTTATAAAGTAATTTGGTGTTATAAGTATGTATATTAATGTTAATTTTTCATTAGGCTGGTAAAAATACCACTTTCATTGAGTGTCTCAAGTAATTCGTCCATGGGCAGGTAAGTCCACCTTTAGGATCCACTAATTATTTAAGCTGTTTTACTTGCTTATTATTACATATTATTTCAATATGCGTAACATAAGCATACTGATTATTATAGACCGGACGTACCAGGTTGAAATTACGACGGAGCAAAGAAATAATGTGAACATCACGCAGTTACTGAATAGAACTATTCATATGGTGAATTGCAACATCTGTTGTTGTCTCGAAAACGACAGCAAAAAAGGGAATTTTACAGCTAAATTCGTTTCTTCATCGGAGTAGGTAGAAGCGTGAGGGGTTTTTAAAATTTATTATATTTCGTAAGATAAATAAAGTACGGAAAGTTTACTCGATTTGAACTACAAAATGAAAAATAATAACGTATTTTGTATTTTATAGATCACCACCCACTTGTTATCCAATTATATAAATAAAATTAAACACTTTTTAAAAATACAAAATTTAAATAGTAATAATAACAAATCGTTTGATAATTTCGTACACGAAAAATATATAGACAATTTGACGCAACAAACGTGTGATTATATTTATCCTACTAAAATGATTTACATATAGATTTACGAACAAAATTCGGCCATTTGTAAGCAAAAGTAAAATAGGGATGAAAGTACATGGCATTTGACTTTTTTAATAATTATTTTAATTTTAATTAGTGTACCAATAATCAAGTAAAAAATCCATTTGTTAATACTAGTTGCTTGTCAAGCTGTGTTTGATAACATTACCTCGAAATTTCTATATACAAACATATAACAAATGTATACAAAAAGTGTAAGAGAAATATTTAATAGCAGGCAACGAACATACCACACTGAATAGACCAGTTCTCATCCTAAATGCGCCTTAAGGTTGCCATCTGATAGAAAGAGAATCGTCATAGTGCTACTGTGTATCTCTGTCCTTTTCCAACCATTAGGCGTGTATTATGTGTTGCATACATGAGTGTATTTTTATTAGCCATCTGGTTGCAAGTAGCAGCGATATAATTTGTACAACAAATTTATTGGATAAAAGATGGTACTAATAACGCAACGTATGCCTTAGAATGAACCAAATTATACATAAACTGACAGACCAGACCATTTTTTGTGTGTCTGGATCGAAAAACAGAGTTTTTGTCTTATACACGATTTAGTAAAATATGTGTCTATTTTGAAATCATTAATATTTAGGAGCAAATAACAAAAAATATCCATCAAAATTTGTTTGAATTGAACAAATAGTAACATATCATTTCAATTTCATGTTATTTGTAAATACGTAAATTTTTTTAGGGGTTACTCTTTTAATGGCTGACAGACAGACATATATAACGTAATTATATGACTGAGTAAGCTACATAAGATGTATATCAACCCTATATTTGCAGCAGACGTTAAAGTCTTGCTACATTCAATTAGAGAGCGCCCCGAATATTCTTAAAAACTAATATTATTGTTGGCAGCGCCCTCTGTTTAAGAATTACTGCACACATCACCCTGATTATGATATATGGAATCTACTTTTCTCATTAAAACATGGATTGTTTAATCGGAATGCTGGGTAAAAACAATTAAATGCACAAGACAGCTATAAAATACGTTTAATTGCTTTGTATCAGCATCAAAAGAAAGAGAATTTATTTCTCCATAAGCTAAGCTACCTAATATCTTGCAATTATTTATATATTCGAAGTAATTGCAAAATAAAGTAGCAGATTTTTGATACAAAAACTTCCTGTTTTTTAAATTTTTTCCACATTAATCGAACAAACTTCAGTTATTAAAACTACCCAGTCCCCTAAAGATAAGTTTGCAGATTATGCCAGTATTTTTTTAATATCATTTTGTTGATTATTAACGGATTCTGGTGCGATATGTTAGCAGCATGTTTGCAATGTAATTGAGATGGGCGAGATGGTCACCTTAATGCCAGTTCCAACGGCTGTTCAACTTTCGCGCCAGTAAACGTTTACATGTTGCATATAGAAAAATAGTAATTTTTATCGCCAGTTTCAGCTTCAACTTAGTGGTCTAATAAGCACGTCTCATGAACTTATTCGTAGAGCCTCTAAAATAGCCACAAAAGTTGTGGTTGAGGAAATGATTGACAATTTGTGAAGAAAAAGAAGAGATAAAACACACGGGTATTTTTCATAAATCTCGAGAAATTTGATACCTAGTTGTTGCAGGGCTCCACTTTTTGTTCATTATTATTAATTTTAAAGATGAACAACATACACAAATAATACCTGTTGCTGAAAATTAGCGAAACGTCTGCAAATTTATGTTTATATAATATTTTTTAATATTCGCCAGTCTTCACTGGCGCATGGAAAAGTTAGAAGGCAACTAACTTTTGACTTAAATGCATGCATGGATGTACTGGCGCGCCAGTAAAGGTTTACACTTGCTATTATTTGGGAACTGGCGTACCAGTAGCGTGCCAGTGGCGACTGGCGCTACTGAAACCATGCACGTGGAAACGCACTGATCATCATTATTACCGCATTTTGATGATTTCCGGACGTATTGCTGTGGTGGCTGCTACACTGTTAAAATGGTAAATTTCTTATTTGAAATAAAAATGTAACATTGCCCCACGTTGTGTACAGCCATATAAATTATGCTGCAGACTCAATAATTTGAATTAATACTAGTAAATGACAAAATCATTATATTCTACCTTTAAGCTTTTTCCTTAACAGCATAGTATTTTGAAAGTTCTTATGAGTCCTTGCAGTGATTTTTACTTCTTCTATTCTGGTATACCTCTTATTTAGTTTTTTGTTTAGGACAAGGTTAAAAAAAATAAACCAAAGATGTAAATCTCATGTAGAAATTATATTCATATTTTATGAGAAAGTCAATCATCAATAACATTATTATATTGTATCTATATCCATGTTTGTATTACAAATAATGAGGAAAGAAAACATTTATACTCATTTTTGAGTTATAATGTTTTTGTAAAGCTAATATTAAATTAATGCTGGTTAAATAAAAAAATATTGTTTTTCTTTTGGATAAAAGACAATTATTGATTCTTGATAATAAATTTATTAATACGAAGCTAATTTTTATTTCACCAAAAGCATACATTTTCACATAGTGCCTAGGTGATCAAAAACTTTGCAACGCGAGTGCCCTGAAACTGGCCTATACTAATCACTAGCTGTAAACATTCTCACGTAGTATATCTAGCGGCTTAGCACCTGCCCATCAAGAACATCCCCGTTTATTCGTACTTATTTTTTTTTAAATATTAAATTAAAATAACTATATAATCATTAATGATACCTAATGATCTACTGAAAGCAAATATTCGCACATAGTACTCTCAGCACATCCAACACAATTAACTAGCCTTTTATTACTTAAAAAAAAAAGAATCATTATTACTGATAAATTCATACAATTAATGATGCTTAACGTTTTACTAAAAGCAAATATTTTCACATAGTACTTTCAGTACGTGTTGCACCATTAATTAATCTTAAATTGAATAATTTATTTCAAAACTTACTTTAATTCGTCATATATTTTATCAAATTCAGCTTAATTAATATCCTCCATTTTAAACTTAGTAATAAAAGAAAGAATTATTGAATGAAAATTATTTAAATAAAAGAAAACTAAATTAAATTGAATTCAAAAACTTAATACTTTTAATCTAATTGTGAGTTAGAAGTAGTGTATTTTAATTCTACTCTCACTTTTGCTATCTCAAGAAATTTTATTCTTTTGGAAAATTAGCGTCTTTCTAACTCGAAGTACAGATCCAATCTCTAACAAGTCGATTCTTGTTTTTCGTTTATATATAAAAACAATTGCTATCGGCAACTTTTAACGCCTCTCTTGTCAAACTAAATTTTAGGTTGACATTGATTTTTTGGAACGTCTGTGATGAAAACTTTCTTGTTTGTTTTCTTCAAGCTGTCGTATCTACACCAACACGCACACATTGCCTTTGACAGTGTATACACTAATGTCGGCACTTTGAATTACTTGTTATTAAAAACTTTTCACAAACTTGCTATGTTTCGTCTACGGTAGGTATATTTTCCTTTCTTCTTAATATACAATCTCATTGTACTTGTATATGAACGTATTTCCTTTTTCGTCATTTGTTATATATTTTCTTTTTCCATTTACTAAAGTTATCCTTATTTTTCTTTTAGAAATACCTCGATAGGGTAATACTGAGAACACATTGTAGACAACTGGAATCTTTCTTACGGATCCTGCACCATAAAGACCAGTCGCCCCCGTCACATCGTCTTCAAATTCTATCCAGGCTCTCTCTTCTAGTAGTACGTTGATTTGCAGAAAGTTGCAAACAATATTGACACTGCATTTTTCTTTTGCAGGTTTTTAAACCACACATGACCATTTCCATAGTCTATTGAAGTCCTTGTGTTATACATATAGGAACTAATAAAGGTATTTTTATTTATACAGTTACTGTTTATATAAAACATTACAATCTGTCACTTCGTATAATGAATGTCTGGATTCATATCCTTTTACTGTTCATAGATATAAGTCTGAGGTATTTACTATATCTTAAGTGTTACTATTACAAAATATTTCCTAAGAATTGGCACCATTATGCATGTCTGAATTTACATTAATTTATTTAAAATTGTGTTCTCGTCTCGAGCGTACCTAATATGGCCTTGATCATATAATTTAATGGCATTTAAATTATTTACTCTCTTTATTGTTCCATCTTTTAACATAACTATTTCTCTGTTATTTACTTTCTGTAACTTTATGTTTTTGAATAATGGTCCATTTCTTAAAATGTTTAAGGCTGTTCTAACGCCTTGTAAAAAATTAGGTTCTGTCTCTTTATATTCAAACCATATCTCATGCTTGTCTTTTCTACAAAATGTAGAATGCATTGATTTATTTTGTGTTTGTTTTATGCCTAATTTTAGTACCTATTCAACTTAATATATACCTATATTCTAACGTATACATTTTTGTAATAGCATTGCCTCTTGAATGTTGGCAACCTATTTTACTTATTGTAACTTGTGTTGAGTAATGCATAAATCTTAAAATAAACGTTTTAAATATAAGATTTATATTCTTTTTCAACAAATCAAATAATTCTTAATATTATTATTTTTATTTAAAGTGAAGGTCACAGCAGTATGTATTTAGTAACGCGTTTTCATTGATTGCTGTAACTGAAACGTGGCTCAAGGACGCTGTTCCTGAGCGTGTGGTACATATTTAGGGGTATAATTTCGTGCGATGGGATTTTCTATATATGTGCACAATAACATACTATCAAATTCCGTGATCAGTCTGAGCCCATACCTTTTAATCTTCTCTATGTATTTATATTATTTTTTCTTTGTATTATATATATTTAAGAATATGTAACTGAGAAGATTAATATATTATTATTATTTAATTATTTATTATTATTATTATTATTATAAATGTATGGTTATGAGTATATCCATTTTATCTTCATTCGTCATTGTAATAATCATTGAAACAATATTTCTTATGTAAATATGAGCACGTGTATATTACAATACAACATTAACAGCGGCCATGTAGTCAATATATTTGATAAAGTGTAGGTATGTAATTTATTTCTCACTCAATATACTTTTATCTATATTGTTAGCTGTCCAACATGTAAATTAGATATTATATATAGATGCTATATATTTAGATGTATTCCAATAACGTGTGTAAATATAGGCATTGTTATATTTATAAACAGTATAAATATAGATCAAGGTTTTATTAAAATTTGCTTGGAGTACTGTTATAATTGTTCAAGAACAATTCGACAATCGCAAGTAATATTTTTATTACTGAAATGTCTTCCGTTGATAAATAAAAAGCAGATTTTGGATTTAAAATTACGACATTTATTAGTTTCGATGTGAAGTACAAAATAATTTCCATATAAATTAAACCCTCTTGTAGATTCGTTTGGCATCACCAGATTTACCGTGATACGTCTGGAAAAAATAAAATTAAAGTTAATAATGCAATATTGTATAATACGAATTTAAACTGAATAAAATATTTGGTATTAGACGGTTTAGATAGCATAGCATATTTGCATATAATAATTTAATATTAAATGTAAATTAATATGTTTGTAGTGTATGGCTGCTCTCTTCACAATTCAATTCATATTTATGTTTAGGAGGGCAACATATATTTATAGGCAAACATTGTGAGCGTCTCTTGATCAATAAATATTTACACAAATATACTGAAGATTTGTTCGAAGTCTGAAAAAATCCAGAAAAATTATCGACCAAAATAAAATTACAATAATTTAGATACAAATTTCGGCAAGTAAGTTGCTATCTTCAGTAATATGTCTAAAAAAAGACAAACAAATTTCACGGTACAAAGCAGATATATAGGTATATACATATCCGAGGAAGACCAAGAGCCAAGAAGCACCCATAGCGCGCACCAATCATATGCGTTACCTATCTCAAAAGCGCGACTTTGAAAAGACGCAGTTGAGACCTACCTAGAAACGAATGTTTTGGTAATGTTGGATTACAAACAAAACAGCGATGAATAAGAAAAGAAAGTTTTGCAGACTCGTTCGTTTACTATTAATGATTACAAAATTAATTTAAACAACAATCTTCTTGGAAGGGTGTCTTGGATTGAAGAAAAAGACGTGTGGACACCATACTACTTTCTTATACATATTTACTTCTAAAATTATGTAAAGTAGATCTAAATTTATCTTTAACACTAGAAGCGCCGAAGGGGTCATTTTGACACTTTTCAAAATTAATTTGTCTGGATCTTTTGATCCAAGGGCCCTATACGGGTGGGTATTTTTGACTTTTATTATATGTTATACACATGTACAAGGCATCTAAGCGATCTTTGGCATACCATTACAATTTTTTATAGCTTCTACCTATTAGCGCCGAGGGGGTCATTTTGACCATTACATTTTAGAAAGCGAAAAATCATGATAAATTGCTTATTTTTTGTCTAAATTGACAAATAAATATATCTGAATAAAGATCGAGAGATTTTCCGTAGTCAGAACTCAGGCAGGCTGTCGGATTGCCTCGGCAACCCCAAATCCAAATATATGTGTAATGCATTTCCCTACCTGGGAAAAAGTGGAAATCACCCTGCAGATGAAAGCCACCCTGAATATATGGTATGGCGTCTTATGGAAGCATTTCTAAACAAAGGCAAAAGCGTCAGTACAGACAATTTTCTCACATCTGTAAAAAGAAGAAGCTAGAACTACCATCGTAGGCACAGTAAATAGGATTCGAAAGGAGATTTCAGTTGAGGTAAAATCGCGCAAAGCACCTCTTTACGATACAAAACTTCTGCAGCATGAAGATTTGACATTGACTATATACCAGGAAAAGAAATAGAAGAACGTTCTGGTCCTGAGCACCATACACTCTAATATAGAAATTGACTCAACTGAGAAAAAGCTACCGGAAAATGTTAGCTTTTATAATAAAACCAAATATGGAGTCGACATTATTGACCAAATGACTAGGCAGTACACCACCAGAGCTGGTTCGCGTCGTTGGCCCGTTCAGATTTTTTACAATATACTTGACTTAGGTCTAATAAATTCTTGGTCTTATATAAAGAATGTGCAAACATAAGCAGGCACCAATTTTTGAGGAAATTTGCTGAAGAACTTTGAGCAGCGTATCTTAATAAGAAATATATCCCTGATGTTGCTCATGAAACTAAAGAAATTCCATCAAAAATCAGAGTTAAATGTCAGGTTGGAAAACACTGCAAAGGAAACAAGTCAATGGAAAAATGTCTCAAATTTACATGCGGAAAATGTTTTGGGAAAATAGTTAAAACTATAACTTGTGCAATTGCCACAAATAGACTTTAAGCCACTAAGTATTAAACTGTTTTTTTTTCCAATAAATAGACAAAAAAAGTATGCAGTATTTAAATTTTTACCTAGCCACAGCAATGTTTATACGAAGGAAAATGATAGGGTCAAAATAACCCCCTGCAGCGCTAATAGGTATGAAGATAATCCCGACGCTTCTAGTGTTAAATACTTTTATCCTTTTAAAAAAATAAATCTGTGTGTAAATGTATTACTACAGGTACGAATTCGGAAAATTTGTTTATACAAAAATTATTCAAAATCCCATTCTAAGTATTTCTAGTCTCTTAATAAATCTCTACAGAATGCATACTTTCCCAGATATTTGCAAAAAAGTTCTACTCGATAAGAGTGTTACTTCCGGCCCGAATTTTGAAATTCTTTTATGCAAAACTTCTTTCAAATCTAGCTCTAAACACTATAGTACTCTTGCCAAATCTATATAGAATGAATGCATAATTTACAAGATATTTCCAAAAAATCGAATTTTTTTTTATACAAAAAGTATTTAAAATTAAGTTTTAAATGCGTTTTTATACTCATAATGTACTTGCCTAGAAAGCAATAAATATTCGCAAAAAACTAATTCTCGATAAGAGTAAAAGACCCTTTCGAAAATTTTTTTTGAGATTTGTTTTTCTAATTCACTTTTGAGTACATTTGAATTCTTTATAAATTTGATTAAACTTAGTAATTGACGAAATATTGGTAAAATTTGATTTTTTACTGCAGTAATATAATTAGATTTCAAAAGGAGGATTATATTCGTAAATATAAAATTTATTTAATACCTACTTTATTGTTTAGTCGTCGATAAAAATTTTATTTGTCAAGTAATATTACCTACAATAACCTACAAAAGTCATTTCAGGACTGTCATAAATAATATTCATAAACTTTTTGAAATTTGTCATATTTACTTTTTGACGTTGTTGTCATTCAAAAGGTATAAATTTTTCAACAAAGCTGTCTTACTACACAGAACAGTCAAGTACTCAATAAAATATAGGTATAGAAAAGTGATATTTAAGATTCAATATATAATTGGTTTTCATGTAATTATATTTGACTAACGAAAGCTATATATTCCAAAATATTAATTAAACTGTTTAATTTTATTATGAGATTTTTTCGGTCGATGACAATTTGTAGTAGTATTACATCATCGTATTTATTCGTACTTTCGCCGTGTCGGTTAGCAAACCTATTCAACTGTAGATATTTACGGGGGAAATAATTCTTAAGGTATACATTTTCAAAATATTCTTAAGAGCTGATTAGATCTTCAGTAAAATCGATAGGCCGGATGTGGTATACTTCAGTGGAAAAATCAAATTTTAACAATATTTTGTCAACTACTTTTTGAAAGTCTTACTGGAAGTAGGTCCTTTACTCTTATCAAAAAACAGTTTTTTGCAAATACCCAACAAGTCATGTTAAGTTAAAGTGTGATTTTGAATACTTGTTGTGTAAAAAAAAATTTAACAATTGGACCGAAAGTAACACTTTCTTATCGAATAGCAATTTTTTTTGCTAATATCTCGTAAATTATGTGTTCTATGTAGAGTTATTAAGAATAAAAGGAGTATTGAGAAATGGCTTTAAAATAATTTTTATATAAAAGAAAATTCAAAATTTGGACTGGAAGTAACACTTTTACTCTTATCGAAAAGCAGTTTTTTGCAAATATATCACAAATTATGCGTTCTATAAATTTTTTTTAATAATAATAAAAATAATAATAGAATTTTATTGGTAAAAAAAGTATATACACGACATTATATACATACACTGTGACCAAAAGGTCTCATTTTTAGGAGAATTAAGATAATTAGAGCTGGATTTGGGATAGTTTTTTATAAAAAAAATTTCAAAATCCTGACCGGAAGAAACACTTATATTCAGCGGTTATACCCTTTCGGAACGCACATACGTATAAGGAAGTCTTGTGGTGCCCACACCTAATATTGGTAACCGATTACGATGAGGTCTCTTTTGCTAATGATCAGACATTTTTTGCACATAATGCCGATATAGTTTGATCTTATAGTTGAATATTGTTATTACTATTATTATTTATATATACTTACCAGTACAAAGCCGTCACTAGTAAATTCATAGGTACGTGTTCCTTCCAGGTTAATTTCAGCACATTTAGTGGAGACAAGGATTTTGTTTCCCTCGATTTTCGCTACACTCTGTAAGAATAAGAAGAGAATTGTCTTAATATTTTGTTTTTTTTCAAAATGTTGTTTGCTTTTAAAGCAGCTCCTCCACATATATTTAACTATAATTTTCCTATCATTTGTTATGTTTGTTTCTTTGATCTCAATATGCTGCCAGAATCTAAATCACAAATGCATAAAATTGGTCATTCAAATTTTTATGTCTGTAGGATGAACGAAAAATACGTTTGTGTTCAGCTGATTTCAGAACTGTGCTGTTTTTTAGGAAGAGATGAACAGAAACTGTTTAAATATCATCTTTATCATGGCAATTTAAGGTTATGTTAAACGTATTTATGTTATATAAAATTCCGGACTCCTTTTCTTACCTAAAAATTCAAATAACCAACATAATAAACCGATATTGACGTTTCATTCTTTCTTTTAAAGTATTTATTATGAATTTATATTTCTTATGACTACATTATTAGTAATATTTAATGAATTCACCCGTCAAAGCTAGGGCATTTGACTGTTATGTGGTTTTCTCGATGTAAGAGGAAAATGAACATTCAAATTGGCCGCGAATGTTGCAAACTTGGAAGTTAATTAGTTAATTTTCTGCAGAAATATTACATTTGAATGAAAACTTTAAAATATAATATTTCTGCCCAAAATAAACTAATTAACTTGCAAGTGTGTAACATTAGCAGAAAATTCGAGTATACATTTGCCTCGTACATCGAAAAAGCCATATAACAGTCAAATGCCCTATTAGCCTAATCATATTTATTATCATATTAACTCGCCTAGTGGTCGCCCAGTGGTCGAAATTCGACCTTAATTCATTAAATTTTTGTATTTGTAACACATATTATACATAAATATTATCTTTCTGCACTCCTTCCTTATATAAACTTTAACTATGCCAAATCTCCCACTCCTCCGCGCTCGCAATATGCTTAAAAAGGGTACAAAGTTTTTTCTTCACGTATCAATATATAGATTATAAAAATTTATATAAAAAGCCAAGGATGTACACCAGTTTATTTATTTCAAATTGCCGCCATTCGATTGAAAACGAATAGTGGGCCACACATAGTCAATAATAGCGTCTAAAGTGCAGTTGTTGCCGCATTTTATATATAGCGAGTTTTCGCAGTTATTTCCGCTTCTCGCATCCTAAGCGCAATTTATCTCTATCGTTCCACTCTTCCTCCCGTTAACGTCCTCTTTTCCTCATTTCTTCTTTTATATTTTCCAGCCATCTCCTTCTTGGTCTGCCCCGTTTATTCCTTTGAGGTGGATTCCAATTCCATACTCTTCTTGGTAATCTTTCTTCCTCCATTCGACGCAGATGTCCATACCACCTCAGCTGCCTCCCATTTATAGCATCTATAATAGTCTCCTTTACCCTCATTCTATCTTTGATGTTCTCATGTCAGACATGGTCGTATAAAGTTATTCTGCAGCATCTTCTCCAATATGTCATTTCCGCCAAAAGCAAGCTTTGGTTCATTCTTTTGTCTATGACCCATATCTCTGACCCATATGTCATAACTGGTTCAATGATTGCTTTAAATATGTTCGTTTTTGTCTTTTTTGTCAGGTTCTTGTTCCACAGAGTAGGATGTAATGCTTTCGTCGTATTCTTTGCTCTGCCTATTTTCTTCATTATGTCATTGTCGTCTCTTCCGTCCTCGTCAATTGTGGCCCCCAGGTATTCATACTGGCTTACATTATAACTATATTACAATAAATAGTGTTTCTTGAAACAAAAAAAAACTTTTTACTGACTTGCTGGCAATAAAACCTAGATTTTTGAATTATGTAAAACGTAAGCTTTCCGCTTATATATATATCTACATACCGTAGTAGTCAAATTTTAATTTCGGTTTACACTTCTATCCCATGCAGAAGATGACCTTATAATATGCAGCGATACCTGCTTGCTAACAGTGGTGGGAGAGCAATGCAGTGTCGGGGGACCCTCAAACCTTAGAAACGCTTGTCGATTGTACTGTCTTGGCAGCCTCGCTTATGTTTATCTTTAGTTTATTTCGTCGTGTTTTTTTGCTCTTTCTACTTTCGTATCAGAAATTAAAATATGTCGACTACGGTAAATACTTATTGATATTTTTCTTGTATTTTAAATGTTTGTAGTGCGGGACATATAGATACTAAAGAATAGCCGAAGAAAGTTCATCATTATCTTCACTCAACTCATGTGCATATCTACCAAAACTAATAAGTACAAACAATAAAATATTGCAATTAGGAATTTAATTGAGCTAGATGAACTTCACAGGAGAAAGAAATTTTACTAAAGTGAAATGATTGAAAGAGAATAAAAATTATTGGCGAAAACGTTTGGCCCTTTGACATTTATAGAAACTTGTTATTTATTCATCTGAAGAACATAATAGTATATTATAATATAAGTGTATAAGTAAGCCTTTAAACCACGCACAACACGTTTAAGAGCTGGACGCGATAGCATATTATACCCTATTTTTTTTTATTATACCTACACTAAAATGCAAAAATCAGAAAAGAATAGAAAAACTGATTCATTTTACAAGGTAGCGTGTGGATCTTATTTTTAATAATTAACATAGAAATGGTTAGCAATTATTATTGTTCAGTTGTTATGTGGTTGTTATATACATTTTTCACAAATTTTCTGAATTTGCATTGTACAAAATGAGTGAAGAGATTTCACCGAAATTTGAACGATTAGCCGAACAAGCCGAATTGAAATTAATTCCAAAAAAATCAAAAACTGCATATTCTAAAGAATATGAGAAATTATTGGCTTGGATTACAAAGAAAAATTACCACACTGTCGACAAAACATTGATGCTTGCGTACATGAACGAAGTGCTAAGTAACATTAATAAAAAGGGTCATTAATTAATCTAATTTCTTGTGTTTCATAATAGTCCGCTATCTATAAATCGTTAATACTGTAGTGCATGCATTCAAAATTACAAACAATGCTAAGCGTTATACAAAAGGGACGAACATAATCATTTTATAAGCTACATGCATTTTTTAAGGGAACAAACAAAAGTTACCCTAAGAAACCTTTAGTATTTCGAGAAGAGGACATATTGCTGTGGTTCGCAACATTATAAAATTTATGTTTTGCATATTTAGTATAATTTCAAAATCAAGATATTTTTGATATCTTAACTTTATGATTATTATGTAAAATAATTGTTAATTTTTGCTGGTGTGTTGTCAAAGAACACTCAGTATACTTTAAAAATACCGATAATTCGTCGAGTTATATACAGGGTGTATTTGAAATAAGGTCACATAGTATGATTAATGGAAAGATGTAATTTCATTAGACTCAAATCCAAAATATTTTGCGCAAATTCCCTCGCTGACGCGAGAAAAAAAATTACAAAGATATTTTTAAAATATTCGTCGCGCCACTGCACTTCAATACGACTGTAGGTTATGGAAGGATGGGTTACTAAGTAGGAGTGTGAAGGCGTGCGAGCTCAGTCTTGTTCGATTGTTACGTGTGGATGTTTCGACTATGGCTTACACAACACACGAACTGAAATAAATAATGTTTTTTTTTAATTCACTTTCGTCCAGTTAAAATCAAAGTTTCTCATAAGTAGAGTTGGGCAAATTTTACAACCCAAATTCGTTTTTGTGAGAAATAAAAAGTAAAAAGTCGTTGAATTTAATCATAATAACAGTAATAGCGGAAGAAAACGTAATATCTAAATAATCCTGGCAAATATTAAAATAATTGCAAAATTCATACAGTCGGCATCGCAATAAAAAAAATGCTCGTTGTTGAAAAATAGGATATTTTAAAAGAGAACAAAAGAAATCGAATAAAGTACACGCATCAATTTTGTTGGTGAATTTGCCCAAATCTATTCACAAATTTTTCACAGCTTATATTTCATATTAAGGTTGTTGAACTCTTAGCATGAACACCTGTTTAGAAATAGTAAACAATCCTATCATTGGGGTTTTTATAACGTCTACAGCTGTTATTGCGTATATCCATGCGTGTTTATTTAGTTCGATGGAAATATTATTTATTACGACTCCTCAACCTGTGTGGAATCTCAGTCCCATTGGGCGAGACAGCCGACGTCTGGTGCGATACCTACGACATATAGACACATGCTAAATCCATAGGCGGCACATTAAACACTTTTCGGGGGTTTTTAATTTTGGTGTTCGTGTCTTAACTGACACAATTTTTGGGATTTATATTCTACATAATTGCACCTTTCCATTTATCATACTCTGTCCCCTTATTTCAAATACACCCTGTATAGACGTATAGGGGACACTTTAAGCAAACGTATAAATAATTTCTGTTTTTCCTCTACATTTTTTAATATGAATTTAGGCGATGTTTTACATTTAAATAAGACGGGTATGTGCCCTGTTTGCACATGAGCTTTTATACTTTTTCTATATGGATAAAAAAAGAAAAAAAGGATTTGACAAAAAAGAAAAACGAGTGAGCTGTTAAAAGGCATTCGCACGAAAGCAACAGTTTTGATATGTTGATATTTCAATTTCAAAAAGTTTAAATAGAATTTAAAAGAGTTTTTGACCTCCTGAATTGTAAAGCTAGCTTTGACATCATGTATACGTCAAGCGAAACTAGATTTTTACCCACAATGTTGCAAAGTACGGCTACTATGCGGTAAAGTGACCACTAAATTTTAACCTTTCAGGGATGCTTAAAAAATAAATTAAGTATAAGACGATAAAGTCTAATTTAGAAAACGCTACTTTACACCATATTTGACACGATAATGTAGAAAATAAAAGCGTGAATGTTTATTATAAATTATAGCGCCAACAGGGAATTCAAACAAATCAACCTTAGGTTGGTATCACTACAGAATTATGACACTAGCAATGTCATCTGAAATTGACAGAAGATCGTTATGGTTAATCAATTTTGCAAATTGCAGCGTATTTTAGATAAACATTCGCAAGGGGCGCAAGATATATAGCGAAAAAGTACTTCAAAGTGGGTATGTATTGTTATTACTTAACCTCGACCTGTCTGCATGCTTCTCTAGTAGGCCTTCGGCGTCTTCGTGTTATTAACGATTTCAAGCTTCAAACTCCTGCAAACCCTTCTTGTTCCCGAAACTCCAGCATGAATTGGTTGAAAAGAAACTCTCCCCATATTTGGAATAAATTATTTTAATGACATGTAACTTTTAACTTAATAAACACAAAAACTAATACATACTAAACCCTATTCACTTAGGTATCTCTTTTAAAAACGCAACTGTTATAAATATTAATGTTGATTGTACTATTTTCAACATGTGAAAATAAACCGGGAATTAATTGGTTGGCCTGAACATTTGAGGTTGAGGGTAAATTAGGATTTTCTACCCCAACTTCCACATGATGTGACGTTAAATGTGTATTTTTGTTCGCAGCTTCTACATCTGAAGGAAATTCATTATTTGGAACTGATAGTCTCTTCAAAGAGGGCGCCATTTCCTCTGTCATCATATTTGCAACGTCGATTTTTTTTTTGAGAGACTCGCTGATGTAACCTTCGGCGACAGTGGATGACTTCCATGCTCCGTGTCTTTTTAATGACAGAAGGTCACCACCTCTGTTGACCAACAAAGTAGCAGAAGAACGACGAAAACAATGACCCGTAAATTCTTTTGGTTTATCTAAATTCAAAAATGTCGCTATTCTTGAAGGTATTGAGCCAATTGTGTTGATACCAAGTGGTAAATTAAGACATTTTCCCCTCTCGTATTTCAAAAATAGTCGATCTTTAATTTTGGTTATCTTGCCTCTAATTTGTATGTATTTAGTTACTATTTCCACCCATGCCTTTTTTGCAATAACAAAGGAACGACTGACATTAGTCTTGGAAGTAGGAATTGCAATTAAAATTATGTCGTCTCTACACTCGATGTCTTGAAGTACCATGTTATACATCTCTTCTCTTCGACAAGCTCCAGACACACCAATAATTAAAATAACCTAAAAAATGAAATTTTTGTATTTCTGTTTTGTAAATAATGTAAATATTGTGTAGTAGGTAGGTAATCATTGATAAAAATAATTTTTTGTAACGTGTAGTTTACAAGAAAATTTAATATAACTATATACTCACTTTCATAAGCAAAAATTCCTCATCTGGAGCTTGTTCGATAAATGTATTAATGTGTACTTCTTCCAGTATTTTACTCTTCTTTGGCACATGATTAGCTGTTTTTCTTTTTAAATACGAAATTAATTTAGCGTACTTCGATATATCTATGTTTTCATGTAAAATTATACATGATTTTAACATAGAGTAAATACTCCATAGAGATTTTACTTCTCTCGCTACTAATTCATTGAAGTATGCCAAAATTACATTTTCACTGGATATTTTTGCATTTTTTTGGGAACACCATTCTTTGTATTTGGAATATTGCCCTTCATATCGGACCTTTGATTTTTGGGGTAATAGTTCTGAAGCAGCATTTTGGGCAACTTGTTTTAATTCTGGCGGTGTTGCTTCAAAAACTTCACTGTCTGCGTCTGACATGTTGCAAAATGACATATGTAATAAATTTTAATTAGAAATGTCAAAGTTTGTGAGTAGTACCAACATTAAAAAATAAATAATTTCCATTATTCTAAATCTATTTGTTTCTTTAATAATAATTGTCGGCCAAAAAATTGTATACTAATTTCGTGCGTAATAGTTATTTTACAACGCTCCAGCTAATGGGGAACTCGCCCTTCGGGCTCGTTTCCCAAACGAGCTGTCGCGTTGTAAAATCAAATTTTCCGCACTCTAATGTAAATAACTATTGCAATTGTTTAGTAATATATACAAAAGAGAAAACAGTTCTGTAAAGTGCATACTGTGTAATTGTGACACAGAAATGACGAACATTGCTAATTTATTGTGTAAAAAATTGTACTTCAGTAAGTTTGACACCGATTGAGCATCCTTAAAATATTAAAGGTATAAATGTTTTATTTAGATAGTAAGATATTTACGATATAACATATAATAAGACACGGACATGCAGCTGGCAACAAAGTGACTTTACATTTAATTTGACGAATTAAAAACACCTTTAATGTATACAAGGTTTATCTTTTATTTTTTTAAAAAAAATAATACTTTAACATAAAACAAAAAATGTGTAATTTGTTAATACTTGAGAAAGAGATACTATAATAGAGAGTATATTAGTTTATTTTAGATATTCAGTAAAATAATAGTTTTTTTTTATGTATACAGATAAAACTATATATAAATATATTTGTTCTAAGATGTATTGTTTGTTTTAAAATGAATATAATATATATATATATATATATATATATATATATATATATATATATATATATAAATAAAAAAACTACACCCTGAGAGAAAGAGAGCCGGTTTTTGGGAAGCGTTCTTGGAAAAGGTAAGAAAGACAAAATAAGTGTGTAAATCGCTGTAAACCCATGTACATGTAGTTTCACAATATATCTGTGATCATTTATATTAAAAATAATGAATTAAATTCACTAATTTAAAAGAATTAAAGGTCACACCAATATGAAAATTTTCTATTCAAGCCTCTGATCGTGTTTTTGAAGGTAAGAGCTCTCTTATTTTGACAATTGTGACAAATATTTCCTTTTTAAGGTTGTCATTATTTGTGGTATATTTGGCTCAATCAGAAGATACGAAATGTGTGATTTACATATGTTGAACATTAAGAAAGAGGGCTCTGTTTTCATTATTATTATTCGACCGTCTAAAACAGAAAAATGTAGAAAATTTGCTGTTGTTGATTCTGATATATTTTATGCGAAGTTGTTTGATCAATATATTTCACTACGTCCGGATAATATCCACATTCAGAGTGTTTTTGAAATATAATAATGGAAAATGCATTAAACAAGCGGGCGGGATTATTACTTTTGGTAGATGTACTGCTTTTGTGGTGGTACCATTAATAGAACGGGTGTTGTATCAACATCAGATATCGACGTCCCTGTTATCACAGAAAACCGGAAGATCGAATATGCTGCTTTGCAAAGAGCCACTCATAAGGATTTTGAATGTACTGGTCTTCGAATTTTCAACAATGATAATTGTATCATTAATGTTTATTTGAATAAAAAATAGCACTACCTGTTTATCACTGTTGTAGGTAAATTTGTTGTTACCTAGGCGCCTTTAAAACACCACGGTGTTTTAAATGTCGGAATTCGCACGCAAATGCAAATCGAGGAACCCGGATTATGATTCGGGTGTAATAAAAAAATTCTAACCACTATGTTGACATACATTCACGCAATGTTTTACCCTATAAATTAAATTAAATATTCCTTAGAAATCAATCGAATATAAACTTTATACTTAATTATTTTAAAAAAATATTATTTTAACATTGATATTTCTTTACAAATTTTTCAAAATTTAAATTTTTAAAAATCATACGAAAACGTATCACAAAAGAAGAACGATGATGTTCCATTTACTTTCAAGCTTATTCACATTACGCATTAAGGATTACCTACTAACTGAATAAATCAGTGATTATTATAGTGGAAAATCCCGCAACATAACCTTAAAATGTAATTATTGAGTAAACATGTTAAGCATATGCTTTCCATTTATATATAATTATTCCCCCCTCCTCTGCCACACCGGACCCCATTAACAAAGCTTTAACAAAATAAATTATTGCCAACTTTTCAAAAAAAAAAACGGTTATTATGATGTTAAAGTCATTGCAATCATCCTGTATTAAAGGTATTCTGAGTCAATCGTTATTTCACCTTATACATTTTAAAATTACTATCATTTTTTAATGATTACAAATACGGTAAAACCAGCCTGACCTTGGCGATGTGTTCTGTTGGCAGTGGATCATCACATTCCTGTCCTACGATGTAAACTTGATTGGTGTTTTTGACGCCTGAATCACTGTTTAGTTCGATTTTATCGCCGGTGACTTTAATCTCCATATTTGGTCTAAGTTTATCGGCGAAGACTGCATTATCTTCGGGTACACCTATAAAATAATTAATTGTTTTATATTTGTACGACAGAGATGAAGAAATTTCATCTTACCTAAGCTTTTTAAGAACTCAACGAAATTTTCGTTATTTTCAAGCTTGTATTTTCCTGGGATAAGAGACATGATTATGTGTATGTGGATTTAACGCTAAATCAGTAGCTAAATCGACGGCGAACAAAAAGCGAATGATAAGTTTTGCGGTTAAACAGCTGTACCTATATATAAAGTTTATCGTATTTTGAATGTTAATCAATATGAATTGGTACTTGAAAACGACCTTTGTGTTATATAAAAGTACATGCACATATTACACCTGCACAGAGTATGAAATTGTTGCTTTGGACAAATACTTTGTTCATTAATAACAAAAAATTTATGGCTTGAATGTATGATATATACATACATTAACATATCATACAAGCAATTTATCTGATATTAAATGCAAATGCGATCGAAGTCTGTTATGGACACCAACATTTCATATTTATGATGGATTTTTAGTAATATTTTTCAAAAAATGGGAATAATAAGAATGATGGATTATATGAATATTAAAACCAAATTCAGATAGATGTATATTAAATAATGTTGAAAGGAGTATATTCAAGATAAATAAAGATGTACTGAGCCTAATCATGCATAGATTTCGTCGTTGTAACGTTTACAATCTTTGCTAAATGTAACTATAATTTTGAGTTATTAATTTGAGATGAATACAGCAAAATTGCACAAACAAGGATGTTAAAGAAGCTTTGATTTTGATTATTCTCATGTGAAATAGGCCAATTTTTTATCGTGATATTCATTTTCAATCTTGTCCCTTGAGTTTTTTTTTATCCAATTGAACATCGACCAGTCTAGACGCTCGATGTTTGCAGAGAGAGAGAATAAAATGCGTACACTAAGCGTAATTGTCGAGGGTTGCTTTATGGATTTGAGCGTATTTGTGTATTCATTGTAACGAGATATAATAATAATTTGAAGAAGAAAGAACTATTTTAGGCAAAACAGTTGCGCTAGATAAAATTAGGACAAGAATGAAACAAATATCAAGCGACTTGTTATGAATTATACCGTATATTTTTCTGGTATCTGATCTAACATAAAAATAATAATATGTATACAATAGTAATAGGGAAATATCAACTGAAAGAGAAGTCACAATGGGGGTCCCACAAGACTCACTAATGGGTCGCAACCTCTCTTTATGCGGACGAAGTTAATATAATCTTTGATGCTAATGACATACCAGATCTAAAATCTAAACACATAAGACATAATCTATGCACAGACAAAAGAATGGATGTCAATCAATAAGTTACTAGTTAATAATACAAAAACCAAATGTATTGTATTAAAAAAAAGTTAAGGAAGGAAAAATTATCCTACACTAATGTTCTGTTCTCTTACTTAGTTCATGCAAGATTTTGGAGGGTTGTGTTGGATGAGTCCTTGACTTGGTACACCCATATTGATGTTTGTGCATTGATCTGAACAGCGTTTGCTATGCGATATATAATCTGCGGAAATCTTGCAGTATGGATGTCTTGAAAACATACTACAACTTGAACATATTTTCCAGGGTTCGTACGCCGAAAGAATATTCTCCATACAGCAAAAAGAGGCTGTAATGTACATGAGCAATCTGAAGTTGCAAGAGTTCTCTAGACCTGCCTTTAAAAGAGAAAAAAGCATGACATATTGCTGTGGCAACATAACTATTTGGAATACAATAATTGTAGTATTGCCATACATTAGGCTTTGCCAAATAAATTATGTTGTGTGCTGTTCCAGCAACATAACTAATAAAGATGATGATAATTTTTATTATCCTTAATATATATTTTATTTATCTTAACAGCACGTACTTTATAAGTATACGTGAATTCTATCAGTGTATCTAAATTTCTCTTCTCTCGTCAAATCTCTTGTTTTTCCTTTAATTGGGATAAGGTTATAGCTTATTTAAAATGAAACCAGAAACCATATAAACATAATTGTATAATTTATTTAACATTATTTCACAATAGATAGCATCGCTATACTATATTCACCATTTAATTAAAAAGAAACATAACTATTTGGAATACAATAATTGTAGTATTGACATACATTAGGCTTTGCCAAATAAATTATGTTGTGTGCTGTTCCAGCAACATAACTAATAAAGATGATGACAATTTTTATTATCCTTAATATATATTTTATTTATCTTAACAGCACGTACTTTATAAGTATACGTGAATTCTATCAGTGTATCTAAATTTCTCTTCTCTCGTCAAATCTCTTGTTTTTCTTTTAATTGGGATAAGGTTAGAGCTTATTTAAAATGAAACCAGAAACCATATAAACATAATTGTATAATTTATTTAACATTATTTCACAATAGGTAGCATCGCTATACTATATTCACCATTTTATTAAAAAGAAACATAATAAAGAGAAAATATTTGTACCTTGTTCTAGGTTGTAATGTTTTATAGAACGAATATATTTTTCTTATGCTTAATGAAGAACAAAGAAATCTAAAAATATTGTTTTGTTTCAAAAAAAATAAAATTCAATTAACGTTAGTATACTATTGATATTTTATATGCTAATTCTATTCCATCAGAGACATTATATTCGCACGTAATGCTCTGGCAAACTTAGAACGTCGCAATGGTCAATGTTCGGAGAAAAAGCTTGAATCTGATTACTGTCTACAACCATTCACACTTATTGTATCCAGCATCTCAAAGTCCGCTACCCAGAAACACTTTCCTTCTTAAAAATCTATTTTGAATCATTAATTTATAATCAAAAATTTATTGTAAGAATTAATGATGCCTAGTAAAGTGAAACTTAAATACAAATAAAATTAATACGCTAATACAAAAAATAAATATGAATGAAAATAATCCTGGTGTCTCTGACCCTACGATTTTAAGTCGCTTTTAATCTCTTCCCAGATAACTAGCTAATCCCACTTGTTCATTCTTGTCTTCCAATTTATATCCCCGGGAAGACACGTGACCGCTCTCAACGCCACCCTCGGTACTACCATTTAAGTTGTTACCCTGCGTCTTCAGTGAGATCTCTGCCTTCCAAGTTGCCATCATGATACGAACACACACACACACACGCACTTATTGTCTTTTGACAGTTCCTTCACTTTAAAATGTCAACACCTTGAGAATTGTTTGCTTATTTTAAAAGTCTTTCACTCAAATTGTTCAGTATCTTCCAATGTAGGTATATTCGTATTAATATAATTCTTCCTTATATTTATTTATGAATTTGTTACCTTCTTTACTATTTGCTAACACAATTCTTATTTTTGTTTTGTTTCCAGCTCTCGGTAAAATTGAAAATATATTGTAAATAACAGGTATTCTTTTAATAAAATTACTCGTACTACCACGATCCATCTGGTTTGCCTTTTCGTTGCTTCCCTCGATCCAGGACTTTTCCAACGGTGATATATTTATCTGTAATAAACTACAAACCAAGTTTACATTATATTTTCTTTTTGTAGGTCATCAAACCGTACAAACCTCTCCTTACAGTCAATGAAACATAGTGCTACACACCTGAATTTATGAATGTACTTTATTATTTGCCAGCTGTCGTTTATAAAAAACACTACAGCTTATTGTATGGTCTCAAAATATTTTGATTTATATCCTTTTTTATTTATTTACTTATATAGTCATAAGTTAAGGTAAATTTTATTCTTTTAGCATGACTTATTTTAATTTCTTTTATAAAGTTTTTATTACCTTATGCACGTTCTCAAATTTACATAATTTATTCAATTACATTTTTTTCCCGTGCATATCGGATTTTGTTTTCTTCATACAATTTTACTGCGTTTAAATGGCTAAATCTTTTCACTCTTCTATAAAAGTAATACAAGCTTAAATTTATCTCATCTTTTATTTTGTACCTGTTTAATATCTAAATTGTAAATATAAATTCATTTTTATGTCTATGTTTTCTATACTTAAATGTATGCAACTTAGTATACTCTTATGTTAAAATCCTTGAATACAATAAAACTTATTCTTATTGTCTCTTTTATATTTTATATACTTAAGTTTATTCTTAATGCTATTACTATTATTTTTAATATGCAAGAGACCACGGCAATATGTACAATAGAAGTAGTGTCATTTGTACATGAAAATAGTTTCTTTGACTTCCTGCGCAAACCACAACTACAGTACACGACAAAATAAATACTTTCTGCCATTTCAGCATAGAACAACATTTTTTCAAAGACATCTTCTTTATAAGAGTTGTAAAGTATACAATAAACTTCCATCCGAAGAATTACTATTAACATTAAATTGCTGCCCTTGTGAGGACTTCTTCAACATGTAATGTGGCTTATATTTTTATAATTTTCACGTTTTCACAAATATATGTTTTTCTGTGTTACACATATCACTGAAATAAATAAATTATTATTTTTACTACATATAGTAATATGTATATTTATTTTTAAATACCAAAATCAGAAGAGAAAAAAAGAAAATATATAGGTAAGAAAATAAAGAAACAATAACACAATTGATGACAAAGTACGTTACATATAAAAGAAATGCTGAAGCAACTAACAAACAGTGAATATATGATTCAATTAATTGTGTCGTTAAATATATTCTCATACAGAGTCTTCACCATTCGAAACTGTTGAATATGCAAGCAATATTTTTTGAATAAGCTTCGCTTGTGAACGAGAGTGAAATTGACGCACGATCGCCGCAGTGCGCATACGCGTTTGCTCCCAACATGCTTTGCGCTCGTTTAGATGCCATTTACTGCGGTATCGTCTGTCTGTGGGATGAAATGTAGAAGTTTGTAATATTTATGAAAATTGGGTGAGATATAATCTGTATTTTCTTTCTTGATTGTAAGAAACTTGACTGCAGCGGAAATTTACCGTCAGATTTGTGCAGTTTACGGTGATAATACTGTCAGTGATAGTAAAGTTTAAAAGTGAGTGAGAATGTTCAAGAACGGACGGATTAATATGCATGATGAGCCACACCCTGACCGACACAATTTGAAAGGGCCGATGCTTCTCGATTTTAAAGTTAGTTGATTGTGTGCCGTATTTCAAGGTCAGTTTTGTACACCGTTTTTGGGGGGGGGGGGAATGTAATACTCAAAACTGTTTTTTCGTTGGGTTTCAGGACTCCTTTCTGACAATCGTAAAGCAAAAAGATTGGATTATGCTTTATTGTTTTGACTCGATACGATCAGGAATTTTGGTATCACATTCTTGCAGGAAATGAGATTTAGGTGTCTCATATGAGTCCTGAGGCCAAGTCAGTGGATTGGCGACACACATCGTCGCTAACCAGAGTGAAAGTCAAGCAGGCACTTTCAACACGAAAGATTATGGCAACTGTGTTTTGGGATAGGAAAATAATTTTGTTAGTGGACTTTAAGCAGATAGGCACAGCAATCCATTCTAATGCGTATTGTGAGACCTTAGAAAACTCAACCGTGCCGAAAAAAAATCATACCGTATTGCCTTCGGGTGTGATGTTCCCCCATGACAATGAATATGTTTCTTTACAAATACAGGTCTAATCAAGTCTTTTGGATGGGAACAACTGGAACATCCACATTATAATGCACATTTTGCACTGAGAGATTATTACTTGTTTTAGTTCTTCAAGGAGATTCTTTGTGCTCAACTGCTTTTGCCGTTAGTGGCAGATTTCTTTGACATCCGAATTTAAAATTTCCTTGATCGGTATGACAAATATTTTAACAAAAATGGAAATTATGCTGAAAAGTAGGTGAAAGTATGTAGAATATGGAAGAAAATATATTTTGATGATATTTACAGCATTTTTCTTCTTATACAGCCACATCTGTCGTAGGTGAGTGTAAAAGACCATTCTTTCGTGCAGTCCGCAAAGTAATTAGAAATCATTACTCAACATAAAGATACTCTAGGCATAAAAAAGTTAATAGACATAGTACCACAGGGCTATCAATTTTCTTGTAAACAAGTTTCCAAACAAACCAAGCAGCATGATAGTTCCTGCGTTCAGCAAGAGACTGCATGTTATAATTCTGTAGGAAATTTAGTGCCACGGGGAAAACAAACACCTTCTATATTACAAGAAAGATATTTTAAAAAGTAACTATGTAATTTTTCTATAAATAATTGATAGCTAATATAATTAGGAGCAATATTCCAGTTTAGTGATTACTTTTTTTTAATTAAATGTGAGATTTTTATGACCTTTTTCAGAATACTTCCAAAAATTTTTAGCTATTGACGTGGGCTAGATGATGGACAGATAAAACTACATTTTATTTTATATTGCTTACCAAAACAATAGAAATATTAAAATATTTTCTATTAGATCTTTCTTAACAATTATATGAATTGTAGTTACATGTAAAACATATTAAAACAATGATGTAATTTCTTCTTCATTTTCATAACTGCACATTACAATTTTATATAGAAAAAAGCAAATATCTTGAATAATCAGTGTGAACAACCAAAGAATATCAAATTAGGCAAAATAGTATCGAAAAGATAATAATCTTTAACATGAACAATAGATTAAAAAAACTGATATTTAGTTAGTTAGTATATAAAATAAACAATTAACGATAACATAAACATGTACAAGTGTTTGCTTGCTTAGATTTATAAAATATGATGGATAAGTTGATAGACGTTGCTGCCGAGAAATAAATTGAAAAATCTCAATTTGTATATATATACATATTTGTTAACAAATATGTATATTTTCCTAATAGCATCTTTCCATGTTCTAAAAGTATAATATAAGAATAATAATATAATTTTAGTTGGAATCTTCAAACAGCAGAAGATAAATGTTGACTCTAGACAAGCAATAATTCTAAAAGAGGCTTTATGATTTTGATCTAACATATAGTGTGGACAAGCAATATAACTTTCTTATATTTGTAAAATCTGATGTACCTATTCTTAGAATCTAGTTTCCAATTTTTTCCAGTTTGTCCAATATAAATATTATTCCACACCCCTTTTTTTTAAGTTTACATGATCAGTTTTTAGCATTAAATAGATTACGTATGTGCTAATTTCGAGGGTGCTCTAAAAATACCACAAGTATATATATTATCAAAAAAAAAAAACGAAATAACGCGGATACATAAATAACAAGGAAGAGAATAATAACGGGTAATTTCCGGTGTAGAGCAACCGTAGACACGTGTTTCTGACTATTGGTCGTCATCAGTACGGTGTAGTCAAGGAATAAGGTGGGATAACCTTGGAAATGTAAGCTATACGGAAGACCATCAGGTGACAGACTCCTATTTGCAGCTTCAGCTAGAAGATCTTCAAATTTGAAGACAACAACTAACGTCGCCACGAGGAAGACTAATGCCAACCTGCGTGCCATCCGAGACCCAGGAAAGATAAATCGAAAAAAAAAAAGAAATAACGCGGATACATAAAATAACAAGGAAGAGAAATATAAATCTGTCCTAAGTGGAACAATATAACCTAGTGTTTATTCGTTTTAATATTCATAATGTTTCAGCAAGAACCAACCGTAGATTCTATCAATTATATTAAAATTTTGGACAACAGATCTAAAAGCATTTCACGAAGTGGCAAAAACAAAATGAGTGCATTACCGACAGCAATGAAAACAGATATGAAACATCAGATTTGTTTTGTTTATATCAGATAAATTAAAATTGTAAGTTTTAGTAAATAAAATGTTGTTGAAATAATGTGTATCATTTACTAAATATTAGGGTTAGTTATAAAGTATTAACCGAAAATTGAATATGTGCAAGGAAGTTATTTTAACTTTTGATCCTATTAACAATCTTATCAGTAATGAACTGTTTCATATGAACGTATAAGTTACTGAAACTCCTGCACTCAGGTTTTGGAATTAATGTTAGGTTCAATAAAGTTAATGCACAGAGTCTCCAGAAATAGCCTTTTAGTCAGGCTATTTTGGTGGTACAAAATCTTGGTCAAGCCATAGTTGATGGTGTGACCCGTGTGAAACACATGGGCTGCCAAACCACAAGCTTGAGGGCGATTTCTGATATCACTCCTATGTTGGGTATTGCGATCTCTCACTCTTTGTCCAGTTTGCCCTATGTAATACTTATCACAGTCTTTACATGTTAAGCCATACACTACATGGCTGTGATATGTGACATTTAGTTTATCTTTTAAAGGGGTGAAGTAGTTGAACATAGGAACAGCTGATGTATAGGCTATGGAGACACTGCACTTGAACAACGGCCTTATATGGTTGGTGAGGCCAGGGACATATGCTAGTTTTTTAAAAATAACAGGTTCCACAATGTCTTGGGACACGGTGTTGCTGGCAGAAGTGACAGCAATGCGGAGGTTGTCACAGTCAATTGTCATTGTGGAGAACAGAATCTTGTTCAAAGTTGCACTGGGAAACCCATTCTTCATGAGTATGTTCTTCAAAATTATTAAATCCCTATACTGCAAGTCAGGGTGTGTGATTTCTAAAATTTTGTACGTTAGCCATTTAATCAAATTAATCTTATGTTTTAAAGGGCAGTTTGACCGATAGTTCAGCAACCGGTTGGAATTTGATGGTTTCCTATACCACATCAGTCTAATGGTATTATGGTCATAGGTTAATAGAAAGTCAAGAAAGGGGATCGAATTGTTAGTCTCACTTTCCAAGGTGAAACGGAGGTGGCTATTGTAGGAATTGAAAGTGTTAAGCAGGTGTTTAACTCTGTTAGATGGTACCAGAGCTATGATGTCATCCACATAGTGATATATGAATGTGAAATCAACCCCAGATCGAGTCACAACATGATCTATAACCGTGTTCATTTTAATGTCAGCAATGCAAAGTGACAACGGGGACTCCATGGGCGTGCCAAACAACTGCAGAAAATGCTGCACATCAAACACAAAATGTACACTGTCAAACAACCACCGAAGCAAATCCATAAAGTCATCACACTGAATGTCAGTATTATCTTTAATGAGAGACCAATTATCTCTGACAATAGTGATAGTCAAATCTGTCGGGATATTAGTGAAGAGACTTACTACATCAAAGGAAACCAAAACATGCTAAACAGGGATCGCAAAGTTGTTAACCTTTCTCTTTTTTCGTTTGTACGATTTAGTCACAAATAACCGTTTGTATCACCAGAGTGAAATTAGTAACGGAGAGGGGTAAAAATAAAAGTTGTACAAAACATAGTCAGAGTATCCAACATTAGTTAATATGGATTATCAGAAAGGGAAGATAATTTTTTTAAAAATATTTTCCGAAGTTTAAAGATTCGGCATTTTCAAAACGCATTTAAATGATGAAAATATACTTTAATAGAAATAAACCAAGTTAATTTAAAATTAATAGTCAAGTTAATTTAGAATTAGTTTATATTAATAAAATGATTGCTTTTTTCATTTTTGGTATAGACTCTTCTGTAGATCTTTTTGCCATGATACTATTAAGTGTTGGAAGTCCGGTTTTTAAAAAGGAAACTGGGCACTGTCATACAGTATTTTTAACAGATTCATCATATTCAATGCTTCAAATGCGTTCGCACTCGTTCTTCAGACCAAAGTACCAAAGTAAAAATGTTAAAGCATATATTATGGCTAGATTATAAACACAAAATGACGTCTTAAAAATATATAGCATTTTGGCGCAATATTTGAATCACTCCTTATTTTGAGACATGGTATAGTCTAGTTGTTCTATTTATGTATTTTACCTTTACTGTTCAAAATTAGTATTAATATTTTTTGCTGATAACCAATCTTAATATAGCTAAGTACTAAATTCAGATTGCATTATCGAAAGTCATATGTATGTGTGAATGTTTAAAGTACTCAAAATATCGCGATGATCAGGAAGATAATATATATTATTACATGTTGAATGTCAACGATGTATATATATAAAGATCTATTTGATATGAGACGTTCGCCGTGGATAATTTTAATTACAGCAAAGTTTTATTTATTATATTAGACAATATATAATCAATTTCACTTATACTTGTTTGTATAGAAGTTTCTATTTATATTTGGATTACTATAAATAACAGATAAAAATAAAGTATTCATCATAACGAACAAAACTTAAAAGCTGTTTATTTTTCGACGCTTATTATGAATTTCTTTCGAAGAGTGGGATATTAATAATTGTTTATTAAATTGGATCTAGTCATACATTGTACACACTGAATGCGTTATATTTATGCGTGACAATTATCAAATAAAAAGTGTTTTCGTTAAATATAATTTAGCCCAATAATCTAGAAGCTAAATGGGCAATAACAGTTATTTTAGGAATAAACAAGCTATTTATTCCTAAAATAACTGTTATTGCCCATTTAGCTTCTAGATTATTCTGGAATGTGTTTGCTAGAGCACCATAATAGCGTACAAGATACGTATTTAGAATTAAGATTTTTGTGTAGAAGAAAGTACCGGAAAGGCAGGCAGACGAAACGAAATTAAACTTACGTCACTTAATTGTTACTCCAGCTTTCGATATAGTTGATTGTTTCTTCAGGAGAGAAATATCCTTTTGAAGAAAGGATGAATTTATGATAATATATTATATTTTCTCTCAAGTAATATCCAAAATAATTGAAAATTTAATGAAACGAAATATTTTTAATGTGCATCTGACAGTCAAGCGGCACTAAAGGCGTTATCAGGCCAAGAGGTGTCGTCAAGACTGGTCTGGGAATGCCTTGAAGAACTCAAACTGCTGGCAATCCGGAATAAGGTAAAACTGATATGGGTGCCAGGGCATAAAGGGATTGAGGGCAATAAAAAAGCTGATGAACTCGCTTGGAGAGGATCAGAAGCAAGATTCATAGGTCCAGAACCGGCTCAGGGGGTAACCAAAAGTATGACCCGAAGTCACGTTAAAGACCGGGTCTATGAAAAACACAAGCATCACTGGGCCACAATTCCAGGACAATATCAATGCAAGGAATTTATTGGCCAACCATGCAACAAAAGAGCCGCAGAACTTCTACACATGAGCAGGGAACGGCTTCGAACCACAACGGGTCTTTTGACTGGTCATGCACATGCTAATGTGCGTCTCAACAGGATAGACCTGTGTGATGGAGACCTTAGTTGTAGACTCTGCAATAAGGAACCAGAAACAGTCGGCCATATCCTGGTAAATTGTGAGGCACTGGATCATAGGAGGCAACGCATCCTTGGGCAACCGAACATAGATCTAAAGATGCTCAAGCGACACCCAGTAAAGGACCTGTACAGACTTGTACAGGATACAACATTGCTGGAGTGGATAACATAGATAACACAGGTTGAGCACAATAAGCCTTATTGGCTCCGGTGCAAACTGGAGACGTTAGTCAGATAGGCCTGGAGGAAAAAAATGTGCATACTTGCTCAGGAGAATATTACTTTCTTACAGACTTTGAATGAGTAAAGAAAAAACTTTATATAAAATCGATTTTATCATCGCACTTGCTTGACATCCCGACACAAATGCTAAAAAGTGCTTAGTGCGCAAAGTAAACATCTAATATATCTCAAGACGAGCAAATCTAGGTCGTTAAATAACGTAATTACATGCAGCAGATTCCGCGAATGTGGTGGAGCTATCGTGAACTCATGTTTGAAGTTTGCTATGTTGCACGTACAAAAGTTATAAGTACTAGTAATATTTACAATGAAAACTAATTCTAGGCGTAAATGGTGCAAGTTTATTACACAGTAACATCCAACATTCCTCTGTATTTATGACTCAAATTCAAATTTTAATGTAGTAAATTATGGGAATAAGTATTTATTCAATTTTCGTTAAATATAATAATAATAATATTTATTGGTTCCATTCTTCACAGAAATTGTATAGAACAAGTAATATAAAAACCAATAATACTAACGTAAGCAATAATAAACAAACAAACAAACAATTTAGATGTGCAAATTTGAGATATCTGTGTCATGCTTAATGTCACTAAAAGAGTAATAGCATTTAGCAATCAACTTGTTTAACTCTACTTTATATTTCTCTAACGGTAGATTTTTGGGCTGAACCAATTCAAGCTGCTGCATATTGACATTAGTATAGTGCAAGCAAATTCAAGACGTGACCTAACCAACGAGAAGTATAACGCCTCTAATCATTCAGGATTGTAAAAGACCTAAACTTACGGACAATAAATTCCAGCATTCTCAAAGCAATAGAAGTGCTATTGTTTGTGATCAACGAACGTGAGTCTCATATTAAAAATCGCGCCAAAGTCTCTTGTTATTTGAAGATGTTCTAAATCAACGCCATTTAAAGTGTAGGCAAAAGTATAGGGTTCCGCAGTGCGCGAGAAAGCTATTGATTTACACTTGGCTATATTTATTGGTAGTACACCAATAAATCATGTTATCCAGGCCAGCCTGAACCTAAATACTATCTAAAATCGAAGAAATATTACGTAAAATCTTTAAATCATCCGCAAAAAAACAGTTTAGTACAACTGATAACGGGAGTGACTTCATTAACAAACACATTGAATATTAAGGGACCTACATTGGAACCTTGCGGTATTCCAGACATAGAGGTGTTAGTGAACGAGGAGGATCCATTGTAAAAAACGTACTGAGAACGATTATTCGAATACTACAGGAGAAGGGCAACTAGACAATTACTGAGTCCAAAGGCTCTTACTTTATGGTGAGAATAGTGTGGTTCTAACGGTCGAACGTCTTAAAAGAATCCATATACACCTCATCAACCTGCACTCTATTACCCAAGCTATCCGAAATGAATTGCGTGACATGGCAAAAATTAGTAATCGTGAATCTCACATCCAAAAAAACCTTGGTTTTGTTAATTTCTCCCAATGTACGGGTGTACTTCACGTATTTAGAACATTTTACACTTAATATCTTCCTGTACGAGGACGACCTGAAATGTTTCCGGAATCGGCAAAAGATGGCGCACGGATGTTGAAGTGGATTTATTGGTCGGGAAGGGCAACCTTTTTTATAGCAACTGTCAAAATTTCAGACGTCTACTGTCAATAGTTGTTATTTAAGAGTGTGTTTTGTGTAGGAAGCCAGGTGGTCGCGCAAAAGTGGATAAAATCGAATTTCGTGCAGTGATAAAACACTTCTGGATGGCTGGAAAAACTGCCAAGGAATTTCGAAATATTTTGCTAGAGGTTCATGGCGGATCTACTCCGTCATTTTCGACCATCAACTGCTGGGTGGGCATATTTTCAAACGTGGCTACACAAGCACAAGTGATGAAACACTTAGTGGACGTCCAAAAACCGCTACCAACGATGAAATCGTCGACAAGATTCATGATGTCGTGTTAGCTGATCGCCGATTGAAACTGAATGAGATAGCAGAGACAACAGGCATCTCAGAAAAACGCGTTGGCCATGTCAGACACGAAATTTTGGGAATGACAAAGCTACGGCGTTTGCCCACACCAGAGCAAAAACGAAATCGGGTGACCGTTTCGGAGGAGTATCTGGCCAGAATTCAACGCAATCCAAGAGATTTCTTCATGCGTTTCGTAACCGTGGATGAGACTTAGATCTACCACTACATATCGGAAACCAAGGAACAATCGAAGCAGTAGACTTTTCCGAGCGAATCAGCTCCGAAGAAAGCAAAGACCGTTCCTTCGGCCGGCAGACTCATGGCGACCATTTTTTGGGATTCCGAAGGTGTGATCCTCATCGACTATCTGCAGAAGGGAAAGGCGATCACGGGCTAATACTACAGCGATTTATTGACCCGATTCGATGCAGTATTGAAGGAGAAACGGCCTCGTTTCCAGCGGAAAAAAGTGCTTTTTCACCACGACAATGCACCGGCTCATTCATCCCGCACCGTCTTGTCCTAATTGAATAAGTTGCGCTACGAATTAGTTTCTCATCCTCCATATTCACCGGACCTAGCCCCCAGCGACTTTTTCCTATTCCCAAACCTGAAAAATCGCTGACAGGAAAGAGATTTGCCTCAAATGAGGAGGTCATCGCCGCTACAGATGGCTATTTTGTAGACTGGAGCTCCGTTTGAAAAACTGTATTGATCTTCGAGGAGACTTCATCAAAAAATAAAAATAATAAACCAGACCAGTACCGTGTTTTTCTTGTCGATTCCGGAAACAATTCAGGTCGCCTTCGTATAAGTAGTAAAAAATAAAAATGTCTTAGAAGACGCCGAATTCTGTATGTGTAATTTTATTTTTTACATAACAATATTTATTTATTCAACAAAAATAATCTTTCCCACACGAAGGTAATTTTTATTTCAACAAAGACATACATTCACACATAGTGCCTTTGATGATCTAAAACTTCGCAACGAGAATGTCTTGAAAATGACCCATACCAATCGCTAAATGCAAATATTCGCACATTTAAGGGCTTGGCGCTTATCCATCAAGAACATCTCTGTCTATTCGTATTCATTTATTTGAAAATTTTGATTAAGACTGACTAAAATAATCGTTAATCATGCCTAATGATTCACTGAAAGCAAGTATTTGCACGTAGTACTTCCAGTGTCCTCAACACCATTAACTATCTTCCCACTATTACAAAAAAATTAATCCAATTTAACAAGACAATATTTATTTAAATTAATGATGCTCAACGCCTTGCTAAAAGCAAATATTCTCACACACTACTTTTAGAGTACGTCTTACACCATCAATTATTTAAAATTGAATATTCATTTCAACAACTTACTTAAGTTTATTATACAATCTGTCCAGATAAATTTTGATAAAAAATCAGGATCTTCTTGTGTTTTAGTTATAATAAACTCGCAAAACTGAATTCTTGTATCTTGGTCTCCCGGACGAAAAGCCTGAACAGTTTGAAATGAATAAGGGTGAATCTTATTTTTCTTTAAAATCCTATGTATAGATGTACATGAAAGTCCTACATCTGCAGATGCCGCCGGTATAGAACTGGTTGGATGTGCATGAAAATATCCCAAAACAACGATTTCATTACCATCGTCGCCCGTAATCGGTTTTGGAACTGTCTTCTTGACTTGAATACCAAAACAAATGAAACTTGACTCTATTCGTTTAAATTTAGTTTTATACATTGCTGGTAAATGTGGGTATCTTTCATTAAAAATTCGACATGTTCTATCAATTATTTGAAGAGATTCCCCATGAATGTAGATTAAATTTAAAATATCTCTATTAGAATAATTATTGAATTCGTCTTGCATATTTGTGAACAACTTAAAACCAGTTCGAAACGAAATGAACTACCTTTCAATTTTGAAAGATCAAGTTTACTTTTCAAGGCTTACTACTACGATTTTTCTTGAAAATGCTCAATTTAGAAAATAATCATTAATATCTCTAAAACTGTGAGAGATAGGCATAGGGAAACCTATATCTGTATGATGCAAGATATTCATCTATGTACTTACTAGGGCGTGCTCATCTACAGGCTATTCCATTAAAAAAAAAAGATTTTTCTTAGATTTAAGATTACATAAATAATCGATAAATTTCGAACACCCTGTATGAGGTTTATTAAATATTTAGACATTACTCATAATCTTATACCTTTCCCTGTTTGCAGTAGAAATATGACGTAATTCTATTCAAATACGCCGTAGATATGTGGTTTTAGAAAGTGCATTGAAAAAACAAAAAATTTGACAAAAATCAAAATAATTCAAAAACGGTTTATTATTCACAAAATAAAGCCTAATTAACTGTATTACAGCACTCTACAAGGAATCTAAAAAAGCAATAAAAAATTTAACATTCCATTTAAAAAATCAAAGTTGGCTATGACTTCGTGTATAACCAAAAGTGGTTAATAAGTGTAAATATTTTATATTAACAGACCAAGTGTCAACATTACGTGCTCCAAATTTTCAAAACTGTCCTAAGGCGTTAACATAGAAAAGTTCTAACGAACGGGTTAGGTCAAAAACCCTGTATTATTATACTCTTTTTTAATTTAATGTCATATAACTGTCCTGTTTTGACGATTTATTGGAATTGTTATTACAATAAACAGGCATTATTATTAAGGTTACTGGTAAACTTTATAATCCACAATATACTGAACATTTCAATATTTTGACAGTTTTTTGTTATCGTGTTTGTGAACAGAGCATACTGTTGACATATGATTTATTTGAACGAATTTGCACTTTATAGATAACACGTCAAGCGTAAATCGTTGCCATATAAAAACATTGTTATTTACGATCTCTTGATATTTGAATGATTTAAATATAATGTTACTAAAAAGCAAATTAAATTAGAAATAGGTGAAAACACATCGTTTTGCTGTTCTAAATGTTCTAACAAACTTTATAATCAAAAATTTATTATGATTTTGCCACGAACGCAAAAAGAAGCTGTTATGAATAACTTGGAACCGTTATGTGAGAGCAATTTTTATACAAACATTGAAAAAATGAATTGCATTGTTGCACGCTAATTTACAGGTTATCTTTATTATCGTGAAAATTACCTCCTACGTAATGATCACGCAGCGAGATATGACAAAAACAGACAATAGCAGGTGTTCGTAATTTGCATTTTTTTTTGTGGAAGAAAGTGTTAAGTGAAATGGCAGAAATAGCAGGAAAATACCAACTTGTGGAAGCTCTAAATTCTGAAGAGATACTCAAGATTGCAGGTGAGAAATTTTAGACGTATGACTTAGTTATAATATGCTAGTAAACATGTAATATGTATTAGGAGATATCAGTGTATGAGAAGATAAAAAAAAACTTGTGTTTGAAAAAAATAAATTGATTTGTATAAAATAAATTGAAATTGTTAAATAGTTGCTTTGAAAACCCTTGTTTGAAATTCCTTTATTTTTGGTATATGGCTGTTAATACACTATTCAAAACCTACTGATATTTTGGAAAATTATAATAATTTTTTAAACAAGCTGACTTAGTATAACTCGTTCTTTTTACTATATTTGTGAGCCTTAATTTCTGAACACGTTATTAGATTTTAACTTGTTTTTGTTAACAGGTTGACACATTTTTATGTAATTTTGTTGTAATATTATAAAATGCTACATGTTGATGTAGAGATATCGAGTTTTCAGAAGTAGTAGCTAATAATGTATATGATCCTCACGAGCATCTACAAAAGTCTGGGATCTTGATGATATGCGACCGACTAATCTTATTAAATATTTATTGACCCTGCATCATGCTTCCTCCTTATTGTCAATCAAGAACCGACCTTTAAGAAGAATCCGGTAATATGGTGTGACAATTGCAAGGGCCAACACAAAAATAGAATTTTATTATTCACATTGATATTTTTGACTCCAACTATCCAATAAAAATGTATTATCAGCTGCAATGCTTCATGTCTCGCGATGGAGACTTTGTACTGATAGAAAAACGCAAGACGTTGTCGAAAGCATACATACCTTCGTACCTTCACGCAATAGTTAAATCTGTAAGATGTAGTTCTCGTTTCGATATTACTGACATAACATTATCAGACTTTTGGGATCTAAAATGAACTGCGGAGGAATATCTTAACACCACCAAGTTGAATATCAGCAAAGCTTCAGTTCTAATCTTCGATTAATTGCAAAGAAAATCGCTTTCTGTAATCTTTGCAAAGGAGACCAATGTTTTAAAGAAAGAAAAACCTTCTGCTGATATTAGACAAGTTAACATAATCATGCAACGACCTGAAAATAAGGTATTGACAATAAAAAGTTTTTACTTGGAAGCATGATTTCTTACCATAAATATGACGTATACCAACGTTCTTATAAAGAGCTCCTTAATATTGAGGATGTTTTAGAAACACAAGAAAACACCAATGTTCTATGAAGAGTTATTCTTTCTTTACATTCATAATATGGGGCTAGTTTTTCAATGGTTTGGTTTTTTGGCTTTTGGGCCTGTATTGCTTGCATATATTCAATAAATAAATTTCTGTACTTAATAAACCTTAACCAAATTACTTTTAATCATTATCTCAAAATTATGCTTTTAGCACCTACCCCCTTCCTAACTCCCGCTCTTCATTTATAATTAACTAGCTGCCCGTAGCCTGGTATTGCTCGGCCATTGACCGATACAAAAATTTTGTTTTTTCTTTAGCTGTACAATGAATCAATGATATTTTATTATAATCAATCTATTACTCCTATAGAAATTCATAGAATTTCATATTTTGTTAATTTTATAATATTTTCCGATAAAATTTGGACAAAAAAATGATCACAACCTTCCACCATATATACAAAATATAAACAAAATTTTATCAACATTGATTATGTAGTTTGCGAATCTATAAATTATGAATTACACGTTTTGGAGTTTTATATAGGTATATAGATGAAAATAAAGTAAGCCTTATTATCACAAATATACATATATCCATTTATACGTAAACGTATATGAATATATGTACGTGTAGAGATACACAGCATACACTTAGGTGTCATTACCAACAGCGAACGCACAGACACCGGTGTTTCGGCCTTTGAGGCCTCTTCAGTGTACGTGGTGCTGCTGGCAATGATCCACAACTAAGACCGTGTCTTATGTCCGTTGAATCGCAGAAGTGCCTATGAGAATATCTCAGCGACATCTGCCATCCAAGCGCGACACCGAACACGACAGTTTCATCTTGCACACTGTGCTAAAGACAAAACCTGTACGCTAAATGTGTATCTCTGCATATAAGGCCAATAGGTGGCACCGCCATATCACAAATAAATAGGATATGAAATACTTGAATGTGTAACGTACATTAACGGATAATAATTATCACAAATATACATATATCCATTTATACGTAAACGTATATGAATATATGTACGTGTAGAGATACACAGCATACACTTAGGTGTCATTACCAACAGCGAACGCACAGACACCGGTGTTTCGGCCTTTGAGTAATGACACCTAAGTGTATGCTGTGTATCTCTACACGTACATATATTCATATACGTTTACGTATAAATGGATATATGTATATTTGTGATAATTATTATCCGTTAATGTACGTTACACATTCAAGTATTTCATATCCTATTTATTTAAGCCTTATTTGTCGAATATATCTGAAAGTAGTTTATTTTACAGAACAAGAAGTCACTGAGCAAGCTTTAGAACAACTTAATAGCAAAAATTCAAGTCTCACTGTACAAGTTGATGGTGATACTTATACCTTTTCATCAATAATCGGAGAAACTTGGAAACGTGAAATAAAATTCACTCTTGGAGAACCTTTTATTGAAGGTACACTTGGCGTCAAGAACAAAACAGAGGTACTATTCTCTTATATTTGTATTGATAGTGTTAGTGTGGTTTATAGTTACTAGATTTTGTAGTTCATTACTATATAATAATCTAGAAAGATATGAAATTATTTTTTCAAATATGCAATATTAAATATATATAATAAAACATGCAATATTAATATAGACAAACCAAATATAGGCTTTGTCTCAGAAGTAATGCTTCAGATTTATGTTAAGTGTTACTTGCTAAGATTTGTACTATTCCTTAACATTCTTTAAATTTTGACGCTCTTTCTATCAATACATTTTTGCCAAATATATTTCCATACGTTCTGTGCCCCCCCCCCCCCCCACTGAAAGTCTCAACGGGGATTACCTTTAAACTCGTCGTCGAAGTCGTTTTGATGTTGTAAATGGCGTCCAAATGATTGAGTTCAGGGACTTTTTTACCTTCGGAAAAAGAAAGAAGTCGGGCGGGGCCAAGTCAGGATTGTAGGAGGGCTGCGGAATCGTTGTAACCTTGAGCCGGGTTGAGTAGTGCATACGACAAATGTGGTGTGGTGAGGATGGGAACATTCTCATGGAGAACCTTCCATAAATGCTTCATCTTGTTCCTGACGAGGTTGATCCTTTGTCTTTTGAGGACTACCGTGCAAAATTTGGCATTGACGGTCTGGTCACGTGCAACACACTCGGAATGGACCACTGCTTACGAAAGGACAATGAGTATGGCTCTGATTTTCGGTTTTCTCATTCTAGCCTTTTTTTTTTGGCGAGGGGGCTGCCATTCACCGCTTTGCCTTTTCACTTTAAGATCAAAAATAGTGATCCAAAACCTCTGGAGTCATCCGATAATCGCCGGGTGTTTTGTCAAATTTGACGCAAAATTTGATAGCGTACGCAGTTTCGCGGATTTTTTCATCGTAACTTCGACGGCATTATAAAGATGCGGTTATCGCGTGTATTTTCCTGATTTATTAACACTTGCAAAGCTTAAGCAATCTTCACAGAGTTTTCATTGCCGAAAACTACTTTCGAAATAAATGTTATCATATGTAACCTCGGTTACATATGATAACATTTTTTTGTGGAGAAAGTTGGGCTTAAATTAAATTTAAGGAAACCCTCTTTGGGTTAACTTTGACACGAAGACATTTAATTTCAATTTTGTTTAAATATTTACTAGTTAACTTTCCTACACGGCATAATTAAATAATATAATATGTTACCTACATTATAAAGCCTAGAAATATTACTCTATCGCATCTGGATACCTCTAAATGGATATTTTCTAAGTATATTTAAAAGCAAATTGAAGAAATAACATTTATTATTCAATAATTATTATAATATATTGCCTTTTCCTCTATTATTCAACTTTAATTATAAAATTATTATTACAGACCACAGTCACAAAAGTTGACAACAAACTAATCTTCACTTGTTCATCTTCAACAAAACGCATTGAAAGAATTTACGAGTTTACGGACACTGGCCTCACATTTGTAAGTATTTATGTAGGATTCTGTAATATTATTACTAAGATGTATTTTCAGGTACTAGATACAGGTTCTGAAGTACAAGCCAAAAGGATTTTCAGAAAGGTGTAATCTATGCAATTCGACCTATTTATTCATAAGAATGCTATAGTACATATTATTTATTAGATTACTTTTGACTATTCACGTATAATTAACATTCTTGTATATATTCTACAACAATTAGTATTAAGAACTTATATAATTATATATGTAAGCATAATTTGCTCTTGTTAATTAAGTACATTTAGAATAGAAAATATCGTTTCATCCGTGACTGTATGGTAATATATACATTATTCGTTTGATTCCTCAATTATAATGATGTATAATATCCACAATAATCATTACTCACTACTTTTTATCATTACTCATTCAATATTTTAAGCATTGATGTAACGACTGCAATTTCCCTCCATTTTGTTGTTAAGCCACGGCTGTCATCTATAGTCTAAATAATTACTCAAATTGAAACGTCAAATGTTCAGTGCAAAATAATTTATGAAATATTTCACTGAAAACTTAAAAAAATCGATTCAGTATATAACAATGGAATGTCTTTGACTCCGCCAGAAGTGAAAGTAGGTGTTGAAAATCCTTACTGAATTTATTGCCAAAATAATCAAAAAAATTAGACGTAGTAAATAGACGTAGTAATGTGTGATCTATTGCAGCTGCAGGATTACCAATAAAATATTGCTTATGAAATATGTTTGTATGCAGGGTTCCAGGAGTTGTTTCTACGAATAATCTGCTTCAAAATAAATATCATGCTCATCTAAAAATTTTGATGTTTTAAATTTTGTGTTTTGCCCATTAGATAGTTTAATAACTTGTCAAGACATAACTGATATTATCCATAACAAGACACTTTATGTAGGTAAATACGGTAGTACCTTATTCACAAACCACTCTTCAAACAAGAAACTTCTTATATCTTCATGATAATCTAAGGATAACGTCTTTATGTTCTTCGCAGACAGTAATAGGTTTTATGGTAATTGAATTTAGAAAGTCATGTACTTCTAAAATTGAACGCGGTAACGTCGGCACTGTATTCAATTTCACCCGATTCACATTATTTCTTATGTATATAATATCCTTGGTTGTCAATGTGGTTAAAACACTTGTTTGTGTAGAAAGTTCTTTATGTATTAATTTCGCTGGTCTTTATGAGATGTCTTCTGCGGCTTTTCTTTTTACATTGTTACTTACTTTCTGTCTATTAAATACCTTTTCACTGAAAAAATTGTGATTATGTGAGTCACTTTTCCGCGAAAACAAGTAGTTTGCACCACATATATATAATTTTGCAGAACATTTACGTTTCGTACAGCACCAACATGTTTCACTACTTTTAAGTTCGCGATACTTGTAAAATTTATAATTTTTATAAACGAGCAAAACTGTACCCCTCACACTCAATATTTGATTGACTAATTCCATTGTTGTTTATTAGCTTTAAGTTCCTATGTCGAAGTTAAACTAAGCTTGGAACTTTGTATGATGTATACTTATACGTAATATGGAAGGCGGGGTGAATAACGTCTTTAAACTAAAATAATGTAATATTTGTAACACCAACAAAATATTTTCCCTCAAAGCCCATAATCCTTAAATTCTTAAATTTCTATGTAATTACCTATTCCAAGAACCAACCCTTCACGTTCGAACTGCAATTCATGCTTCGGATTAACGGTTCTCATTATGGTCTAGGTGCTAAAAGTAACCGCGTCTGCAGTCCATGTTCGCCGAACTTATCTAGAGTCCGATCCAAACTTGTTGGTACTTGCGCAGAAAACGATTTTCGGTATTAGAGAGAGCAAGCAGTATAAAATGAGAGAGATATTTATGGGGTGAGCTGTACACAGTCGGGCGTGAAAACATTAGTCTACAATTTGATCATTTGTCGTTTAGTCTTTGCTTCGTACTGTGCTCCGATACATTTACATCATTTATATTTATTTTCAAATCTTTTATAAATTCAGTTTTTTTTAATACCCTTAAGCTTTGCCATTTTGTTGATTGAAAAGTTTTTTTAAATAATTTTTTCACGGCATCAAAACGAAATGTTAACTTATTTAAGGTTAAAATGTCCGACATTCCTGGCCATTTAGTAGCGGGGACAGCGTCAAAGAAACGAAAAATTATACACGAACAAGCACGAGAAATCGTGTGGAATGTGTATAATTACTTCAAGCAGCACACACATAAAGGAAATCAATACATTTTTTAAAATTATTTTTTCAATTTAATCATTAAAGTAGTCATAAAACAAAAATTAAAAGTTCCAATTATTTGTTATTTTTCCTTCTTTAATAGGTAACGTTTTGGCAACAGTGAGTCAAGCGACTGGTATTTCCAGAACTTCGGTTTCAAGAATTGTTGCAGAGGGGCGTGCAAGCACAAGTTTTACAACGCCAAAACCTGAATTGTCAAAACCATGTGTGAAATCTGCAGTTGATAACTGCGGGGAAAAAGCCATTCGTCGCATAATTCATAATTTCTCGGTGACAAATGAACAAAGACCCACTATAAATACTGTTTACCAGGAGGTAAACAATTTTCCCGAATTAGGGGCCATATTAGCACAGCATGGCCACAGTGTCGCAAGATTGCCACCATATCACCCGGAACTCGATCCTATAGAAAAGGTAATGGGTTCTAGTTAAAAATAGAGTGGCAGTTAAAAATGTAACTTTTAAATTGGAAGATGTAGACAGAATTACTCGAGAAGAGTTTGCGAAGGTGTCTGCAGAAGAGTGGAGTAATATCTGTGCCCATGTTAAGAAAATTGAAGAAGATTATATTGTTAAATAACATATATGGATGACTTCCATGAAGAGTCTATTCTTAATATAATTTGTGACAGTGATACTGATTCTGTATTTGAAAATTTTATATAAGACTAATTTCTTAATTTAATTTAATCTTTATTTTTATTTTAAATTTTTTTATCTAGTGTTGAGGTTTACTGTTTCATTTGCTTTTGCCATGTGGTTATTAATAATAAAACAAAAGAGTGGAGTAATAGTGTACATTGCAACAATAATACTGATTCTGTATTTGACTATTCTTCAGATGAAAACGATTAATAAAGTTTTATAAAACTCTAGTTTTTTAATTTAATTTAATCTTTATTATTATTTTAAATTTATTTATCTAGTTTTTAGGTTTACTTTTTTATTTGGTTTTGCTATGTAGTTATTAATAATAAAACACAAAAGAGTGTAGTAATATTGATGTCCATGTTAAGAAAATTATAGATTATATTGTTAAAGAACATACTATGGATGATTTCCACAAAGAATTTATTATTAATGTACATTGTGACAATGAGACTGATTCTGTATTTGACTATTCGTCAGATGAAAACGGTTATTAAAATTTTATAAGAGTCTGGTTTTTTAATTTAATTTAATCTTTATTCTTATTATAAATTTATTTATCTAGTGTTGAGGTTTACTTTTTCATTTGCTTTTGCCATGTATATAATAATAATAAAACTTGTAGATTGCAGACTTTATTCTATGGTGTTTGTATTCAAAAGTAGCGGGAAATATACGCGATCGTTTTGGTGTCGATATTTTTAGCACGGATAGTACAGAGTTTAAACCACGCCTCGCGCATCCCAAGTCCCATCAGGTTTGGATCGGACTCTACTAGAGAAAATCTGATTTCTCCTAATGCGGTCCATTACCTCATTTACAAATTTCCTCGGTACCTGCGGCAAGAGGTAGAGGATAGTCACCAGTAATCCTCTTAAATATTAAATGGTCGAGTCCTTATATCTATGTATATATAGACTCTACCTCTGACAGTTCACAGAATAAAATATTCCAATCTTTATATTGCAACGGCTTACATTTCTGGTAATATAATAGGTACGTTCACTGAAGCGATAGTATTGCTGGGATTAATAGATACATATTTGTCTAATTCAATGTTACTTGGCTCGGGGTAACATTTTTATGACTTGTATCTTCTGTTGATTGAATTATATTGGATTCTTGACTCAAAAGTAATCTTAGAATCGTTCTACCAAAACTTTCTCCGCGAATTTCTTGCCACGGTGTACAGTGAAATTCCTATTTGCTAGGAAGCATTAAATAAGAATCATTTTAAAAGATTCAAAATATTAGTCACTCTCATAAATCATATCATTTTATTATACCTATAGTAAAACGATGATAATTATCACAATTAATTAATAGCAATAATCATAATCTATTTTACGCTATTTTTATCTAGTGTAAAGTACTGGCAAGCAATCGAGATATGAAAAACTGCATGATCGCTTAGTAAATTTCCTTTAAGGTGAACATACTACTATAAATACGAGCTAGTTCGATATAGAAAGTACATTATCGAGGTGATTCGAAGCAAGTGAACAACAGCAGAGATTAGTTATTGCAGGAGGCAACAAGATGGTCAAGTTCGCCGGAAAATATCAACTTGTGCGAGCAGAGAATTCTGAGGAAATTCTCAAAGCTGCAGGTGAGGTATTTCACATAGTGTAATGCAAAGTTAAGAATTAGAATATGCAACCTGTTTCTACGTAATATATTATTTTATAATTGTGTTGTATAGCAAAGTTTTAAGCGTCTAATATCTAATTTTCTTAAATAACAAAAACGTAAAAATCATCTCTTGGATGAAACCCTTTACTTTTTCACAAAAAGTAGTTTAAAAACTTGATATACATTTCGTGTGCACTGCACATATCAGCAGTAGCTACAGTTACTACTGATTTTCATTATTTCTTAAAACAATTTGCGAAATGTCAATTAAAGATTTTATTACATTATTAATTTATTTTTTAAATAGCATATACCGGATGTCTATACCGTTTGAAGGTACAAAAAAACTTTTATAATAATAATAATAATAATAATCTTTATTAGCAATTGCTATTAAAATATAAAAATATATTACTTAGAAACTAAAACTTTTTCTATAAAATATTCTAATGTTCTTAACACTTAAAAAATGACAATTAAATCATTACGGAGCAAATTAATCCTACTTATAATCTAATTGTTACATATATTTAATTTTCGTTTTTTGCTTATCTACTATTCGTTTATAATGTATACAGTCTCTATCAAACGCTGTGTGATTAGACTGATTAGTATCAATATCCATTTTAAATTTATCGTTTGTTCTTACACAATTTATACACTTATATATAATTAATTATTTTTTTCTACTTTAATTTTATCTGAGATGTCCTTGTCTACGTATGTTAAGTCATCTTGCCTAAACACTTTTTCATTGTTTTCATCAATAACATCTGCTTCAACACCAGTAATTATTATTTTAGGGTTTCTTAATTTCGGTTCAGAAACTACATATTTATTTCCAATTTCATTTATCACTTTTTCTCTTAATTTTTCTTTAGAATTGCTATCACTACAATTAATAGCGATACCACCTTTTCCAACAGTTTTTATTGTTTCAATTCCAAGTGCTAGTTTACTTGGATCCACTTTATTTTTAATATCCTTTTTTGTTTCGTGTGATTTTTGATCATCCTTTTTGGGTTTAACGATTAACACATCATTTTTCTTTTTCAATAGATCGCTTTACAATGTCTTCTTTTCTGCCTTATTTTCGTTGTTCGAAATAAACTCTAAACTTTTGTGAATCAGTACATTTTGTTCTGATATTGTTTGGAGACAATCATTAAGTTTCTGGTCCATTTCTTTCATTGTTTGACACACTTTTATTTTACGACAAATATCGCATACATATGTAATAATATCCGTGTCACTCAACTTCTTAGCTGTTTCGTCACTAATTGTAGCACATTTACTATGTCTCTCTTCCTCACATGCGAAACACATTACAGTTCGTTCTGCTCTTCGGAATTCCACGCGGCAAACATAGCACTTATTGTTAGACATATTTTTGTTGTTTTATATATGTTGACCCACTTGACAAATGATTAATCATCCATTTGCTTCATCGATGTATTTCACTAATAGTTTACATCATCACGATTTCATTTATATCTCAATAATAAATAACAATATTTTTCTTTTTGACACTGCACTATATGCAGAGACGATAAAAATACGTGCTCACTCTTTGAATATTAAACTAGTACTCATGTAGTGCAGTCAAATAAATGTTGTTTAATTCTTAAAGAGGTGTTGCCTAAAGATACTTTAGTTCATACAGGCTGTCTCAGAGTAGCTGTACTCATCCTAATATTATTTTTTTAAACGAAACCAACCCTATATTTTATTTCATTTTTAAATTCTGCTATAAAATCGAGATGCTTCTCATATACCATTGTCTATACGCAACCGTAATAGTTTTTAAAATACTTAACATTTTCTCTAATAAATATTATGTGCAGGTACTATTTTGCTAAGTCGTGTCTTACTTATGTTTGATCCCAGTATCGAAATTTTTGGTATGTGAGTAATTTACACTTGCGATAACATTTAAGAATTGTTAAAATTAAATTTTTTTGATACGTAGTGTACATGAAAGGGAAAACAATATCACAAATTGCAGATGCAAAAAACTATGCATAGTGTTTTCTTATGTTGTTTCACTCCTAAAGTAAAGCACTTTATTTTTACTTAAACATATCATATACCTATCTGCAATAGATCTCGAGATTTTTCCATTTTCAAAATCACTTTACAAAAAGCTGTCCACTCCATGGCAATAATTTGTTAAAAATAAGAGGGCCATGGATAACAAATACTACACATCAAACTGTCAAATTGCTTAATGCAGTATTTGCTCTATAAGTAAATTACGTGTGTGTTTTCTCATGTTTTTAAAATAAATTTCTCACAACAAGAACTTATCAACATGGTTTACGCTTTAGAATTGAGAATTGTTTCCTTGGAAGTCGCATTTACGCTCAAATGTTTTCGAACGTTGAGCGGCATTCTAATATTTATGCATTTGCTAGACTAAAAGTACATTTTGAAAGAACAGGAAGCGTCTATTATAAAATGAAATGCAAAGACAAAAACAAGTGCTCACTGAAGAAAATTAATACATAGTATTGGAGGCTGTAGTGGAAAATCCTCACGTATTACTGTGAACCTTACATTTTGTAAATGATAGTAAAAAGTAATTAGATAAATTAATTAATATGAGAGAAAATTAAAATAGACAAAAAATATGTTGCGTTAGGAATTAGTTTAGTTATAGTGTAAGCGTTGTAGTTCAATTAAATATTTATTTAATTTTAAATAGTAAAAGTTGTACTAATCATTAAGTTAATAGGTATAGATACAAAGAGTTAAAAACAATTTATCAAATAAGTATAGAAGTAAGGACGTTAGAATGAATTAAAAATAATTCACGATATCGAACAAGTGATTATAGACAAAAATGAATCATTTAAGTAATATAGGTCGCAGAAATTATAAATATTCAATAAAGGATGAATTCCTTCTTTAAAAATATTGTAAATGAAACAATATACAAATAATCCTTTATACAGTTTATTTCAAAAAGCTTAAATATTAGATATACAAAGATCAATGAAGTATAATATACTTGCTAAGCAAGTGAATAAACTTTATTTTGTAGAAACGATAAACAATAAGTGATATTTGAATAAAAATATACTATAAAATACGTACTGTCTTGATAAAAAAGGATATAACTACGATATTCATTACATTAGATGTTGAATCGTAAATAAAACATACTGCGTACGATAATAAGATGTTAAAATATATTCTTCAGTTCGCATACTTGTAGTTTTGTACTCTTGAAACATCAACAACAATCATGTGTGGTCCAACATCTACAAAGAAAACAGCACATCAATAATTTATTTGTAGCATATTAAAATTAGCAATTTTACCTAAGAAGAGGTATTTGTTTGAGAATAAAGAGAGGGAAACTGCAGCGAACCTTCATGGTAAGACATCAGAAAGGAAGATAGAAGTCATATGCGATGCTTTTTCTCTATTTCCAATCGAAATGACTAGTAAACAGAAAATAAGAATACTATTAATAAATGGTAAAAGAAGATATTTATCAAACAACTACAAGAGTAATGAATTTATATATATATATATATATATATATATATATATATATATATATATATATATATATATATATATATATATATATATATATATATATATATATATATATATATATATTTAAATATTTGTTTTCTTGGGGATAGCGGCCTATTTTCTTAGTGGGTTCTTTCTTTTTTAAGAACGAATAATTAAAACAATACTACAGTACAAGTATTGTTTTAATTATTCGTTCTTAAAAAAGAAAGAACCCACTAAGAAAATAGGCCGCTACCCCAAGAAAACAAATATTTAAATTTACATAATTACACGGCCAATAAACAAAAAAGGTTTTTCTTTTAATTAATAGGAAACCTTATAGGGAAAAAAATAATATATATATATATATATATATATATATATATATATACAACAGATGTTTACGTTAAAAAGAAAAATAAACAACACACTGACTTGAAATAGACAGAGGTAAATTTATAAATTTAAATAATGAAGATTTACCTTGTGGGAATCATTTAATAACTGTCAAAGTGAATGAGTAGATACACTAACATAAATTAAGTAAGAAGAATATTCAACCAAGGAAGTGGCAATAGGACAACCCAAAAATTAAGTCAGAGGGCGCTAAAGTATCGATGTCCATTTGTTCCTTGTTATAAAATGCGGGAACGAGACCGAAGCACAAGAGTTCGCCATTGGCCTACATCGCACTTTCAACTTAAAATTTGAAACGGACTTCCGGCGATATCTTTTAAAAATTTCTTCATTCTGAGGACTAAAATATATATAGATATAAATACAGTAGGACTGTATGCACTACTCGTTTTAAAATATTAAAGGATTGGAATATCTCATTAATAGATAGAATTTGTAAATATTATCTTTATTAGTTTAGAAAATTTAAATAAAATGGAGGACATGTAGGTACATTACAGAATTTTGAAGAATTATTTGAACAAACTAAGTAAGTGATACAATATTGTTTATTGGAGTTATAATCATAGAAGTTTTATTTTATTTCTTGATAATTAAATGAATGTTCACTTGGTATAAAATTTTGCTTTTCATTATTAATTCGAAATATTTTTAATGATGTGGAATCAACCATTGAGGTACTATGTGAAAATGTTTGCCTTAAATGGATTGGTAGGCGCCATTTAAAATTTATATAATCACAGGATAATAAATTAAATAAACTCACACAAATACACTAGAATATTTTGATGTGTGAACACTAAGCTGTTGGAGTAGTATGTGAAAATGTTTGCTACTAACAATAAGTTAAGAATAAGTGGAAACAATTTTTGAAATATTTAAGTAGCAATAAATATCGAGTGAACATACATTAAACTATTATCATTTCAAATTCATTCTACGATATAAACAATATTGCATTAAAAACAAATTAAAATAATGTCACGGTGGCCTTTAGCGTTAATGTCGCAGGCCTCTAATGACGAGGGGTTGCTCTGGGGGGAGCACACGCTTTATAATTATATAATATCAAAAGCAAAAGGTACCTACCTTTAATTCTCCTCAGGCCTGACATTTTCTCAAGAAGGCGAGGAGATTAAGTTGTCTCAATAAAATACTAATTGTAATACATTTATTTATTAAACACTAATAACAACTAGATGACAAATATAAGAAGTACTGCGAATGATCACAAGTGATCCTCCTATCGGAAGATCACTTATCAATTATTTCTTTCCATAATAATGTGCTTTATAATGTTGGGCAGCAGATAAGAAGCGCAAAAAGGGAATACAATACAAATTATATCAAAACTTATCGCAAGTATAAACTACTCACATACCAAAAATTTCGATTCTGGGATCAAACATAAGTAAGACATGACTTAGCAAAATAGTACCTGCACATGACATTTATTATAGAAAATGTTAAATATTTCAAAAACTATTACGGTTAGGTATAGACAATGGTATATGAGAAGCATGTCGATTTCATAGCAGAACCTAAAAATGGAATAAAACATAGGCTGTTTTGTTTAAAAAAATAATATTAGGATTATAGTACTGCTATTCTGAGACAACCTGTATAAACTAAAGTATTTTTAGGCAATACCCCTTTAAGAATTAAACAACATTTGTTTTGAAAAGTATTTTTGTACCTTTAACCGGTAAGAGATACTGACCAACACTGCACTATTGGAACACCCAGTAAATCTATTATTTATTATTTTATATATTTGCTGATCAGTATCAAACTTAAAAATATTTTGTATTCAACATTTCAGGAGCTGAGGTCACAGCCGAAAAAGTAGCTGGTATGAACAGTACAGATTCAACATTAACTGTGACAGTTGACGGTGATGATTACTCTTTTGTTACGACAATTACCGCCGCATATTCAAGAGAAACAAAGTTCACCATTGGAAAACCATTTGAGGAAGAAGTTCCTGGTGGTGTTAAGAAAGTGTCTGTAAGTAAATGTTTCATTAATTTTTACAGATTTTTTAATAAATGCAATTTTTCTTTCCCAGACTACTCCAACCATAGAAGGTAACAAAATTGTCTTCGTCTCAACCGGTGGTGGCAGGAGATACTATGAGTTCACCGACACAACAGTGACATTGGTATATACAAATTTAATATTTTACTAAAATATATCTTATTTTAAACTTTCTCTTTTGTTGCAGGTTATAGATTTTCCTTCTGGTGTACAAGCTAAGAGAATATACAACAGGGTTTAACTAAAAGCAGTCTTTTCCATTACTGTTAAAAATTTAAATTATTAATGAAATATCGTGAAAACATTGTTTAAAGCTGTCTATATAAATAAAAATTTAATCTTGTAAAATATATTGTGTCATTTTATACTAGCAGGATAACGCTTCCATGCACAGGAAAATTAATACATCTCTTCCAAAGCGTGAAATATTTCTGAAGTGTTCGAAATTTGTTTATAATACCTTTGTTTTTGTTTTTTTTTCTAAATTTGATTAGAATGTGTAATTTCAGAGTTATTCGCAAAACAACCATTTTACAAATAACTAACATTTTATGTATTATTACAGCAACCAGAACTGACAAAAAACTATGAGTTATTTTTTCACATGTTGAAGCATATCTTTTTCTCATGTGCTCGTTCCCTGTCGACATTTTTCATGATTTGAAATAGAATTTATACATAAACATTATCATCAATCAGCGATTAAAAGGATACATGTTTTGGTAAATACCACATTCTATAAAAGTTGCTGAAGAAACCGTCGCATCCACCATTTCGTACGATATCAGTGACTAAGATTCAAAATTCTAGATAAGGGCTTTTTACAGCTGCACTAAAGGCATTATTTAAAACAAACCATTACACTGAACATAATATATACACTCGTTTAAGGCTTCTTTCTCTTTATCACATACTTTAAATTGAGACCTGCCATCCACCAGGCTTGATGCATACAGAACGCTTGATTTTTGGTGTTTGCTACATAACTGCTTAAAAAAATAGAAAGCTGCGTGACAATTTTTTTAAAATTCTGCTTTATATTAAACTGATCAGAATTGGTGAGTTCAAATATTTTGAGGTCTACAAATACGAACTACCCTGATGTATACTCATTAATTACTTTCTTGTAAAGGAGTATTACGACGACGAAAAATTTTGATCGAGATTTTTACAGATGTCCAAGTACTGAGGCCCTTGCTACCGAAAAAGTGATTTTTCAATCACTTTTTCCTTTCTCTCTCTCTCTCTCTCTCTCTCTCTCTCTCTCTCAGTGCTTCCCTATCTGTGTGTGAGCACGCTAGGAAATAAACGACTAAAGCTATCAATCCCAAACTTTATACTTACAAGTATAATTTCCTTTTGAGATTTTATTAGATTTTTACTGGAATTGATATACCGGAAAAATTAGTTTACTTCAGTAAAAGAATTAAGTTTCACTAGTTTTTCGTCAACTACTATGTTTAAATGAATTTCTAAAGACTACACATATACTCAAAAGTTAATATGAACAATATAAGCATCCGATATTTCACGCTTAACCGTAGTACGCAATCTCTTAAACTCCTGGTGATGGAATTCTGACTTAGATCGTTTTCTTTTGTGAAGGAAACCTTCTTTCACCTTTATTAGCTTTTTGATTTTCGTGTTGTACCATGGAGGAAATACGGAAGTAGCACTTTCACTCCTACACGCTAAAAAGTACATTTTTAAATTAAGAAGAACAAATTCTCAAAAAAATTATATTCATATGAAATATAAATTGCTTCAAACGAATTATATTATCCTTATGTTAAGTATAGTCTAGCTCAAGTGAATGCAATTTTTCTCAAATTAATACTAAATTTACTTCCCTATATACAAAATAGAGAATTCTTGATTTGAAACAGATTTACTCAACTCAAAATAATACTTTTTAGCTTGTAGTTAATAGCAGTTTTTTGTAAATATCTTGCCAACTACGCATTCTATACAAATTAAGAGTACAAAAGCATGTAGAGCTCGATTTAGAACAATTTTTGTATAAAAAGAATTAAAACTCGAACCGCAAGTAACACTTTTACTCACAGGTTTATTATGAAAATAAAATCTATGCATTTACTTATAAGAAAATGATGTGATGGCCACAGCAAAGCAAGATTAAACAGCATATATCAATCAAACGGTGTCCTATTGTTTTTGTAAATACTCGAATAAGTTTAATGGTAAAATTGTATGTAATAATGATCTTCACACTTTATTTTCGATAAATAAATAATTTCCGATTTTCCAGAAAATGCACAAGAAGTTTATAATTATAAATGGAATACACGTATAGTTATTGGAACATATTATAATGTAATGGTTTGTCTCTCAAAATATACTTTTGATGTATATACATTTTTATACTGTTGTGCTTTTTGAATTTACTAAATGGTGTATTTATTACATGGCGCCATAATTTGAAGAGAATCAATTAAACAATTATTCAAACAAAAACTCTCCGATAAATAGTTTAACAATGACGATATCTTCCACTTTTTAAAATATTATAATATACATCAATGATCAAAGTCAACGTTTTACGATTAACATAATAACAAATTTAATGACAATTAGTTTTTCTTTCTAGGTTAATGAAGTTTTATTATATTATGCTGCAAAGTACATATTTAATACAACAAATTATATTTTTAAATATATATAATTTATACTTCAAGCATATGTTTTTTTTTACCAAATACTAAGATATTGAATTATAAATACTATTACATAATATTATATTTGTTCAACTTAGAAAATGTATTTATTATAACATTTTCAAGCAAAAAAAAACTGTTTGAAAGTAGTTGGGAGAACGTGGCAACGATAGGTAATGGATCACACAAGACACCCCCCACACCAGTCTTCAGCAAGCGGGGTATATCTCCATCAGTCCATAAGATAAGCTGTAAAGCGTGGATATTATATGAAAACAGGTAGTAATTGAGCTGGAATGTAAAGAAAACAACATATTTTCATCGTAGTCCTTTCACAGTTAAGTAAGTAAGAAAAAAATCTATCTGAAACGGCCGCAACTATCCTGGACAGCTAACAGTTATTTAGTAATATATTTTTGTTATGAAAAAATCAATCTTAGTTATATATTCTTAATTACAGTTTCTTACATAGAAGAACGTCCATTCAAATAATATGAATTAGCCTGTTACAAAGCATCATAAGAGTATCCGTTTCACCACATCATATTCATTTAAAGGTCGATATAAAATTGTTCACAGTATCTTTTACATTACTATGATTTTTAAATATTAATGCTTCTACATTGACATTATGATCCTCTTTAGCGTTAAAGTTAGTTACATTCAGAATTAATACTCGTTTTAATTTACTAACATATAAATTGTGTAAGAGCTATAGTAGTCGTTGTAAATATTCACTAGCATAGTGAGCATTAAAATTGCATAGGCTGTCATGGAATGTACATACTAAAGTGCACTTCAATATTGATCCGGACGTTACCTGAGTGACGTGTCATCTTTATTTTATTAATTAGTTAAATAAAGATGAAGCTACACACGGATAATGCCCCGATAAATACTTGATCGCACTCCTAACTTTCAATTTGTAAATTGTCATGGATCTATATTGAACTTTCGTATCTGTGCAAATTCGCATGTTGATTTAGCGTTCTTCATGTTGTAGATAAGTAAATACAAGTTGTTGATGTAATCTGTGTGGTCATATTGTTTTTTAATAAATCTAAACCTTTTTTTTATGAAATCTAAACTTATACATAAAAATATCGTTTTATAATGTTATCTGACAGTCAAGTGGCATTAAGTTCACTATCAACCCAAGAGGTGTCGACAAAACTGATTTGAAAATGCCTCGAAAAACTTAAATCGCTGGCGGACAAGAATATGGTAAAGCTAATCTGGTTGCCAGGATATAGTGTGATCGAGAGAAACGAAAAAACTGATGAGCTCCCTAGGAGAGGATCAGAAACAACGCTGCTAGGACCAGAATCGGCTCAGCGGTACTTAAAAGTATGACCCGAAGCTATGCCAAAGATTGGGTGTTGAAAAACAAAGTACTACTGGCTAACAATTCTAGAACAAAATCAAAGTAAGGAATTTATTGGTCAAGCATACAAAAAATGGGTTGTAGTTACATATGAGTAGTGAACGGTTGCTAATAATAACTGGTCTTTTGATTGGTCATGCATTAGTTAACATCTCAACAAAGTAGGCCTATGTGATGGAGACCTTAGTTGTAGACTCTGCATAAAAGAACTAGAAACAGTCAGGCATATCCTAGTAAACTGTGAGGCGCTGGGTCACAGGAGGCAACAATTTTTTTTCAACCAAATGTAGATCCAGAGACGCTCAAGGGACACGCAGTAAAGAACTGTTCAGCCTTGTAGAGGACAAAATATTACTGGAGTGGCTAATGTAAATAACACAGGTCCAGCACAATAAGGCTTATTGGCTGCCATGTAAACTGAGGACGTAAGTCAAACTGGTCTGGGAAAAAATCGTTTTAAAGAGCGCCAGTCGACCACACAACAAACACATAGACTGACAAAAACAATAAAAGCCCTTGAAGAAAAACCTATGCACAGCATTATTCCAGACGTTGCACAGGCGTTCGACAAAGTTTGACAAGTATTACCATATTCTAAAATCATACTAGTCGGAAAGGTACTTTCTGATTAAGTTTAACTCCACATACTCTGATTACCAACAAGTAAACTCAGAAGTAACCCAAAGCACTGTTTTTGGTTCTCTACAGTTTCTTATTTACACTCCATACCTGCCAACAACCTATAATACAACAATTGCAATATTTGTTTTGAAGACAACCATAATATCCATAAATAATCCAATTATTTCATCACAGTATGTGCAAGATCAGCTTGACATTCTTCAAAACTGGTTTGATAAATGAAGCATCAAAATTAGTGAGAGTAAATTTGCATTGGTCATATTTACCACGAAACACAGAATATGCCCACCAGTACTTTTCAACAACAATCAAATTCCAGTCCAAACTGATGATGAATACCTATGATTACACTTGGACCAAAAATTTACTTGGAAGACAATATGTCAACAAATTAATTTAGATGAAGAGAAATGTCTTGATTGATGGGGTGGCAATCTAACCTATTATTAAAAACGCAGTTGCTCCTATATAACTGTATCATAAAGTTCATAGGGAAATACGGTGTTCAACTATGGGGACTCGCGAAACCGTTCAGTACGAAGATAATTCAAAGAATGCAAACCAAAATACTTGCTCTGTAACCAACGCCTCATGTATATACTCAAGTTCACCCTGCATGACGATTTAAAAATGCTATTCGTCACTGACGAGATCAAAAGGTTTTCAACAAATTACATACAAGCTCTAGAAGGATAGACGAATAACATAGTAGAAGAAACGAATGAATGTGAACCGAACGTGCTAAAGAGATTGAAAAATTTAATTGTTTAAACAACAATAAGCAAATTGTGGATGGAGCAATGGAAAAAATACTTAAAAATTAAAAAAAAACGCTCATAATTATTTTTCAATACAATTTATTTATACATTCTATTTGTAGTTTTATAAAAATTTACTTTTTTGCTCTTTTCTGTTACATGAACATTTATAAATAATTATATTCTCTTGTACACGCGTCTTGCATCTGATCCATCCAAAATCTACGAGAAAAAGTTAAGTTTAATTAAAATTAATAAATTAAATTAAAGTTAAAATTTGCCTTGTAATATATGTTGAGCACTTGTGAAATATAAAAATAATAATAAAATAAAACACCTTTTTCACAAAAATTAGTTTAATTCACTAAATGTAACATTTCGTGTGCACTGCACACATCTTCAGTAGTAACTATTCAATATAAATGTGGTAATTTTGGGTTGCTGATTTTTAATTTAACTCTTTTTCTTTTTTCTAGCAGTAAGGTGCATTCATTTAAGGTTCTATTAATATTTCTTATGAAAATATTTAATGGATCTTTCTCTATTTTAATATATGGACCCGATTGTAACATTAGCTCTACATCAACAATGTAATCTACTTTATCTAAAATTACAACAGCGTTACCTTTATCAGCCTTCGTAAAAATACAATCCTTTTTCTTTTTGAGTGATGCGACTATTTGGTTGTAACTATTCGGTTTGATGTCCTTTGTTTTGTTGATATTGTGTTCTAACATCCGGGTTGCTTCTATGTTGAACGCTGGAATGTCCTCTTTTGGGATCAAATATGTAGCATTGTGTAGGTCGTTGACTAAAATCTCCACTTGAGGTTTCTTTGGTTTAACACTGAACTTTAAGCCTTTGTTCAACAATTCTAGTTCTTCTTTTGTAAACGTTTCTTTAGATTTGTTGATTACATTGTTCTGACTGAATAGTTACTACTGAAGATGTGTGCAGTGCACACGAAATGTTACATTTAGTGAATTAAACTAATTTTTGTGAAAAAGGTGTTTTATTTTATTATTATAAAATTAGCAGATGAAATGTTATTATTACCATAGTGGCTTCGACATCTGTAAATTGATAAGTTCTCTTGCCAGTTGCAGATACAAAAATCAATGAATTACCCTCCTTCGTTGCTGTAGTCTAAAATTTAAAATTTAATTATAATTCGAATCCGACGATAATTATTTTTCAGTTACGTACCCTGATTTTTTCACCTGAACCAGGAACATCTTCTTCGAAAGCTTTGCCCAAGGTAAATTTGATTTCTCGCTTCCAAGCATCGCCAATTGTATTAGTGAATACATAATTGTCTCCATCAACTTGAACAATCAATTTGGAGTTTTTGGTGTTTAATCCTTCCAGACCTTGCTGTGTAACTTGGCGCCCTGAAAAAAACACTTAGAAATGTACACATTCGCCTATTAATAGCTGATTTAAAGAAAAATACGCATATTTGTTCTATACTGTAATATAAACCAATTATAATTGTTAGAGATATACAGGGTGAGTCACCACGGGCTATGTATAGAAAACAGTTATTACAGGCAGGTATACTAATACTGTTATATAGACAATTAAATTTTACATCCGATGTAGCTCTCAAATCAGGTATTCTATTTTAAAATGTAAAATAATAACGTTAACTACCTTGCAACATTGCAAAATATGATAAGCTTTCTAACACATATTATAGTTTTATTTTCAAAAGTTTATGTCAGTTCAAGTTCCAGCTTTTTTGATGTATGTTGAGAGCTTTTATGCGGTTTTAGTATTACCTACTGAAGCAAGTCTAAATTTTATATATTAACCTGTAATTTAAAAAATTTGAAACTATCTCAGAAATGCTTGATTCTAGGTATAGGGTATCTCACATAAAATTATTCTAATTTGATCTCCAGAATTGAAAGTTTGTCAGTATATACAGCGAGTTTCATTAAAAAAAACATTTTGTATGTAGTTCTCTTTTCGAATACTATATACAGGCTGTCCCAGAAATAAAAAGACGGAGTAGCAGAAATCGGAAGTTAGATTGTGTAAAAACGTACCCTCAAAATATCAAGTCTTTATTCGTGCGCAGACGGCAGAAAAAAAGTAATAAAGAATTCAATTGGCCTTACGCCGACCCTGGACTAAATATCCACCTGCTTCACTTTCACAATCGGTCCTTTTCGGGACCACCATATTGCTTGTGTTAAAAAAAAGGAGGAGGAATAGATGCTTCATAATAAATATCAAACCATTAATTACCTTAATTTTACACCTGCTAGAAAGAAATAATTACATTCTTGATATTTACTGTAATAAAGGCTAGAAAAACTAGGATTTATTGAATATTCTAAAATAATAATAATCAGCTGTTTCCGACTACAAACGCATTAAAGAGCAACAACCTTCCTATTTTAAAAATAAAAACAATCTTTTATTGTCTGCATTAAACTGTGTCGCCCATCTGGGTCAACAACAGACTACAAAGCTGCGTTATCTAGACGCATCGGGCAAAAAATATGTTTTATATGAATGAGTACGATTTAACACTTTTTCCCGTTTTATACAAATAAAAGCGTATTTTTCTATGGATGCGTGTTCGTTTCTATTTACAAATGAGCATTCTTACGTGTAGTTATAAACATACATTCTATGCCAGGTCCGTATTGTAATTTTTTTATCTAAACAACAACATAGAAAATCAAATTTTTAATTTCTTCGTTATTGCGGTATATTTGGGCCTGTTTCTGTTCGGACTTTACATACCTGCTACTCTGTCTTTTTATTTGTGGGACACCCTCTATAGTTGAAAATAATGTTAGTGCATATAATGGTTGTGTATAACAATAGTTAGACTATTTTTCATATACAGACTGAGTCATTTGTGGTGAATCACCTTGTCTAAGTATAATACTACATATTAGTGTAACAATTTAATTTAACAAATAATTAACGTTGAATAATTCTAATTTGTAATTATTAATTCTAGCGAGAAAACAAAGAGATAATCCACTTAAAGAATTTATTCTAAATACAGAGTGAGTCATTTCCGCGGGGAAGGAAGATTGTTACTTTATGAGAAAAGATATTTTAAAGCAGTTTTTTCCTATGATATCGACTTTTACGGTTTAAAATGATTTTGTATTATACAGAGTGTTCCATAACTTGGTGTGTGACTATAGTTATAGTTTTTAAATAAAATACCATGTATATTACTACGATTTTGTATCCACCTAAAGATAAGATAGTCTAAGTCTAACATTTAAGGTTTTGACTTTCTACCATTTTTTTTGAAAAATTCAATGCTTTTATAAAATTATATTTCTCGAAAACTACGTAAGAGATAGACACAATTTTTGGTAGAGTTGCTCATAGTAAAAGGTCCTAATACAAACACATTTTAATTACTAATCTACTGGGTCTGCGTACATCACAACATTAGTTTTTTTTTAAAATCGTAAAAGAGTAAATATATATTATATCTGTAACCACAAAAGAAGTTACGAGGGAACATATTCCACAAATATTCAGAAATATGAGTACTCAACGCCTTATAAATGTCGATTTGTATTTCGGAAGCATGTTCAAAAAAGTTTAAAAGTTATTTGAACACTTATAATTTTTACTAATGTATGTACATATTTATTGTTATTTTACCATTTTTTTCCCACGCCAAATTACTCATCCATTCACATAACAGTTCCTGTTTCTTCACCTACTAAAATCAGTTATTAATTTGTTAGGTTTAAAAATTTGGTTATTGTGCCATATTCTACATATTTTTTTGAATTATATTGCTGGTATAGATTGTATTCTAATAACATATAGGTATCCAATTGCCTTTTGTCGTTACCCCAATACATACAAAAATCATACCTCTAAGCTAATTTTGATAAAAATTAATTATAAAATCATGCTTTTTAAATGGGAAGCAATTTATTAAATGTCATTCATTCAATTGTCAATTTCGCGGCAAACATCGTGGCTCACTTCAAATAAAAAACATAATGTTGGCAAAGCTATTTCAAAAAACGACAATAGCCCAATAATGGTCAGTTTTAAAATAAGTTACATATTTTTGGTGCGAAATTTGGTAAGCAATTTTAAAATGAAACGATATACAGGACGTTTCATTTGAAAAAAATCCTCTTAGACAAAAATATGTCATATAATTTTAATCCAATTTTCTGCAAATTCAATTGCAAAAAAATATCCTTGTATTAGGATCTTTTAACAACACTACCAAAAATTGTGTCCATTAAATATGTCGTTTTCGAGAAATATAATTTTATAAAAACATTGGATTTTTCAGAAAAGTGTCGAAAACTTACAATTATACAGGGAATACAAACGTCTAATAATATACATAATGTTCCATTTAAAAATCTCTAATCTTGGTTAGGCACCAAGTTATGGAACACTTTGCATAATACAAAATAATTTTAAAATATGCACCTAATAAGTGGCTATCATAGGTAAAAACCCGCTTCAAAATATCTTTTTTTATGAAATCACAACTGCCTTCCCCGCGCACGTGACTCGCCCTGTATAATAAAATCTTTCCACTTTGCTATTATTTTTATTATTATTAGTAAAAAGTTTTGGAGTTACTTACCTGCAGCTTTAAGAAGATCAGCAGAGTTTACTGTTTCAACAAGTTCGTAGGTGCCAGCGATTAAAGACATTTTTTTAAATGTGAATTTACAAATAGTAAAAATACTTAACGGAGGAAATGTTCACTAAACAATGTTTGGTGTATGAATGTTTGCAAATTTTGCACTAGGATTTATATATTGATGAAAATTCGAGAAATGACTCAATTTCTTTAAAAATAGAAAACAGATATCTATAATCTATGATATTCTAGTCTATATTGTTATCATAGATCAATAAATTTTCTAAGAGATATTTATTATATGTATATTCCCAGAAAACAAAAGATTAATAAAAGATTTGTTAGTATTAATGCGAAAGTCAAAATCTTATTTGCCGGCTAGAATGATTCATCTCGTTGAAATATCTTATCAATATTATGTTCATCTAATATAAAATTAAGTTCATAAAGATATATTGGTAACATTATCTTACTAAAGTAGATTTTTAAATGGAATATTTTTAATAATACTATTAATACCATTGTATTGTACAAGAGTCAAAACCATTAACAGGACATTTTAGAAACAAAAGCATAAATTAAATGTGAAATGACAGAAAGTAAGAAAATCAAACAAAATATATCGATATACCGGATATCTCAGTGAAGCGAAAAAATCCATTTATAAATATAAATATCTGTAAACATAAAGAAAATGATACTAGGTAATTGTAATTAATAAGCAGATAGTTGAATTTGTATTTAATCTATTCCTTAAATAAAAAGTAAAAAAAAAACTGAGCTATTTTATTGAAAACAAAGTCGACCTAAAAATATTGTAACTAACTCGTATATTAAAATGCGATTAATAATCTCGATAATCTATTATTAATCACCTTCATTAATACACATGTGTATTAAATAACTATTAAAATTTTAGTGAAAATGACATATGCTTTAAAGTATGCTATGTGTAATCCAAATCGTAGCAACCCATATTTTTTAATTAATAAGTCACAGTCGGGGATTATTCAGATATAACATTCTACAACTTTTGCAGTATCACCACATACACAAAAAAGTGATATTTTAAATAGTAAATTTTTTTTATGTCGTAGATATACGGAATGGTATATTTAATTTTTTTTTAGAATTCTTAATTTTAGAGAATTGTATGCAACATTAAATTCACATACTGAAATGATATCTCTACTAATTTAGCCCATAATAGGTCTTTAATCATTCATAGTTATATCATAGGCATTTTTCAAAAATAGTACAATTTTTGACGAAAAATCGACCTGCCTCAAAAACATTCCAAATCCATTAATACCAATTGATCTCTGTTTAGTCGACTCTTAAATGGCTGACATAAAATATAACAAATACATGGAATTTTATTTAAAAAAAACATAAATTGTCAAGCATTCTGTGGCAAATTTTGTTCATGCAGAAGACATGAAATGTGTTATTTACGTATGCCGGACATTAAGATTATTAATATTCTACCATCTAAAACAAAAAAGTCGAAAATTTGCTGTTATGATTCTGATATATTTTATGTGATGTTGTTTGATCAATAATACCGCGAGATCAAAATTTATATTGATAAAGGTTTGCCCTGGAATGTCCGGAGTCCGATCCAAACCTGATGGGACTTGGGATGCGCGAGGCGTGGTTTAAACTCTGTACTATCCGTGCTAAAAATATCGACTCCAAAACGATCATGTACATTTCCCGCTACTTTTGAATACAAACACCATAGAATAAAGTCTGCAATCTACAAGTTTTATTATTATTATATACATGGCAAAAGCAAATGAAAAAGTAAACATCAACACTAGATAAATAAACTTAAAATAAAAATAAACATTAAATTAAATTAAAAAACCAGACTTTTATAAAATTTTAATAACCGTTTTTATCTGAGGAATAGTCAAATACAGAATAAGTCTCATTGTCACAATGTACATTAATAATAAATTGTTTGTGAAAATCATCCCTCATCCATTCTTTAACAATATAGTCTTTAACTTTCTTAACATGGACACCAATATTACTACACTCTTTTGTGTTTTATTATTAATAACTACATAGCAAAAGCAATTGAAAAAGTAAACCTCAAAACTAGATAAATAAATTTAAAATAATAATAAAGATTAAATTAAATTATAAAACCAGAGTTTTACAAAATTTTATCAATCGTTTTCATCTGAAGACTAGTCAAATACAGAATCAGTATTATTGTCGCAATGTACATTATTACTTCACTCTTTTGTTTTACTATTAATAACCACATGGCAAAAGTAAACCTCAACACTAGATAAAAAATATTAAAATAAAAATAAAGATTAAATTAAATTAAGAAACTAGTCTTTTATAAAATTTTCAAATACAGAATCAGTATCACTGTCAGTCACAATTTACATTAAGAATAAGCTCTTCATGGAAGTCATGCATAATATGTTCTTCAACAATGTAATCTTCTTCAATTTTCTTAACATGGGCACTAATATTATTCCACTCTTCTGCAGATACCTTCGTAAACTCTTCTGGAGTAATTCTGTCCACATCTTCTAATTTAAAAGTTACATTTGTAACTGCCATTCTATTTTTAGTTAGAGCCCATAACTTTTCTATAGGATTGAGTTCCAGGTGATATGGTGGCAATCTTGCGACACTGCGGCCATGTCGTGCTAATATGGCCCCTAATTCGGGAAAATTGTTTACCTCCTGGTAAACAGTATTTATAGTGGGTCTTTGTTCATTTGTCACCGAGAAGTTATGAATTTTGCGACGAATGGCCTCTTCCCCGCAGTTATCAACTGCAGATTTCACACATGGTTTTAACAATCCAGGTTTTGGCGTTGTAAAACTTGCGCCTGCACGCCCCTCTGCAACAATTCTTGAAACCGAAGTTCTGGAAATACCTACCAGTCGCTTGACTCACTATTGCCAAAACGTTACCTATTAAAGAAGGAAGAATAACTAATAATTGCAACTTTTAAATTTTGTTTTATGACTACTTTAATGATTAAATTGAAAAAATAATTTTAAAAAATATATTGATTACCTGTATATGTGCGCTGCTTGAAGTAATTATACACATTCCACACGATTTCTCGTGCGTGTTCGTGTATAATTTTTCGTTTCTTGGACGCTGCCCGCGCTACTAAATGGTCAGGAATGTCGGACATTTTAACATTAATTCATTTAACATTTCGATTTGATGCCGTGAAAAAATTATTTAAAAAAACTTTCCAATCAACAAAATGGCAATGCTTAAGAGTTTTAAAAAAAAGTGATTTTATAAAAGATTTGAAAATGTATATAAATGATGTAAATGTATCGGAGCACAGTACGAAGCAAAGACTAAATGACAAATGATCAAATAGTAGACTAATGTTTTCACGCCCGACTGTGTACAGCGGTCCTCATAGATAGCTCTCTCATTTTATACTGCTTGCTCTCTATAATACCGAAACTCGTTTTCTACGCAGGTACCATCAAGTTTGGATCGGACTCTAAAACATCTGTCTTACGTTATATCTTTAAGTGTCATACTATTATTAATATTTGTCATTATATTTTTTTTCTGACATCTTAATGGTATAACTTAAGGCAGACATGGTAAACCTTTATCAATATAATTTTTGATCTCGCGGTATTTTACTACGTCTGGATATTATATCCACAGACAGAGTGTTTTTGAAATATAATAATGGAAAATGCATTAAATAAGCGCTAAGCGGTCGGCTTTAATACTTTAGGTAGCTGTCCTGCTCTTGCGGAGCGTTTCCTGGATCTTCCAGGTGCTGTTAAATATACGGGTCACGCTTTTAGACGATCATCAGCTACGATCATGGCGAATATTTGTATGAGTGTGTATGAGCTCGAACGTCTGGGTGGAAATCATCGACTGTTGCCAGTGCTTATATGGAAGAGCCCACCGTAAATAAATTACATGTTTCCAAACGTATTGCTGGTGCTGTTAATGGAACTGGTGTTGCATCAACATCATCAGATATCGACGTCTCTGTTATCACAGAAGACCGGAAGATCGAATCTGCTTCTTTGCAAATAGCTAATGAGAAAAATTTTGAATGTTCTGGTCTTCAAATGTTCAACAATAATAATTGTACCATTAATATTTATTTGAATAAAAAATGACCTGTTTGTCACTGTTGTAAATAAATTTGTTGTTACTATAGGCGATTTTAAAACACCATGATGCTTTAAAGGCCCGATTTCGCACGAAAATGCGTTCGAGATACCCGGATTATGATTCAGGTATAATAAAAAATAACTTAACCCAGATATGCCTGAATGTATGCTTTTTAGATTTTGTCAATGAAATTAAGAGATTAAATTCATTATACAACAATAAACATGAGAAAAATTGAAAAAAAAATAGTTAAAGAGCTTTGCTGTAAACGTATGTCCTTTTAAAAGGACAGTAGGCATTAAAGTAGCCATAGGTAAATAAATTTATAAGACCGTTTTATAAAAAAAAAAATTAATAACATGAACTATAATATGTAAAGTAGCAACACATTTTACACTTAAACGAAATTACACCTAATTTTTTTAATGAGAAAAAAATATTAGTCATATTTTCCATGATAACTTGGAAAACATTCAACATGTAAAGCCACTTGACATTTGGCACATTTTTTCTGCACTTTTTTGTGGCAAATTCGGCATCTTGTCTGCTTCTCCTGGGATACTATGTAGTGATCTTTATTGTCTATTTTGGATTCTTGATGTTCCATACTGTTGGGTCTTCCTCTTTTTCTAGAGCTACCTTGGTGGCTTTCTAACATTCCTTCTGATACACATCTTCTAAAGGCTAGGTGGTCTAATTTCCCTCCCAAATAACGATATAATTGCCAAGCATTCTGTTCTGTAACGTCAAGGCAATATGCGACAATCGGGAAATACCATTTCTTGCCACGGATACCAGTTCGATACAAACTAACATTCTGATCGCAACGATCTACCCCTCCCATGTACAAGTTGTATTTAGAAATGACATTTGGTTGTTCCACTTGAACTCGTTTTTTTTCTTTTTGAGAATACCTGGCGACTTGATGTACAGGTTCAACCGAGTGACAATTGGAAGCAACATTGACACAACTATTGTCATTCCACTTTACAATTACTACGGACGTCTCATCAGTTGTTCGATAGTCCATGAATCCTCTTTGCTTCTTCTTAGCGTCTGACTTAGAAATAAGTGGGCATTTGGACATTCGGTTTTCCCGGATAGTGCCAGTTGCTTGTATTCCTCTCCTTTTTAACTCGTGCAGCAGAGGTACCGTAGTGAAAAAATTATCGAAAAAGACTTGATAGGGAATATCTCCAATACTTTGTAAAATGTCGCAATATTGTAAGATAACAGAAGGACCTAAACCAAACAACTTATACTTAGGTTCAATAACTGAGTTCTTTCCTTGATAAGGCTCCATCCACATACAGTATCCTTGACTTGTCGCTCCCATCCAGATTTTAAAACCGTAGCGAATAGGCTTACCTTTTATGAATTGCTTCAGACCGTGTCGACCAAAATATGGAATCATTGATTCGTCAACACTGTGTGTCTCAAAGTGTGGAGCGTACATTTGAAATTTTTTGTTAAGTTTAGAAAAAAGTGGCCGTACTTTGGCAAATCGGTCATTATTATCTAATTCATCATTGTCTACACAGTGCAAGTTTTGCATTATATATTCAAATCTATCTCTAGATAATGCCCCTGCTACTAGATCGTTGTGGCTGTCTTTTCGTTGTTCCCAGTACATTCGGCGACGAGGCATGGATACATAGCCACTTAAAAGCAAAATTCCAAAAAATGAATACATTTCATCTGTGGTGATATTTCCCCAATAATTTTTTTTCTGGGCATATTCGTTACTAAAACGTACAAATATTTGGATGATCTCGGCGTCAAAAAATAAATAAAAAATCTGCTTTGGTGTTAGTAAGGGTTTGCAACCATACTTCAGTTAAAAGTTTTTTTGGATGCCTGATAATAATGAAGAGGAATATCGTCTTCTGTATCCCACTCACTTGCAACAACGTGGCCGTTCTCATTGTTTTCGTCCGGATTGTCATTCACATTATTATTAGAATGATCTAAATCCTCTTGAAAATTATCAGTTGGATTAAGAATTTCAACTTCTGCCGTGAGTTGCGAAGCGGGCAAATTGTTTACAGTCATAGAGTCTTCATCTCCCGAATCCTCATCCACGCTGACATGATTAAAAACATTATCGTCATCTTCCAAATAATGAAGAAGTTCATTTAACGTCAACCCACTAGAAAAATGAAAAAAAGTTGTAGATATGTCTACTGTCCTTTTAAAAGGACACCAAGATTTAACAAGTTTTTGTGCTAACAACAGGCAATTCATTTTTATTGTAAAGATATAGTCGTATTACTGAATCTTATTTGAAGCGATTTCAAGGAAAATTCATGACAATTTCCTTATATTACTTACCCAGTAAGCCTCAAATCAATAGGATGCGCCATTGTCTCCACAATCACACTTTTTTAAGGGCTTCCAAACTGTTAATTGTGGATAAACACTACCACTATTGCCGCCAAACGAAACTTTTACGTTTCTGTGACATAAACCTGTGCTGACCTCTATGTTTCAGTACTTAAAATGACGCTTTGGGTAGATAAAACAGGAACTGACAAACCGTCCCTTTAAAAGGACAGTAGGCATATCTGGGTTAAAGATACGATGCATTTTCTGATAGCTGCGTAAAATATTTTAGTAATTGTTTAGATTTAATTTTTAGTTTTATTTTTTCTAGTATTTAATAACTAATTTTTATATTTAATCAAAAATTGTATTTTGAAAGTATGGAATAATATCAATTGCAATAACAAGCTGTTTTTATCTTATTTTCCTATTTTGAGTATATTTGAATGTGATTGCAAATTTTGAGGTTTTGATAATTGTAAACATTTTTATGTGAGCTAAGCTGATAATTTCATGAAAATCATAAAAAAACAACAAAATTATTACAAATTGTTTTTATATAAACATTATTTGCGGTTGTATCTTTGTATTGTTGAAAATCTAGTCTTGCGGAGAGTTCGAAAAAACAATAAGTTAATAAATATTATATTATCTGCTATACAGTACACAGAAAATTTATATAGTAAACATCCTCCAAAAGATGATTAATTCGCATAAAAATATGCTAAAATTAGATCTTCATGTAAATTTTATGTTATAAAAAAGTACCTATGTAAACCGTCGAGGTGAACACATGTACATTGTCTTCCTCATGTCAAGTGAATAATTTTTAATACTTTGGCGTTAATTAATAGTGCTTTCTTATATCAATTGGTAGTGATTATCTGCATCCTGTGGTCCAAATACTGTCATTCAACAACTCAATTGTGTCTGTAAGTGTGTAATATCGCAATGCATATAACCTACGAAATACCTTGCTTATCTATTGTTTCTGTTGTACTTCTTTTCCTTATATGTATTTTTGCTATAATAGTCAATATATATATTGACGACAACGTTATATGTTATAAAGACACGTCATGCCTCAAATTGGACTTGAATTTGAATTTGATATTACTGTTGTGTACATCTCTATATTTTCTGTGGCTTCTAATTTGTCTACATATCAAGAGGTACAGATTCGGAAGTTATGAAAGGTGTCTGTCGACATGCCTTAACTTAAACAATTATATCAATATTTTCTGTTAGTTCATTTAATCAATATCGTTTTGACGTTTATAATTTCTTGTTTTAAATGTAATATATTCCCACTAAACAATTTTTCAATTTCACGCGTGTTCTAAGTTGGTAGGTATTGGAAACAATAGTTACATATATAGGTGTACTTGCTTGTATTTCACTGCGAAATTAGTGAACAGAAATGTAGTTCTATCAATATATGTTTTAGCATTTACTGTTTGACGAATCTTTGGCTTGAATACACGCTTGGTCTGGTGATTTGGCAATAAAATCTAAACGCACCTACTTGCATTCTATTTGACTCTGTTCGCAGCCAACCTGAAATACACGGGAAATTTGAAAAATGTTTATTTGGGTAATTGATAAAATATATGATACATTTTAAAAAATGTAATGGATGTGGTAGATAGGTAAATTCTCACTAGTTGCTTAAAATTGACTGGTGCAGAGGTGAAGTGTTTTACTCTGCACCCTAGTGCTGGATGTGGGCTGAAATAAATATACGAACAGTACAGAAGAAAAACATCCTAAATCAGAAAATTATAGTTTTGAGTAAAACTGAAATCAAAGTTACCCTAATTTTCGAATTATCAGAGAGGTTAGTTTATATAAAAAAATAAATATTTAAATAAATTATTACTACTTATGCGCATGGGTATACAAAAATATGAAAATGAGATGTGGTCACCACACGAGCTTCTTCTTTACGAAATATTTGCAAAAAAGAGTACTCGATGATAGTAAAAGTGTCACTTTCCCTCCAAATTTTGAAATTTCTTTTATACAAAAATTATTCCAATTCGAACTCTAAATACTTTTGTTCTCTTACAAATCTATACAGAATGTGTAATTTAAGAGATATTTGCAAAAGATCGATATATGATAGGAGTAAGTCTTACTCCAGGTTTTAATTTTAATTTGTTTATGTAAAAGGTATTTAAAACCAAGCTTTAAATACTTTTATATTCATAACGTGTCTATCTAAAAAGCATGACTTGCAAGATATTCCCAAATAAATTTTCGACCAGCGTAAAAAGCCTACTTCCGGTAGGAATTTCGAAAAACTTTGAGAACATCTGAAATTCAGTTTTGAATAGATTTAACAATAAACTTGTTTAAATTCAGTGGTTTTCAAAATACTAGTAAAATTCTATTTTTCACTGAAGTAAAGTACTACTTCCACTCTGCGGATTTTACTAAAAATCTAATCAGATTTCACGAGGGAGATTATACTTGTACATAGAAAATTTGGAATTGATACCTATAGCGGTTTGACCGCTATCGTGGTCACACACACAGAGAGAGAGACACGCACACTCAGAGAGAGACACACACACACACACACAGAGAGAGAGAGAGAGAGAGTGAGAGAGAGAGAGAGAGAGAGAGAGAGAGGTTTAAAAACACCTTTTTTGGTATCAAGGGCTTAACCGTGGACATCTGCAGAAATCTCGAGGTCGAACATTTTCGACATTACATTACTTCCTTATACTACGTATAAGAAAGTAAATAATGAGATGTGGCCATCACACGACTTTCTTATACGTATGAGAGTTTTAAATTATGGAATTTTAAGGATTTTTTTATATAAAAATTATTCAAAATCCTATTATAAATACTTGTATTCTCTCAATAAATCTCTATAGAATGCATACCTTGCGAGATATTCGAAAGAAAGTACTACTCGCTAACTCGCTACTTCCGGTCCGAATTTTGAAAATTCATTTATACAAAAAACATTTCAAATTCAACTTTAAATACTTTTGTACTCTTGATAAATATGTATGGAATGCCCATTTTACGACATTTAGCAAAAAAATCGCTATTCGATAAGAGTAAACGTGTTAGTTCCGGTCCGAATTTTGAATTTTTTTTATACAAAAGGTATTGAAAATTAAGTTCTAAATACTTTTATACTCGTAACGTATCTGTCTAAAAATCATGACTTGCAAAATATTTGCAAGAAACTGATTTACGATAAGAGTAAAAGACCTACTTCCGGTAGGAATTTCGAAGAACTTTTTTAATAAAATTGTTCTCAATTTTAAATTTAAAGACATATAAATTTGTTTAAACCTAGTAGTTGACGAAATATTGGCAAAATTTAGTTTTTTCACTGAGGTAAACTACTACTTCCGGTCTGCTGATTTTGCTCAAAATCTAATCAGTTCTCAAGAGGGCGATTATATTCGTAAATACAAAATTTGGAATTGATATCTGTAGCGGTTTGACTGCTGTCGTGGGCACACACACACAGCCACAGACACAGACAGACAGACACACAGACATTTTTTAAAAACCACTTTTTTGGTATCAGGGGACTTCAAAACGTGGACATCTGCAAAAATCTCGAGGTTGAAAATTTTCATCATCACAATACTTCCTTATACTACGTATAAGAAAGTAAAACCACTTTTTCGGTATCAGGGGACTTAAAACGTGGATATCTGCAAAAATCTCGAGGTGGAAAATTTTTATCATCACAATATTTCCTTATACTACGTATAAGAAAGTAAAAGGGTCAGAGTTTTCAAATGATGAGTTTTCGCTCCCTTATGTCATCTCTTTTTACGGAAGAACATCTTAAGTCTTTAATTTTTGTTTTTTATATTAAGGGGTAGGAATAACCTTGGCGTTAAAAACAAATTGATTTCGAATATTTTTTTTTCATTCAATTATTGTGGTGATAGGACTGAACTTTTGCACACAGTTAGTGCTTAGTCTTGATATGTTACGGATTATTTTTTATTGCAAAATATACAGGGTGTAGATAAAGTCTGGAACAAAATTAATATTTCTGTTATCTTCGGTTTGATGGAAAAACCCTGAAATAGGTCGATTTTGTTTTTATCCCGTGCACTTTATAACATCGTGAATTTAATTCTGTCGTCATCTGGTTGCGCGCGGGCGTGACGTCATTAGTTTTTTCAAATGGTAAACCGCCACATTTATTACCCCTTGTCGTTAGGTATTCCATTGTGCATGCAACGGTGTAAAAAGTTTGGTACCTTACATAACAATTTTTGGGAGAAAAATGCTTTCGAATTTCAAAAAATTAAAATTTTATTTCTAATGAAAAACTAATCAAAAATTATTTTAAAAAATCAGATAGATTATAATCCTAGGTTTATCTTGGATTCTCGTCAAACAAGACACCAAAAAAATGTCAACGGAAGTGTTCAAATTGTCCGCCATTGGCCATTTGACACTGGCCGTGACGGACGTACACGCTTTCTACGACACGTCGTATTGTCTCTGCACCAATATTTCGCATTTCCTCGCGGATACGATGTTTCAGATCATCCAAGTTATTTGGCTTATTGGTGTACACCTTTGATTTCACATGACCCCATAGAAAAAAATCAAGTGGTGTGAGGTCTGGCGAACGGGCAGGCCATTCAATTGTTCCCCTTCGTCCGATCCATCTCCCGGGGAAAATTTCGTCGAGGTAACTCCGAACACGCCAGCCAAAATGTGGAGGTGCTCCATCTTGTTGAAACCAGATTCTGGGGTGAGGCTTGTCGGGGGTGTTTTCATCCGGAAATAATTCTACCAATGTTGGCACTAGCGTAAATCTTAGGAAATGTAAGTATGTTTCAGCGTTTAAATTTCTGTCCAGAAAGAAAGGCCCCACAATGCGATCTCCCACTATTCCCGCCTATACATTAACTTTTTGCCGGTGTTGGGTGTGCTCCTCTCGAACCCATCGAGGATTTTCGCCCGACCAGTACCTACAATTGTGGCGATTCACTTCACCGTTCAAGGTAAAAGTTGCTTCGTCACTAAAAACCACATTGTCGACAAATCCGGGATTCTCATCGCACCGTAGCATGATTTGTTCACAGAACTCGAGTCGGCGGTCGAAGTCATCTTCATTCAGTTCCTGAAACCGATTGATTTTGTACGGATGAAGTTTTTCCTTGTTCAGCAATTTGGCTACTGTGGTAAAATCGATTGCATGATCCCTGGCAATGTTCCTTGTTGAAGAGTGGGGGTTGTCCTGAAGTTCCAAGAGAATATTGACCCTTCTATCTTCCTCAATTCGTGGTCGACCTTGACGAGCCCTGTCTTTTACACTACCAGTTTCAGCAAATTTTGCGACAATTTTGCTCACCGTTGACCGCGAAATCGGTGCGCGGTTTGGATTTTCTGCATTGAAAAACTGACAGGCTTCTTCATGGCTACGTATTTTATCACCACAACCAACAATAATGAGAATTTGAATCCGCTCTTTTTCGCAATGCACGTTCAACACTACGCAAGTATTGTGAATGGATAAGTTCAAACACCAAGTAATGAACTGTCAATATGACGTGTCGTAGAAAGCGTGTACGTCCGTCTCGGCCAGTGTCAAATGGCCAATGGCGGACAATTTGAACACTTCCGTTGACATTTTTTTGTTGTCCTGTTTGACGACAATCCAAGATAAATTTATCTGATTTTTTAAAATAATTTTTGATTAGTTTTTCATTAGAAATAAAATTTTAATTTTTTGAAATTCGAAAGCATTTTTCTCCCAAAAATTGTTATGTAAGGTACCAAACCTTTTATACCGTTGCATGCACAATGGAATACCTAACGACAAAGGGTAATAAATGTGGCGGGTTACCATTTGAAAAAACTAATGACGTCACGCCCGCGCGCAACAAGATGACGACAGAATTAAATTCACGATGTTATAAAGTGCACGGGATAAAAACAAAATCCAACTGTTTCAGGGTTTTTCCATCAAACCGAAGATAACAGAAATATTAATTTTGTTCCAGACTTTATCTACACCCTGTATACCGGGTGTCCACACTTAAGTGCGCACTATTGATAACTCTGTTATCTTTGGAGGTGCAGAATCGGTCAAATGGGCAAAGTAGTACCATTTTTTATGGCGGTTACAATTGTGAAAATAGAAAAACAATTGAACGTCGGGTTCTCTAGATATTCGACCAAACAAATTTTTTTTAAATGGAACACCCTGTATATTTTTTGGCGATTGGAAAGAGAATCGCAAACTGAACAAAAGAGTTTTAGTACACTAGTATAAAAAAATGTCAAATAAAGTAGTTACTGAGAAATCTGTATCTTTGCTTTGTTTGCATGAAATCGATATACCTATGGAAAATTAAAGCGTCACATTGTCTAGTAGCTGTCAAATTATTTGTATTTGCTGTTGTTAAAGTTACTGTGTGGAAAAAGTACTGGTTTTACAATTTTTTCAACCGTAACAATGGCATTTACTCATTTGGAAAAGTGTAATATGTTGGAGTTGTACTTGAAGTTTAACAAAAATTCAGATAAAGCGCTCGAATGTTACATTCAGCAATTTCCTGATCGTGATGTACCAGATCGTCGCTATTTTTTAAAACTTTATCGAAGATTAAGAAGCAACGAAACAGTTTTTATAAAGAATAGGATCAAAAATGATTTTATATTATCACAAGAGACAGAAATAAATGTATTGGCATATTTTCAGGTACATCCAAATAATTCTGTAAGGGATTTGTCCAGAGAATCAGGTGTTTCTCGTAGTACGATCCATAAAATTTTGAAAAAAAATAAATATGTTCCCTTTAAATATCAGCCTGTTCAAACTCTACTTTTGGGTGACTATCAAAGACGATTAACTTTTGCTCAATGGTTTATCAATGCTTTTGAAGAAAATCACAATTTCTTCAGACACATTTTATGGAGTGATGAATCCAACTTTTCTAATCGCGGGATGATCAATAAAAGAAATAATCATTACTGGAGTCGTGAAAACCCATTTGTTGTTTATCCTTGTAATCCACAACACCGATTCAGTTTAAATGTTTGGTGTGGTATAATCGGATCCCGAATTGTTGGGCCATTTTTCTATCGGGGTTCTTTAACAGGAGAAAGATATGTGGCATTATTGACAGAAATTTTAGAAAATTTTCTGGATGAATTAAATTTGGTAGACAAACAGATTATTTACTTTCAACAAGATGGAGCGCCTGCCCATAATCACCGCGAGACAAGGGAGTTATTAGAAAGATTATTTGGGCAATAGATGGATTGGCACAAATGGTCCTATTCAGTGGCCCGCACGTTCGCCTGACATGACGCCATTAGATTTTTTCTTGTGGAGAGCAGTAAAAAATCAAGTGTACAAACATAGATATGCAATAGTGGATGAGCTTCAGGAAAGAATTTCCAACATCATTAACACCATCGATGGTAGGACCATTTTAGAAGCTACTCGTAATGTTCACACAAGATTGAGAAAATGTATTGAAATGGAAGGAGATGTCTTTGAACATTTAATTTGAATAATTTTCTTTACTATTTTTGTATTTATTTTTATTTGTTTATTAAATTAAAGGCTTTAATGAATGTTTAATTGTCCGTAGATATATCGATTTCATGCAAACAAAGCAAAGATACAGATTTCTCAGTAACTACTTTATTTGACATTTTTTTATACTAGTGTACTAAGACTCTTTTGTTCAGTTTGCGATTCTCTTTCCAATCGCCAAAAAATATACAGGGTGTTCCATTTAAAAAAAAATTGTTTGGTCGAATATCTAGAGAACCCGACGTTCAATTGTTTTTCTATTTTCACAATTGTAACCGCCATAAAAAATGGTACTACTTTGCCCATTTGACCGATTCTGCACCTCCAAAGATAACAGAGTTATCAATAGTGCGCACTTAAGTGTGGACACCGGGTATAAGCAATACAGCTATTGTCATATACATGAAGTACTCGATCGCGTTCTTTATTCGCGCAACAAAAATAGAAGAATCGATGCTAACAGTACATTAATAAAGTACAAAACTCTGGGATTCTTATTCAAAATTTAAAAAGTTGAAAAAATTCAAACGTTTCGAAAAAGAAGTCCAATACTCGATCCAACCTAACAAACGTTTGTTATAAACAAATGTAAAATCATATAAAACTTCATAAACTCGGTTTATTGAATTATGTCCGGTTTCGAGATAAAGGGAAAAGATGAAAACAAGTAGAATTCCATATACAATTTTCATATAAATTTACGGATCAGCTTAATGTTCGGTGGTTCACCAATGAAACTTAAGACACTAGGTAATAAGAAAATAAAATACACCAAACATCGATTTCCTGAAATTCCAAGGTTATATATATCCACAAGGAAAAAGTTCGGCTTTAGGCTTGCAAGATGTTCAGTTACTTGTAGTCACCTGCAAAAAAATAAAAAGTAAAATTAGTCATTTCATCAACAAACATTTTATTAGTACTACAAGCTTTGAAAAGCCGAGAAAGGTTTCAAGCATAATGACACTATACGTTTATTGAACTTTAAAGCACTTTAATTCAGTTGCAGAGCACTTTGAGCAGCTTATTTATATCATATTCCATGTAACTGCCTCATATTACCGAAAACGTTACTTGGCTACTTGTTTCAAAACAATTCATGCCATGTACTAGGCAAGGAAGAAAGTAAAGAGTGGTAAAATTTTTGTTTTACCCAGAGCACGGGTCACAAAATATATCAAGACTGACCTCTTCACTTGACTGAACAAGATATTTTTGCAAAAATAGTCAAACATAGACTATATTGTTAGAGTTCAACTGTTGACTCTAATAACGTTATTGTAGAATTTATTTATATGAAAATTTAGTTAATTATTGAAGAACTTAGATGATAATAATATGGACAAAAGTAGTTGAAATTGATGTGAGAATTTATTAAGTTATTGTAAAATGATATTGTTTGGTATGATACATTACTTGATGGACCGACTGGTATATTCACATGTTGACTAGTTTCATTTTTCATTAGGTTTTACCATAATCTGTAAAGAAATTTAAATGTTATTATGGTACTATAAGAATTATTGTTATTTTGTAAAAACTAGTTTAAATGACGTTAAAGAGGTGAAAGATGCTTAAAAATTGAATATTGAAAGATAAATAATTAAAATTGAGTGAAAAGTACATTTTAAATATCATACAACCGGATGGGAGAGTTAAGTGTCAAAAGTGACATTTGGTTTATAAAATTTCTAAGAATGCATATTTTTAAGTACTAAAGGTATAGGAAAGCTTAATTAAAATTTAAAAGAATTAAAATAATGAAATTTATAAAGTTAAAATAGTATAGAAAATGGTCAAACAGATTTAAAAACTATATTGTTTGAAAAAAGTATGTAGAAGATATCTATTGGCTGAATTAAGAAATTGTTAAAGATCACCAAGGAGAATTATTGAAAAAACAGATGGAACAGGGAGAATTTTATGAATTCTTAAGAGACGCGTATGCGTTTGTAAAAGAAATGTTAATATTTATGAATATTAATGGTAAAATAAACCAGAATTAATTGAAAAGTGTATGAATTAAATAATCATACATGTAAGAAACTAGTGAAGTGATATAAAAGTGATTGGTAAAATTTTTAAAGAAATTTAAGCTTGTTAATTGGAATATTAAATAGTAGTTTAGAATTTGTAGAGTGAGGACGTATTTCTATCGGCTCTGTAAAAGTGCAGTGTCGAAAAGTAAAATATTGTACTTTGTTAAACATGAAATTGTGATGATGAAACTATTAGTAAATTTCATCGATGGACAAAATTAATGATTAATCATTTGCGTAGGTCAACATATATAAAATAAAATGTCATCCAATAAGTGTTATGTTTGCCAATTGGAATTCAGAAGGACGGAAAGAACGGTAAAGTGTTTCATATGTGAGGAAGAGAGACATAGCAAATGCGCGAAAGTAAGCGATGAGACAGCTAAAAAATTAAGTGAAACCGATATAATTACTTATGTGTGCGATATTTGTCGTAAACTAAAAGTTGGTCAAAAAATGAATGAAATAGATAAAAAACTTAATGTTTGCCTTCAAACAATTTCAGATCAAAACATATTGATTCATGAAATTTTAAAGTCTATTTCTATCGCCGGAAACAAAACAGAAAAAAGAATTTTATACAGTGATACTGTAAAAAATAATAATGATAAAATTATTATAAAGCCAAAGAATGAAACACAGAAAAGCCAGGAAACAAACACAGAATTGAGAAATAAAATTGACCCTACTAAAATGTCTGTAAGTGTAGAGACAATAAAAAATATAAGAAAAGGTGGTATTTTGGTTAGTTGCGGTGATACTACTTCCAAAGAAAAATTGAAAAATCATATGAAAAAAGAATTGGGAAATAAATATGATGTGTTAGATCCTAAGCTTAAAGATCCACAGATTATTATAGTAGGAGTGGAAAAAGAATATATTGACATGCAGCCAGAGGATATTATGTGCGCAATTGTTAATCAAAATGACCTAAAAATACTAGGAAGTGATATAAAGGAAAAAGTAAAAATAAATAGGAAGTATCTCAGCAAGCGGAAAATGAACTATGGTAACATAATAATTGATGTAAAATCGGATATATTTAGGAAAATACTACAGAAAGAAAAAATTAATGTTGGATGGAAGAAATGCGATATTTATGAATACGTAAATACAATAAGGTGTTATAATTGTGCAGGTTATAATCATTTTGCGAGGGATTGCACAGTAACTAAAGCATGCGGTAGGTGTGCAGGTGAACACTGTACAATTGATTGTGTTAATGGTGTTGGTGAGGACGACAAGTGTGTAAATTGTATGAGAATGGTAGCAAAATTAAAAATTGATTTAGATGTTAACCATAGTGCATTTGGCAGAAACTGTCCTAGTTATCAACGAATTCTAGAAACACAAAAGTCTAAAATTAAGTATATTTAGTGCAAGACTCATAATTATAATACATTCTAGAAAAATAAGTAATATTTATATATAAATGTGTACAGACAAAAAAAACGTTATAATAAGTTACCTATAGAAATTAGAAGTTGTGTATTTATAATTTAAAGTAGGTTAGTTAGTTAGTAAACGTTGCACAATTGGTATTAGTATTGAATTTATTGTATGTATTAATAGACAAATGCTGACATTGTGTAATATATGTAATGTAAGTATATTAGTCCATAAGTCTGCTTACTGTTATTTTCTTTATTAGGTTACATTGTTTCATGTAAACAACAAAGTATTGTTATGACAGAAAATGTAAAATAATAGCAATTGCTAAATAAACGTATATTATATTGAAAGATTACTTACCATTTTGAAGGATAATATTTAATAATTGAAGAGTTTGTTAAAAGAATATTGTATATCCAGAAGTTTACAATAGAATCGTTGAAAATCCAGTGTCCACAAATCCAGGAAACAGTGCTTTATTTCAGCTGTAATAATCCATTGGAAGAATACCAAATATAAATATTTATTGTGAGATACAGGAGTTCCATTAGCTGTTCCAGGGTGAATTGCGTTAGCATAGTGCAAGTTGGGAAGGCTGTTGTCCGGTGAGAAATTGCAGTTATTGGTTAAAATTCCGTTGATGTCATCTTTCCGAAGAAATTAAACATATTTCCAAACCAAGTATCTGGTAGGACAGTTAGATCGAGAATGCCATCCAGAACAGGAGTTTTCTAGGATAAAAAAGGATCGTATTAACATCATTGAAAAACAAGAAGTATACATAAATTAATTTGGCCAAAAGGTTGTATATGTAGTGTATTAATTAGAAATTTATCGAAGCTAATAGAAGCTTACAATTGTTATAAAAGTTGACAAATTTACATTTTGAACAAGTTTACATAAATTGATAATGTTAACATTTAAATTTCACAGTGATATAGCCATTGAATTTTAATTTCTAAATTTCCATACCAAAGAAATATTATTCATATCTAGAATTATACAATTACATCATAAATATTGTCTTAATTAATTAATGTGTATAAATTTAAGTGAAATATGGTGTATTTGTATATTTGAGGGTATGTGTTTATAAAAATAGAATAGTATTTACCTTCGAGGTTGTTTGATAAAGTATCCACTATAATAGATCCATATTAGTATCATCTACGTCAATTAAATTGGTTTATAATAGTTAGGAAACTGAGATTTATTTGTTATACATTTCACTAAAACGTTTATATTGGCATTTAGGTTGTTTATTAAATAGTATGAGATTTGAATAGTTCTATTATTGAAGTAGTGTTTTGGTAGACTGATGGTCATTTGACAGTAGTATTGATGTATAACCTTAAAAAGAAAAACCAATAATTATTTAATTTGAAATATATTTTTAACGTTGATTGATTGCTTACCTGATGCAAGTATTGGGGTAAATAATTAATAGAGTATTAATAAAACAAGATGTTTTTAACCGGACCTTCTACACGACCCTAAGAATAAATATTATATTTATTAAAAAAAGCAATTATTAAGTATGAACATTCCTAATTTTGAAGTATTGAATTAGTACCAACTTCTAAATAAAAATTTATCAAATTGGTGCATATTGGGAAGCCTAAGTGAAAGGAATAGTTTAAAGGTAATATTTTTATTAAAATATTTTAAGAGATTAATGGATAATTTATTTATAAATAAAAGAGTCTCATGTTCATAATTATATAGACTGAGTTAGATCCGGAAGCAAATAAACGTGTGACAAATTTAATAAGAGTTTTATATTATTAATTATACCTTAAGTAGGTGTTTTTTTTTTTATCATTTTTTGCTGGCCCAACATGGGGCATTTATAATAGGATTGATAAAATAATAATGATAAAATCATTAGAGGTGATTTTTTATCAATATATCACCCGCACCTTTTCCCACCACTGATTGGTCGTATGTAGAAATAAGCTTCTGAAATTAAAGGAGCATGATTGTTAAACATATAAAGCAATAGATGACCTTCATAATATACATAGTTGGCAGTAATATTTTGCATTTTTCCCGAAACTGACCCGTTCCAAATTTATTTGGTTGCTTATAGTCTCCTGGACATCCCAAGGATTCATCAAACGTTGCCACGAGGTAGACGTTGTCCACCTGCGTGTCATCCAAAACCCATAATATCATAAACTAGGAAAAGTTAACGCGGATTAATGACAAACAGATAAATAAATCAACTGCAATACAACTGCAGACACGTATTTTTGGCTCGTTGGTTTTCGTCGGTGTAGTGTAGCCAAGGAATAAGGCAGAAAAACTTAGAAATGAAAAGACAGCAATCGGAGACCATCAGACGGCAGACTACCAGCTGCAATTTCCGACTGTTGTCTTTTCATCTCTAAGGTTTTCCTGCTTTATTCCTCGGCTACACTGCACTGACGAAGACCAACGAGTTGGAAACACGTGTCTGCAATTGCATTTTAGCACATTTTCCCAATGTAGATTTATTTCTGTAGAGTTTGTCTATTTTTGGTATGTAAAAACACTTATACATCCCTTTCTGCGAACTTATTGGTAATAAGTCATACCAGACAACAGATCTATGACCTCTACCTGTGATAAAACAGAATATGCAACCTGTGCATATTTCAACTATATCCGCTTGCGAGAGTATATTAGTGTTTTATCTCATCTGCCCGCGGATCACGATAGATTCGATTCGATGGGATACCACCAATTTGTATCGTATTGTTTTTAAATGGAATCCCGAAACCTTTTGTATCGAAATAAGTGGCTTCGTAAAATTCTATAGATGTAAACGTGTAGAAGCTATCTCACTCTACCAGGCATTTTATCCTTCTTTGTGTTTTAAATAGTTTTGTGGCGTGTATGAAGGTAAATAAATATTTTAAAGAATACTAATAATTTTATTAGTAGAAGAAGGGCCTGTTTAATAATAAAATATAAATCAGTGAAATAATAAATCTATTAGTAGAGATCGAAGGCTCAAAATTCCGAGAATTGAGTAATGCGATAAAGGACAAAAAATCCATAATAAAAAAAAACCATATCAGTTTTCAATTTTTCTTAGAATTTTCATACACAATATATCCAATAGAAAGTTGTTATCGGGATATGTGAATCTACTGCAGATTAATCGACCTATTAATTCATTATATTCGTAATTTTCATACTGTTTTTAATTTCTTTTAGAAGTGTTGTATAAAATGTATTATATAAGAATTGCGAAAAAAAAAATACAAAATTAAATTAAATAACAATAATTCTCTTAGTAGAGATCGGAGGCTAATAATATCAGCAACTGTGTAATACGATGAAACACATAAGAAATCATATATATTTTTAATTCTTTTTAGAACAGTTGTTATATTTATTATTCCTTCTAATTTATTTCTTTATAGAATTTACTTGTATTTTATTATAAAATTTTAGGGAAATAAAAATATGTCATTAAATAAAATAATAATAATTTTCCTAATAGAAATAGAACGCTAATAACGTCAAGAATTGTGTAATGCGATAAAGTACAAAAAATCCATAATAAAAAAAAACCATATCAGTTTTCAATTTTTCTTAGAATTTTCATACAAAATATATCCAATAGAAAGCTGTTATCGGGATATATAAATCCAGTCCAGGTTAATCGACCTATCCATTATACTGTGTGTCCAAAAAGTCTGGAAACACCCAAATAAAGTCGAAACGGATGATTCTTGAGAAAAATGCAAAAACAGGTCAATTAGTATTTTCAAAAAACTACTGGCTGATGGTATCTGTTTGGAATTTTTGATGAGCTTGAAAAAGTGTGATGTCATCAAAAAAAAATTTAAATGGCAACGTCGCATTTTTAATTTTATTTTGATAGATCTTTTAATTGTCTAAACGACAGTCAAAAAATTTTTCATTCTACTTAAGAAAAATTTTGAAGAAAAAAATCATTATAGAAAACAAAGAAAATTTTAATCGTAGAAATCAGCAAAAACTCTTACAATAAATGTTCAAAATGTTGTCCTTGAGCATCTTGGCAATAACCTAAACGATAATAAAATTCATTTTGAACGTTTTCTATCATTTCAGGAGTGATCCTTCGTACTTCAATCTCAATCCGTTGACGCAAGTCTTCCAAATTTTCAGGTTTAGTTGCGTACACCTTATTCTGTAGGTAACCCCACAAAAAATAATCAATAGGCGTTAGATCTGGCGACCTAGCCGGCCACTCGATAGCCCCCCTCCTGCCAATCCATCTGTTTGGGAAGGTATTCTCGAGATAATGCCGAACATTTCCCCATAGTGGGGTGGAGCCCCATCTTGTTGAAACCAAATTCTTTGGCTGGGCCAATTAGGATCTTCATGGTTCGGAAATATTTCTGCTAATGACGGAATTAAATAATTTTGTAAAAAATCCAAATACATTTCCGCCGTCAGGTTACCGTTGAAGAAAAAAGGCCCTATAATTGCCCAGTACCTGCAGTTTTGTCTATTAACAGTCCCATGTAATGTGAACGTAGCTTCATCTGAGAATAAGATATTTCTGATAAAAAACAGATCATTACCACACATAGGCATCAGATGTTCGCAAAACTGTACACGCCTGTCGAAGTCGTCTTCAGACAGCTCACGAACCAAACAGATTTTGTAGGGATGATACTTAGTTTTCCGGAAAATATTACCAATTGTACTCTTCGACACGTTAAACTGCCGAGCAAGCTGCCGTGTACTAGAATTTGGAGTTTCCTCAACTGACAATAATACGTCGAGTTGCTTATCTTCTACGATCTTTGGACGACCACTTCTAGGGCGATCTCGAACATGGCCTTCTTCTTGAAATTTTTTGTGAATCTTACTCACTGCAGAAATACTAATTGGGGCACGCTCCGGATGTTCTGTATTAAATAAGTCGCAAACTTCTCTAACTGAACGAGCCCTATCCCCAAAACCAATCATCATCAATATTTGAATACGTTACCTCTCACTTAAAACCATTTCTAAACAGATTTTTTTAACTTACGCACAAGTCGTATTTGACAGAATGTCACAAATAAAACAAAATGTGTTTGAAAAATAATCGACTTTTAAGCCAATTATGTTTTTTTTAAAGACAAACTTTTCCATTTTCGAAGAAGTAATTAAATTTGTCTCGGTCATTTTCTTAAGTAAAATGACAATTTTTTCTACAGTCATTTACATAATTAAAATATCTATCAAAAATAAAATTAAAAATGCGACGTTGCCATTTAAATTTTTTTTTTGATGACATCATAACTTTTTCAAGGTCATCAAAAATTCCAAACAGATACCATCAGCCAGTAGTTTTTTGAAAATACTAATTGACCTGTTTTTGCATTTTTCTCAAAAATCATCCGTTTCGATTTTATTTGGGTGTTTCCAGACTTTTGGACACACAGTATACGTAATTTTCTTACAATTTTTAATTTCTTTTAGAAGTTTTGTATAAAATGTATTATATAAGAATTACAAAATTAAATTAAGTAACAATTCTCTTAGTAGAGATCGGAGGCTAATAATATCAGCAACTGTGTAATACGATGAAACACATAAGAAATCATATATATTTTTATTCTTTTTAAAAGAGTTGTAATATTTATTATTCCTTCTAATTTATTTTTTATAGAATTTACTTGTATTTTATTATAAAATTTTAGGGAAATAAAAATATGTCATTAAATAAAATAATAATAATTTTCCTAATAGAAATAGAACGCTAATAACGTCAAGAATTGTGTAATGCGATAAAGGACAAAAAATCCATATCAGTTTTTAATTTTTCTTAGAATTTATTACAGAATATATCCAATAGAAAGTTGTTATCGGGATATGTGAATCCACAGCAGGTTAATCGACCTATTAATGCATTATATACGTAATTCTCATTATCAGACAGGTTTATGTCTCTTATGTTTCATATAACTGCACTCTAATTATTTATGCACAAAACTTGTTTCCGAAGATAAATGTTATTGATTTTATGTTATCAGTATTATCATTCATATCAGCCGCTCTTAGCAATGACAATCAATGCTTTTGTAAAGTAGATGTTAAGCTATTAATGTTTGTTGCATATTTTCAGAGAAAGTATTGATTGAGAAACATGGCGTTAATACAAGGAGCATATATGCGTGTTGGTGTTAATTCTCCTGAAGCCATGGATGTTGCAGGTAATTTTCTATATTAATTACAAGTTTTTCTTTTGTCATGTATGCTGTTGATACATTAATAAAGCTAAGTACAGATGTTAAGCATAATTTGAGGTAAATGGTTCTATTTAAAAAAATTAAGATTATATGTTCTGACAATATAATATCACAGTAATTTTGTTTTAAATTTTCGCTTTAAAGATGATCTGCAGTAACATTTTAAATAAGCGAGAATCACTGGAAATTTGAATCCGAATTCTTTTTTATATTATTTTTGGTTACTATTTAACGATTGGCCTGATCGAAAGTTAGTAAACGTGTGAATTGTTATCTCATTAATCATTGATTATCTCTAACCGGTTGTTATCTAAACAGTGTTTGAGGATTTATTGTACAAAGTTGGCAACATATTTAGAAGTGCATTTGATCTAAATTAGCACATTTCTTATTAATAATATTGGCGCTATTTCCTACATTTGAATCTGTTCTTTGAGCTTTTTGCTCTTATTTTATTTTATTTAAAATTATATTCTGTATAGAAATAGAAATTTTATTTTAGTAAATAAACTGTAGGCACTTATTTTGTGAACATATCATCTGAAAATTTCTGTTTACATATCACATATTTAAAACCTCTATTATGGAATAAATAACAATATCAATATTAATATAGGCCCTTTGCACATGGATGCAAATATTACATCGTTGTAATAACATCTGTAATCCATTATAAAAAAATCCTTTAGTTTATCTGTAAAATACCTTTCAACAGCCGCTATAAGTTTGTCATCGTCCATAAATTTTGTTCCCCTTAGAGTTCTTTTGAGATTAGGAAACAAGAAATAGTCGCCACGGAGCGAGATCTGAACTATAAGGTGGATGGTCTATTTATGTGAAGCCATTTGGCAACGGCATTCGCGGAACCCATATGGCACTAACTTTTATCATTGCAAGGTATTCGTGTAGAATTCTGAAAACCGTGCTTTCTGAAGCTCCTAATGAAGCTGCTAATTGTCGCTTCTTTAATCTTGTATGTTTGAGAACCAAACACTTGGTTTTTTCAATAACATCGGGGGTGATCACATCAACAGGTCGACATGGACGGGAATCACTAACCAGTGATCCTCAGCCATGTTTAAACAATTTTGACCATTCGCAAATAGTCGACTTTGAAGGACAAACATCTTCGTATACAGCCAACATTTCTTCATGAATAATTTTTAGAGATTTTCCTTGTTTTGTCAAGAATTTTATAACTGCTCGATATTCAAGTTTGTGCATTTTGATACGTGGCAAGACAAACTGACAGATATGAAAACTAATACTGCTGCAAGTGTTTCGTAAATTGTCAAAGTCGTTACCAAGGCATGTGTGATAATAAAACACTATAATGAAAAATTATATTAACACGTTCGCGGACATGGTGTATAAGTGATGGACTTTTAAAGACACACATATGTATTTTATAACTCTGACGAGATAAGAAGCCTATAACAGACCTAAATCAAAGTTGTACATTCTAAGATAGTTTTGACTGAAAGAAAATTGGTAGCGGCATATGCCGTCTTGTCCCTGTGCAAACTTTCTTTGTTTAAATGGGACATAGCGGGAAATACCGTCAATAGAAAAATAGCGAAAGTTTCATAAAGGTTTATTATTTTATTGTAATACAAATCTACTAAAAAACAAACAAAATCAAAATACAGTTTGCAAAAGGAAATTTTTATGGTAGTCTTCAAAGCAAGGTTCTACGCAAAGGGCAGGCTTGTCTGGACATGTTTTACATAAGTATTTGGTTTCTTTCCTTTTATTATTTTTGGCACATTGCGTGCATCTCATATGGTGACTTTTATTTGGAGATTTTGTATGAGGAATTTTGTCGGGAAAATGCATTTCCTTTTCTACTTGAATTCTGTCATCATCAATTTTCAAACGCTTTCCTCCTCTTCTGGGTCCTGATTTTACTAGCTGCCTACCATCATTCATATTGCTAATACCAACACTTCACGGAATGTTAGGAAAGAACCTTCCTCATAATGTAACAAGGATTCCAGAGAGTAATGTCTAAAATATGAAACAAGACTTTCTTATACCACCGGACACTTTTTCTTAGAGGGGAATAGTAGCTGATCATTTGGTCGTTGCGATCAATACCAGACATATTGTTATTATATATTGCTACTTCTTCCGGCTTTATTTTTACTTGTCCATATCTGTTCGATACATCAACAAGTTTGGGATGACATTTAGTAGTTATGCAAAGCACATCTCGTCGATCTCTCCACTTGGAGACATACACCTTTCCATTTCTTTTCCATTTATGTTCTCCTTTCTTCAGTTTACTTTTTACAATTTCTGTGGGATTTCCTCGTCTATTTGATCGTAAAGTCCCTGTTGTGTGTGTCTTCGATTTCCAAAGTATTGTAGAAAGATTTACACTGTTGTAAAAGTCATCCATTAGAAGATGATGGCCCCGATGCAAATAAGGTTCCATAAGAGAAAGTACCAATGATTCCATTTTCGACAAACCTTGTGCTTCCGTACTTTGACCTTTGTAAATCTGAGTATTTAGAACATAACCGTCTGTGGTACATAAGGAATAAAACTTTATACCATATCTTGCTTTTTTACTTTTGATGTACTGCCTAAAGCTCAGGCGTCCTCTAAATAATAATAATGATTCATCGAGTGACATATTTTCTGATGGATAATACGAATTTCTAAAATTCATAAGCAGCTTATTCAGGAGAGGACTTACTTTATTTAGTTCATCGGTTGGTTCTGTTCTCTGTCCGTATGAACAACTAAAACAGCGCAGAAGTTCTTCAAATCTTCTACCCGTCATTTTACAATGATATACAGGAGAATAGTAAAGTGGATCGATTGTAAATGTCTTTCGTATAGAAGGAAATTTGTGCTGGCTTTGTATAATGCATATTGTAAGAAAATACCTTAGTTCATCTAAGGTTATCGGTTTTATAGACGATACGCGACTGTATCTTCTATGTGGTCTTCCAGTGTTTTGCAAAGTGATAGCATAAGTATTCATCGAAGAGAGTATAATATCCATTACTTCATTATCTCAGAGTTTCTCGAATACCTGCGAAGCAGTTGGACTATTTTCAAAGTGGATTTGTACTCCAGCGAACGTATTGTCAAACTGAAAGTCAGGAATTTCGGTTACATCATCGCACCATTCGTCATCGTTATAGGTAGAATCTTCCAAAGAATCTCGAGCTTCAACCTGTATGTCATTGTTAGTTTCTGGTGGATCTTCAACATCGCTATCAGACTCACTTTCAGTAGTATAATTTGGATTCCTTATATCATCGTCACTGCTAAATATCTCGGATTCGCTATGTTCAGGTTCAGTTTCGCCTGAACTTACTTCATCCATAAGCTTTAGTAACCTAGCTTCTTCTCTCCGATCCATAACGCATCTATTAGGAGAGAAAAACATTGAAAATACCTTTTTATTTACCTACTAACCATTTGTAGTAGTAACATATTTTTTTATAGAAAATGGAACACCTATATATTACAAACTAATACAGTAAAACAAATGTTTTCATTTCAAATTAGCAGAAAAATTTAGAACTGAAGTTTAGCTTACTTATTCTATGTAAAGTCTCACTTTCCAAATATAAATGAAAATATGTTTTCAAACGTTATAATCACAGCTTTTCGCAACAATACAAACATAACCTAAACGCAGTATCTATCAAGTTTATTTATTTTTACACTCAAATTTAGGGGCATAAAATGAAAGGAAGTAACTAACAGTATACCTACTTAATTATACACTGATTTTATTCAAATAATTAAGATTACTTACCTTCACCAAAATGCCATACAAAAGCTAAAACGCAACACTGAACACTAGATATCTCATATACAAATTATAAGGTTATAATAATAAGTCGCGGGAAAGACCTGCGAGGACATTCTTCGAAATTTTATTATTTCTGCTGGGACATCAAGTATCCTGCTACAGAAATCCTCATATAATTTAGACGGCATATACCGTCTTGTGTCTGCCGATCACCTTAAAGATAGACAGCATATACCGTCTTGTCCCTACGAGCAGAGCGGCATATGGCGCTTTGTCCGCGAACGTGTTAAAATTGAAAAATGTCTAATCCGGGAATATAAGAACGACGCCTCGTACATACGTTTTTCATAGGAAATTAACAGTTCCCAAAAGACACGTAAATGTTAAAGTAGAAATTGTTTGTTGAAAAAGAAAAGCCTGCATCTAGGGTCTTAAGCTGGATTATAAATTACATTCTAATTGCACTTTCCATTGCCATATTTGAGACGATTTAATTTACACCAAATTTCTATAAAATGAATAAAATCACAAATACTTTTATTGAAAGATCATATATCAACTGTTTATTAAAATCAATACCTCAGTCTAACTAATTTTATTTTATCAAAATCACTGAAATGAAATAACATTGCAGAAACAATTAAAAAACTGATTAAATTTAACAACAAATTGGTTAAATTAAATGTGGTAGAATACGAAGTAAAACAAAATCTAAAAATAATGGAAAAATTAAAGATGATAACCAAAAGTTAAACTTTTAGAGCATCAGGAGTAGCGATTGGATTGTGTTTTAACATAAAATTCTTCTTTAACACTTACTTAATTAAAATTGCTTAGTTAGGCGCTATAGGCCCTTGAAGTCAGAATTTTGAAATAGTTTTTTTATTAAAAATTTAAAACAGCTTAAGCGATTTTACTTAAATTTTGCATAGGTAGTGTTATAGGACAAAAATTTCAAACTTATCAATGTTATCATTAATATCAGTCCATACGCGTAGAACTTGTGTTCTTTAAGTATTGCAATTTCAAATTTGTGCGCTAATGGAAGAAAAGGGGTAAAAGTAAAAACCTGTGTTCTTTTGGAAGAATGCATGCTTCCTTTGAAGGACGATGTATATCTTGTGCTGTAACATGAGAACGGCATTTTGAGCATTTTCTTTAGTTGTGTTTTACTTTCTTATACGTAGTATAAGGAAGTATTGTGATGATGAAAATTTTCGACCTCGAGATTTTTGCAGATGTCCACGTTTTGAAGTCCCCTGATACCGAAAAAGTGGTTTTTAAAAAATGTCTCTCTGTCTCTCTGTGTGTGTGTCTGTGTGTGTCTCTCTCTCTCTGTGTGTGTGTGTGTGTCTCTCTCTCTCTCTGTGTGTGTGACCACGATAGCGGTCAAGCCGCTGTAGATATCAATTCCAAATTTTGTATTTACGTGTATAATCTCCCTCTTGAGATCTGATTAGTTTTTCAGTAAAATCGGTAGACCGGAAGTAGCAGTTTACTTCAGCGAAAAAATCGAATTTTGCCAATATTTCGTCAACTACTAAGTTTTAACAAATTTATAAAGAATTCATATATACTTAAAATTAAAATTGAGTATAATTTTATCTAAAAAGTTTTCCGAAATTCCTACCGGAAGTAGGTCTTTTACTCTTATCGAAAATCAGTTTTTTGCGAATATTTCGCAAGTCATGCCTTTTTAGCTAGTACGTTACGGATATAAAAGTATTTAGAACATAATTTTCAATATCTTTTGTATAAAAAAAATTTCAAAATTCAGAACGGAAGTACCACTTTTACTCTTATCGAATAGCGATTTTTTGCAAATATGTCGTAAGTTATGCATTCTATATAAATTTATCAAGAGTACAAAAGTATTTAAAACTAGATTTGCAATATTTTTTGTATATATGAAATTTCAAAATTCGGACCGGAAGTAGCACTTTTACTCTTAGCGAGGAGCACTTTTTTGATATCTTGCAAAGTATGCATTTTATAGAAATTTATTAAGAGAATAGAAGTACTTAGAATAGGATTTTGAATAATATCTGTAAAAAAAATTCTTAAAATTCTGTAATTTGAAACGCTCATACGTATAAGAAAGTCGTGTGGTGGCCACACCTCATTTTTTTTATTGTAAAAATATAATTACCTCTCAATAAAAACCTCAGAAACAAGTTCCTATTGCAATAAAATCGCTATTATTTCGTAAACGGTTTATTTAAGAATAAATGTTTATTAAGACTTTTTACTTTATTTTCGACCGTACTAAATGGCCTTAAAATTTTAACATTTGGAACATGTCTGTTTTGCGGTATAATAAAATAAAATTGATTTATCTCACGTCTGGTAGTGTAAATTACTTTTAATATGGCTTATACAAAAGTACAAAAGAAAATCTTCTGTAATCTACACTTATGTTATGCACCTCTAAACATCATCTTTGCCGATTAATTCTAAAAAACGGCATATAATTAAATTGTGGGGAATAGACAGTCCTTCTAAAACTGTCTGTATTTCAACATTCACCAAATAAAATACACTTTCCACCGTATGACAAAAACGAAAATTATGATTAGATTTTTTTACTCCACGAAAGTTGCGTGTCAAGTATATTTCAAGCAAAAAGTTAATTAAATCATATCAGATATATAGTAAATTAAGGAAAAAAAGGAGGTATAGCAAATTCAATTAAATTCATGATAAAAGTATTCCATCACCATTTTTAAACGGTTTTGTTTTTTATATAACGATTGTCACTGTAGTTCATCTTTTAATTTCTTTTTTAAACATCTAAAACCTCAAATACACTTAATTGTGCTTTGTCTGGTTCTTATATTAGTAAATACAGACTTGTTCTGTTAAACAATACATTTTATTCTTTAGAAACCGAAATCATTGAAAACTTGCATCCAAATAACTATATGCTACATGTGGAAGAATGTACACCAGGATCCACCTATAAGTTTTCTACATTTGACCAAGATAATAACTCCCCCCATTCCACAGTGTTTACCATAGGAGAAGATTTTAGTGAAATCTTTAGAAATGGAAAGTCGGCAATAGTATGAAGTCTTACATTTACTTTTGTTTAAGATTATAACAACTATTACATTGTTTTAGACGACATCGATTAAAGAAGATGATAAAATCATTTTTGTAACATACTTTGGGACCAAAAAGTGTCAAAGAACATATGATTTTGCAGATTATGGCGTTACTATGGTAAATTAAGCGTTTTACACAGCGTGATCAAAGTCAAGAGTTTACCTTTGTTCATTTCCTTAGTTTTAAAACTATAATGTTGGTTAAATTAGCAATTTTGTGACACTTTTTGTTTTAATTTAGATGGTGAACACAATTGTTTCTAAAATATTTGAAAAAGCACTTTTTTTTCTAAACACGAATATTTTTCATATTCTAAAAAGTTATCTATAGGTAGTATAAAATTATAAATAAAAAAAAGAAGTTTAACATAATTTAATCTAGTTGTTAAATTATCACTGTCGCCTTTTAGTGTGAAATATACGAGGGATGTTTCCAAAGTTCTGGGAATTGTGCTATAATTAAATTACGCAGAACTTATAGGCAATGCTATTGGTGGTAGACAAGTCTTGACATGCTTATGCAGCTATTCAGTACAATATCTTTCACTTTGATTCAGGTATTCAATCGACATAGACGAATTTCCGTAGCACCGTTTGTGTAATGGAAGACGCGACTAAATCTCAAGAGAGCAATAATTTTCTTTAATGGAATAAGGTTGTGAAAACTTTGCATATTATTACACGTTTGCAAGGAGTCTTTGGTAAATCTGCAGAATCTAAAATTATTGTATTTTGATGGATCAATCGTTTCAATAGTGGTAGAACATCATTAGCAGACGATAGAAGATAGAATAAGTATACTGGTCGCCCGAGCAAGTCGGTAAATGAACATTACTACTGCGGAATACCTACTGAAAGAGGAGAGATGTATCTCTATTTCTCAAATTAGTGTACATCTGCGAACAGGTACACTACAATCTCATGAGATTTTACACGATAGTTTGGGCGTAAGCACGGTTTCAGCCCGCATAGTGCCAAGGCTGTTGGGAGGGACAGAAACTCAATAGGTCTGACAACTTGTTAACCCGTTACGGTCATGAATTTTGGCAACGGATAATAACTGCTGACGAAATGTGGATTCCTGATTTCAATCCTGAAACCAAAAGTCAATCCAAATAATGGCCTCCACTTAAGGGACGTGCAGTTCGATATGTTGGAAAGGTAATACTGTATTTTGGGATTGCAAAGGGATTGTTTTTATGGATTTTCTGGCGAAAGGTGCTACAATTAACGCAGAATATTATTTGAAGTTATTATCCGCACCTCTGCGTCAGGTGAGTATCAGAAAACGGCCTCGGAAGTTGCATAAGCGTCCGTTATTGCAACAAGATAATACAATACCGAATTTTGCATACAAAGCTGATTTTCATCTTTTCCCAAATTTGAAAAAACCTTTACGTACCATAAATAGGTGGATTGAGGAGACACCGAAAAAGATCTTTGAGGACGGTTTAAAAAAATTAATTTATCGATGCGATAAATGTATTCATTTAAATTGCGAATATGTTGAAAAACCACATGTTTATGTATGAAAATTGACACAATAAAAGAATTACAGCTAAATTTCCAGAACTTTGTAAACATCCGTCGTACTTCAAATTTCTTATTATTTTGATAGGTATTATTATACTTTTCATTGTTTGTTTGATTACACGTGTAACAATTATTAGGTGCTTTAAGTGCATTTTATATGTTTATTAATAATTTTGCAGAGGTGATATTAATACCTTTTTGTTCAGAATATTTCTTTCAGAATAAGTAAAAATATGCAGGCTGATCCATTAAAAGAAACGTTTTTCTGAATTTCTGGATATGAAACATTCAATAGTTTTTTTTTCACTATCTCAATCAAAATAATTAATGTAACCAACTTGTTAATTTAACCAATTTTATAGCTTCAATAATAGGAACTGGTGAACACTTGGCTAGGGGCACTGCGTACGTTATCTTGTATTTAATATTTTTTTACAGGTATTGGAGATTGGTTCAGGTGTAAAAAGGACATACGAGTATAAAAGGGGTCCATATTTTAATTTAGAAAATCCTGTATTCGATTATTGCTAGTACCATTTTTATATTACTTTACAAATTTTTTGGAATAACCAAATAAATAACAGGATTTTAATAGTTCAAAATTGATTGTTTCTGTATGTAGCATACTAAGCTGATTTTTAGTATTATAGTCAAAGTAACCTTTATGAAGTATAATGATTGAAGAGTAAAGTATTCTTTTTTAATTACTAAGTTTATTTGAATATACCTAACAACTTTTACTGGAATATTTTTTTTATTCAACTTCTTAAAATGTTATTCGAAAACCACCATGAAATAAGCAATCGGTATTTTTCACGGCAGTGGCAATCAATCCAACCCAGCTAACATAAACTACATCCAAATATTGACTTTCTGCAGTAGTCCAATACTACCAAAATTGACTGGAAAGATGTTCTATCTTTCGCTGGCTTGATATCAAAGGAATACAATCAATACAATGTTGTCATTTTTAATTCAAATTTATAATTGGCGTTCTCTATCATAATTATTTTTTTCAATATAATTGTAATGATAATAATTATTATTATTATTATTTATTATTATTATTATTATTATTATTACTAGTGGTCGCCCAGTGACACTGCTTGATTTAATCATTGTTAACGAGGGTCTGTCTGCCGTAGACTCTGGGGCTATCAGTGTGGGTATTGCTGACCATAAACTTATATTTTGTGAAATTAATACTTCAATCCAGTGATTCTTAACCTGTGGGGCGCGCCCACCTTTGGGGGCGCGCCCACCTTTGGGGGCGTGATAAAACTAAATGGGGGGCGCTAGTGTGTCGAGAAAATGAGAAAAAATATTAACAAATTTATTTAATTTACTGAAAAAAGCAATAAAACACACGCTTACACTGATATAATATACTTATAAACAGGACTGTATCAGTACTGCACAATGTATTTAATAATTAACTTATCAATATTACATTAAATACAAGATTAATAATTATTAGCGAGTCACTGGGTCTATCTTATAGAGAAAAAATTTTACGAAACAAGGTTTAATATTAGAAATTGACACACTACGCTCTTTTTCTATAAAATTAGTTTTGATCTATATTTTGTCTTCAAAGCAGGCACCGCAGAAAATCCGGTTTCGCAAAGATAGGATGTTGAAAACGGTAATAGTATACGAAATGCTATGTAATTTCTTCTTCGGCAGTTGAGAGACCATCGGGAGTGGAATTGGTCCCTAACCACTCGTAACTTAGTATCAAGTTGAAGCCAGCAAGAAAATCCTTTTTAAAATTATTTGTCACGATGGTTAAGTGAAATTAAGTTGTTAAAGAGCTAATTTTCCAGTAGATCACAAGCTGTTAAATTTGAAAACAATATATCGAGCAATGTTAAATTAACTTCAGGTGTTCCTCAGGGACCCAGTTTTGGCCCACCACTGTTTTCGATTTATACCAGTAGTTTGTTTAACAAACTAAATAACACTATTCTGTGAATCTTTGAAAGTGATCCAGCGAGATTTAGAAAAGCATGCATTGCATAGTAACAATAGTTGTATTCTTAAAATTACTTGTAATCGATATAGAACATATTATTACACGGCACAAAATTATCTATATCGAATAGATTTGTCTATATTTAACACATTATGTCACTTTTTTACATAGACAATGAAGCAATGATACATACAGATATAGATCTGACTACAAACTAGATAAAAGTGATCTATTTTGAGCTATCAGTAATTATATTCATATCGGATATTACATATAAAAGTTGGCTTAACGACCAAGACAGACAGTGAAATTTCATCTACGCACAAGTTCTGTTATATTTTCTAATTGTCTATAAAATATATAAGAAAAAATGGTCCAATTCCCCGGTTCATATCAACTTGTTGAAACTGTCAACGCCGCTGAAATATTAAAAGCTGCAGGTAATATACTTTTTTTTTATATACTACTTATACTATAAATATCACATTAAATATGAAAATATATAGATATATAGTGATATAAGATCTCAGGTCTAATATTAACATTTTTTTTTATTTTACTCATAATAAAGCACGTTTATTAAATAAAATTCATTAATATCCATTATTTCTTTATGTTATTTTACTACTTTGGTCAGGAGAGGAAGTGACTGATCAAAAATTAGCTGGATTGAACGATACAAATTCAACATTGATTGTGGAAGCCGATGGAGATAATTACGTATTTACTACTTCCATTGGTGGCGATGCCTGGAAAAAAGAAACAAAATTCACTATTGGTCAGGCTTTCCAAGAAGGATTACCTGGCAGAGCAACAGGAGAGGTAAATAAACATTTTTAAAAAACTATTTCAAAATTAAATTAAAAAGCGGCTTTTTCTTTAGACAACAGCAAGTAAAGAAGGTGATAAAATTGTGTTCAAGTCAATTAGTGGTGGAAAAACAACTAGGAGATACTATGCATTCAATGATAGTGGTGTAGAATTGGTAAGTTGAATTTATTTTCCATTATTTAAATATAATTTTTATGTATTACTTTGCAGGTTATGGATACAAACGGAGGAATAGCCAAAAGAATTTATAAACGAGTATGATATAGTTATATATGTATTTAATAAGTAATACTAAATGTTCGCTGAATATTTTTAAATAAATGCGTTTTGAAATAGAATGTTTTCTTCAATTTATTCAAACACTGTGTTGTAAACGAATACTATAATTTTAATAAATGTATCAGGCTGTTTATCAGTTTATCTTATTTAATTTAGAGTATATTTGAAAGTTATTATAGATTTTGTGCTTTTGATAATTGTAAACACTTATTGGTGACTAAAGCTGATAATTGTGTTATCATCACGAATAAAAACAATTTAATTAAAAATTATTGTATTATAAAAATTGTTTTTATATACCGGGTGTCCCAGCAGAGCGGTATAGTCCATTATTGGTATCTAATAACGTAGATAACGAATAATATTTAATACAAAAATTGTAGATGATATTTTCATTTATACAGAGTGTTCGACAACGACGAACCAACACAAACTTACGTTTTCTTAAACGGAATACTATGCATGTTTTTACTTAGATAGCCCTTGAAAGGTTGATTAAACTGACGTCAAATTGTATTTGTCGATTTTTAAATGTTTCTGAGATATGGAGATTTTTGTTAAAAATTGTACAATATTTGAAAATATGCTATGAAATAACGATTGATGATTAAATATCTATTATGAATTCAATTAGTAGAGATGTCTTTGCAGTACGTGAAATTGATGTTTTCTTCGGTATATCTACTCATGTTCTTTAGAATTACGTACCATTCTCTAAAGGTAAAAATTTAAAAAAAAATGGAAAGCCAATTATATGTCATTAAAAAGTACTTAAAATTTAGTATTAAAAATGTTTACTTTCTTCCACCTGTGGCCGATATTGCAAAGTTATAGTATATTATATCTGAATAAATCCGATTACCACTTAAATTTGAGTTCCCATGGCTTGCACTACGACTATAACTAAAATTAATCGAAACAAATAAGTAATTGTTATTAAAATGTTAAAACTCATGAATAGTTTGGAAGTTCATGAATTTAAAGGGAAGTAAATACCTACTTGAATTTACGTTAAGTGCGACATGAAATATTTAAAATTAGAATTAATAGGTATGGTCTATATTTTCGGAGAAAGTGATTGTTTGCTGGCACAAAGATAAAAAACCAAAAATATCCAAATATAGGACTGCCATCGATGAGTACTTTTGAAAAAATGTTAACAATTTGAAAAAACTGGCAGTATTCCGTATGAAAAAATGAGGTGTGGCCACCACACGACTTTCTTATACGTATGAGCGTTTCAAATAATGCAATTTTAAAAATTATTTTATACAAAAATTATTCGAAATTCTATTCTAAGTACTTCCACTCTCTTAATAAATCTCTACAAGATACATACTTTGTGAGATATTTGCAAAAAAATGCTACTCGCTAAGAGTACAAGTATTACTTCCGGTCCGAATTTTGAATTTTCGTTTATACAAAAAATATTCCAAATCCAACTCTAAATACTTTTAAACTCTTGACAAATATATATAGAATACGTAATTTACGAAATATTTGCAAAAATCGCTATTCGATAACAGTAAAAGCGGTACTTCCGGTTCGAATTTTGAAATTTCATTTATACAAAAAACATTGCAAATCTCGCTCTAAATACTTTTGTACTCATTTAAATATATACTGAATGCATAATTTATGACATATTTGCAAAAAATCGCTATTCAGTTAGAGTAAAAGTGTTACTTCCGGTCCGAATTCTGAAATTTTTTTTTATATAAAAGATATTGAAAATTAAGTTATAAATACTTTTATACTCGTAATGTATCCGTCTAAAAAGCATGACTTGCGAAATATTTGCAAAAAAGGTCTTCAATGAGAGTAAAAGAGGTATTGGCAAAATTCGATTTTTTCACTGAAGTAAACTTCTACTTCCGGTCGGGCGATTTTACTCAAAATCTAATCAGATCTCAAGAGGGAGAATTTACTCTTAAATACAAAATTTGGAATTTATATCTACAGCGGTTTGACCGCTATCGTGGTCACACACACATACACAGACAAAAACACACACACAGAGATATTTTTTAAAAACCACTTCTTTGGTATCAGGGGACTTCAAAACGTAGACATCTGCAAAAATCTCGAGGTCGTCATCACAATACTTCCTTATATTAGGTATAAGAAAGTAAAAGGGGCCGTATTACTGCTGCCGTAGAAAACGCAGATACACAAAAGGTACTTTTTTTATGCGTTCAAAAAAATCCTCATACAAACGTGCGTAAACATCGAGAGTCTTTGATGTTAGCAAAAACTTTATTAAGAGAACCTAAAAGAAGTTTTTTTTTAACTTTTTATGTGATAACTTATAATTACTGTGATGCTTGAAAATAGTTCTTCAAGATATTGCGAAAGTTATAGACGTTTTCAATAACGTACATTTAAACACTTGTGTTGACGGTTTGGTTTTCAAGTGAAGTTACAAATATAAGTATGACTTCTTTAATTTTAAAGTACTTTAAAATTTAGTCTAGGTACGACGATAAACAATTTTATGACACAGAACCACTCCGATATTTTAACTATTGTTAATTCATGAACTTCGCCAAACTTTTCATTTTATGAGTTTTAAAATTTTAATAAAAAGTACTTATTTGTTAAAAAAAAATATTTGAAGTAGCTGTTTTCGATTAATTTTAATTACGCTATCTATATTATTAGATACCAATAATGGCTCCGGTAGGTCACCCGGTATATATATATTCCGTTATTGTTAAATAAATAGTATCATATCATCAAATAACGATTTAAAAAATGTTTATATGTCTGAATTAATAATTAATTATAATTTATAAGCCTCTCTTTTATTTAAATATATACGTTAAATAAATTAATAGGGGTATTTAATAAGATTTACATCATCCATACCATTTTCTAAATGCATGTAACCAACCATACACAGAGATACAATAGGTTATCTATACAGCATTAAACAAACGATAGGAAAAATATTTAAAAATAGTTGCCTGGATTAAAAATACATGCATGAGATTTTATGACAAAAGAAAGGCGAGACGCTTAATAAGTATTATCATGGGTTGTTAGATGTGTTTGAAAAGTTTAAACTTATATTACCATTAAACGTGTCCAAATCAAAGTATTTAATATAAAATTATACTTATTAAACACAATGAATTTTTGCTTAAGCGTAAAATTAAGCTAAATAACCAAGTTATAGATAAATCATCGTAATACAGGAGTTTAAATGGTGATGTATTATCGAAAATTTTAACCAACCAATTATTAGTTCATTAGAAGTTCCTTACAGAGCTTTTCATTTGCTTTTCCCATTTTGTCAATTGTGTTTCACTATTTTTCAAACGAGTTTTCCATATCTTGTCACATTGACATTATAAGTCAAATAAGATTTTCTTTTTACCAAAACAGATTCCCTTTATGTCAAATATGTCCAAATTTATTGAACAGTACAGAATACCAATATATTATGTTACATAAAATATAAGAAAAAACTGGAAGCGTTACTAAGAATAAGACAAAATTCTAGAGGTATATAATGGTCGTTTTTAAGACCGAGAATAGTAAAAACTGAGTAAAAAACCGTGGACAGTATTCAAAAGTTTCGTCAACATACCAACAAGAAGTAGAGGAAAGAAAATTTAAATTTAAATATGTCAAACACTAAAAAGTAACAATATTATTTTATTTGTTATTTTTAAGCAGGAACTATTTTTATGCGTCACCATAGGGAACGATTCAACTGCAGCATGGAATTCGGAATATATTTTACCCCACTATCACAATATAGTGAAGGTATCAATGCTTCTATTGTTAATTTCACATCAAATGAGTTTGAGAGGCTTTTCACAAATATCACCTACTGCTTTGCGTTTAATGGAGTTACTTACGAGTTTTCTGTTAAAAGCATTTGCTCTTAAGTTCTCGCCACGTATAAGACGTCAAAAGGCCTATGGCAATAATAATATGGCGCTGGGTAAATTAAAATTACATAGACAAAATATTTGTAAATAATATTTTCAAATGAGTCACAACCTCTATGTCCACCTACCTGCTATACTTGTCACTTAGACTGCCGCTTACTCAGTGAGGATGGTATGGATCGAAACGACGGAATGATAATTTTATTAGGGCGCCACCGCAAATTTAAAGCCTATCGAAGTTAACAAACGCGTATCGTAGATGGTAAGAAAAATCAGGTAGAAATAGGTAAAAGCAACTCAACAATAAGACAAAACAAATCCAAACCACAAGTTCAAAATTTAATTCCCAACAAAAGAATATAGAATATTTATATATATATAAAAAAGTCAAATATGTAATGAATAATGTTAATAATGTGAAATGTAAAGAGAAAAATACAAAAAATTTTAAATCAGGCCTCTAATGCCTACAGCAGATCGTGATGGTACACCCTGTATATCAAACATTAACATAAGCAACAATCCATAAGGATTTAAAGAAAGGAACAAGGATGCACCTATAAACTCACACTGTATGTTAAAAAATATATAATAAATATACTAAATTTGAAATACAATAAAAAAAGAATAATACTAAATGATAAGCAGAAATGATTAAGTTAACAGTTACAAATAATCAGAGCACTCCTAAATTTAAAGAATACACAATCGGAGAAATATTACTGTAGGTCTCGAAGAATTTGCAAATTGATTGTTTACAAAAGGTTATAACATAGGTCTTAAATAATTAAAAACATTAACCTAGTACTTAAAATCAGAATTACAGTAAGCTATTTTTGATTATCTCACTTACAAAATTACTAAATGTATGACATAGTGCAAAGATTATTTAAGTTTAAACTTTATAATGGGCTCTTATGCAATAAATTCCCAAAATGAAAATCAAAATTACAGAAATTAATTAAATACGTAGGATGGGCTTATATTAAATAAAATTACTAGATTTAATAACAAAACTATTCAATAGTCTCCGATCAAAAGAATCGGCAGACCTTTCACCTGTAAATAACATTTTCAGCATGGAGATCTCGCTAATTATAAAAGACAGGTTTGGTTAAATTAGATGAATTAATTCTAAGTGTTAGTGAAATTATACGATATTCTCCTACTTCCAAATTTCTATGTTTTTCATGATTTATAGCAAAAAAAGAAAAATGTCAAATTTCTTTTCCTTATAAGGTAACTGAAGGTAATGCGGCCATGCTAAGACTTTTATATATATATTTTTTTTGAAAAATAAGCAACGTTTACAAACTTCATGAGTGGTTTAGCACGTATGACCTGTTTGGGCATATTTAAAATTTTATAAGTTTAGTTGAAGTCACTGTTACTGTTTTTTTTTTAATTAAAAAAAAAGACATAGCTTTTAACCATATTGTCAACACAATGTTGGTACATAAATAGTGCAATTCTCTTAATAAAGTAATATGGTCATACTAATATCTTTCATAATTCAATTTTCAAATAAAATTTTGGTGCTAATATCTTTATTTTATGAACACAAAATATAATTAATCATAAAAGGAACAAAAAACAATAAAAAATCTTATTCTTAAACTTTGAATAATTAATCATCACAGTCGGGACAAAGAAAAACTTTTGGTTTGTCATTCGCAGTAAGTTCCATACACTCTTCATGCACATACTCCTGACATGAACTGCATAGTCTCATACCTACTTGCCTATCTTCATTGCATAACTTGCAGAACCATGATTCTACAGTTTTTTTCTTTTTTACTTGAAGTGTTCCTACTATTGGCGCCTTATTTTTACTTTTGCCACCTTTTTTATCATCAAAAAGATCCTTTTTTTATCACATGAGCATGGCTATTTAAAGCGGGTTTTCTTGTTTTTCTATCGTTCGTTTTGAGATTATCTGGAGTTGCGAGCATTTCTCTAAAAGATAGGTTCATCCCAGAAAAATCATAGTTTGATGTATTTTCGTTGGTACTGGAATGTGACTTTCGGTTATAATCAATACTAGAACCGCCACTTTCATAATCGCTGCTATTTTCAAGTGACGACAAGCGTTTTCTAGAGCTGTCTGCTTTTTTTGTTAAACCCGAAGTCGAGGTGAGTGTTAAAGTAACCTCTGTCTCTTCAGATTGTTGCCGATGATTTTGATTTGTAGTGGTGCTAGGGGGAATTGCATCTGCATGGAATGGATATATATAAGTGGCTCTAAATCCTGATTTTATATTAGTCGGTGTCATGGTTTTATCCCACACTCTGGTAAAAATATTTCCGATGAGCATCTTGCTGATAGAAGTGTCTTCTGGATGTGCAGAGAAAACCTTGATAGTCTCATCGTCCCAATGGTATTCAAACGCTCTAAAAACCGCTTTGTCTATAGGTTGAAGGCCATGTGTGGTGTTGCTTGGCAAGCAATATAATGTGATGTCAGATTTATCCGCAGTTTCAAAAATAGTGTAGTCCAAATGACATTTTGTACCATCAAAAGTAACAAGGCAAGGGCCAGGTACTTTGAATTGTGCTAAATGCTCTATCTAGCTGCAAAATGCTTCTTGAGTCAAACTGCCTTTTTCAGTCATCATTATTTTAGTACCTGGTGGCATTGAATCTTGCCATTCGTGTTTTAAACTTTTCCAAATGCATTGCCACAGGCGACAATTGAAATGTTCTGTTCGTTGTGCACCCTTCTCGCACCTTTCTTTGCGTGGTGTTGCTTGGCAAGCAATATAATGTGATGTCAGATTTATCCGCAGTTTCAAAAATAGTGTAGTCCAAATGACATTTTGTACCATCAAAAGTAACAAGGCAAGGGCCAGGTACTTTGAATTGTGCTAAATGCTCTATCTAGCTGCAAAATGCTTCTTGAGTCAAACTGCCTTTTTCAGTCATCATTATTTTAGTACCTGGTGGCATTGAATCTTGCCATTCGTGTTTTAAACTTTTCCAAATGCATTGCCACAGGCGACAATTGAAATGTTCTGTTCGTTGTGCACCCTTCTCGCACCTTTCTTTGCTATAACCTTCTGTTGGTGATGGAGGCACAACCTACAGCCTTTCTCGTCTATATTATAAATTGTTTCTGGTTTATCTTGAATTTTCATTTGTTTCATTATTGCTTCTAGCTTTGTGAAATGGTTCTGCACAATGAATCTGTTCATTTTTTGCGCTCTTGCAGGGTTTAAGTTTTGAGCTTTGCTTGTGCGAATTTGAGGATTTCATTGCATAAATCCCTTGAGCCAATAACGTCCTGCCGTCGCTTTCTCGTCGTTGAAAGGAATTGGTATATTATTGGTTCTTGTATATTGAAAAACTATTTCAGAAAGGCGAATAATTCTATGTGCTAATTCTGTTTCATGTTTTTTAGTTAAAATTGTTTTACGCCCCAAGGAAGACTTTTCTTTATTCTGTTTAGTTAGGTATCGCCTCAAAGAACTTCTGAGAATCGCATATGTAATACTAACACGATTTACAGACATGCCATTACCCACAGCAGTTATGGCACTTGCCAGATTTTCATTTTCCCATTTGCCTCGCACACCTCTAGAACGATAACGTGGCATTCTTTATGCTTAAGCCTATTTATGCGTGGTACGGCGACTATAAAAGAAACAAAGAAATAATCACTAAATTTGTACAGCAGTCGGTGTTATGTAGACCAATCTAGCCATGGTCATATTACCAACATAATATTTGGCCATGTTGTTCGCAACTGCATGCCAAATATAACCTCACATTGGGCTTAAGTCAATGTAATTGCAGTATGATACAAACTGGACAGTTTTGTATCACCGACTATAAGCTTTAATTCTGTATGTGTAGATTCAAAATTACTGACCTGAATAATCCTATTGTTGAATTATTTGTTAAGCGTTGTTTTATAGTGTTCAATGCGCCAACTCCGACCGGACAGTTGACTCGGTATGATATCGTAAAATGTCGTAATTTCACACGTTCAACGGCTGTCCCCGTTAAGTATACGGTCCACATATACACTTGTAGTGCCATCTATCGTGTTACGCTCAACCCTCGCCGTTGGATCGTCCTGGCAGAGAGGAGGCGTAAATGACGCTGACGAAAACTAAAATAATGTCATCCATCGTAAAATAGAGATGTGCCCGATTGTTGGAGTTTCACGTCTGTTGCCTCGTCCAAATAAAATTGTGAAAGTTTCGGAAATTTTATTGTATGTCAACTTCAACCTGCCTTACCTTACTTCCCTTGTGCGCGTTGGAAAATATGGGAGTGGTTCCTGTGCCTCTAGCTCTCTCGGTTTTATGGGCATGGGTCACTCAGATTACTGAAGTGGATGACTAGGCGCCAGATGTCTAACTATTAAGCAGGACCACTCCAAATGTTACTTATCCCGACAGCAGGAATAACTTTTTTTGGGAGCACTAGGTGTAGCAAAACATTCATACATGATATCATCAACAAATAAAAAGTTTATTCAATGTAATAATAATATAGCAAGAATGGTATGAGTTGTAACCCCCACAAAGGAAGTAAAAAAATTAATATTTTACAAATAACTAGATTTATAAGGGTGCAATGAAATTATAATTTAACCAGCACAGTCATATAAAATGAGAGGTGAAATTAAACGTATGGTTGGATCAACCGGTATATAACAACATTGAACGTAATTAAAATGAAACAGACAATTACTTAATATGGTAGTTAAATGCCAAATATACTAAAATACAACAAAGTTTAAATTCTATGGCAGGTAATTACCAATGTTTTTTTTAAGAAAATGACAAACAAGCGATATGTATGTACACAACTAGATTAAATTCACAGTCGCAATTAAACGTACGATTACAATCAATATATTAAATGGGGCTAGTAAGATCTTACTTACAAATAGTTACATAAGCTGCTTAATGCTACATGCACACGCTGAAGGTGTTTAAATCGTAATTAAACAAAACTAGTTATTAATTGCAACGTTCAAATTAAATTAACATCTGTAAATCATTAAAGTTAACGCTTAAATAACAGAATCGCTGAAGGCACAAATGAACAAGAATTTGCTTATGATAATTATACAAATCGTCAAATCTCAACCTTATTCACGGCTGGTATATTGTTGCGTGCTTTTGGCACTTCTGACTAATTTAATTTCAAAATATTAAATAATATCTGTTTACTTAACCTAGCAATTATTAAATTACTTAAGAATTCCAAATTAATTATAATATCATTCTTTTGGCTCATACTGTATACTATTTATTATTTTCAATACGCAAAATATATTCAAAACTTAAATATGTATTGCAAGTCTACAGCTAAGCTTGTTTAACCTTCTTGAATAAACAGTTCTTTATATTTTTTCAACTACGTATCAATTTCTGTTAAAATAACTTCTACATTTAACATTTCTTAAAAATAACATCTGAATAACAACATTTATAATCTAAAGTAAAATTCTTCTTATAAAGCAAATATTAGAGTCACGTACAACAATTTTTCTTAAATACCCTTTTGTATGACGACGATAGCTAAAAGGTTCGGCGTCACGAATATGCTTGTTTTTATCAATAGTCCTTTATCTGAAATTTCGTGAAGACCGAAAAGTTGAATACTTCTATTACATCGTATGCGTCGTGTGCAAAAATTCCTTCTTGGAGAAGTCGAGAACCTTCTAGAATCCAAAAACAGGCGTGTTTCACCCCTCTCCAACAGTACGCATAAAAAGGCAAGATCGCTTAAAAATAATTATTAATTTTTGTTATCCGCCAAGTGACAGTCGACATCTCGAAGTAATTTTAAATATAGACCATTGACGGTCGGTGACTACCACCAGATGTTTGATGCATAATCCAGTAGTAACTTCAAGATTGCTATCACAGTGTACGTATTATAGCAGTGTTTACGCTAGTCAAGTGACGATTTAACGTGCATAGTGAGTTTAAAATTATCAAACGATCATTAGTCCAGTCTGAAAGAAGATTCGGCAGATCACGATAATTCACCTTAGGGGAATTTAAAGCAATCTGGATACTGACCCGTTGGATTCTCTTTCCCGTCAAACTACCGAAGAAATCCATCACGTTCTCGGGGGAAAGTCATCGACCCGTCGCACATTCACCAACAACGATTATTAGCGTCTCCGCACACTTCAAGGTAATTAAGCATCAATTATGTCTCAGAGCGCTTAAAGATTATTTTACCGTCGGTAGAATAAAACCTAAGGCCATTCCTTCGGGTTTGGTAACCATAAAAATAATATTTAGTCCGTCGGATAACAGTTAAAATAAGATCAATCTATATCTTTCTGTACACATTGTGATTTGAATTATTACACTACTGTAAATAATGGTCTTGATCTGAAATTTCAAATTCATTGTTAGAATCTTTGTACCGTTAGTCTTTTGTAGTTACAATCATAGTTATTTACTTTGTTAAAATAGTACATACATTAGTTGTTATAGTTCGTCCTAAATTTAATAACTGAATCTGATTCACTAGTAACATTTCTTTGTTTTACCTAGAATATTGTAATACTTTATATGTGAGAATATTGGTGTGATTATAATAATAATAATAATCCGTCTGGCCAGATTCAATTTAAGACTTATGTAATCTGATGAAAAATGTGAGAATGAGACATATGTTATTTGTACTAAATGTTCATTGTACCGTTCTTTAAATTATCTTAGGTAATAAATATTGTTAAGTTTACGACACAGGTGTATTAAATCAATTACTCCTCATTCCTTGTGGTAATTCATAAGCTTAGTGAAAATTTCTTACTTTCTTTCGCTGACATATCTAGAGCCACGATATGCTAATTCTAGTGATAATGAAATTTGAATCATGTTTCTCAAAGTAAGTGGCGCCCATTAATTCCTTCGTAAATAATCACCAGATCATTCAGGAAAATAATTAGCTATCGAAAAGAATCAACACCGGTTACCTGAGGAACTTCTTTACAAAAGTACAACTTATAAGATTAAGGTAGGTGGGTTTTGTCATTAAATTAAATATACGCATTTATTCACTCTTTGTTAATTCAATTATTAGTGGTATAAATTCAATTACAATAATAAATATTGAACGACCCTGGGATCACTGGATGCAGACTGTGCTACTGGGCGAATTACTCTGTTCTTGCATCCAGTACAGTTGCTAATTGCTAAATGTTTAATTAATCAAATCTTTTACCTAGTTCTCATATGAAACAATTTAGTATAGCAATTATTCAGCAACAATATGCTTACAATTAATTAAGAAATTCAAAACAAATTACGAAACAAAATTAGTATAACGCTTCCAATACTTAATTAGGACATGGATTACAATTATAAAATGCTGAATACAGCTTGAGCCTCCGATACTAAAACTATCGGGCACAGATTAACCAAAGAAACTGAGCAATGCTCCTAATTTAATTTTTATCAAATAAACTTGTATAGTAATAGTCGATATTTAATGTTCTAATAAAACGTAACACTTCCGAAGGTCGGAAAAAAAAAGATAAAACAAAAGAAAAATCTGGTTGGAAGTAATTTCCTCGGGATGGGGTTTCTAAAGTTGTGTATTCCCTCGAAGGAGTCACATAAGCCGTCGGTAGAGTCGGCTAATTTCCATTCATCATTAGGCTGGAGAAATTACTCTTAAAATTCCAAGTTTCCATCCAAAATAAAACTTTTGTAAAGATGGCGGTATAAGGGACGACAAAAAAACAGCATGTATCGTTCAACGTTAATCATAAACGCACGTGGTGTAATTGTATCACCCACGGGTATAAAAGCTAATAAAGAAGAACGGAAACAACACGACAAGCATTAATGATTATGTTTAATAAAAGACAAACTAACTCACCAGCCAATTAATCTGATTATCTAAAGATATCCAACAATGTTGAAATATACGGTAGAAATTATACCTCTGCAGAATAATCCGCAATCAATTTGCGTAATACAACGTTAACGGTACTTAATTAAAACACCAAAATTTGAGCAGAAGGAACATCAGACAGGTAACAAGCTGCTTATAGTTTGACGATCAAAATGGAAGTGGCTTGCCCGTTTAAAGAGAAAATGGCTTAGTCATCCCCTTGCCTGAAAGCAACCAATCAGCGTCTTTCAACGACAACGTGCTATTCGGTCGCTAAGGCAGACACAAATATTTGTTCAACAACAAACAATTAAAAGGATGAAGGGAAAGAAACAAATAGAGGGCGATTAATAAATAAAACATGAAATAATTAACCCCAAAAATTAGAAAATACAAAACCACCAAAATAATACTTCCGAGGGCATCATAAGATTTCTACCAAAACGAACTAATCCGTTTACTAACAGATGGCCGCACGGATATTAAAATGGGTTTCAAAATAAAAGAAATGCAAATTAAAATACAAAAAGATGTTTTTCACATGTCAGAAGAAAATTTAGCGCTTCATCATCCATCCTGATGGCAATTTCTTTCTTACACTATACTAAACTTAAATATGCATATAATACTAGTTTAAAAACTGTTCAAGCAAGTTATGAACTGAGCCTACCAGCTTCTCATCGAACAGCGGAAATGTCCGATAACCAACGAAAACGCAAAAACTTGATCTTATGGGTCTGTAAGTAACGCACACTGGGCGAGGAGAAGCGAAGCGCAGCGAACTACTTCGCCTCCTTGCTCTGGAAACTTTTCTCGCGACCACGCTTCGCTTCGCTTCGCTTCGGCACGCGACGACCCAGTGTGCAGGCACCCATTTGATTAGGCGTGCATTTTTATTAGGCGTAATAAATGCGCTTCTCTTCGCTTCGCCTCGCCTCAGTGTACGGGCAGCTTTAAAAGGCAAAACTACGTAATGCGATTACGTCAACACTGCGCAGGGCGCAATTATTTCTAGAACGGTATGGTATTGTTTAAAAATCTTTTATAATTATTTTCTTTTAATATTATTATCGTTATTATTGCTCGTATTTTCTTTTATTATTGTTATCTATTATTTGTCCATTTCCCATGTATCATGGCCTACTTAATGTTAGGTGTTTAATAAAATACATTTTGTAATATTTCCTTTGTTGTTTTTGAAAATAAATAGTACATGTACTATAGCCTTGTAAAGAGCATAAAAAAGACGTTCGACTTGACGTCCCGTAAGAAAAAGTAATGTTAATGGTTAATGGTTAACACTAAAAAAAGGAAAGTGCAAGAAAAATTCAAAGTTGGTATTAAATTCTGCATAAAAAGTGCCTCAAAAAAGTGCAAATAAAAATTATGTGTCAACTAAAACAAAAAAAATGTGGGATAACCCTGTTTTGAGTTTTATCCCACTGGTGATTTGAGGAAGAGCATATCTTCTAAGGTTACACCTGAGCCAAAAATACTACGTTTAACACTCTTTTTTGCTTTTCTACAGATTTCTATTGAAGATGACAACTTAGTTGCCGAAATACGTATATAGATTTGTTATATTTTTTTGTTGTAAGGGATTTTTCCATTTGCATTTGATTTCAGATTTTGAGCCACAGTTTTGACCCATTATTGGATGCAGGGGTATATGTGTGCGGTGAATTAATATGCTTGCTGCGGCTTATACAGATTGGGTAATAATAGTATAATCACTGAACACAAAATACATTTGTATTTTAATACGTTTTATTCATGTTTTTTGTCTTAAGTTAGTGAATAGTGATATATTATTGCATAATATTTAGGAAACTAAGTTTATATTAGTATCGCATTGATATTATTATTTGTAATAGAAATGTAAGCAAGTAAATATTATCATTATTATTATTTATATCTTTAGTTACTGTTAATAAATATAATATTAACTTTTCCATATTTATTTCATATATTTAAGTGCTACTAAAATAGCATTATGTATTTACTACGTCCTTATCAAACTGTATTATGGAAAAAAATGAACATAAGCATCTACTATAACGATCTATCGACTTATTCAAGTCCGATGTACTATTCATTATTATCGGGATATCGATAGTTTCTAAACTACACGCCTTGAAAATACTGTAAATACATATGAACGTAATACAAATTTCACGTGTCATCGCGAATAGTTTTGCTTTGTCATTGAAGATTCACAAGTATATAAGCTAAGCCTACAAACAATTTAGTATTAATTCGTAGTTTAAAATTGATATTAAAACAACACATGTCGAAAGATAATTTATTGAAAAACAAAGCATTCGTTAATGGCGAATGGGTTTCGGCAGTAAGCAAAAAAACGTTCGAAGTTAGAAATCCCAAAAATGGACAGCTCATTGGCACTCTTCCGGAAATGGATGCAGATGATATACGAAAAGCAATTGAATCCGCCAGCGAAGCCTATAAGACATGGGGGAAAATGACAGGAAAAGAAAGATCAGATATTATGAAGAAATGGTTGGATTTACTGAACGAAAGGGTTGACGATCTTGGGAACATTTTAGCAGACGAAGCTGGTAAATTAATTGGGGATGCTAAACACGAGGTCAGTATTGGAAATACTTCTTTGGAATGGTACGTCGAGGAAGCCAAGAGAATTCAAGGTGAGATCATTGATAGTCCCATCCCAAACAAGAAATTGCTGGTGGAAAGGGAGCCGCTGGGTGTTGTTGGTTTAATAACACCTTGGAACGTCCCATATTCTATGATAATAAGAAAAGGAGCTGCTGCTTTAGCCGCAGGTTGCACGTTCGTATTGAAACCAGCCGAAGATACTCCGTTAATTGCATTAGCGGCTGCACAATTAGCACTAGAAGCTGGATTTCCTAAAGGGGTCATCAACGTAGTGACGTGTAACCGTGGAAATGCTCCTGCCGTAGGAAAAACGCTGTGTCAAAGTCCAATAGTCCGCGGTATCTCCTTCACTGGATCAACTGCAGTCGGAAAGATCCTCTACGGACAATGTGCATCACACATTAAAAGAATCGCATTGGAATTAGGTGGTAACGCACCTTTCATAGTCTTCAAATCAGCTGATTTAGAATTGGCGGCAACCGCTGGAGTAGTGTCAAAATTCAAAAACTGCGGTCAAGGTTGCATCTTACCGAACCGGTATCTAATTCACGAAGATATATATGATGCGTTCATCAAAAAATTCCAAGAGAAGATGCAAGTCTTCAAGCCTGGCGTCAGCATGGGCACTTTGATAAATAGCACACAAATCAAAAGACTGGACGATCTTGTTGAAAGCGCCAGAAGTCAAGGCGCCAAAGTGGTAGTTGGTGGTAGAATCGCCAGCGAAGTGGGTGAGTTATACTACGAACCAACATTGATAATTGATGCCAAACCTAGCATGAGAATATACAAGGAGGAAATATTCGGACCTGTGGCTTGCGTGTATAAATTTTCAACGGAAGAAGAAGCAATTCAGATGGCAAATGATACGGAGAAAGGCCTGTCTGCATATTTCTTTACGCAAGATCCTGGACAAATATTTAAAGTTAGTAGAGAATTGGAAGCGGGGCTCGTTTGGGCAAACACTGCTGTTTTTGCTCCTATTGAAGTGCCGTTCGGTGGTATTAAGGAATCTGGCATTGGAAAAGAAGGCTCTCGTTATGGTTTAGACGATTTTTTAATCATGAAATATGTTTGCATTGGTAACTAATAAAAGAATTATTGTTTTGTATGTATTAAGCATTGCCTGGCTTCATAATATATTTAGTAATATATAAAATATACTCATCTATTGTAGTTTAATTTCCTGTAAGTTTCCATTTACTTTTATTTTTGTAAAATATTATCCATCCTCTTACGATTTTACTTTTTAAATATCCATTGTCAATAGAAAGCAATTCGGTCTGAGTCGGTTTTCTGTTAATAGTAAAATTTAACCAAATTTTGTACCTAATCTACGTGGCAAATTAATATTAATCTAATAGAAGGCTGAGCTTTCCTTATTCTTTAATTTCTATGTTTTATCCTAAATAAATTCAATAATTAAATTCATATTTATTATTACCGTAAAACAGGGTAACATTGATCAATTTTATATATATTTCTATTAATATTTTGCGCAAGATATAAATATTTTTTTAAGAAAAAAATGCAAGTTAGTGTAAAATAACATCATCTATAGCATAGCGCAAACGAAAATTTTACCGTCGATTTAGAAGAAAAAAATATAAAATAAGCTGATCAAAGTTATACTGAATTTGGGGCTATATTGATCACACCTACATTTTATGATTTTTAGTATGTTTCTTCACTGTATGATTAATGTATCCCCAGCAACTGTATACTATGATCAATAAGGAGGATGTGGGATTTCTTTATGCGCAAAAAAAAAAATATTTTAGCAAAATCAGAGAAATAATACAAATTTGTCAATAAATGATGCTTTTCATTGTATTTAAAGAGGACAAAAATAGTAAGCAGTAGGTAAGTATAAAAATAAGCAAAGAGTAACAAGAGTAGGTAACATTCATCATAAAAAATTAAATTAAAATAACATTCTAGGAGTTGACAGGGTTAATATAGAATCCTAATATACATCCTTTAAAGCTTTAAAAATATATTTCCTCGTTTAATGTGAGAGGGCTTTATAACAGCCATTATTTCAGACTTCTGAATTCTACTTTCGTCAGGAATATCAGGAAAAACATAATAATCTTCTTTTCGCCCAGTCTTTTGCCTCATAAAGTTAACAATGAACTCGTCATCTGCTTCACATTCAGTCACTTTAGCTACAAAAGTTTTGTATGACAGGGAACCTTCTACCTTCAGTTTCACTAGGACATAAGTTCCTACAAAAGCGTCGCTTATATTTTCGTTGTGGTGATTATTACTGTCTGCATCACTGTCTTGGTTTGAATTATTATCATCTAGGTCGTGCTGATCATTTATTTCGTTGCTTACATCTGATGCAGTTAGGGAGATGTTGCTGCCTGTTTCTTCCAGATTAACGCTTCGATTGCTGCTTTCAGCTGTAATGTGGGTGACGCTCTTGCCTGGCTCTACTCGTAACATTGTTCTTTTATTTCTACGAGGCTTATCATTATCGTCAAATGTTTGGGATTTCAAATAATTAATTAGTGTGGTGTTTATGGCGTCTGCTGGTGCTTCTTTTTCATAGCCTGGGATCTTGCATAATACCTTGTCTGGATTCAGTGGATAGATACCTGATGCAGCAAAGCCACTATTCCACTTCTCCTTTCTGCTTATGGCTCCAGATCGATTGTCTGATTCGGGTTTATCCATAGTACACAGTGCTTCTTGAAGCAGTCTGAGAAAGTCTTCTTTTGGTAACGACGCGAAACGAGGATTTTTATTCTTCCATTTTAAAAGTACCGAACGCCATGCTCTTTTCATTGGTCTAAAAAATGATACGTCGAGAGGCTGCGTTAGATGAGTTGAGTTAGGCACTAGGCATACAAAAGCTATGTTATTTTCACTACATGCTTTTAAAACAGGCTCCGAAAAATATGCCGCCAGGTTGTCACCAATAATGACTTTCTTTCCATCCAAAGCTTTTGCATGAGGTAGAAAACAATGCATGAACCAATCCTGGAATGTTAATGCCTCCATCCACCCGTGACGCGTTCTGTTATATCTTGCACCTGCAGAACAGCATCGTGCATCACAACATGCGAAACCTTTTGGCCCATTCATTGTCCAGGTATTCCACATCTTATATGCTCGGTAGATGATGTAGGGGGGCAATAATACTCCTGAGGAAGAGCCACACATCATTATCGTTGTTGCCGATTTGCTAAAGTTACAGATCTGTTCTGGATATTTTACTCCCCGTCTGTAGATTTTAAATCTTTTACCAGGATCGTTGGCAAAATTTGTTTCATCATAGTTAAATAAATTGTTGGGAGGTACGTCGTCACCAATAGTTGCTTTAAGGTTCTCAAAATATTGTCTTAACGTTTATTCGTTAATTGATGCTCGAGCTCGTTTAATATTCGCAGCTACCCTTTTTACAACCTCTGATTTATGTCTTTTAAGAAGACTATCCACCCAGTCTATTCCTGGTTTATTGTTTTCTAAACCAGGAATCACTCTACCTTGACTGTCCAGGAAATTTTTAGCCAGTTGTTGCAAGTCGGACTTACTTAAAGGGAAACCCCAATCCCCGCATATAGCTGCACACTTGTTAAACTGCAGTTCCTCCTGAGTAGTAAACAAGCGTGTGTGTCCCACTTGTCTTATGTGCAGTCCTTTATATCTGTTATATAAAGTGCCAAATGCAATTTTATAAACTCTAGATGCCTTTCGAATAGACCATTGTTGATTAAATACTTTTTCTAGTGCTTCTTCTATATTTTCATCTGAATAATTTCTGTAGCATCGACCGCCAACTTTGGATTTGTAATTTCGGACCATTTTTCTAGAAATAGCAAAATAAAGCTACAGTTACTGAATTGTTACCAACCAAGGGGTTACTTTGAACAAATGATCAAAGTAGCCCCGAACTTTTGATCAAAGTTACCCCGCGAAGCATTTGTAGCATTCACTAGGAACAGAAACATATAACCGATTGATTCATTCCATACAAGTTAGGTTAGATAACTAAGAAACCCGCTATAAATCACTAGAAATAAATAGCGCTATGCCTTTTTTGTCCACGAATGAAATTTTGGCGACTATTAATTATGCTACTTCTATAATTATGAGTTTCCTTACCGTTTTCTACTGAAAGACGTAACACAGTGGCCAGAACGTGCACCAGCTAACAACTCAACCATGTGACTGAATGTATTACTGGTTGCCGAACAAATCGCCTTCAGTAAATAGAGATTTAAATGTTGAAAGCCCAGTAATCAAAGTTACCCCGCAATTATCAAAGTACGTTTTACGGTATATCAAGAAAAGTAAAAAATAAATTACATAATTAAATTCCAAGTCAGTATTAAAATAAAGCATATAGGGCATTTCAGCTAAAAGTCTTACCAAATTACTAAGAAAACATGAAAGTAGAATTTCTCTTCCTACTAAGGTTATTGTAAATTGCTTGAAATACACAATGTCCCAGCGAATCGAAAAAGTATATTAGTAATTATATATCTTCAAGAGCTGAATAATTAAATAATAATAATAATAATATACATTATTATTACAATAAATGAATAATACTAAAAAAATACTATTTAAAAATACTAATTTCATATGTATGTCTACGATATTACAAAATTTTTAGAATGATGTCTCTGAATTAAGAGGGGCGTTTACCTATCGAAAATTTAGGCATCGCCGTTTCGCGTTTTTTAAACTCATTTTGTAATTTTAGAATCGCAAATTTGGGTTAGTGATGCAAAAGGCATAAATTTATAATGTCAAGGTCAGTTTTTGTACTAATTTACTTTCTTAAAAAAGTTATGTGTTTTAGAAATAACCGCAGAAACGCGTGAATTTGATTAATGTCTACTAACTAAGGCTGGTACACAAAAGAAAAAAAAACCTCTACGCAGCTGGCGAGCTGCATATTTGATGTACGATATAAAGAAAAAATCAAATTTATGTAATTATTTTTAAAGATAAAAAACATTAAACAGTAAACATTGTCACACACATTTTACACGAGATTTTTCCAAGCTAATTGCGTCGTCTATCCCCAGTTTACGGTATCTTTACCGGTCTTAGCGAAGACGAAAATCTATCGGAATCGGTCGGCTATTGCAGACTTAAATGCGAGTGACAGTTTAATTGCAAACTGTCACTCGCATTTAAATGTCATATATACCTATAATATTCGAGTGTATAATAATATAACAGTTATGGGCAAGCGAAAATTGGCTTATTATAAAACATCAACAACATCAACAGTTCCGTAAGTACTCATTCTTTATACATTATGTTTCCCATCTATAGTATTCCTTTGTCTATGACAGAATCTGTGAATAAAACCGAAGCGCTATGACAGAGCCGAATATCGTCTACCTCCACCTACTCACACCCCCTTGCGTCTATACGTCCCGCGAGTAATATAAGTTGCATAAGTTTCTATTTGTTGGTAAACGCCCGTCTTAACCAGAACACCATTTATTAATTTTAAAACATGAGTTGCATTTCACATAGTATATCTAAAAATCTTCGGAAAAAGTTGCTTATAATATTACCTTTTACACATACGTTATTTTCACTAGAATTTTAAAATGCATTGAGCAACAAGCTTAAATCATAAATTACCGATAGATTGAAAATATCCCAGTTGCTCTTTGTCTAAAAATGAATAAGACGTAAAATTTACGTTTATAACTCTAATTCAACGAGAAAATTATCACTACGATTTACTTTACGACAAAAATAAATTATTTAAAATTAGAATTAATAGATATGATCTATGTTTGAAGGGAAAGCGGATGAAATTATTTAATGGTACAAAGATTATATAGGTATACATAGTTTATATATTAACCAAAAATTATAGCAAATATTTAAAGTCATTTGAAACTCACTTCAAATATATACAGAATAAGACGATACTTTTGAACATTTATTAGTATTGTGTGTCATCTTATTTTTAATGTTTTTATTTATATGTTTTACATTTTGAACATTAAATTATGCACATGTAGTAATAAAGTGACTAAGATTACACTTTTATCTTTCATGCAATTATTTAATTTATTAAGTGATGACTTATAATAACTTTGTTGGTTTTAAATAGTATTATACTATGTTTTTAAAGATACTTCCATTTCAGCAAAATAAACTTGTTAACTTAAGTTTGAAGTAAATTTAACGTACCGACAAAATTTTGATGCATGTAATTGCGATAGTTCCTGAATATTAATCTTGTCATTTCTTAAAAATTTAATGATAATTAGATATAGTATCTTTTTCCGACTACTTTAAGGTATGCTATGTGTAGTAAAAGTCAAAAGTAATTTGTTTTATCTAGATATTATATAATATAACTATATAATTGTCAACACACCCAACAATACAGATATTTTTTTAGTCTAGTATTAGGTTTTCATCTCGCATGGGGTTCCAATTTTTCCAAAAATGTGTGGGGGGTTTCATCGATTTCATGCGCTGGGGGAGGTGGGAGGGGCTCCCATACGTCACTTTGGAGAGTTTGGGTACATGAAATTAATCAAAAGAGAGTCAGTTTTGGTGAATTTCATCGCTAATTCCCGGATTTACGAAAAGACAAAAAGACATTTTTCAAATATTTTCACATGTCAGAAGAAAAATTAGTGCTTCATCATCCATCCTGAGGTGCTTTCCCGTTAGAGGTTAAAATGAACCAGGTCAAAATGACCGAGATCAAAATGAACCTACCCTCGCTGTAACAAGTAAATCAAGTAATAGAAGTCGAGTAGTAGTTCACCTAGTGGGGGCGCATCTGAGACAAAATAAATTTTAAGGTTATGTGCGAAGTATATATAATAATTGATTTATAGGTAAGTTTAATTATACTTTAAATAAAATACCTAATAAATAATAGGGGAGCCTGGGGATGAATCAACCATTTTGCACAATTCTATTTTTATTTCAAAAATAGAGTCAAAGGATTCCAGGATTTTGGCATTTGAATGTGTTTTGGGATATATTACATCTAAAATTCAGGCAAAACTTAGATTTGAAACAAGGGTTTTTGCTTAACATGGTTTGAAAAAAAACGTGACATATGGTTGTTTCTACCCCAGTGATGGGGTTGATTAAACCGCTCCATAGGGATGATTCAACCGAAGAAAAAATCATTTTAAATAAGTTTAGTATTTATTTGGAATGTTCAAAATACATCACTCTAATCGTTTAAAACACAAAAGAAATCATAAACTTAACTTATTGTTCTTATATAGTAACTTAGAACGAACATTAACTAATGCAAACTAATGCAAATATATAAACTAACATTTTTTTATTAATAAACTAAAAAGGTTAACGCACATCCCAGCCCTTAAAATTGAATTTAAATTTGTACAAAGAGACAGTTCTCGTCGTACCAGAGTTTTGTGGTGTTGGAAGCACCATTAGAATATTATCTCGTTCCACGTTTACGATATCATCAACAATTGTAAATGAGAAGGTATTTGAGTTATGTTTACGTCGTAAGAACTTAATTTTGTACTCACATAAATCTTTTGATAAAACCTGGCCTATGTAATACACCGTGGATGTTTTAGAACAAAATTTCGCCAGCACAAAGTCTTTAACATTAATAACGAACTCTTTTTCCATAAATATTAGAAATTCGTCCAAAGACGAATCTAGATCAGAGTCAATAAGTTCTATAGAGGCATTGCTATCAGTTTCTTCATCGGTTTCCACTAGAACTTTACGTCTAGTTAGTTTTGATGTTTTTAAGGACTGCTTTCTAAGTTTCTCCTTTTGACTTTGCTTTATTTCGTCCATTATGGGAGTTGACGTGTAAATTTTTGATTTGGACTGCCTATTTCTTTTCTTCTTGTTATCTCTTGTAGCGTTTGGAAAAGGCTTAATATCTTCCGGTAGCAAGTTTCTCTTCTTTTCAGATGGAATTTCGTTGTCTTCGGCTTTTGAAGTCGATGGCATATTTTGAGCATCAGTTAGTGTTGTGTGAGCCTCCTCACTTTCAGCATTTACTTGTTGGCAATTAGTTTCGGACAAAATTTCGCCCATTGATGTTTTTTGTCTATATGTCACGATACTGGGAGCAAAATCATCGTCGGTGAATATTTGACGGTTAACAGGCCAAATACCCGCTTTTTTAAATGCGTTGGTAATATTTGACATGGAGAATGCTCGCTTAAAAGCTGTATTCGACAAACTGCCAATATTTCGTATTGTTATAGATTTGCCTGGGTTGGAGAGTAACCAGTCGTCGAATGCAACCACTAATGATGCTTTAAATGGCCCAAACACCCCCACATCTAAAGGTTGCAGTCGATGCGTGGAGTGTGGTGGAAATGATAAAAGAGAAATTCCATTGTCTTTACAATATCTAATTGAATCATAGGACACATGTGACTCGTGGTTATCTAGGAGTAACAAAATTGGTTGCTCCTTAGAACAATGGGTGTGCATTTGAAGATGCTCCAATACTTTTAAAAAAAGATCCTTGGTCATCCAACCAGACTTATTATTTAAGATTAAAGATGATTCAGGTGCTCCTGTGATATATTCTTCAGGGTTTCGCATTCGTGGCACAACGTAGACAGGTGGAAGTGCATTTCCTAAAGCATTAATGAGTCCAACAAATGTTACTAACTCTCCTCTTTCTCCCGAGGCAATTTGACCGACTTGTTTCCTGCCTTTTTCAGCGACAATGCGTGGAGGCCTGATAACAGTGGTAATACCACTTTCATCCAAGTTGAAGATTTGACCTCCTGTGAATTTGTATTTTTCTAACAAAGAACAATAGTTGTCGAAAAATTCATTGACCCTGTCTCTATTAAATCCAGTGGATCGGAGGATGCTTGTGCTCTCTGGCTTCCTAAGAGATAAATCGGAACGTCTTGCCATAAACCCATACAACCAGTCGACACCTAAAACAAATCCGATGTCAAAAATACTTTTTAATGTCCAAATTAATTTTCTTAAAAGAAATAGTTATTTTCCTAAGGTATAATTTTTCCGCACGCGATTGCAGTTATACGAACAGTTAAGAATTGTTGATATTTTATTTGTCCCACCCACCTGCCGTTTTATTCTCTCTCCATATAGCCGGCATTCTACAAGATGGTATTTTGGATGCATATTCCAATGCTAGACTTCGAATTTGTCTAAATGACAAGCCATAATGTAGAGTTGATGATCTTTTTATATATTTTGCTAAATTTTCCTCTTCAGTGATAGAAAACACTTGGTTTACTGAATATTTACTTTGGAACTTTCTCTCTTCCTTGTTATCATCGTCTGAGAGTCCTGAATCCGATGATTTGGAATAAATATCTTCCTTTCCCTCTTTCTTTACTTTTTTAATTCTGGACATCAAGGTATCCCTGTGTAGGTACATCATATTGCCTTGCAGTACCTCGAATAGATTCTTTTTTTCGAAAATAGTCCTTAAGTGCCTGTGTCATGGCATTTTCATTGACCTCTCGGTTGGTTTTTCGCAAATACACACGTAGCATCTACAACATATTTTTGTATTGCAAGAGATAAAATAAAATGGGGCAGTTTCAACCATGGTTGAATCTACCCTACAATATCTGGTTGAATCTACCCCATGGTACCAATTTTTATTTAAATCAAGAGATACAAATCACGTATTTTTTTAAGGTTATGTTATATACTGGAATGTGTGGCGAAAACAATGCTAATGTTGATGGCTTTACCAAAAAATATTATTTAGAAGCATCAAGGCATAGCACAATATTAAATATTTTCAAAATTTTACCTTAAAAAATGCCGATTTCCACGTTGTATTGTAAAAAATCCGGTTTTTGCGAGCCGACCACTATTCGCTATGCACACCAACAATACACTAAAACTTCGCGTTTAAATAGCCAAATCGCCCGCGAAATTCAAACTGGTTAGGAAAAAAAGCTGGTGGTTGATCTTCCCCATGGTTTAATCATCCCCAGGCTCCCCTAATTATGATTGCAATAGATTGGCAAAGAAATGGCACATGCAGTTGAGGCCACAATTGACACAACTTTCGTGTGACAAGAGTTGTAGCCAACTTTCTAATCACTAGCTTGGGCCATAGTGGAGTTATTTCTGAACATACATTTGGAGCTGAGAAAATTAATGAGGAAAAGGCAGCTTTGTTAACTATCTGGTATTTGTCAAACCAAGAGACGTTTAGACAAATATCAGACCGGTTTGGTGTATCATTCAGTTCATCTCATCGAGTATTAAAGCGAGTACTGCAGTTTCTCTTGAATGTGAGAAGTAACTTTATCAAATGGCCAAATGCTGAAAGATATGAACAAATTTCCGAACATTTCCAAACAAAATACAATATAAGAGGTATTGTAGGAGCTATTGATTGTATGCATATTTTAATCAAAAGACCCAAAAATGACGCAGAGTCATATATAAATAGGAAGGGTTTACATAGTATCATTTTACAAGGGACAGTGGACTGTAATAAAAGCTTTATTGATATTTATGTGGGTGAACCTGGCTCTTTGCACGATGCGAGAGTTTTGAGAAGATCAACATTATACAGTAAAGCAGAAGAAGAGAATTTGTTTGGAGAATATTTTTTACTAGGCGATTTAGCATATCCTAGCCGATCCTGGCTAGCGCCACCATTCAAGGATAATGGAAATTTAACAAACAATCATCGAGTATTCAACTACAGACATTCATCACAAAGGATAATTGTTGAACATTCTTTCGGATTATTGAAGCAGTGTTTTCGGAGGATAAAAGCATTAGAAAATATATCCATTAATTTAATAGTACAGTGCGTTATGGCAGCATGTATTCTTCACAATATTTGCATAGTAAATAATGATGTATTACACGAAAACATTATTTTAGAAGAAAATATTGAAGAAGTTTATGAAGGGAAGGGACGAAACAGACCAAATAGAAGAGAATATGTTTTCAGAACAATGTTTCAATAAAGTTTTATATAATTTATTGAATAAATATAATAATAAATAAAAAAGGTATATTTCATTAAAGCAAAAAAAAACAGATACTCTAATAAAGTAATAATAATAAGTAGGGATTGGTCAGGGGTACATTTGCAGAAATTAAGTGTTATAAATGGATATACTTCTCGCATTACAACTATTTATAACATACCTTCTGCCAATGTACCCCTGAGTGCCGATCCCTAAAAATAACTAAATCTGTATGATATTCCTTCAATACTACAAAGTTATGGTGCCAATCAGGTATTTACAGTAATTGATTTTTACTTTTTAAATATAATTCTAATAACGCAACTTTTCTTTTTTCTATCTCCAACTTCTCTCGGTTGAGCTGCATCTTTTCTTGATGTCTCTGTTGCCTCAGTTTCTTCTCAGTATCAGAAGTTGACTTTCTCTTTTTTGATATTGCTTGCTCTTCTGACAAGTGTAGCATGTACTCTTGTTGAATGGAATTAGATGAAGTTGAGGAGGTGGATGCTTGTGTTTCATCATTATATATATTACTTTCCAAAGTGTGCTCGCACTTATTTGCAGGTTTGTCCCCTAGCACATCATCAACATCATCATAAAAAGCAAATCGAGTGGGTGCATTCCCTGTTCTTTTCTTTACATCTTTGCAAGTTTTATATGTGCGGACCAGATTTTTCCATTTATTTTTGCACATTATGGGTGTGTATCACAGCGACATCTAACACCCAAAAGATGACACAGGTGTTAGATGTCGCTGTGATACTCTCACTGCATTTAACACGCTAAAATGACATAAGCAGCGATTTAAGTCTTGAAGCTATTGTCGAGAATCTCCACGCACACTGATGAGACCTCATAGGTCGAAACACCGGTGTCTGTGCGTTCGATTGTCGACAATAGCACTTAATGTATGTGTGTATCTCAAACACATGCATATATGCATATACGTTTTACGTATAAAGGTATATATGTAAGTCACAGTAATTATTTACTGCTTGATGTTAGTTTTAACATCCATGTGTTCACACTTTTCATTTTCGTTCTTTTATTATTGTTATCTATTATTTGCCCATTTCCCATGTATCACGGCCTACTTAATGTTAAGTGTTTAATAAAATACATTTTGTAATATTTCCTTTGTTGTTTTTGAAAATAAATAGGACATATGCTATAGCATTGTAAAGAGGATAAAAAAGACGTTCGATTTTTCAAACCCGACTTGATATCCCGTAAGAAAAAGTAATGTTAATGGTTAACACTAAAAAAAGGAAAGTGCAAGAAAAAATACAAGTTGATGTTTAAATTCTGCATAAAAAGTGCCTCAAGAAAGTGCAAATAAAAATTATGTGTCAAAAAAAACAAAAAAATGTGGGATAATACTGTTTTGAGTGTTATCCCACTGCTGATTTGAGGAAGAGCATATCTTCTAAGGTTACACCTTAGCCAAAAATACTACCTTTACTACTCTTTTTCGCTTCTCTACAGATTTCTATTGAAGATGACAACTTAGTTGCCGAAATACCTATATAGATTTGTTATATTTTTTTGTTATAAGGGATTCTTCCTTTTGCATTTGATTTCAGATTTTTAGCCACAGTCTTCACCCATTATTGGATATAGGGGTATATGTGTGCGGTGAATTAATATGCTTAAGGCGGCTTATACAGGTTGGGTAATAATAGTATAATCACTGAACACAAAATACATTTGTATTTTAATACGTTTTCTTCACGTTTGTTTGTCTTAAGTTTGTGAATAGTGATATATTATTCCATAATGTTAGGAAATTAAATTAATATTAGTATCCCATTGATATTATTATTTGTAATAGAAATGTAAGCAAGTAAATCTTATCATTATTATTATTTATATCTTATGTTACTGTTAATAAATATAATATTAACTTTTCAATATTTATTTCATATATTTAAGTGGAAATAGCTACTTAAATAGAATTATGTATTTACTACGTCCTTATCAAACTGTATTATGGAAAAAAATAAACATAAGCATTTACTCTAACAATCTGTCGTCTTATTCAAGTATAATGTACTATTCATTATCATCGGGATATCGCTAGTTTCTAAACTACACGCCTAGAAAATATTATGTATGCATATGAACGTAATATAAATTTCGCATGTCATCACGAATAGTTTTGCTTTGTCATTGAAGATTCACAAGTATATAAGCTAAACCACCAAACAATTTAGTATTAATTCGTAGTTTAAAATTGATAGTAAAACAACACGACATGTCGAAAAATAATTTATTGAAAAATAAAGCATTCGTTAATGGCGAATGGGTTTCGGCAGTAAGCAAAAAAACTTTCGAAGTTAGAAACCCCGCAAATGGACAACTCGTTGGCACTATTCCGGATATGGACGCAGATGATACAAAAAAAGCAATAGAAGCCGCTAGCGAGGCCTATAAAACATGGGGGAAAACTACAGGAAGAGAAAGAGCGGTTCTAATGAAGAAATGGTTGGATTTACTGCAGGAAAGAGCTGACGATCTTGCCAAGATTTTAGCAGATGAAGCTGGTAAATTGCTTGCCGAAGCTAAACACGAAATAAATTTCGGAAACGATTTTCTGGAATGGTACGTCGAGGAGGCCAAAAGAATTGAAGGTGAGATCATTTCTAGTCCTACTCCAAATAAGAAATTGCTGGTGGAAAGGGAGCCACTGGGTGTTGTTGGTTTAATCACTCCTTGGAACGTTCCCTATTCCATGGTAACAAGAAAAGGAGCTGCTGCTCTAGCTGCAGGCTGCACGTTCGTATTGAAACCAGCCGAAGACACACCGTTAATTGCATTGGCGGCTGCACAATTGGCACTCGAAGCTGGAATTCCTAAAGGGGTCATCAACGTAGTGACGAGTAACCGTGCAAATGCTCCTGCCGTAGGCAAATCGCTGTGTCAAAGTCCAATAGTTCGCGGTATCTCCTTCACTGGGTCAACTGCAGTCGGTAAGATCTTGTACGGACAGTGTGCACCACATATAAAAAGAATCGCGTTGGAATTAGGTGGTAATGCACCTTTCATAGTCTTCAAATCAGCTGATTTAGAATTGGCGGCAACCGCTGGAGTAATGTCAAAATTCCCAATCTGCGGTCAAGGTTGCATCATGCCGAATCGGTATCTAATTCACGAAGATATATATGATGCGTTCATCAAAAAATTCCAAGAGAAGATGCAAGTCTTCAAGCCTGGCGTCAGCATGGGCACTTTGATAAATAGCACACAAATCAAAAGACTGGACGATCTCGTTGAAAGCGCCAGAAATCAAGGCGCCAAAGCGGTAGTTGGTGGTAGAATCGCTAGTGAGGTGGGTGACTTATACTACGAACCAACATTGATAATTGATGCCAAACCTAGCATGAGAATATACAAGGAAGAAATATTCGGACCTGTGGCTTGCATGTATAAATTTTCAACGGAAGAAGAAGCAATTCAGATGGCAAATGATACGGAGAAAGGCCTGTCTGCATATTTCTTTACGCAAGATCCTGGACAAATATTTAAAGTTAGCAGAGAATTGGAAGCGGGTCTCGTTTGGGCAAACACTGCTATTTTTGCTCCTGTTGAAGTGCCGTTCGGTGGTATTAAAGAATCTGGCATCGGCAAAGAAGGATCTCGCCATGGTTTGGATGATTTTTCAATTATGAAATATGTTTGCATTGGTAACTAATAAAAGAATTATTATTTTGTATATATTAAGCATTGCCTGGCTTCATAATATATTTAGTAATATATAAAATATACTCATCTATTGTATTTTAATTTCTTGTAAGTTTCCATTTACTTTTCTTTTTGTAAAATATTATCCATCCTTTTACGATTTTACTTCTTAAATATTCACTGTCAATAGAAAGCAATTCGGTCTGAGTCGATTTTCTTTTAATAGTAGAATTTAACCAAATTTTGTACCTAATCTACGTGGCAAATTAATATTACTCTAATATAAGGCTGAGCATTTCTTCTTCTTTAATTTCTATGTTTTATCCTAAATAAATTCAATAATTAAATACATATTTATCATTATATCAAGAAAACTAAAAAATATATTACGTAATTAAATTCCAAGTCAGTATTAAAATAAAGGTACAAATGTGATATATTCTTGGAAGGAGATTTTATCAGCCTTAATTTTGAAAAGTATAAAATTTCTCTGCAACGAAATAAGCGCTAAAATCTGAAAAAGGTGACTTTTGGAACCCCCCCCCCCCCCATGGCGCCAGAAGTCGATGGGACTTTATTAGGAATTGTTCAGGGGACCACCCCTTCACATTCCTGGATAATTAAAAAAGAAATGCACGATTCACCACCATTTTGAGTTAATTTTAGTGCGCGATAAATATTACATTTTTTCACTGCCACTTAAATATACTTCCTTTTATTTCTTTTTAGAATTTCTAACTTTAAGAGAATGGCATGTAATTTTAAAGAACTTGCGTTTATATGTCCAGACAAACATTAAATTTTCGTACTGAAATGATTCATAGCACACAGTCATTACGAAATTATTAAATAATCCACAATATAATAAAAACGATATTCAAAGGCAAATCAATCAATCAATTAACGAATCAAAAGCTCTGAATAATAATAATCTATGTAAATGGGCTATTATGACTAAAGAATATACACGAGCCACAATTAACAATTATTAAGCAATAGCTAACGTAAATTTCTGTTATAAAATTCTGAAAATTATTATTCAAGGAACATCAACGATATCAGTTCATGGAAAGCTTTTTTAAATTGCAAAACTATCATAAATCCGGCATTTTATTTATGCCGTACTATATGTACATACATCCCTGCATCGATTCTACAGGTATATTTGTCACGTACGTATTGTTGGTGACGTGTGCAAGTATTTGAAAACATCAATTCTAACGCTAATTATTACATTATGGTTTCCTAGTTAAAAGTAATTTAATCAATCAGACAACACTAAGATGTTGAAAAGAAAACATAGCTTTCAACAATTTCATATATATGTACACACCGCAAGGTTAATTATACACACACACACTCACATTCGTTTCGCAAGTCATTCAGGAATGCGAGAAGCAGCATTATTCATTCAGTATTCGCTTGAACAACACTTTTTTTGGGTGCTGAAAAAACCTATTTTAAGAGGCAGAGTCGTTTAATAATGGCTTACACCGACTGGTGTCGATGAGGCTTTTTTTCAATTTTTCAACAGGGTCTTTATGTACTATTTCGATTTAGAATTCTCTAAGACCACCTTAGTTAATGATGAAACAGAAAGAGTCCAAGGAATAGGTTAACGGTGTTGTTAGAGATTCGAGCTCGAGAGTCAGGTATTTGCATAAGCTTCAAAGTGCGTGTCCGGAGTTAAGTAACATTTATAGACAAACAAGAAGGGAGAATAAGATACATGTAGCTAATGCCAAGAAAGAATTTTATCAAAATAAGGTTGCAAGTTCTGGAAACCCATCTAAAGTAGCTTGGCGTATGATATACTCTTTCTCTAATAAAACCTGTAGTTTGGGTGTTGCTTTGAAGTGTGATGAAGTGATTAGTATCCTAGAACTGTTGCGTATTTGTTCAACAATTACTTTCCTGACAGTCCATTAAATTTTGTAGAATCAGTTGCCAGTGGTACAAATAAAGTTGGTGGTGAGTGAGGTTCTGAGTATTTTGACTGATAACATTAAAAACAAATGGTCATCAGGGCCGGATGAGGAACCTTCGGCACTAATAGGACAAATCGCTCCAGCTATTGCCAAGCCTTTGCAGTATTTGGTGAATCTCTCTTTGGAAAAATGTTCTTTTCCAGAGAAACTAAAAACCAGTAAAGTGATTCCTCTATACAAGAAGGGCACTACCCAGGATATTAATAACTACAGACCTGTAACGTATTTATCCAGATTATTAGATTTCCTTAATTCTCGGAGTGTTTTGCATAGTAACCAACATGGTTTGATTAAAGGTAAATCAACATCTACAGCAATGCATGAAGTTTATGAGCATGTGTTAGATTGCGTTGACTCGGAATGGACTCGGGCGAATATCCTGTGACATTTTTTTGTGATTTGACTTGTTATTAGATAAATTGACAACCTGTGGAGGAAGAGGTATCGCTTTGCATTGGGTCTCTTCCTTTTTAAAAAATCGGAATCAATACGTTTCTTTAAAATTTTATGAAGGTAATTACATAAAAAATATAAACTCTTTGCATAGGCAAATTAATATCGATGTACCGCAGTAATCGATATTGGGCCCTGTATTGTTTCTTTTGTATGTAAAGTATTTTAACAAATTACCCAAGCCTCTTGGTGTAAATTTTACTTTGTATGCAGATGATACTTCTGCACTAGTCTCAGATAAGAACGGGGATGATTGGAGAGTAAATGTAACGAAGTTCTTGGCGATCTTCATACGTGGTTTGATCAGCAAAACCTTTCTTTAAATTTGGATAAAACTAAATTTAAGATTATGCATAATTACCAGAGGAGCGCGCCCTTATTGAATTAGCAGGTTGATGATAGAGCACTTGGAGAAGTATCACCTTATAAGTTCTGGGGCTTGCATTTTGATCAACATCTAAATTGGAAGTCCCATTGCAAAGGATTGACAGCTTTCTTGGGTACGTTGGCGTACTTGTTTCGATATTTAAAGTGTATTTCGTCCCAGGATCGGTTGGTCGGGTCATACCATGCCATAGTTGAATGAAGGATTAGATATGGAATAACCTTTTGGGGTAACTGTATTTTTTGGGGACGTATTTAGGTCCTAGAAGCGAATTATACGAATAATTGCAAGAGTTACTTGATGTAACGCAAGGCAAAGTTGTCGAGAGATCTTTAAGGAATTTAGTATTTTTTCCTTAACTAGTTTATATATACCGTAGTCGTCAAATTTTAATTTCGGTTTATACTTCTATTCTATCCCATGCAGAAGATGACCTTATAATATGCAGCGATGCCTCCTTGCTAACAGTGCTGGGAGAGCATCGCAGTGTCGGGGGACCCTCACCCCTTACATTTCATAGGAAACGTTTGTCGAGTCTACTGTCTTGGCAGCCTTGCTATGTTTATCTTTAGATTATTTCGTCGCGCTGTTTTCCTCTTTCTACTTTCGTATCAGAAATTAAAATATGTCGACTACGGTATATGAATTACGTGTTTACGTTTTTAAAAATTCAGGCAAGTTTCTCACAAATAAGGCATGGTCATAACACTAGATATAATAATACCTATCGTCCGCAGTTTCAGAGATTAGATATGGGCCTTAAGTCTAAAAATCGTATTAGTCCAAAAGTATATAAAGCAATTAACCAATTTTAATCATTTCAGAACGGTATTAAAAGAATTGTTGTATGGTTTAAACTGTTAGTCAATGGAGAAATATTTTTCTTCATTGTAATAGTTGCAATTTATTTTGTGTATATTATACAGGGTGTCCCAGAAATAAAACGACGGAGTAGTAGGTATGTAAAGTCCGAACAGAAACAAGCCCAAATATGCTGCAATAACGAAGAAATTAAAAATTTAATTTTCTATATTATTTTTTTAAATAAAAAAATTGCAGTACGGACCTGGCACATGTAAGAATGCTCATTTGTAAATACAAACGAACACGCATTCAAAGAAAAATACGCTTTTATTTGTATAAAACGGGAAAAATATGTTAAATCATACTCATTCATAATAAAACATTTTTTGCCGGATGCGTCTAAATAACGCAGCTATGTATTCGATTGTTGACGCAGATGGGCGACTGACTCACTTTATTACAGACAATACAAGATTGTTTTTATTTTTAAAATAGGAAGGTTGTTGCCCTTTAATGTGTTTGTAGTCGGAAACAGCTGATTATTATTATTTTAGAATATTCAATAAATCGTAGTAAATATCAAAATGTAATTATTTTTTTCTAGCAGGTATAAAAAGTAATTAATAGTGTGATATTTATTATGAAGTATCTATTCCTCCTCCTTTTTTTTAACACAAGTAATATGGTGGTCCTGAAAAGAACCGATTGTGTAAGTGAAGCAGGTGGATATTTAGAGGATATGAAACATTGAGGTAATTGCGCACTGCCAATGAAATGTGTGGAGGCGCGCCATCGTGCATGAACCGGAGTTGTCTTCTAAGTTGCAGCGGCACATCGTCGAGATATTCTCGCAACGTATTCTGCAAAAACTCTAAATAACTCTCTCCCGTCAGTCGTGTAGGCAGTATGTGCGGTCCAAGCAGACTATCACCGACAATTCCTGCCCAAACATTTATTGAGAAGCGGTGTTGGAAATGATCCTGCTGTATGAAAATTTAACACACCATTTCCGGTGAAACAACATTCATCCGTGAATAGTATGCTGGCACAAAAGTCCACTTCTCTAGCTTGTTTTCGTCGAAACCAGGTACAGAATCTAACACTTGCGGGACGGTCCTATTGTGCTAGAGCGTGAACCCGTTGCAGGTGGTATGGGTACAGCAAGTTCTCGCGGAGAAGTCGATGAATTGTCGATCGGGACACTCCGACTTGTCTTGCTGCAGATCGCGTGCTTATACCTGGATCCCTATCTACCACATCCAGGAGATGCTCTTCCGCATGTAAAACTCTCCGTGTTCTTTCACGGCCCCTGCCTTCGTAGCGTGGGAGTAGTGTGCCTTGTTCGCGTAACTTAAACACCGTGTCCATAATCACTTGATACGACGGATGCCTGCGATTAGGAAAACGTTCGGCGTATAAACGTTAAACAGCTTTTCCATTTCCACCTATTTCACCGTAGAGATACACTATATCCCATAATTCTTGCGTTGTAAAAGCCATATCGATAACTTCGTGTCAACTCACATCGGCGGTTAATAACCAACTGAACATCTATGTATCTATCGCCCTTGCACATGCATGCATTGGCGGCTGGTCGGTAATAAAATCGCGGGCCGCACAACAAAAACTTATGTATTTTTTTAAATAACATCCATTGTGCTGTTTGACAATGGATGTTATTTACAAAAATACATACGTTTTTGTCGTGTGCCGCGCGATTTTATTACCGACCAGCCGCCAATGCATGCATGTGTGCAATTCTATACCGCAAGTCGACCAGAGTCGGCGTATGGCCAATTGAATTCTTTATTATTTTTCTTCTGCCGTCTGCGCACGAATAAAGACTTGATATTTTAAGGGTACGGTTTTACACAATCCAGCTTCCGATTTTTGCTACTCCGTCTTTTTATTTCTGGGACACCCTGTATATTGTTTTTTGTTATTTTATGATGTAATGTAGGAAATTGTATTTGCATACTTCTTTTTAGTTATATATTGTATTAACTGAGTGACGTGACCTACACATATTTTTGTAAAAAGGTTTTAATAAACTATTACTATTACTAAATTCAACCCTTTGCAATCACAAAACTCGATTGGTATAGGTATATGAATTAATAACAAAAAATAAATCTTAAATACCTAAATATAAATTGAATACCTACATTGTTGTGGTCCCACGGACACACAGTTTACAGAATGTTACCTTACCAGAGCGAATTCAATTTAATATTACTTACATATTAAAAAGTATGTTTTATCTGTTAATTATTGTTAATTCTAGATACAGTAAGTTTGATGGATATTTCTAAATAAAATTATAATGCTTTTAATTCTATAAGATAATATTACGTGTTCCATATTTTGTAACTACTGTTAATAAATATAATTTTATCTCTTCAAGGTTTATTTCTCTTATCTATAAATGTAAGCAGCTGTGCACTTATCCGCAATGTATTATTAGAAAAATAAACATAAACATTTACTCTGACAATCTATCGACTTATTCATGTCGGATATACTACACGTTGTCTCTGAGAAACCGCTCTCAACTCTGATCATCCTTAAACTACACGCCTGGAATACGTTGTGTATACATCATCAAGAGCGTGGCATCACATTGCTAATTTCACATATCATCGCGAATAATTTCGCTTCGTCATTCAATATTCACAAGTATATAAGCCTGACCTCCACGCAATTTAATATTAAGTCGTGATTTAAAAATTGTTAGTAAAACAACACAACATGTCGAATAATAATTTATTAAAAGATAAATCCTTCATAAACGGCGAATGGGTGTCGGCTCTAAGTCAAAAAACTTTCGAAGTTAGAAACCCCGCAAATGGACAACTCGTTGGCACTGTTCCGGATATGGACGCAGATGATACAGAAAAGGCAATAGAAGCAGCGAGCGAGGCCTATAAAACATGGGGGAAAACTACAGGAAGAGAAAGAGGAGATCTAATGAAAAAATGGTTGTATTTACTGAAAGAAAGAGCTGACGATCTTGCCAAAATTTTAGCAGATGAAGCTGGTAAATTGATTGCGGAAGCTAAACACGAAATCGATTTCGGAAACGATTTTCTGGAATGGTACGTCGAGGAGGCCAAAAGAATTCAAGGTGAGATAATTTCTAGTCCTATTCCAAATAAGAAATTGCTTGTGGAAAGGGAGCCACTTGGTGTTGTTGGTTTAATCACTCCTTGGAACGTTCCCTATTCCATGGTAACAAGAAAAGGAGCTGCGGCTCTAGCTGCAGGCTGCACGTTCGTATTGAAACCAGCCGAAGATACACCGTTAATTGCATTAGCGGCTGCACAACTGGCACTCGAAGCTGGATTTCCTAAAGGGGTCATCAACGTAGTGACGTGTAACCGTGCAAATGCTCCTGCCGTAGGCAAATCGCTGTGTGAAAGTCCAATAGTTCGCGGTATCTCCTTCACTGGGTCAACTGCAGTCGGTAAGATCTTGTACGGACAGTGTGCACCACATATAAAAAGAATCGCGTTGGAATTAGGTGGTAATGCACCTTTCATAGTCTTCAAATCAGCTGATTTAGAATTAGCGGCAACGGCCGGTGTAATGTCAAAATTCCATCTCTGCGGTCAAGGTTGCATCATGCCAAACCGGTATCTAATACACGAAGATGTATATGATGCGTTTATTGAAAAATTCCAAGAGAAGATGAAGATGTTCAAGCCTGGCGTTAGCTTGGGTACATTGATAAATAGCACACAAATGAAACGATTGGATGGTCTTGTAGAAAGCGCCAGAAATGAAGGCGCCAAAGTTGTAGTCGGTGGTAGAGTCGCCAGTGAAGTGGGCGAGTTATACTATGAACCAACATTGATAGCTGATCTCAAACCGAGCATGAGAATATACAGGGAGGAAATTTTCGGCCCTGTAGCTTGCATGTATAAATTTTCAACGGAAGAAGAAGCAATTCAGATGGCAAATGATACGGAGAAAGGCCTGTCTGCGTATTTCTTTACGCAAGATGCTGGACAGATATTTAAAGTTAGTAGAGAATTGGAAGCAGGTATAATTTGGGCGAACAGTGGTATTTTTGTTCCAGCAGAAATACCGTTCGGTGGTATTAAAGAATCTGGCATCGGCAAAGAAGGATCTCGCCATGGTTTGGATGATTTTTCAATTATGAAATATATTTGCATAGGAAATTGATAAAAAAAGTGATTGTATTTGTATTCATAATATTTCTACTGAAAATTTTTGAAATATACCTTTCAAAATAAGTTATTGTATATTTTATTTCCAGTAAATTTCCGTTTGCTTTACCTTTTAAAAAATATTATTAATCCTTTCACAATGTTGTGATGAATTATAAAAAAGATGCATTCTTTTAAAAAGATCCTACGATCAATAGAAAGTTTTAAGCACGTTTTATTTAATTTAATGTAATTTAAATACATTTTATAACTGATTTTCCATGGTAAGGTGATATTAATCCAACAATTAAAGGTTGAGGTTACTTACTTCCTTGTTTCAATTGCTATGTTTTATCTTGAGTAAATTTACTAGTCCATTGAATAAGTTTTATTTGTTTATTAATAATAATGATGTGTTGATATTCCATAAATTAAACATATATACATTATATTAAAAATACAAAGCTAAACGAAATAAATTAAGTAATTAAATTCCAAACCAGTACTAAAATAGACCATATTAAATGGCATTTCCGTTGAATGCCATAGAATTACAAAGATAAAGATGAAAGTAGAATTTGCCTGTCTACTAAAATTATTGTATATTACAGCGAAACGGCAAAGTCTATTATTGGTGTCTAATAATTAGGAGGTGAGCATGGCAGCCGATGATTCATCGCCGACTATTGAAATTTTCTAATTTTAAAGAGGTTTTAATTTTATTTATATAATTGGATAACAAGTGGCTGGTGATCTATAAAATACAAAATACCTTATTATTTGTTCATTTTGTTGTTCAAGTCGAGTAAAGGAGTATTAATATTTACTAGCAATACTTTCTCAAGGTTCTCTTCTGTAAGACTTGTTGTCTTTGAATTAAGTACATCCTTGTAGATAGAAAACGTCCTTTCTACATTGCAACTAGTTATAGGTGCGTATTGGAAATATTCTTTTATTTCAGCGTATTTTAAAGTTTGATTTTGTGTCATTGTCCCCATACACAATTGCCGAAATGTTATTAAATCTGTATTTCTATTAAAAACTACGTCTAACTTTTGCCGAAGGCCACATCCGAACACTTTTGAAATTATTAATACCCACATCTAATGTGATTAATCCATCTTTTAGTTTGAGATTTCGATTTTCAAAATATATGATTAGTTTAGGCAAATTTCTAAAGTGTTCCTGAAGGAATAACCACTGATTTTTAAATTTAGAATTTGTGATACTTCTAGCATCGTCAATTAAACATGTAACGAAATTTTGGACAGATAAGCCAAACTGAAAAGTTTCTGGTTGTTCAGGAATATTTTTTGTGTATTCTAAATTGTTCATTTTGATATTGTTGCACGGCATATATAACATCTCATCCCAGAGGAATCAGCAAGAGCATTACATATTTTTCCATCAACCATACTTAATTCTAGCAAAAATTTTATTGTGCATTTATCAGACACAAAAGGTTCTAATAAATCGATTTGGTTAGATATATATAATTTTTCATTTTTAGCGATTTCTTCAGTTTCACGTACCAATTGCATTCCTAAAGGTCTGCAAAATTTAGTAGACGATGGTCGAGGATTTTTCCGTAATACATGATTTTCACTGTCAATTAACCTCAATGGCACTACAGAAGTCATAAATATGCTGTCATCTTTCGCACCTTCACTTTCAAATTTTTGTTTATATGAGGAAAACCCAGAACTACCATCAAAGCCCCACTTGCAAGTCAAAGTTAAGTTTGCATTTTCAGGTTCCACCACTTTTAAAAGACTTTCACAAGTTTTATTTAGTAAATTTTGCAAAAGCACTCCACACGTTTGCTCAGATATTGTAATATTATCATGATAAAACGTCTTTTTGACTTTTAGAATATCGTGCTAACTTGCATATAATTTGCAACCACGTTTTAAAGCTGTTGCTCTAATAATCATATATTGCTGCTTCGTAAAACCACCCGAGATAATAAATGATAAAGCCTCTTCAGGTGTCATGGCATTTTGTTTTTATTCGGGAATCCTCCATTTTTCCATTATACGTTTGCCTCTAGTTGATGTAGTTGAAGTACTTTCAATTATCGAATCGGCAGTACTTCTATCTCTACTTTCTCGTACTTTCATTACAGTAATATGCACAACTTCTTACACGGAAGTACTTTTTCTCAACTCCTCGTTTCGACGCCTTTTTATAACAACAGAACTTTCAGCAAAACTCTTTGAAGGACGACCTGGAATATCCGAAGATGATGGTCGATCGCAGTAAACAGATTCGGGAAAAATAATTTCTTCTTGTAGCCAAACTTTATGCTTTTTCATAAAAACACTTGATGTTCTATTGGACGATTTCCAATATTGAAAATATCTTGGAAGAAACATGTCTTCAAACCAATACAGAATATTTTTACTTGATTTATCTTCTTCGGCAAGCCCGTATGTATCAAGTATAAATCCATAAATTGCTCGTTTTTTACTTTCAGTTGATTTATCATCAAACTTCATAGCGACTTCTTGTAATACCAATCAACTTATTTTCTTCTCCTCCATTATGTTACAACTTTAAAAAAAAAATTGCAACAAAAACACAATCTTTTACAATCACTCTAACGTCAGAAATTTTGAAAATAGCGCACAGAATGCATAAAGTTTAGGCTCAAACTTGAGTTTCAACTGATCGGGTACCAAGTGGGGTTTTCTTTTATATGTTCTGAATATGCAAATATTGGCAGCTAATTTCCTTGAATTTACAAAGCCAAATAGATAATTTACTCATAAATGATATAATTACCGTGTAGGGTTGTATAGAACTAAACTTAATCATCTACTTAAGGCAAATTTTTATAATCCGATTACCTGTTACAAACAATTAATTGTGTTGTACCAGGTAAATATTTTTCAATAATAAGTAATGCGACTTAATAATACAGTTAGCAAAGTATAACAATATTATAATGACATCAATAACTAAGCGCATTTGCTAGTGGCACGGTCTGTTTAATTACATCCTAATTTCTATAGGCAGAAACGTATGAATTTTACTGAACTTTGAAAGCAAATATAAAGAAACTTATGTCAATAAGATGCATATTATTTACATCATCAAATCGAGCAACTATTCAAGATTACTGCAATTTTAACTTTGCACGGAGAAGTTGAAAATATGATTTTCGATCGCGTTTTTCGCGTTCTGAACCACTGTGTGTCGCTGGTGGTTGGCCGCCCAACGATAACAACTAATGGCGGGAACTTATAATGTTGGTACAAACTATCAAATAAATTATAGGTTAGAAATGTCAAATTAATGCTGGTTGAAAATCGTGGTCAGAAATTAAACTACTAGATTTGAGAAGTATTCTCACTAAGCCTACGTTTCAATTGTGTGGTGAATGTGAGTTTATATTACAAAACCTTACGTGATTAAAAAGTCATAATGAAGCATTGATTCATAACTTAAAACTTTCTAGTTTGAAAATACAGAAGGAACTCGTCAACCCATGAATTTACATATTACGAAAATAAAAGTATGGCTAATTGAAAATAATCGTAAATATCCTATCATAAATTCAATTTATTGTCAATTTTTAAAGTTATCTGGAACATATACTTTTTATTATTTTTTTAACGAGTAACGGCTAGTTTATAAATATGAAGCGTAATAATATGACCTAATTGAAATGACATTATCTGATAAATGATATCTAATTGAAGATAACAAAAATTATGAATAATACAAACACAACTACTCTAACCTAAGAGTTGAACAATTTGTTATTAACGTTAGAAATATTAACGAAAAATTATTTAATACCAACATATTGTTTTAATTCAAATTAAAAACGAATTAAGATGGTACAAATGAATGGAACGTATGAAGTCTGTGGATGCATTAATCCAGGCGAATTCATCAAAGTTGTTGGTAAGTATTATAAATACATTTATTCCAGATTATTTTTATTATTACGAGTGCGTATTTTTATGTTATCTACCTGGCCATGAAACAAAAGAGTGACGATTCCAAACAAATTATTGAAAAATTGCTGTCACTGTTAGAAGGACATGTGCTAAGTTGTGTTTAATTTATGCTGTGCATAGAGATTTGAGACGGTCCATTTCTCGATAAAATGAGTGAAACTGAAGTTGAACATCGCAGAGTAATAAAGTTCCTGACAAAGGAAGGCAATGGTCCAAAAGCTATTCATGAAAGAATGGTTGCTGTATATGGGGAAGATATACAATCTTATTTCCAAGTAAAATATTGGTATAAACTCTTTCGATGGGGCCGAGAGTCAATCAATGATGACCCAAAGTCCGGACGACCCGTTGAAACTCGAACTGAAAACATTGTGAGAAAAGTCGAAAATTTTTTACTGAAAGATCGGCGTGTAAAGATCTCTGTCATTGCCAAAGAAGTCTGTATATCCGAAACAAGTGTTCTCAAAATTTTGCATGACGATTTGGGTATGAAGAAGGTGTCTGCACGGTGGATACCTAGATTGCTTCTGTGCAGAAAAGAAGTTTCTCAAGAAAATTTGGTCAAGTTGGAGAGGGACAAAACATTTTTATCTCGAATTATTGAGACTTGGGTATATTACTGGGACCCTCCTACTAAACAAGAATCCATGCAGTGGATTCATGAGGGCTCTCCCCACCAAAAAAGGCCAAGACACAATTTTCTGGAAAAAAACTGATGGCAACTGTTTTCTGGGATGCTGAAGGAGTTTTGCTTATTGAATATATGCCGAGAGGGTCTACCATAAATGGAGAGGCCTACGGCAACACAATTAAAAATTTAAAAACTGCTCTGGAGGAAAAATGCCCGCATTCTTATCCACAAAAAAAAAACTTGTTGCTGCACGACAATTGTCGGGTTCATAAGGCAAACAAAGTTCAGCAGATAATCAATGACTGTGGGTTTATAGAGTTAAGGCATCCACCTTATATCCCCGACCTAGCTCCGTCAGACTTCTTCTTATTCAAAAATTTAAAAAAGCATCTCAGAGGAAAGCGTTTTGCTTCTGATGAAGAACTCAAAGAAGCTGTTGAAGAATATTTTGCGGGGTTACCGAAGCACATTTTTTCTGAGGGTATGGGGCAACTGGAAAAAGATGGAATAAGTGTATTAGTGTTGATGGGAATTATGTAGAAAAATATTTTTTTTTCTCTTATGTGCTTTTTTTCATGGCTTGGTAGATAACATAAAAATACGCTCTCGTAGATTCAACGCATGGTAGAAGTAAGCAATAAGCGGTGTAAAAAAGGCAGAAATTTACTTTCAGTTCAGTGAAAGAGTAATATAGTGCGCACACGGCTCGGTGGTCTCGTGGTAAGACGACCGATACTATCTGTGGGAGAGATACTAGCGAGGGTTCGAGTCCCGCCTGGAACAATAAAATTTTTCTGGCGGGTCCGGTACACCTCTCGAGTCACCATTCTCTGTTGGGATATAATTAACAGTGCTTCACCCTTTACGGCGAGGGGGTGTAAGTAACAAAGCCATGAAACACTTTACACACATAAAATATACACCAAAAAGGCTCCTGGGGTTATGACAAGCTTAAAGCTTATAACCCCGGGGTAAGCCGCCCACCACAAGTTCAAAAAAAAAAAAAAAAAAAAAAAAACTAAAATTTACTAGCACACATTGTAAATTAATTTAAGTATTAATTTACTCGCAGCAGCACATTAAATTAATGCAGTTTAGTGAGGACAAGAACCGTTCATTATAGGTAGCTAACACGCTGTAGTGAATAGACTACATACGTTTTTCTTCATTTAGAAGTTCTATTTGTGTGTTGGAGAGTAAGCATTTAAATTTTGGCAGAACTAATAAAAGAAGATAAAGGTAAATGTTAATAAATGAAGATTATGGATTATTCTTCTTCTTCTTCTTCTTCTTCCTTCTATTAGTATTTTTCCTGTTATATAACTAATCTCTATAAACTGTCTCTCCATCTTTTCCTCGCAGTCTTCCTGTCCTTCTTCTTCCAAGTGGTCTGCTGTCTCTTGCTATTTTTGGTAATCTCTCGTTGTTCATTCTAGACACGTGGTCCTTCCTGTTTTGTCTTAGCTCTCTTGTTCATATATTAATATCCGTTACCTGACATGTCTCTCTTATATTTTCGTTTCTAACTCTGTCCCATCTGGTTTTCCTTGCTTTTTTTCGTAGGACCTTCATCTCAGTCGTTTGTATTTGTCTTCTGATTGTAGCCGTTGCTGGCCTTACTTCGCCTCCATAGGTCAGTATGGGCTTCAATGCACTCATGTATATCCTTGCTTTTGTATCAATTCTCAGGTACTTGTTGTTCCAATTTACGTATCTCATGCATCCAGCGAGACTATTGGTTTTCGTAATTTGTTCATTCGTTTCTTTGTCTGCACACCTGCATCACCTGTTTTATTATGTCGTTGTCTACAACTAATTGCATCCAATTGGGGCTTGTGCAATCGTCAATACTTTAGTCTTTTCTGTGTAAATTTTCATGTTATATTTTTTGCATGTGTTATTGAATTGAAATAACAATCTCGGTAAGTTGTCCTCGTTCTCTGCTATCAATATAGCATCGTCTTTATAATATTAATGTTATTTCTTCCCATCCTATATCCCCTCACGTTTTTCACAGATTCTATTATTTCATCGATCATAAAATTAAACAGCATGGGGCTCAACGAGTCCCCCTGTCGTATTCCCTTTTCAACCGGTATATATTGCTCCTCTTAATGTTCAGTTAGACTGCTTAGCTTGTCTGTGATTATTTTTGTAGTTAGTTTAAGTGTAGCATTAAGTAGTTTTATGCCTCTATAATTGTTCGGTTATTTCTTGTCACCCTTCTTAAAGATTGGTACTAGGATCGCCGTTTTCATTCCTTGGCTACTTTCTTCTTTCTCTACTCTTTCTACTTTGTGAAGTTCGTTTCTTATCGGCTCTCCACCATATTTAAGGTGGCCGTTTAATAGAAAGAGAATCGTCACATTGCTCTATCCTTTTCTAACCATTAGGCGTGTATTATGTGTTGCATACGTGACTGTATTTTAATTAGCCATCTGGTTGCCAGTAGCAGCGATATTATTTGTAAAACAAATTTATTGGATAAAAGATGGCAGTACTAACGCCACGTATCTCTTAGATTGAACCAAATTATACAGAGACTGGCAGACCAGACCGTTGTTTTTTTTGTGTATGAGACAAAAAACAGAGTTTTTGTCTCATACACGATTTAATAGAATATGTGTCTATTTTGAAATCATTGATATTTACCCTAAATTGTAAAAATGCAAATTGCGTCCTTACAAGAATAATAGGAACATACTGTTACATATAATGTTTGTTTTGTAAATACCTATGTAGATCTGTCCTTTATCTATTTGATTTAGATAATAAATAGGTATTTTTTAGTGATTATTGCATTTTTGAAAAAGGAATATATAGGCTGATTCAATTTTGATGGTCACCATGGGTATTTCGCTTATTATTTGGAATAGAGAGTAGGTTTGAGTTTGGCAAAGTTGGTAAATTTTGTGTTTTGTTATGTAACTTGAGCATGTACCATGTCTTAGTTGGAAGAATTAGATTAGTAGATGAGAAGTAACACTTGAGCGCGAAATACATAGTTACCAAGTATGTTGTCAATGGTTAGTTTTTCAAAATGTGTAATGGATACAAAAGTATTCAGAAGTAAGTTTGGAACAACTTTTGCATAAAAAAATCTACTTTCACAGAGGCAGTATATTTTTATTCTTATAGATAAATAGTTTTTTTATAGAAGTATTTCGCCAAGTATTTATTCAAATTTGACTAAAAAATGAACTGTTTATTTAAGAAAACCCATAAGTAGTGAACCTGTCAATGTAAGAAACACAAGGCCTATTGTGTGTGTAAAAGTAAGAAAAAGAGAAACAATCAATATACCTATTTCACATACCTATAACACTCTAATTAAATAGGTTAAATCTACATGTGTGCTCAGAAAGTAGTTTTGGATATTATAAAATGCCCTCTTTGTATTACTTTTGATACCGTATCAGCTATTAGAATGCCCGATTCAGTTGGAAAAAAATTTGAAAGACCACCCTAAAATTTATCCGACAGTGTGGATTTCCCACGTTCATAATAATTTACTAAAATATAATTAAAAACGAGATCTGCAGAATATTGAATTAAATTTCTTACGTATGTAAGTAATTTTTATTATAGGATTGAAGAAAATAGATTAAAAATTTTGTATAGGTACCTAAATAACTTGCCTTATAATTAATACTAGTGGTCGACCAGTGGCCGAAATTTGATCTCAATTCATTAAATTTTTAAGTTTGAGTTATTGAGGTTCTTTTGTCAAAAAGTATACTTCTATAACCATTGCATACAATTTTTTTCAATTTTCTATTACGTCAGCTGCGAGCGTGTAGAAATACGTCATTATGCATTAATTTTCGAGTTAATTAATTAATGTATTTGTTTGCAAAAAAAAATTTCTCTCACTGTTTGACCATGATAGCGGCCAAACGGCAAAAGCCATCAATACCGAAGTGTATATTTCGGAATATAATCTCCCTCGGAAATCTGATTATATTTTCAGTAAAATCGATAAATCGGGAGTAGTACTTCATATCAGTGAAGAAAACAAATATGTAATAGCAATATCTCGTCAATTACTAATTTTAGGCAAATATCTAAAGTATAACAATGTGATCAAGAGTAAATTAGAAAACAATTTTATAAAAGAATTCCTACCGGAAGTAGGTGTTTACTCTGATCGTAAAACAGGTTTTTGCGAATATATCGCAAGTCATGCATTCTAGACAAACATATCGAGTGTATGAAAATATTGAAAGCTCAATTTTGAATATTTTTGTAATAAGAAATTTCCAAAATTCGAACTGAAAGTACCTAGCAATTTTATTCTAATCGAATATCAATGTTTTGAAAATATCACGAAAATTATGCATTTTATACAGTATAAAAGTATTTAAACATGGATTTGGAATATTTTTGTAAAAAAAAAATTCAAAATTCGGACCGGAAATAACACTTTCGCCAGTGACGGCTGTTTTAGAGAAGCAATTAGATAGACAAGACTGATTCGTTTATTATCGGTGATATGTTCGGCTACTGGGAGTATATCAGCAATAATAAACGAATCAGTCTTGTCTATGTAATTGCTTCACCTAAACGAACTCATCAGACTGCAACTGACTTTCACTCTTATCGAATAGCAGTTTTTTGAAATATCTCGCAAATTTGCTTTTTATATAAATTTCTTAAGTAACTTGACTACAGCACCATTTATCGGATCCTTGCCTAGCTATGAACCATCGTCTCGACAAAATAAATATATTGCGTGAATATGACCTCAATCAGTCAAGTCGTTTAGAAGCTACAAGATCGCACACAAACGTACCAACGATTTATATATATTTGAAAATATATATATATATTTAAAAAAAAATTGTTTAATTATAATACACCATTTCTACACTTTCTCTAATCTTCAAATAATTTAACTTACATCATTTCATCGTATAATTTTAGAATACTTTCTTTAAATAATATGTCATTCTCAATTTTAATATTTTTTTGAAAATATTTGACCAAAACACGTGTTCAGAAAAAAATCATTTTCACATTGTTTTTAAAAGTAAAAACATAAACTTTGGTGGTGCTTGTAGCCAAGAAAATTCTGCATCATTTGGTATAAGTTGACTCGACAATACCTCAAAAACGTTTTTTCAAAGCCTACTTCTACTAATTTTGATATACCAAAAACTTATTTTTTTTTTAATGGAAGTATTTTATTGTGGCATTTTGTTTCTTTTTTTTTCTCTTTAATTTTTGTTAACAATGTCCTGTACCTATCTTTTGTAGTTTCTGAGATAATCACTATAGGAGCAATTAGCGGTCTAATAAAAACTACGAGCGTTGTTGTTCTATGCGCCGAAATATTCGTTCAACCAATGGAAGGCTGGAATGGTGCCCGACCTCTTTATTCAACTGTCAAACAAAGTAAAGGTTAATTCCACTATCCCAAAAGTAATAATTTTACAGAATGAAGGGCATCGCGTTTCAGTTTTTTTTAATTTCGGCAATATCCAGTTGCAGTATTTCATTTCTTAAACTATTGGTTAACAACCAAATATAATAAAGCATAAGTTTACTGACATATTTGAAGATGCCGCCTCTCTAAAAGGTGTATGAAACAACGCTGCTATCTTCAATTTAATTTGCTTAATTGCTCGTATTCTTTTATTGTTGAAGCTGTTCATAACAGATGCCTGTAGTTTTTCAAAATTATAAATTGATGTCCTACAACTTTAATAGAAATAAATTTTGCAACAAAATAACGCAATTTAAATAACCTACAACTATTGTGCAACGTAACAACAATCAAAAGTAAGAAAAACAAATTTCATTAACGAATATGTTCAACATAACCACAAGTTTGTGCAATGCACGTGAGTATTCTGTTTTCCAAAGAAGTACTAATGTTGTATAAAACTTTTACATATTCTTATAAACTCTTCTCTGATTATAATGTTCATGTCTTCAACAAGATTTGAAAATCCGTCCGTAGAAAACGAAGATACTCTCCTTCATTAACATTTTCATCAAAGACATAAGGTCCAACTATGTAACTACCAATAACTACCACTGAATGCCCAACAATTTTGAAAGTTTGCAGGTGTGATAAAGTGAAGGTTTTTATGTGTTATAATAACGAAAATTGTGACGATTAACGTATCCATTTTAATAGAAGGTAGCTTCGTCGGTAAACAACAAAAAATTGGGAAAGTCAGGCTAATTTATCTGCTGCCCATTGACAAAAATGTAATTAAAAACAATGACAAAATGTTTTTTTTTGGACGTGTTTTGGTCAAAAAATTAAAAAAAAAAATTAATAACTCAAAAACTATTGCCCCAATTTTGAAAAGGAAAAACAGCTGAATAGACAATTTTAAACAGTACTAAAAAATCCAAAAATTTATAGAGTGCCATTTAAAAAAATAAATTCCATGCATTTCCGGTGAAACCGGAAGTGCGTCAGGGCTTAATGTATTTTTAGAATATGCGCCTTAAGCAACCATGAAACTTTCTCTAATTGTTTTTTTTTTTATTTAAAACATAAAGGAGCAATGAAAGAAACGGCGACTAATGACTCACCCTGTATATTGCAACATACTGTACATATGTTGCAAATTAAAAGCAAATTTATGGAAATCGACTGCAAATTAAATGGAAATTAAATCAGAAGGTATTTTCAGATTAGCATGTATTTTGAGATACACTGTACATAATCATCAAAACATAAATATTTTTCGTAAAATATGGTTGAACAATAGGTACTTGAAATACTCTGTTGGCCCGATATTTTCAGTAGATTTATTATTAAATGAGAATCCAAGACGCCTGAGTTCTATTTTCGATTTTTTGTAATTGAAGAGCATGTTGTTTGTAACCTTTTTTTCTTTAAAGATACTCTTTTGATGCCTGACAAACACATATATAACGTAACTGAGTATGACGGAGTAAGCAATTTACAGTATGTCGAGTCTATATTTGCCGTAGACATTCAAATTTTGCAACACTCAACATGCCTAACAATAACCGATCGTTGGCAGCGCCCTCTGTTTAAGAATTGCTGACCTACCACAGTGATTATAATAAACGAAATCTACTTTTCCCATAAGAATATGTCTCTTAGATACAAATCAATCGGAATTTATGGGTGAAAACATTTAAAAGCACAAGACAGCTATAAAATACGCTTAATTGCTTTGTATCAAGCATCAAAAGAAAGAGAATTTATTTCTCCAGGGGGTAAGCTATCTAATATCTGGCAATTATCTATATATTCCAAGAAATTACGGAATAAACTAGCAGATTTTTGGTATAAAAACTTCCTGTTTTTTAACATTTTTTTCCACATTAATCGAACAAACTTCCCTTATTAAAACCACCTAGTCCCCTGGAGATAAGTTTGTAGATTATGCTCGTATTTTTTTTTTGTAATTTTGTGGCTTACTAACGGTTTCTGGTGCAATATGTTCGCAACATGTTTGCAATGTAATTTAGATGGGCGAGATGGCCACCTTAAGCAGCTCGTTGTTAATGCCGTCTAGGCCTGTAGATTTTCTCTTTCGTAATTTTATTAATAGTTCTATATCTCCCTATACTTCTCCGTTTTCCTCCTCGTGTTCGTCTTGGAATAATTGCGCGAAATAACTTGTCCATTATTGAGTGCTTATTTTGCTTGACTCTATAAATTCTCTAGTTTCTCTTTTTTGATTTCTGATTGTTTTCCATACTTGTCTTTGTAATCCGAAGAAGTCAAATTCTAGCTCTTTTGAAAATCTTTCGCAATAATGCTGCTTTATTATTTTAATTTACGAGTTGACTCTATTTCTTACCTCCTTGTATTCTTCCTGTGATTGCTCTGTTTGTCTACTGCGGTGCATAAGGTAAGCTCTCTTCTTTTCCTCTGCAAGGGCTCTGACTTTATCGCAAAACCAAAGGGTGCTTTAAGCTTTACATTCGCTTCTATTTGTTATCGTTTTACGTGTTCCTATTGCTTCTTGCGCAGCACACTTGATGTTTTTCTCGAGTTTTTTCCAGCTTTCATCCACATCATTGTCATATGATATTTTATTTTGATCACACTTCATACAGTTCTTTAGTACTTTCGTTTTGTAACGATTCTATGTTAAATATGGTGGCGCATTTCGGTTGCATCTTTTTCTGTTTTTTCATTTTCATTCTTATTTTCTCAATTACCATTCTATGATCACTTCCTACTTCAAGTGATGTCAAACTTCTTACATCTAACACCTGAGAGTGATGGATATTTCTATGCGTGATGATGTAATCAATGCTGCTCCTCTGGTGTTTTCCCATGTGTATTTGTGTTGGGGTTTGTAATTAAAAAATGTGTTGTTTATCCTCATTCGTTGTTTGCGCAGAACATAAGAAGTTACTCCCCGTTCTCGTTTTATATTTCCTCATTGAATCTTTGCATTATCCCTGGGACGATCTCCCTGCCAACTCTTCCATTAAAATCTCCCACTATTATATTTTTTTCTTCCTTGTCAATTCTGTTTATTGTTGTTTGAAGGTCTTCAAAGAACGTTTCCTTCTCATGTGTGGGTTTATTATTTTCCGGGGCATAGATTGATATTACGTTGACCTTTCCTGCTTCAGTTTGTAGCTTTGCCGCTATAATGTGTTCTGAAATATATCTCCATTCCTCTATACTATTTTTGTAGTTATTGTGTATTACTAATGCGACTCTTTCCTTGACTCTCTTTCCTCTTTCCACTTCGCTGTAGAACATCACATATTCTTCATATTGCAATGTAAGTTCCATCAGTCCCGCCACTCTCTGACATTTTGACTTTTTCCATAATCTCGTTTTCATTTTCCGTTTTCTCGTCATGTTCGTCATCAGGCAATCCGTCCCAATCCGAGGCTGTGTATTGGTTCTGTGAACGTTAGTAGGTTTTTACTGTGGGTGGGTTGCTAACCTTGCCCATAAACCCTCCTCCTTTGTCCGGGCTTGGGACAGGCAGAGGCAGTTACTGAGCTACTCAATCCACCAAGCACTTTCCTCAGGCGGAGTTATTATGGGTTATAACAATCAAAATTTATAAATATGTATCGAAAACTAATTCATTAAGAAATTGAATGTAGAAAGTATCCCTGTAGGATATGCTATAAAATATTATCAGACGATATATAATCCTGATATATAAAACATATACCAAGGTATAGCTTTTTGAAACACTAATTCTGTCAAGAACAGAAATTTAGAAATTCATCCACTGAAGATAGCACTTCAAGTTTGGCAATAGAAGATATGTAATTCAATATACATTTGAGAAAATAAAAGAGGTAATATTTTATTATATGCGTACCCACTAAAATGGATATCAGACGTAGAACGGTAGAAATAATTTTATTTAAGGACTATGCAAAATATACGTTTGAATAGTACTTTGTGTGTGTAATAATAATAATAATAATAAAATTTATTAATTGGCCAACAGGTCACCCCAATACAGACAATATAAACAAATAATAAAGATAATACATATTGCTGTGGTGGCTTTTTTGTTACAAAATGATAAATTTCTTATTTAAAATGAAAACGTAATATTGCCCCACGTTGGGTACAACCATATAAATTTATGCTGTAGCCTCATTAATTTGAATAATTTAAATAAATGATAATATTTATGATAAAATTATTATAGTCTTAATCATAAGCTATATACATAATACTTTAAAATTTCTTATGAGTTCTTGCAGTGATTTTAGCTTCTTCGTTTTCTGGTATACCTGTTATTCAGTTTTGTTTAGGATAAAGTTATAAATTAAAAGAAAAATCTAAATTTTAAAAAGAAACCATATTTATATTTTTATTAAAAATATCAATCATAAATAGCATTGCTATACTGTATCTATAGCAATTTTTATTTTATAAGTAATGAAAAAGAAAAACATTTCTACCCATCTTTGGGTTATAATGTTTGTGTAAAGCTTATATATCTATAATGGTCGTGATAAAATAATTATCCTGTTCTTTTAAATATAAGAGCAACCTTGATTCTTGATAAGTAATTTGTTAATATGAAGCTGATTCTATTTTACCAAAAGCATACATTTTCACATAGTGCCTTGGTAATCTAGAACTATGCAATCGTGAATGCTCGGAAATTAACCTATACTAATCACTAGCTGCAAACATTCGCACGTAATACTGCTAGCGTCTTAATACCTGCCCACCAAAAACATTCCCTTTTTATTCGTATTTATTTGGTTTGAAATTTTAAATCAAAATGATAAAGAATAATAAGTAATGATGTCTAATGATTTACTGAAAGCAAATATTCGCACATAATACTCTCAGCGCATCTAGCTCCTACTATTAGAAACAAATGAATTATTATTACTAAACAGAATAATATTTATCCAATTAATAATGCTGAACGTCTTAGTAAAAGCAAATATTTTCACATAGTACTTTTACAAACGCACAGAACCACTAATTATGAATCGTTTATTTATTAACTTACTTTATTTCATCATATATCTTTTCAAATTATGCCTTATTCATATCCTCCATTTTAAAATAAACAGCAAAACAAATAAAAAATTAATTGAAAGGAAAATATTTAAAAATGAAAACTAAACTAAAAATTGAATTCTAAATCTTAATACAAATAAACTAATCGTGAGTCGAAAAGTAGTGTATCAACCCTACTCTCATTTTTGCTATATCAAAAATTTTATCTTGTTAGAAAATTTTACGTCTTTCTAGCTCAAAATACAAATTTCATCTTCGACAAGTCGATTCTTGTTTTCCGATTATATATGAAGACAATTGACTATCGACAATTCACAGCGCTTCTCTTCTTAAATTAAATTTTAAGTTGGCATCGATTTCTTGAAATACCCGTAATGAAATTCCTCTTGTTTATTTTCTTCAAGTTACCGCATCTACCCAATACGCACACCTTGTCTTTGACAGTTCATACACAAAAATGTCAGCACTAAAAGTCTTTCACGAACTTGTTATGTTTCATCCACGGTAGGTATATTCCTTTTTTTCTTTTTCTTCTTAATATAGTCCCTCATTGTATTTGTATATAAACATATTTCCTTTTTCATCATTTGTTAACATTATCCTTAATTTTTATTTAGGAATACCCCGATTAGGTAGTATTGGGAACACATTATACACAACTGGAATTTTCTTCACGGAGCCTGCACTACAAAGACCACTCGCCTCCGTCACATTGTCTCCAAATTTCATCCATGCCCTCTCTTCTGGTAGTATGTTAATTTGCAGAACGCTGTAAACAATATTGACACTGTATTTTTCTTTTGTAGGTTTTTAAACCACACACGACCATTTCCGTAGTCTATTGAAGCCCTTGCGTTATGCGTATAAAAACTTGTAATGAATTTTTGTATTCGTACAGTTATTATTTATATAGAACATTGCCATCAAATATATCGTATTATAAATGTTTTGACTCATATCCTTTTATTTGCTATATTTTAAGTACATTTATTAAAATTTTTCTTATAAATTTTCACCATTATGCATATCTGAATTTTACATTTATTCACTCAAAATTGTGTTTCAAGACTGCATCATTTTTTCAAGCACGTCTTCTTTTTGTTTTCATTCATATGGCATTTATGTGTCGTTTAGACAGCATAAAACCTATTGATTTGTTTTGTATTTGTCTTGTACTTAATTTTTAGTACTTATTCAACTTAAAAATATACTAATAAAATTATTTTTGTTTTGACATGAGTTTACCATTAAATATAGGTAACCCATTATACCCTTGTGTTACCTGTTTTGTCTAATGCTAAAACTTTAAAATAAACGTTTTAAAATAAAAATTAATATTCTTTTTTTAACAACTAAGCTAATTTTTAAAATTCTTATTTTTATTTAATTTGAAAGTCACAGCAATACGTGAAATATTAATAACAACAATTCAGAAAAATAAGCCAAAAAAATATGAAAAACATTAAAGAAAACACTAATGAAAAACATCTACAACAAAATTATTAAAATTCTTGACAGAATGTACCTAGTATAGGCACGCTCAGAAGAATATTTGTTTTGCAGTGGGAAGCAGAAGCGCTTCATTCACCATTGAGCTTGGACAAAGTACTAGAAAATTAACTTCTGTTAGCAATCAATTTTTTTACAAAGTTACCACTAATTAGGTGTCACCTAGCTTCAAGCGAATTAATCTCATGTCGATCCAGGAGCAACTTATAGTCCAATCCGTCAATTTATAACACACGTACTTTAGGAACTTGCGCTGTATTCATTCAATTGCATTCATATAGCAACGGCATATTCCAACTTACTAATAACCAGCTCATAAAAAATGACTTGAGTGTAGCTAAGTTGTCAAAGTCTCTGCTGGTGCGGATGATAAAACCCAATGCTCGAAATACTGATGCAGTAACTAGGGAAACAAGATCAGCGAAGGAAAGCTTTCATAAAATGTAACTCCGAGATCATTGACATGCGTTTTGTGGTTAATTGTTATGTTGTCAATAGAATAATTGTAACAAAATCTACTGTGTTTTCGGGTAAAATAAATAAAGCAACATTTGTCGATGTTTAATTTCAATTTATTTGAAGAGCACCAATTCGTGACTCGGTCCAGATTCTCTTGAAGAAAGAAAGCATCTGGAACACCATCAATTCAATGAAAAACTTTAAATCATCTGTATAGGCCAAAACATGACAATTGATAGAAGTTTTTAAATCATTAACACAGATGTTAAACAATAGGGGTCCCAGATTGGACCCCTGAGACACTTCAGAAGTAGAAACATTCTTCATTTGTAGCCATTATAGCATACGAAGTTACTTCTTTCAGGAAAGTAAGAACCAGGAAATGCTAACAGGGAGTTGCTAAAACCAGACAAACTCATTTTTCCCAGGAGAGCAGCATGGTGGAAGGTATCGATGGCATGAGGAAAGTCCGTGTAAATAACATCCATCTGCTCTCCATTGTCAAGCCTGAGATAATGTGACGACATTGGAAGTGGTATATCTTTTAAACATAAAACCATGCTGGTACTGCGACAAAAACGATTTGATGTTGTTGTATATATGTTCATATACTATAGCGTTATACCGGGTGGTGCAATAGTGTGTCGGCGGAGCTTAGTGTGAAAACTAATAACGCTGCAGCAATGAGACTTTACGTACGTATGTAGTATGCGACTGTGCATTTTCTAATTTTATTTACAAATATACAGGGTGTTCCAAATTTTCGCAACCACATTCAACTTTTTTATTTTAAATACATTGCTATACTTTCTAGATATTATAATGATAGCCATTCAAATTGTCTTTGCAATGATATATGGATATGTGCACTTCAGACTGTTCGTTTTGATTTTATTGATAATATTGTTAAAATCTTGACAGTTGCAGCATCTAACATTTTAAGCTGTAGTCTGTAAATGGGTAGAATGCCTCACGTAACTCTTGTGTTACTAATTTATGGACTAACACGTTATTTGTTTTGAGGTTGAACAAAGTGAATAAATATACAGGCTGTTAAATATGTCGTGTCTAAGTTATCGATCTTTATTGGTTATTTTCTCGTTTTTTTTAAATCTAACCTATAATATTTTTATAAGTCGGCATATTCCTTGTAAAATCGCCTTTAAAATGGTACCAATAACATAGTACTTATTTCTAGTATTTTCAAAGTTATAACCCTTTAATGGGATATACTCATGTTTATAATATGCAATATGTGGGGCATCTAATAGTTGGTTGGCCTTGGTTTAAAAAAAAAATGGCTGTACAACCAAACGTCAAATCTCTACTTCAAAAGTCCATAAAAAGTCGTTTTCTGTATTTTCTCTTTTCTGTAATTGCGTTTTGTTGTTATAAATTAAGTTCGGCTAGTGAACTATTAATTTCCGTTTGTTTGTTAGTAGTTGTTACGTGCTGTATTTACCTTGTTATCAGTTATATCGCTTTATTGACATTATTTCTCATTTAGATACCATAATAGTTTATTGTTGTTTTTACTTTAAAATTAATTTTTCGAAAGAGGAGCTCATAGACATGGTATTTGCTCTTGGCGCTAGCAACAGAAATCCATTTTTAGCATCAAGAACATATGCGATGGAATATCCCGACCGAAGAGCACCGGATAGTAAAACGTTTGAAAATTTGTTAATAAGGTTTATTCGAACGGGTTCAGTGAATTACGTCGAACATCAAAGAAGTAAGACTATGATTACAGAAGATAATGAAGTGATAGTCGTCCAGTCCATTGTGGAAAATCCGCACGTATCTACAAGGATCATTTCGAAACAACACGGGATAGAAGTCACTGCTGTAAAAAGGATTTTAAAAAAACATAAGTTTCACCCTTACAAAATTCAAAATCATCAAGGCTTATTACAAACGGACTTTGAAAGGAGACTAGTGTACTGTGAATGGCTACTTTGACAATTACGACACGATATAACTTTTCTAGATCATGTGCTTTTCACAGATGAAGCAACATTTGCTAATTGTGGAACCACAAACAGAAAAAATACCCATTATTATGACACTACAAACCCACATTTTGTTCAGCCCATTTTATATCAACAAAAATGGAGTGTTAACACATGGGGAGGCATCGTAGGAAACACTATTATTGGTCCATTCTTTTTTGATAATACTTTAAATTGTGCAATCTACACAAATTTCCAACAAAATAATTTACCATTGCTATTAGAAGGCCTCCCAGATAACGTCATCAGGAGATTGTGGTACCAACATGATGGTGCACCAGCACATTATGGTGCTGCTGCAAGAGCACATTTAGATAGGGTATTCACCAATAAGTGGATTGGGAGAGGAAGTTTGATAAGCTGGCCACCACGATCACCAGATCTCACACCTTGTTATTTCTTTCTATGGCCAACTGTAAAAAACATTGTTTACGCAACACCTCCTACAACGGCAGAGAACATGCAGCAACGAATAAGAAACGCTTTTCTTCAATTAAGTGAGAATAACTTAGCTGAGAACGTAAGTCTGTCGATACAGAGACGGTTGAGAGCATGTGTAGAGCAGAATGGAAATATATTTGAACACATTTTAAATTAAGATTGTTTTATTATCGAAAATTTTCAAAATGTATTTCTAAAACTAATGATAAAGCATTTAAAAAACAGGTGCTTGTTAAAATTACTTTCTTTTATTTTCATGGCCAACCAACTATTAGATGCCCCGCATTTTGCATGTTATAAACATGAGTATATCCCATTAAAGGGTTATAACTTTAAAAATACTAGAAATAAGTACTATGTTATTGGTACCATTTTAAAGGCGATTTTACAAGGAATATGCTGACTTATAAAAATATTATAGGTTAGATTTAAAAAAAACGAGAAAATAACCAATAAAGATCGATAACTTAGACACGACATATTTAACACCCTGTATATTTATTCACTTTGTTCAACCTCAAAACAAATAACGTGTTAGTCCATAAATTAGAGACACAAGAGTTACGTGAGGCATTCTACCCATTTACAGACTACAGCTTAAAATGTTAGATGCTGCAACTATCAAGATTTTAAAAATAGTATCAATAAAATCAAAACGAACAGTCTGAAGTGCACATATCCATATATCATTGCAAAGATAATTTGAATGGCTATCATTATAATATCTAGAAAGTATAGCAATGTATTTAAAATAAAAAAGTTGAATGTGGTTGCGAAAATTTGGAACACCCTGTATATTTGTAAATAAAATTAGAAAATGCACAGTCGCATACTACATACGAACGTAAAGTCTCATTGCTGCAGCGTTATTAGTTTTCACACTAAGCTCCGCCGACACACTATTGCACCACCCGGTATACCTTTGCAAAGCTTGGTACGATTGGTATCGGCCTGTAATTATTAATATTAGTGTTATCTCCTTTTTTGTGATAAGCTCATATACTATCTACCATTCAAGTTATCATGAAAAACAGATGCTTGCAGAGAAAATTAAATATTTTGCAAATATTGACACACAATCACGATATATACATATAAGCAATGAGTTATCCTGGTGCAGCGGCAACATAAAGACAATTTATAATAATATAACGACAATTTGACAGCAAGCTCTTATCTATAAAGTTTTAATGACTAGCAAGATATAATGTAAAGTAGAAATGTATAAAAGTGAAAATTATTAAACATAGAGCCATCACTATTATCTATGCAATTTCATCAAATTGTCTTGGTTTATCTGAGACATGCATTTAACTCCGCAACACAATAATATTGAGGCAAATTGCACAATTAAAACGGTATTTAATGTAAAAATTGGAAGTAAAACTGTAGTCTACCATACATGTGGTTCAATTAGAAGGTATTGGTTTACCTAAGACGAACATCTAACAATCACACAAATAATTTTGACTGTGTGTCAAAGATTTAATATAGAATTGTGTAATTTAAACATGCAAGTGTTAAATACGTGTTAGTAGTCACAAACATATATGTTTCTACATTACTTGGTATTATCAATGTGACACAATTAAAAAGGTGCATGTTAATTCAAATAACATGTGTAATTAAAACAATATGTGCAGTATTACCTTAAGAATGTCAAATCCATAGATGCGCAATTTAAGTAATGTATAATGTCAAATCTTAGCCAGGCAATTAGGAAAATATAACAAAATTCTTTGCCGAAATGTACAAGAATGTATTACAAGCAATTAGTTATCTTAGTGCAGCGGCAATGTAACGACAATTAATAACAAAATGATAATTTTTTAATGAAATCAATGCATCTGTGTGTGCATGTTATGAAACCATAATTCCAAAAACGTACTACCTATGTAGTTTCTTTATGTTTTTTCCTTTTGTTTACAAAAAATAATTATAATAATAATTCTCTCTTTCTCAGGGGAAGAAGTCACAGACACTAATATTAAAGCTCTACTTAATACTGAAATCCTACTAAGTATCGAAACCAATGAAGACAAATACATCATTACTGCTACGATAGGCAACCTGTGGCAGCGAATAATTCGATTTAAACTTAACGAAAGTTTTGTTGAAAGCGGAGCAACTGTATATATTCAAAACTTTGGCTTTTAATCATGACAAAATTCATTATATTCAGTACTCTTTTCAGACAATTGTAACGAAAGATGATAACAAATTAATATTTTCGTCGGTGGCTCCTGACAGATCTATTATAAAAAGGATTTATGAATTTTCGAATTTTGGTGTGAATGTGGTAAGCATTACAAACGGTCTAACTGTATTATATATGATTTCCAAATTTATAAGCATGTTTCTTTTGCAGAAGCTCATTACGAATTCTGAAACGGAGGGTATAAGAAGTTTCAAGAGAAGATGTTAAAATGTAATCGAGTTTAGAAATAATTGTGATGTGCTACGTTAATGAAAACCATAAACTATTGCTAGGTTATTGTTAATAGAAAAATTGATTATGAGTTTGACAAGACGAATTTTTAAATTATTGTTACGATATAAAATACGAATATTATTAATAAACACATTAATAAGTACATTCAGCATATAATTATTTTTATTAACGTTTTATGCTCCGCCTAAAGTTTGTTGCCCTCTACGCGGCTCTTATTACTAATTTGAATTCAAGGAATAAATCACCTGGTTCAAATTAGTATATTATGCAATGAGCACTTAATGATAGCCATTAAGCCACGAATAATAAAACATTATTTTGTGAACATTAAACGTTAAATTGAGCGTAAAATTTTCCGTACATCTTTGCGAATTTAACTGGTAATAAATTGTTCGTGGCTACTAAGGCTTGTTCCATAATTTCTGGTGGAGTCAAATTTTACATTTCACTGTCATTATCCCTCATTTTTACCGTTTATATTTCCAAAAAGCACAAACGTTAACTACTTACTAGTAAATTGTAGAGAACTGTCATATTTAATTAATTTTTATATCTGTCAGGTATGCAGTCGCCATATTGAATATTGATTGAATATTGGAATGTCGCATTCCTATAGGATATAAACTTATATCTTAATGAAAAATCTGTATTACTATTGGAAATAAACTTGTATCTTCATGAAAATCTGTATCTTAATGGACATCATTAAAGTACAGGTCCGGCATATCTAATAACACAATTAAAGTATGAAAGCAGAAAATAAACTTTTTCATTATGAAATCATGTTTATGAAATTAGCATCAACAAATTACGGTTCTTAACTAAAAATCAATTTATTACATACTTATATTATATCATCTGTTCAATTGTTAATTTTATTGCTCATATCATATAACGGGTGTGTGTTTAAACTCTCTACAACCGTTTATCGTATAACCCAGCTGAAAAAATCTTGATAGTAAAATGAACCACAGGAATTTCAACAAAAATATTGTTAAGTTTCCAAATTGATCGCAAGGGGGCGCAATTCTTAAGGTGAATTAAAAATTCGATAATTTTTCATTAAAATTCAAATTTTTACTAGGAACATTTTTAGACAGTTTCATACAATTTTCATTAGAAACTTTTTGATCTAAGTCCCATACGAAGGGGAGGGTGGAGGGGAGTATGTCTGCGTACAAAAGTAGGTGTAATTTCGGTTACCGCATCGGATTTGAATGTTTCTGGCCTCATTAGATAGAGAATTTTACAAGGAATTGAAGGATATGTAGTATGAAATTACGTGGTTGTAAAAAAAAGTAACATGGGGCGCTGTTCCAATTTATGTATATTACTTGTTTTTTCTTAAAAATTTTAAATGGAACGGTATATTTTTAATATCGTAATATTGAAGCACATAAAAAACTGAAGACAGTGATGAAAATCGGAAGTTGCTACCACTTTTCTTGACGAAGATATAGTCATACGAAGACAATCCAGAAAAATAAAAAAAAATTAAATATACATTTATTTATTTATTGGGAGTAATAATTTTATTTTAATTTTAAGAGAGTCTGTAGTTCGTTATTTTTATCATACTCTTCCATAAATGTATTCATTTCCATCTTTTTATGGATTTTTTAATTCATTGCATATGTTACGTTAGATTCTCCTATTAAATGTTTTCAAATTCTGTAGCTATTATTTTTTAAATATCATTTCTTGTCCTTTCCAACATTGAAATAAAATTGTAATATTACTTAACAGTGTATTTTGCTTTTTTTTCTTAAATTTTCATAATGTAACATCGCATGCACCGTGATACTAAATTACATTATTATGAGATTTCCAAGGTGGGCAATGAAAATCAAAATGTGAAAATATTAGTGTCACTTGTAGTTAAACTTGTTATAAGTATTTAGTAAATTAAGCCTTTTTTACATTTAAATATATGCAACCCATCATACACTTGTGTTATTAGCATTGCACAATGTTGAAATTTTTCAAATGTAATAATATTTTTGATATTACTATTTACTTTATTTTTAATACTTAAACTAATTCTTAATGCTATTCGTATTTTTTAATATGCAAGGGACCACGGCAATATGTAATGGTTTTACATCTATTATTTGTATCTTTTATTATTGGGTAGACTTGTGAAATAGCTTTCTTAAATAATTTATTATAGAGAATTTTATCTATTATTTTTGGCTTATAGTTATTGTCAATTGCAATTTCTTTAATTATGTTTAGCTCTTTCTCAAAATTAATATTTGAAAGTGGTATACTTATGAGTCTATGTATCATACTATTATATGCCGCTAATTTGTGTTGCATAGGATGAGTTGAACTGATAAGCTATTATGTTGACGTCATGATAATGTGCAGCGATAGCGTGATCTAGTTGGCCACGATACAGAAAACAAGCAACGCCATCTTTATGTTGAGGCTCAAAACGTGTCAGCTCACACCTGTATGTATATTCCAAAAATTATATATCTTTTTTTTAATTCAAGCTTATATACTGCTACTTTTTAAGTATGCCTGGTATATAATGTGACAGTGAATTGTATTTTCATTAATTATCTATGTAAATTCAATCGTCTCACACAACTACATTTAATTGATGTATAAGATACGTTGTAGTTTTATCAGTGTTATAAATTTTATAAATAACCATGAAAAATTCACATATAAATTACATCCAAGTTGAGAGTGACGACGGTACGCGACATGGATTACATAATAGGAAAATATAAGTGCTGTCAATCCATCAATCCCGAAGAATTTCTCGAAATTACAGGTAAGTTTTAACCTTTTTTATAAAAACATGTACTTCATCTGTGTTCACTCAAACGGAATCTGAAATAATGTAGATATATCTGAAGTAGCAAGAGATACTATCTAGATAAAGGCAACTAAACCTACCAAAATCTATAGATAATTATTGAGAGATAAAGAAGCACGAAACAATGAAAACAAGCTTTAAAGTATTAGTAATTTTATTCCTTTTTAATATATACATTTTCTGATCTTTAAAAATATGAATTCATTATAAAACTGTCTTTTATGATTATTCTCCTATCTTTCTCGAACTCTATCATTCATTCCTGAATTTAATATACAGGCTAAGTCATCTCCCTGGGGAAGGCAGATTGTGATTTTATGAATAAATATATCTCGAATCGCCTTTTTCCTATGACAGCCAGACATTAGGTGTACCTTTCAAATTTATTTTGTATTATTCAGAGTGTTCCATAACTTGCTGGCTGACGATATTTATAGTTTTTAAATAGAGCATCCTGTATATTATTACTTTTTTTTATTCCCCGTATAATTTTTAGTCAAAAGGTTGTAAAGTGGTATAGGCGTAAAATTTATGACCTTATAATGAATTTGTCTAATAAAGAGCTTAGAGGCATCATCATTTAATGTGTTGGAAAGATATGACAAAGAAATTGGATATACAGTCGAAAGCAAAAAAAAGTAGACAAGAGATCTTCGACTTTGTAAATTTGGCTTTATTTACATGTTATTAATATCAAGTCATTATCCTATGGAATATCAAATAATTATCAATAATATTGGTTATAGAAGCGTTTTTGTTTAAAACTTCTTGCAATCTACATATTTGAAATGGAGTTATAAAGCGTGGTACAATTATATTGATTTACATCCTTACATTCTGTGTAAACTGTTTCTACCAATCATTCTTTATTTTAAGGTCTTCGATTTAATTTCTGTATTTCTTTGATCATCAACCTCCACACATTTTCGATAATATTTAAATCAATTATAAAATTGCAATTTGGAAAAAATAGCTGCAGTGAAGGCAACATCACATTACTTAGAATGTTGATATAAAACTTTGAATTCAAGTTTCCTTATATTTCCCATAACATATCAGTCCCTTGAATTTAAATCCAACCCCAAAAGTTTACTTTGAAATTTTCTGGATACACATTACTAATAAAGTTTTCGTCAAATCGGGTAACTCTTGGTAGGTATACATAAATCGGTCCATTTTTCTTGCTTTGAAATAATGTTTCTTCCCTAAAAATTAGTTTCCCAGAAGTGTCTGTTATTTACTAGATATTAAAGTGCGAGTTTCTTTGTAAGTCGTATTCAAATTAAGTGTTTCGGCAGTTTTATGAACCGCAAAATAGTTTCCCTAATTCTTCGTTAGGCATTAAAAACAGAACTCGGAAAGTTACTTACATTAGCTGCATTCACTACTGAAGAAAATTAATTTCAATAAGCACATTTGTGAGGTGGCGGTCTTGCTCAGCTGTTGATAGTCTTTTGCGGCCAAAACCGAAAATTCTTCAAATTCTGTAGTGATCTCTATGTTTTTTTAATAATCTTAAAAGCTGCGCTTTTATTTATATTATTTCTTTTCATAATTTCTCGTATTTTGAAACCGTTACTCATATCTACAATAACATTGACTTTAACATCTTCATTTATGGAAGGCATCTTTATAATAGTTTAATATCAAGTGTAAGGTTGTCAATTTTGATAGATAACCAAACATTGACAAGTAACTATGAGGCCGCTATTGCAATAATCATTTTGAGTAAGTTTACGACAGAAACCTGTATTTTTGTCTACCTTTTTTTGCTTTCGACTGTATCTTATTTACAATGCACTCAATACCAGCAATATATTATATTGCAAATTTTAAAACAAAACAAATTATTAACTGGATTTTAGTATATGTAGAGAGATGAACTGTTATTTGAATGGATGAGTAATTAGTGGATTTACAATAAATATGAACATTAAAATAGGTAAAAATTTGTTCAACAAGTGCTGAAACAAATATTTATTCACTTTTAAACATTTTTCAACACGGTTTCGAAATGATAAATCGACATTAATAAGGATTTAAGTACTTATATTTCTAAATACCGTGCCTTTAAATACTTTCCTTGTTAGAAACGGCCATGCTTTTTATTAATGGTTGGTGACAGTGCACATAATCACAGACACACCCATAGATAAAATAAATAAACTAGTAATGTTATGAATACTTGATGGAATTAATTAAACAAATATTTCAACAACAAAAAACGAGGACTGAATAAAAATAGTCGGCGATGTTATGGCATTTTCTTTTTATTCTAAAGTTGATAATAAAGAGGGCAAGTAATCTATTATGTAGCTAACCTATCTACACTGAGATAAATAAAAATATTTATTCAATTAATCAGGGTAATCAAGTATACTCGACGAAGCACTACCGACAGAGGCTAGTCAGCAACGGAAATGGGATATACGAGGTATGATCAGATTGAAATGAGAAATTTCAAATTTTGCGCACTGTAATTAATCTAACGAATTGATTAATTTTTCTGTGTTGACAGCACCGTTAGTGACAGACCCGTCACTTACTTGACACAACTGCTATGCTTAGTTTGTGTTTGGCGAGCGAATAAGTGAGCGTTATTCAGTGACAAATTGTTTGTGTGGTAAAATGTCGGATCAAAGGTTTTGTGGTAAAAACGGAATTAAGTGCAGCGAAGCGAAGCGTTCAAAAAGTATAATAGTAGTCTTCCCGCACTTGATTCGTAAATAACTATTTTGTACTCGCTTATCAAAACCTGTCATTTCACAATTCGATTTGCGTGCGTAAAAAGTCACTTTAAACACGAGTGCGTAAAAGTAAAGTTGGTACTTCCTAGAACTTGATTAATTTAGTGACATTTTAAAATCATAAATTCCTAACCTTAATAATATGCTACCCAGTTCGTTGTTTTTCTATGAAAATAAAAGGAAATGAAATAGAATTTTTTGAATTTGATAATTTTAAATTAAATGTCACTTCAAATAATCAATACTGCCAATTCAATTTTTTTTAATTAATATCAAGAGATTAGTAGTGTGTCATAAACGATAACGTATTTAACAATATGTATTATTATTATAGTTCTCGTATAAAAAATATTGTACAAACTTCGTGCGTGAAACATTTTGCGAATTCGTGTCCATAAAGCGCTCGCCTTTCGGCTCGCGCTTTAAACTGGTCACTCATTCGCGAAATATGATTTCACGCACTTGGTTCGTAAATAACTATTTCGTTAGAGACGGCCATGCTGACAGTGCACCTAATCAAACACAAATTCATAATTTTGATAATTTGGTTATGTCATGTAAATGTGTGTAATAATTAGGGAATCCAAACCAGGTGATCTAATATGGCGTCTGTGGCAAATATTGAATGAACCTTAGTTTGGTCGTGCATCATTATTAGTTTTAATATAGTTTTATTTTTAGTGTGTGTTGAGTTTATAAACATGATAATGCAGAGTGATGATTACTTGAAGATGTTCTTATCTCAAAATCCAAAAGTTGGAGTAACATTTTGTTAAATTCATCATGGAAAATAATTATTCGTGTGAGAATGTATTTTTTGGCAGCTATCAGATGAACATTAAATTACTTGATAATTTAGATCCATTCACTCTTGAAATTAGACAATTTAATAGATGGTATTCCACGTGCGCCAAGTACGGATATTATTGTATATTTTGTTTTAATACATATTTATTATTATTATTACACTAAGGACCAAATGACAGTGTTCAAGAGTCTCACTGCTGTTTTTGATTAGGTAAAACATTTATAAGAAGTTAATTTAAAACCAATGGATGAGCAGTTCATTATTATGAAATATGAATCAATACTTTCGGCTCACTCTACATGCATGGCTGGTAACAGTCGAACATTGTAGTTATGTTGGTGCATTATTATTTCTAGTATATGAAAAAGAAAGCCACTCAGCACTGATTAAGGATTAATTATTTAAACTTGTCTTTAAATTTACAATACCTAACAAAATAATCAGAGGTTTGTTTAATAAGATTTGTTTATTAAAATAGTTTCACTTAATTATTATAGAAGCAATAGTTAATAAATAGTAATATTATGTGTAAGATTATAAAAATTTATTATAAATATTTAGCATACAATGTATAACAGTTTAGGACTTAAAAAAATGCAAATAGATTTCAAATATATTAATAAATAAATTTAACTTATTATTAAAGTTTTGTGTTTTGTCTGTAGCAAAATGCCTATTTAAATTCTAAAATAATGGTCACGTTGTACAGGAATAAATTAAGATTATATATTGGCATAAATAATTATAAGTACAAAATCATTTACAACTTACATGTTAATTAGAGTATTAAATGCAATCACAATTTTATCTACACTGTTTAATTTTTATATATTATTAGACTTTTTTAAGACAGATATACTAGAGTGAGATATTTTAAGGTGCTAACGAGTTCTTCCTTTAGTAAAAGCTGGAATAACTAAAATTCACTTGCAGAATTCCTAGTGCTTCCTTTATTAATAATGCTCTTTCTCCTAGAACAACATATCTTGGATTAAGATTGTTGCAAAAATTACTTCTTCCATTCATTTAGTTCCCTGAGGAGTTATTGCTATTAAAATTTCTATCGTGTTCATAATTAGAACAGTACTGCTGCTGAGCTAAATTATTATCTGGTTTTCCAATGAAAACTTCAAAACAGGCAATAATTACAGCTGTTTTTTTCTTGAAACACTTCTTTGAAACATACTGCAATACACAACGTTCTGGTCACGTAATTATAAGTTTTAGCCTTTGATACACATCATACTTACATAACTAAATAATGACCTTATTAAGTTAATTTAATAAGATAATTGTTTAATAAGAACACTTATAGTCAAGTTTTAATTATATAAATCTGTTTGTTTGCCCACAACGGCCATATTGAATTTTATTTAACAGGTCGTTGGATTGCCTTATTGGTAATTTCGTTTTTGAAAAAATATTTATTACAATAGTCAAAATTAAAAGAAAACAGTACTAAAGCAAATGTTGGAAATGTTGACCATTACCTTGAAGACAAAGTTGAAATCTACGTTTCATGCTTTCAAAGCCATTTATTTAGATTTCATGGGTTATGTCAGCACCTGTTTTTGGCCAGTTTTATAGTAACTTTCAATAATAAATATTTTATGTTGTAATTCCAACATTATAATAATAGTAGTTTATACAACGAGTCAATAATGACAGTTATTATTCCCGAGAGCCGAATTTACGAAACGAGCCGCGAAGCGGCGAGGGAGTAACTCGACTCTAGGGAATAATAGTCATTATTGCGAGTTAGTATACCCTACTTTATCTACGACTAACTCAACTAAAAAATGAAAATAATTAAACGAAAATGTCAGATTACTATATTAATATAACGTTTGACAGTTAGTAAAATGGCCGAACTTGTCTATCGTTACTATGACAACGTTGATAACGTTATGTTCTTATTGGCGGAATGCAGGGAATAATGGTAACGTTATGTCTCATTATTCCCCGGTTGCATTTCATTATTCCCTCTGGGTATTATGAGTCCTACCGATTAATATAATACCTACTTTATTGTTTAGTCGTCGATAAAATAATTTAAAAAATATAAGCGCCTATAATTCGAATTTAAGTATGATAAATGTCAGAATTCGAAGTTTTCAAAGGCTTAGCATGTACACCAACATTGATTACTTAATTACTTAAAAAACAGCCTACTCTAATGGGGTTAGATTTTGAAGGCACGGTTTTTGTCGAATATGTTTCCGCATAGCTTCTTTTGCGATTACAGTTATATTGTATATTTGCTCTTTTACGTATAAATTTATGATATCGGAAGGCCTAGCAGGATAGTGAAGAGGGCCTCCATTGACTAGTCACTTGCCTGGAAACACTTCATTTGAACACCTATTTGCATCCACACATCTCCGAAAATTTAAATTCCAATAATTTCACTAAATTGCTTGTTAGAAATTGTCATTCGGTCACCAAGAATGCCCCCGATCTATGCTTATAGTCTATTTATTAGTGAAATAAGGGTTTTCATTTGAATGATAATGAAAATATCTTTTGCTAATGCCGTTACTACAGAAAGCAGGTTCACCATAAATCACACATTGTCAAAAAGAATTGTTTGGGCATTCATTTTCGTTACATTGGCAGAACAATCTTCTAGCTTTAAAATGATAGGGCGTAACTCAATATTTAAATGTATTCATTACGGATGTTATTTATTTTATTTTAAGGTTTTTGTAACGATTGTGGCCATTATCCAGCAAACGACTTATTTCACGCGTCCTGACTATGGATTTTCTGTCGTTGCAATAACAATGCGATTGATCATTTATCACCTGTTTAGGTTTCCGTGGTTTTGAATAAACAGAGCAGTAATGAAAGTATTCAGTACTATTCTAAAAGCATCTGTTCTGAAACATCTTCGGCAAGGACAACGCGACTGGTAGACACATTGGGCTAATAAATAATTTCTTTGACATTCGTCCAGTACAAATTACTTTATTCAAATAAAAACCCTAAAGTTGGCAGAATCATATCAAAAAATGACAATAACTCAGTAATGGTCACTTTTAAAGTAATATTTTAGGTGCGAAATTTAGTAAACAATTCAGATATAAATATACGGGCTGTTCTATTTAAAAATACTGACTTATACACAAACATTTTTATAGAATAGTAAAAGTTCCTCTTGCTGATGGTTTTTCAAGTTGCATTCATTAATATTAAATATCTGAAAGGACAAATATATTTGTATATAAAACACATGAATATTTCTCACCTCCAGAAGCCGTTAAAAGGATTTTATAAGTTGAAGAACTTTATTCAATCACAATTTTGGGATTTTTTATACAGTGTGAGAATAAATGGTAAATATCAAATCAGTGTTGTTCTATATATGCTACAGTGTACAGGCAAGACTGTTTTTAATCACTGCAGTGATAATGACAATACAGATATCGAAATAGGTATTTTGCGTTTATGCATTAATGTGGTAGTGATATTTAAACTAAAACGATTTTAGGATCGTATAGAACACGTTTTAATGTACATTGTTTTGTTAGAACTGTTTTATTCGAAAATATATCGGATATATCATTTCTGACATATAATTTCTTCTCAATATGTTTAATATGGTTTTCTCGTCAGTATAAACGATTCCGTCTGAGTCTCTCACACTCATTCATAAATGACAATCTTACTCCACCCCACAAAAGGAACATATCTGAAAGATACGCAATTTTCAATATGAAAATGTTTGCAAGAATTTTGACTACGTTTTTTTTTGACAGGTGAAGAGGTAACACCAGCGAAATTGGATGCATTTATAAATCTGGAATGTATACTGACCTTTGAAATAAAAGAAAATAAATATACTTTTTCAGCAGCTGTGGGAGACTATTGGTTACGTGTTTGTAGGTTCAAGGATGGCGGAAAGTTTACAGAAAGTAATGCTACGGTATAGATATGTAATATTTTATTTCTATGTGTTGTTAAGGGTCCTCGCTAGTGGATCTGTCAACAGTGGCAAAATAGCAGATTTTAGAATCCAGATATTTTTGTTGATTTTAAAGATGGAGAAAACCTTTCAACGTCAAATTATGAAGAATTTAGTAATCTACCCGGCTGAAGAATCAAATTTAGAAAAAAATTATCGGATTACAGAAAATTAATTAATATGTCAAAATATTAAAAACCAATTTTCTCAAAAATCCTTCGGAGGAGATTTGTTTGCTTGGGTTCACGTTATAAATTGAATAGAAAGCTACCCGGCTGTACACTTATTTTTCGTTCAACTATTCTTTACTTTGTTTAAAATGAATATAAAATAAATTAAAATTAGGCAACCCACATTACAATGAATTGTTATTCTGCTATAAATATTTCCCGCAGTTACAAATGTGTAAACAGTTGGTCATAAATGAATTTTTATTCGCTTAGATATTGAGTTATTATTTCAAATATTTATTATATGTTCCCTATGTGTAAAAGTACTCGGACATCCTTGGCTTATTAAATTATGTGCTATGCAACCAGTATTACATTTCCCATTCACTAGCGAGGACCCTCAATATTAAAACGCAATTTTCACAAGTGTCCACTTGTGATGTTGTTTTTACTACGATTATCTAAAACTGACTCTTAGTTTACATTTCTGCACCTAATGTTTCGTCCTGTATATTAAAAAACATCTTCAGAGTTATTGATCAACTGAGATTAGCTGAAACAGTCTGTCAGTCCATTTCAGTCACTAATTACATTAGATGTTTTTAATAGTCTTAATAAGCATACTTTACCTTAAGACTTACGAGGGCACTGCACCCCCTAAACCGAAATATGAATTTATTATCAAATCTACAAGTTGTAGATATATCAGACTTATCGATACACGCTATTTAAGCAGAATAATTCTAAATATTAAGTAATACTATGCAAAAGCTTTCTGGAAAAGATAACTTTATAACAAAGCTTTCTATCTTCATAATCTGGTATTATGTTCTTTTTGTTTGTTGCACTTAACCAACCAAGATATTGAAGTTTGCTTCATAATTTCTTATTGGTCTGAAATATTAGGAATACTAATCATTTTTGTTGTTATTTTAGACAGTCGTTACAAAAGAAGATAACAGACTTACTTTCACTTCCACAGAAAGTGACAGTAGTTACCAGAGAATATATGACTTTTCCGAATCAGGTGTTGTTGTTGTAAGTATTAGCAAAAACTGTGATATATATAACCAAGACCATATGGATTTCCCTATCACTGCGCTATACAGGGTGGTTCACCGGGAACTGAATCGATCGATTGTGGAAAAACTATAGCTAGGTAAGATCTGAAATTTTGATTTTATACTCAATGGGGGCCATTTGACTAAAATATTTTCAAGATGGCGGCACTTCGGGTTATGCCGGAAGTAGGCACCAACTTCCTAATTGTAAATAGATCATCCTATTTATTAATGAACATTTGAATTCCTTGTTAATTTTAAATTGGACTTTCTTTTCTTCAACAAATGACAATTTATAATTTTGTAAACACTGTCATGGCTAACTAACGAAAAAAGAACTAATGCAATCAGTATGTATTGTAGAAGATAAAAACAGTAACTTGTCAATATTTCGAAAACTACCAATTTTTATAATAGACATATTTATACAAAGTTATCCTTATTTTTAATGCAGAATAAGATAAATTTATAAAAGTTGCCGCTTCCATTTAAAAATATTATCTTTAGGCAATTTTTCCAAATTCGTTTTCAGCCGTATAATTTGCACACTCTGTATTAATAATTGTAACAACTTTATACAAATACTATTTAATTAGACCATCTATTTGAGAGAATTTACTTCAAATTATATAATAAATTCATCTTTATATGGAAAAAGTGCTACTGATTTTCTGCCTGCAAACGTCTAATTTAATTTCAATAAGTCAAAAAGGGTTACACTTAGATATATGACATTATACATGAAATATATTTAGAAATCCACATAGAATCTAAAATCTTTACAATATACAAGGTATTCTATTTAAAATTAGGAAGTTTGTGCCTACTTCCGGCATAGCCCGAAGTGCCGCCATTTTGAATATATTTTAGGCGAATGGACCCCATCGATTTTAGTATAATGTCAAAATTTCAGATCATTCCTAGCTACAGTTTTTCCGCAATCGATCGGTTCAATTCCCGGTGAACCACCCTGTATAAGACCGTCACATAACTTCGATTTACATTGTTGATATTAATTCTGCTACCCTCAAAATATCGATCCTTAAGGAACGCCATGGAATCAGTAACCCAAGGAGAATGATTTTATCAATTTTTATTATAATAACATTAACTTTACAATAAGTAATATTATTAGTTTTAAAATAATGAAATACTTAGAACGAAATAGTGTTGCTAAAAATGAATTAATTTTTCCAGCAATTCAAAAGGTAAAACTAGTTGGGTTCAATTTCGTTGTAAAATGTAGTAACATAATCGAAGATTTCATCTGAATTTGAAGATTTTGAAGCTGTTACTATTTCACATCGAAATACTTGCCTCATAAAATATTCAGCCACTCTAGTAGCCACTCGGTTGTATTATTTGCACCTCCTTTTTAAGCCTAGCATGAAGAAATTTTCTTTTACAGTATCGGCACTAAATGATCTTGCTAAGACATAATAAAACCAAAACTTTGCTGTACAAAATAAGCAAATATTTCAATAAACTGACATAATGCATGTACACTTATTAAAATAAATATAAAACATTTTCAAATAACAAAATGCTATATTCTCTAAACACATTTTACTTTAGCACCATTATAATTTGTTAAATTTATTAGATATTTACAGTGACAGACTCTTTGGTATACCAAATCTATTGTATTTCTATGCACACATTTCATTCAAGACAGAACAAGATTTGATTGAACATTATTCACTTTCTTGTTGGCATTTTTCAACTTTACGATATCAACAAGGAACATAACTGATAATAATTACAGCATTTTAATAATTACTATAGCATCTTTATTTATCCAAGTGATACAGATTTAATTAGATCTGTATCTGTTGGACAAATAAAGATGCTATAGTAATTATCAAAATGCTTAACTTAATTTATTTCCGTTATTGAAATTTGACTGATTTTATTTTTATATTATATATTTTTTTTACTTGAACTTTAATACTACATTGTAAAAATGTTTAGGAAAATTACACAAATGTTTACGTAAAAGTTACACAAAGAAACGTGTAAGTGCTCAAATGTGTAATTTTCATGTAAAGCAGATGCAAATATGCACACTCGATAGTAAAATTATGTTTATACTGACTTTTACTCTTTTTTTTGCAAAAAAAATATATTAAAACCTATGTAATATTATGAATCCCTAGGTAAAATATATATAAATCATTATGTAAAAATACATACTTCAAATGGAATATCACAAATTAACTTTATTAAATTACACACTAGTGTGCAATTTTACATAATTATGTAATTTTACGTGATAATCGATGTGAAATAGTTTCCTATTATAGTATGTGTAATTTTACACAAAAACTTTTTACAGTGTAGAAACATTCAGCTGTTTCGTTTAATGTGTGCATATTTATTATAAATATATTCTGGAAGTTGTTCCAAAACAAACTGATCTTCTCTGGTCTTTTAGTTCTTATCTAAATAATTTGTGCTAATTGCACAGCCTATTTTCGAAATAAACCTAATTGAATTTTACATCGAGTTATGTAAAAATTTCTCTACCATTCTATTTAAAAAGATCAAGTTATCCATGATTTAAGAGTTCGAAAATTACAGATCCCTATTTAATGAACGGAATCTGAAAACCACATCTTTCATTCCGCTATTACTAAAAATATTTTGCTGAATTAATGCCTATAATACAGTATAAGTTGCCATACGAATAAAATTCCTAACTTAATTCGTAAATAAGCTATGGAAAGCTGACGCACTATTGCAGGACGCTGTATATTCGTAGTACGGTTTGTTAAGATTAAAGATTAATGAAAACTATTCTCTTAATTTAATTTGAAACTGCTGTTTATTGTGTAGGTAGAATTTTATTTTTAAAATAAATTATTAATGTTGTTTTTAACCACAGTGTATATTATTCGTTCTGTTATATTTTCAGACAGTCGATAAGGGATCCGGTGTAACGGGAAAAAGAATATTCACAAGAATCGAGTAATATTAGAAATAATAGCAATAAGAACATAATGTAAGTTTAAAAAGATTACAATAATATTTGTTTTCGATTTAAGAACATTTTGGTATAACACATTTTCTGTTTTGTGTGATAAATGATTATTATATTTTAGTTATAATATCTGATACTTGATTTTGATATGTGTTTGTAAATGATATTTGTGTACCTCCAAGATTAGATAAGCTAATGTTAGATAAAGAAATGACATGTAATATAAAGCATTTACGTTTAGCTGTGCTGAATAAATATTTTAGGAAATTTTTAAATTATTAAAAACCTCGTAAGTCATATTTGCTTGCAATTTTTATTATCTGCACCTGACTACATAACCTGCAAATGCTTTAGTTATGTGTACAGTTTGTTATCAAGACAACAAATTTATATCTGCTGCTGATGACGGTGTGCAGTTTTATTATTTATTGTATATACATAAATAATGTGAAAATCGATAACAGTATTTAGGAAAATATTTAAAAAAATTATTTGTGAAGTTTTGACTCTTGTTTGGATTGTCAAATGAAGAAATGGTATCGTTCGCTGGAAAATATACCCATCTGAATACTGTTAATAGCGAAGAATTTTTTAAACTAGTAGGTAAATATCTCATTTATATGAATTATATGAAACTCATATCTCATAATAGTAAAAGTTATTTTATAATGAAGTTTGTGAATTCCTCTAAATATTATTATTATGTTGTGTACCTAATGACTAAGGTTTTTTATATATTATGTATATACTACAATGGTTGGAGACTCACCTCTTATCATTTTCAGGTACTAAATTAAATGGCGGCAAATTTTGAAATGAGGTATATTAGATACTTATCCAAAGTTAGTGGTTTAATTTTCATAGTTATAATTAAAATATTTAGTTTTTTTTTAATCTAAAATTACTTCTTAAAGTTAATTGAATATAATCAATATTAGATTTTCTTTCATATATCAAAATTGCGATTTAGGTTAAGAGGTTATATATATATTTTTTTGATAACTAACTCCATCGCCAAAATGAATCTTATTTATAAAGAAGAAAGAATCAAATATTGTTTTTGAATTCTTTATAAATTTGTTTTTTTTTCACTAAAGTAAACAATTACTTGCTGTCTACCTATTTTACTAAAAGTCTAATCAGATCCCAAGAGGAAGATTACAATCGTCAATATGAACTTTGGTATTGATAGCTTCAGCGGTTTGGCCGATATCGTGGTTAGAAGGAAAGAGGGAAAGTTACTGTTTTAAAAAAGTCTTTATCAGTATGAAGTGACCTCAAAATATGGACATCTGCAAAAACGTCGAGGTTAAAGGTTTTCATAAGTATGTAGGTAAAAGTATTACTTTTGGTCCAAATTTTAAATTTCTTTATAAACAAGCATTGTTCTAATTCGTCCTCTAAATACTTTTCTATGCAAAATAAATCTGTATGGAATGCATAATTTGTTAGATATTTGCGAAATCAACTGTTTTCGCTAAAACAACAGGAATTTCAATTTTTGAAGTGTAAACTTCTATGGGCGCGTTGATTGTGGGCACTGAACGAGATTGAGCCGTCACGCTCGGCTATGTAACGCTCGAGGCGCCATGGTTACCAAACGAATCGTAAATTCGACAAAAATCGGCAAAACGGTGCAAAGAACTCCTCTCTGGATACGCGAAATTGAAAGCTGCCCTTTGGCATTGGTGTACGGGCGACATTGAATTTCCGGTCGACGGAGAGATTTTCTTCCTAAGTGGAGCAGTTGTAAAGATATAGGCTTTTAAAGAAGAGCGTGCACTCGATGTTGTAACAGCAAAATAGCTTACGTAATGACGATTACGTGACAATCAAAAAATTCCGAGAAACGTTAAACTGACAGGCGAACTGAGTAGCACCACAGATTCACTTTTAAGCGTGAAATACGAAATTTTGAAGGTTGCGAGGGCTCATCAAGACTCGGGGTCGTAAGGAACCGGCTTTTTGGGACCTTTTGTATTCTTATTTCGAGTCGGCAGTCGCACGCAATCGAAGGTACCGGCAATTTAAAGGTCGTTTGCAGAAGGATTTGGTATGAAAAATGGCCGTTTAAATGTGCACTGATATCAATGTATTCCGGACGGGCGTAAAATAAATATCAGATTCTCATGTGCACTGGCGATCAATGTTATACGGTCCGGCGAATTGCATCTCCACACAATACATAACGGTCTCCCACATGACTTGATATTTTTATCTATACAGTAGTCGATTTATATTTTAATAATGATTTGAATTAAAATACGATAATTCCAGAACGTGTGTATTTCCTTAAAGGGGAAAAGGAGGATTGCTTTCGACATTTATGTGCCCCTACTACGAAATAATTTTATTTAAACGATTACGAGCCGGCTGAAATCAATTTCTCTCTCTTCTGATTAAAATTAGGCACTTGGGAGTTTTTACGGTCGTCCATCACTAATTCAAATGTCGAAATAGAACAAAATGACCGAAGGATTTTTTGAAAATTGACGTGAAAGTTAAATTTTAGATACGGGGGTGTCTTAGGTCACCGATCACCAATCCATACCCAAAATGTCAAAAAAAACGAAATGGCGGAAGATTTTTTTGAAAATTGACGTACTAATGTGAAATTTTAGATACTGGGGTGTCTTAGGTCGCCGATCACAATTCCAAAGTCAAAATGTCAACAAAAAAAAACATGGCGGACGAGTTTTTTGAAAATTGACGTATGGATGTGAAATTTTAGATATGGGTGTTTTGGGGGTCGCCGATCACAATTCCAAAGTCAAAATATCAAAAAAACAAAATGGGGGAAGAATTTTTTTGAAAATTGACGTATGAATGTGAAATTTTAGATACGGGGGTGTCTTAGGTCGCCAATCACGAATCTAAAGTCAAAATGTCATAAAAAACAAAATGGCGGACGAGTTTTTTGAAAATTGACTTATGATTGTGAAATTTTAGATACGGGGGTGTCTTAGATCGCCGATCACGAATCCAAAGTCAAAATATCAAAAAATACAAAATGGAGGAATAATTTCTTGAAAATTGACGTATGAATGTGAAATATTAGATACGGGGGTGGTTGAGGTCGTCGATCACGAATCCGAAGTTAAAACGATAAAAAAAACAAAATGGCGGAAGAGTTTTTTGAAAATTGATGAATGTTTGTGAAATTTTGGATACGGGGGTGTTTGTGGTCGCTTATTACGTCTTCAATTTGGCGATTCTTTCGGCGACCGTTACATGGGAGAGCCTTGATGAAGTTTTCACTTCTGCCGTGTGGTTTTAAGCACACTTATTTTGCTTGTTTTTTTAATATACCTAAAATTCACTTTTTAGTACTTTTACATTCTTTAGAAATAAATCCAAATTTAGAGGAAGAGAGAGAGAGAGAGAGGGGGGGGAGGGAAAGATTTACGAAAACCACTTTTTTGTTATCAGAGGACTTCAAAACGTGGACATTGCAAAATTCTCGAGGTTGAAAATGTTAGTCATCACAATATTCATACTAAGTATATGAAAGAAATATACACGAATAAAACTATTTTGAAGCAAATACTTATAGCTCAAAACAGTAACGATACAGGTACATATTTTTGAATAGCATATTTAATTAGCTTTTCCAGTAATGACTAAATTTTTTTAGTTATTTTATTTATACATTTATATAAGGTAACGTATCAAACGCCCTGTATACCGTAACTAAATTCTAATACCCTAGTAGGTTAGTAGAAAGCTTCCTTAAACAATTTTCAAAAATTTCAATCCGATTGTTTTAAATAGCAAAGATAGATACCTCTCTCAGGGTCGAACGCTTTTTTGAAAAAGTTGCCCGGTAAATTGAAAACTTTGGGAAACCTAAGAGTTCTTTTTTCTATAGGATTTGGTATGAACTCAAGACCATTATTCACGATTCGAACGATGGATATGAGTAATTCTTTTTTTTTGGTTTGTTAGTTATGGTCCTCGAAACGTTTTCAGAAAAAAAATTCGGGACAATTACAAGGGAAAGCCGGAAAATTCGAACAATTATAATACAGGGTGACATTGAAAAAACTACAATGCATAGTACCGCGCGATAGCGGACCACAAAACAAATTCTAATACACTAATATCTGATCGTTTTTTTTCCCAAGATACAGGGTCTTAAAATTTGTGAGTATTTTGTTTTAATTCTTCCCATGACAGAGCTGTTTACCTAATTATTCTAATATTACGTCAAAATTTGTCGTATTGCTGATTAAAAAAAGTTTAACGTTCTTATAACATTTATTTTTCTTCAAGAGCTCATAACAGCTCGATACTTGGTCAACATGATCTTTAAAAATAACAACATAACATAACAATAAAAGAACATCAAGTGAATTTAAAAAAAAATTTAAGGTACCTACCTCTAAAGATAATCAAACTAATGGCCTTGTTCTTAGATATACTCTTACAATGTTTGTGTTATTGCCGACATCTTTTGTAAATGCCTGGATTATTACAAAATCTATCAGCAGACTATATAATTCTATTCCATAATTGCTCTTCACTATTTATTACTGCGGCATACACTTCTGCTTTCATAACCCCCAAACAGAAAAAGCGAAGGGATTAAGGTCGGAACTACGAGCTGGCAATGGTATAGGTCTTCTATGACAGATCCACCTATTTCCAAATCCCCTTTTCAAAAATTCTTTTGCTATTCGAGAAAAGTCAGCTGGTGCTCCGTCATGCATGAACTTCTTTAAATAATGTTCAGTGCAACATTTTCTAATAAATTTTCAGAAGAGCCATCTTCTTCTAAACGTCTGTGCACGTCAATAAATGTTCTAACATTAGAAACGTGTCTTAATGGATACCTCTCCCGATAGATACTTTGAGCATTGGAAGAATTTGATCGACCTTCGCCATAACACATAATCATGTTCCAGTATTCTTCAAAAGTAAAGAGAACTATTTTTGAAATTAATTTTATAGAACGACAAATAGCAAAACCATACACAAACGCTATCAGAAACACGTCAAACTTGAATTAATTAATGCAATATTAATTTGACAGATGTCATAATTCCATAGCCAACAATAATAATATTCTAATAATACTCGAAACTAATAAACAATAACTTTAAGATTAACATGACAACAAGTGTATAAAAACATTTTTTTTAGTTTTTCTATGATCACATAGTACTAAGCATTGTAGTTTTTTCAATGTCATCCTGTATAATTGCTAATGTTAGTGAACTTCTGAACTGCTTGACAGATTGAGGTCGTATTTACAAAATATAATTATTTAGTCGAGACGATGGTTCATAGTTATGCTAGAATCCAATAGGTGGCATTGTTGTCAAGTTATTAACAAATTCTATATAAAATGGCTAAAATTCTCAATATATGTTGGTTTAGTGCCAAAAAAGAAAATCACAAAACCTGGACAAGTTACAAAAACATTTTCGATCCTCCAATCTGCTGGAAATTGCAGAACAACGTCTGGTAGGCCAGCTAGTATAAAATAAAAAAGTGATACGTAGTTGTGGTAGTGACAAAACTGTATGCATTGAAATATTTTACAAAGTAAATTAACTCGAATAACTATCACATGCAAAATTTTAATTAATTTTGATAATCAATTTCTCATATAACGCTGAGAAGGGATTCGGCATTGAAGATGTTTTTCAAAGTGTGCAAAACATAATATGCTCTCTGAAGTTTACCTGGTTAACCTGGTTTTCCCATGACATATTTTCATCAAGAATTGTACCTAAGAATTTACAATTTCTAGAGACCTCAATAATTTGATTATTAAATGTTATGTCTAAACCTGAGCGTGTTCTATATCTGTTGAAAAATTCAATAATAACCGTCTTATTATGGTTGATTATTAATTTGTTGGCACAACACCAGTCCTCAAAACTTTGTAGAACAATATTGATATTATTGTTGAGCTGTTCCAGATACGAGTGGGAAACCACTATTGCTGTATCGTCAGCATACAGAAATATTTTGCCATAGTTTATGAAACTAGGTAGGTCATTTATAAATAATAAAAATATTGATGGATCCAGGACACTACCCTGTGGAACTCCAACGTTCATATCATATTCCTCCGATCTGACGTCACCAAGTCTAACGACGATATGTCTGTCTTTTAAAAATGAGACAATCCATTTGTTGAGTTCCCCGCGAATTCCCAGGTTATAGATCTTACTACTAAGAAAATGAAAATTTACGGAGTCAAAGGCTCTGGATAGATCAAATAAGATCAACACGGTGTATCGTCCTATATCCATTTCATCAAGAATATGCTGCGCACATTCAACAACACCAGTCTCAGTAGAGAAACCACTCCGAAAACTGTGCTGACAGCTCCTAATACGTCATCCACCTTAGGACACTAAATATTCTAGGAATCTGAATCTATGGAAGCTTATTCTTTGACTTGACAAAAGCCTTAAATTTCATATGCTTTGTTGATAGTTTTAATAGCGGTGTGTCTCAAAGCGACCTATTGATGCCTCTATTATTTACTATTTACATAAACGATTTACTTTGTAGTAATTAAGCGATTTTTTGAAATGACACAAAATATTTAGTTTTCTATTGAGCTGTATTATTATAAAATCAATTTGATTTGTAATTTAAAAATTACCACGTTGCAGGTGTGGCGCCTGTAGATTACAAATTATCTATAGTAAATGGTAATTATACAACTGTAGTCGTTGAACAAAACGGAAACAAATACACAATAACTACAACTATTGGTGATGCCTGGCAACGTATTATTAGATTCACAATTGGCGAGACATTCAAGGAAGGAGATTATCAAGTAAGTATAGGGCAAGATAGCGATATAACAGTAAATTTTGTTTCATTACTCTTATATAAATTATCACACAAGACAATGAAAGAAAGAACTGTTTGTATTAAATTAAAATTATTAAATTAATACGAATGACTTGCATAATAGACATCTCGAAAGCCTTCGATATGATTAACCCTTCGCTATTAATTGCTATTTTCCATTATATAGGATTAAGTGACCGCTCGGTTGAGTTATTAAGCAATTACTTCCGCAACAGATGTGAGAGGGTACAGTTAAATGACGAAGTATCGAATGTGCTATCAATTCAGTATGGAATTACACAAGGAAGTATCTGCGGGCCCTTGTTTTACATCATTTGACACATCTTTTTTGTACAAAGCACTAAAATTTTGTAACTATTCTTTTAAGGGAAGCAAATCTTGAGTTGTTGCATTCGATGAGGCGTCCGCTGTTTCAGATTTTATGCCTTTTTTGAATTTCTCTATAAATTGTGATATTGTTCCAATGCGGTCTGATTGTAGGAATCTTGGCATGACTTTAGATTCTAAATTGGGCTTTAAACCACATGTTTCTGTACTGGTCTCCAGGGCATTTTGTACCTTTAAAATAGTTATTTACGAACCAAGTGCGTGAAATCATATTTCGCGAATGAGTGACCAGTTTAAAGCGCGAGCCGAAAGGCGAGAGCTTTATGGACACGAATTCGCGAAATGTTTCACGCACGAAGTTTGTACAATATTTTTTGTACGAGAACTATAATAATAATACATATTGTTAAATGTTATCGTTTATGACACACTACTAATCTCTTGATATTAATTAAAAAAATTTGAGTTGGCAGTATTGATTATTTGAAGTGACATTTAATTTAAAATTATCAAATTCAAAAAATTCCATACAAAATAAAAACCTCACCAACAACATGAATTCTGATAAAGAAATGCATTGTACACCGCCTGAAATTCGCGAAGCTGCCAATATTGCAGTGGATAATTTATTACCCATAAAATCAAAAAACGTATACAAAAACACTTATACTAAATTCGTAACTTGGGCTAGATCTAAAAATATACAAAAATACTCCGAAAATTGTTTATTAGTTTATTTTCAAAATTTACAATCAAATAAATCATTATGGTCCACTTATGCTATGTTAAAATCATGCTAAATAATATATGATAATACGGATATATCTAAATATGCAAAACTCATAGCGTATTTAAAACAGATAACGAAGCAACATCAGCCTAAAAAATCAGCAGTATTAACCGAAGATCAAATTACTAAATTTATTGTTGAAGCACCAAATTCTTTGTTCCTACTAATGAAGGTAAAGTCATTTCCGTATATTTAAATTCCATACAACACTATATGCATTTATAGGCTGTATTAATATTGGGTATTTCTGGAGCGTCTTGACGTGAAGAACTTTGCAAAATGTCATTGCGAGACATAGAATTTAAATCGAATTTAATTATCGTAACAATTTCAGAAACTAAAACAAGTAACAGCCGTACATTTGCAATCATTAAGCCCGAATGGATTGCATAAATTTGGCAATATGCAAATTTAAGACCGGACAGCCAGCAGCGATTCTTTTTAACATATCGCAATGGCAAGTGTGTTTGTTCACCTGTTGGTCTTAATACAATTGGCAAAATTCCAATGCAAATAGCTGAGTACCTTCAGCTTGATAGCGCAAGTAACTTCACAGGTCACGGTTTCCGAAGAAGTTCAGCGACATTGTTGGCAAACCAAGGAGGTGACTTGCTTTCAATTAAAAGGCATGGTGGATGGAAATCATCTACGGTTGCAGAAGGATATATCGAAAATTCTCTACATAGTAAAATTCAATTGGCTAAAACAATGACCCCGTTAGAGATATCGACTCCGCCTGCAACTTGTTCGACATCTGAAATACAAGATATATGTAATAATACAATCAACGTTACTCTACCTTCGCTATCAAGATCAATTCAAACAAACCAGTTAATCCCTGGGGTATCAATCTCTGGTTGTCAAAATTGCCCAATCAACGTTTTTAATAATTGTTCCGTTTCAATTTCTGAAAAGAATGAATAATGGTAATTTATATAATATTTGTTGCTGTTCTGACATTGAATTACATACCTTCCAAATATAACAATTTCTATTTCATTTCCTTTTATTTTCATAGAAAAACAACGAACTGGGTAGCATATTATTAAGGGTAGGGATTTATGATTTTAAAATGTCACTAAATTTATCAAGTTCTAGGCAGTACCAACTTTACTTTTACGCACTCGTGTTTAAAGTGACTTTTTACGCACGCAAATCGAATCGTGAAATGACAGGTTTTGATAAGCGAGTACAAAATGCTCTTTTTCCATACACATATACTAACTAGTGACATTTTTAATGGGTTTCATACGTTGAGATAATAAGGTCCATGGTTCCTGAAAGTCAGTTTTGTACCAAATTTCTGTTAGAGCAGTATACTTGAGCGCTCTAATATCGGTAACTTTCTGTGCACCAGGACGAATGCTGTTTACCCTGGAAGCAAAACGTATGAGATGCAAAGCTACTTTACGAAGAAGATTGAACTAGGAACCTCTGTAGGGATGGTACTGAATAGTTGGTAAATGCACTAAAATCCATCCACGTTGCTTTGTATGGAAATGGCTGTGAAGTAGTTGCTGGGAAGGTGAATAGGCCTGTTCATCAATTTCCTTTCAATTTGGTTGTGAACGGAGTCACACTCCATTTGAGTATGACCCCGTTCTAAAATTTTTTGGATAATTGTTTATCTACTATTTATAGAGTAGTCTAAACAGCATTTGCCATAATACAGTTACTATTTTGATATGTGCATCCGTCGCTGTATATAATTACCTCCATGTCATTGTCTTGAGGTAGTTTAAAATGAAGGAGGCAAATGTAGATGCTGTTAAGTCAGTGTCAATTTCAGGACAACTAACGTCGCCACGAGGAAGACAAAGTCAACCCTGTGCCATCCGAGACCCAGGAAATGTAAATCAAAATAAAGAATTATCGCGGATACATAAAATATAGAAGTCTTGTCTTCCTCGTGGCGACGTTAGTTGTTGTCCTCAAAACCGTGAATCTTCTAGGTGAAGCTACAAATGGTGGTCTGTCACCTGATGGTCATCCGTTTAGCTTACATCTCCAAGGTTATCCCACCTTATTCCTTGGCTACACCGTACTGATGACGACCAATTAGTCAGAAACACGTGTCTACGGTTGCTCTACAGCGGATTATATCCAATATTTTTCTTTTTCTGATATTTCATGTATCCGCGATAATTCCTTATTTTGATATTTATACTGTATATATATATATATATATATATATATAATTTTCAATCTCTTCGAGCTTGAATCGCTTAAAACGCGAGCATCGCCTTGATGCTCTTTATAATGTCCGGTTTTCAAAACTTTTGACGTGCACTGTATGTACGTCTAACTTAAGTTTTTGCACAAACTGTCATTGTTGACATAAGTAAATGTGGCTATTGTGCGTATTTTTTTTGTATTAAGAAGCATTTTTATAATATTAAAAACTCGTTATTGTTTTTGTTGTACTAACATGTGATAGCTGAAATCCAATTTTCGTAAGACTGTCGTCGAAAATCAAACTTCAGTTGGATTTTTGAAGCTTCTTGTTACCTTAAAGAATATTCCGCATTACATACATTACATTCACACTTTACTAACTGCTTTTCTTCTCTATAATAATTTGTATGTTTAGTTTACGTTTTGTCGTATAAATACTGTAATCGTTTTCAGTAAAGTTAATGCCCTTTAACGCGTTCGTATTTGATTTTCTCGATCTATATACTCGCCTGTGTTTGATAGTTCCAGTTTTTAATAAACGACACCTGCAAGTTTAAGACTGTAATTTTTAAATGATATACCAACAATAAATGTATTTCACCTTATGGCGATATAATTTCTTCCTTCTTACATTACTGTCTTCTAAATGTCAATTCTTTGCGCTCATCGTCCTGATAATTATGAATCTTGATACGTGTGCGCGTTTTTCTGTAAATTAGCACTGTCCGTCGTTATAAGAAAATTTCGAAACATCAAATTCCGTCACAAAAATTTGAACTACAGCTGTCGAAATCGTACGTCCGTTTGAGAATTAATGACTCGCAAACTCGTCATCGCGAGATTTTTTTACCGCATTCCCCTGCAGAAAAGCCTTAAATGAGTCGCACCTTCGACAGCGACAGACTAGGCACGTGGACAGTGCACTCAATCGTCGCGGAAAAGTCCACTCTTTTGGTTTCCAACCCTCTTTTCGTACTCTAAACCTCGACGGCCTGAAATTTCTTCGTCAAAGTGAAACTTTTACAATTCTGTCGCGCGTGCATACCTGACATCTTTACGATTTCTATCGGTTGTCGTGGGAATCGGTCATAACGTAAGCAATTTTTCTGTTAAAACATCGAATGCACGCTCCTCTTTAAAAGCCCATATCTTTACAACCGCTCCACTTAGGAAGAAAATCTCTCCGTCGACAGGAAATTCAATGTCGCCCGTATACCCATGCCAAAGAGTAGCTTTCAATTTCGCGTATCCAGAGAGGAGTTCTTCCCACCGCGTAACCAATTTTCGTCGATTTTGACGGTCGTTTGGTAACCATTGGCGACTCTGCTTTTATATATTATAAATATAAATAATATATATTATTATTATTATAATTATTATAATACAAGTAATTTTGAAAATCCTACAATTGCTCTCGCTATAATATGTAATGAACAGATTTTCCCTCTAAAATAATTATATTATAATAGCTCTGTTATAATTGCTATTCTGAAAATTTGTTGTTGCTGAGTAAAAGTGGCACTAAACGATATTCTTTATAATTTAAAGTCATTTTCAATCACAACTGTTGTTTTTCAAAATCCGGAAATTCTTTTTGGTTAGTTAGTCTTCTTAATATACTGGAAGAGAAGAGGTATCATCTGGTCATAAGATATTTTAATTACATGTAGCACGTTTTTTATTTTGTAGATATGAATTGCTTTTTTAAATTTGTTGTAGACGATGCCAACCATGGATGGTAACCAATTGATATTTAGTTCATCATGGAATGGGAAATGGTTTAGGAGAATATACGAATTTACCGATACCGGTCTAGTTGTAGTAAGCAATACGTAATCAAGGCGCAATGTTGTAATTTGATAACGTTTTTTTTTAATTTCAAGACCCTCGATACCGATTATGGTGGACATGCAGTGAGAACGTACAAGAGGATATAAAATCGCAGTTTATTGAGAAATGGAAATAAGAGCATTGTTATAGGTCCTCTATAAGAGTTATACGATATGTGTGTTATTTTTATGGAAAAATTATTATTTATTAAATATACAGAAATTGATAACTTTTGCCTTAATTTAGTATTTGCAGTTATTTTATGCATGTTCTGAGACTCGATTGTTAATGTGTCATTGCTACTTTCATTGCCTCACCATTCTAGTCATATTTTGGCAATTCCTGTTTACTTCCGATATTCTACTATTAAAAAATTGATGTTGTTGACCGTTACTTTACGGTAATTCACATCAACTAGTGATATATATATGTTAATTTTATTCAATATAATTGAAGTTAAAGGTACAATTTTAAACATTTGTAAAATAAATGAATATTTATAATTTAGTTCTTGGCTAATGTTAAATTTTAAATAGAATAAAGGAATATAAATTTAATGTAATAATAATAATTTATTTATTTATTTATTTCAGTGACATGTGTAAACAAAGAAGAACATACATGTCTGAAAACGTTATAATGAAAACTATAAAAATATAGGACTTAAACCATCACATGTACAGAGTCATCCTCATAGGAGTAGCAATTTAATGTTAATTGTAATTCCTTAACTTTTAGTTTAAACTTCTTTAAACATTAATTTTCTCGGATGGAAATTTATTATATAATTTACAACTCTTATCACACTAAGACCTTTCAGGCTCTACTTTTGCTTCTGCATTTCTTGAATGGCAAAGATATATTAAATTTATTTAAAATTTAAATTTATTGGATAAAAAATTCTATGAACAAGGGAAGTATCCATTTACCACCACATATTTTCAACGTACATTTTGCATCTGCTCTTTGTAATTTCTATCACAGTTATTGAAAGAGCATTTTTTAGTTTATCTGAATTATGTAATTGATCACCATAGATGTTATTTTTTAAATGTATACCTCAAAAAGTAATCTATACAGTAATTAACTCGAAGATAATCAATGTCCTATATTAATCACATTGTTATAAAAACATCTTCCAAGAAATCCAAAATATCTTTTGCAAACATATTATTATATTGCAAAAGTGTCCACCATTAATTTCTCAGACAAGGTGAGTTAAAAGTGGGGCAATATATTCAACATCTATTTTCTTTACTTGATGTAACAGCATTTCATTCAATAAATCAAGGCTTTGTGCTGACCTGATTTGGTAATTTTAGGAATTCACAAAAATTTTAAATTGAACTTAAATTAGTTCACATTAAAAATGTGACAAATCTCAGTTGTATCTCAATTTTTTTATTAAACCAATTACAGTATACTATTTGCTTTCCCGTATCATAAAGCAATAGAAACGGGCAAGATGACCGATCTTTACAGACACTGGCTATTCCGTGAAAACTATTTATGTGTCTTATACCCTGTCTTAGAATAAGAAGGAGTGATTCGAATACTGCTCCAAAATCCGCAACACATAGCTTAAAAATTTAGTAAAATTAGATATGACATTATGACATGTTTCTAACCTTAATTAATAGTGCATTAGATGCCAAACTCTGTCTCATACGAAACTGAGGATGAGTTATTAGAATTACTCGCTGCCTTCCACAATAAAAGCACAGCAGGTGATGATCAGTTGCCTAGTTTTCTTGTCCGTGATTGCAGATACGTCCTTGCTTCTCCCTTACGAATAATTATTAATTTATCTATATCTTCGAACATCTTCCCTGAACAATGGAAAATTACAAGAATTACCCCAGTTCATAAGAAGGGGATCGTACATTATTGAGTAATTACAGGCCTATCTCTATTATTTTTAACTTTGCGAAATTGTATGAGAGGGCATTATACCGCAGTCTTCTTCATGGTACTCGATACCTTATTTAGCCAGTCCAACACGGATTCATCGCTGGTCGGTCTACTCTTACCAATTTGGCCACTGTGTCTCAATACATTGGAGAATCTTTGGATAAGCGTGGTCAGGTGGATCTAATTTACACCGATTTGTCAAAAGCTTTCGACTCGATTGACCATGAAATATTATTACATAAGATTGGTTCATTTGGTATGGTGCCTACTTCGATTAATCTGCTTAGATCTTATCTTTTTGAAAGAAAATGCTATGTCACCTATAACGGATACTCTTCTAGCAACTTTCTTCTTACGTCTGGCATCCCTCAGGGATCCAACTTGGGACCGTTATTATTTGTCCTTTTCATTAATGACCTGCTCCTCCAAATTAAGGGTCCTATTCTTGCGTATGCGGATGACATCAAAATATTTTCTCGGATTACATCAGCCCGAGATGCGCAGGCTCTCCAGACAAGTTTGGACATGTTGGCCATTTGGTGCGAGGAGTTTAGGCTTGGGTTGAATATCAACAAATGCTGTGTTGTTACATATACACGGTCCTCTACATCTTCCTACTACTGTTACCAGGTAAATGTTACCGCACTTGAACGAAGATTCGAAATCATGTACCTTGGTGTTGTTTTCGACTCTTACTTTACCTTTCGAACACATATTGGGGCGGTCTGTTCTGGAGCCTTTAGATCGCCTGGCTTTGTAATGCGGGTATCCAAATATTTTAAGAATATTGCCTTGCTCAAATCCTTGTACTCCGCTAACGTTTTGAGTAAAATTGAATACGCTGCTCCTATCTGGAATCCCATTTATGCACACAACTCGCTGGCACTGGATCGTGTTCAACGTCAGTTTTTAAAATTTCTGTCATTTAAAATCGATGGTATTTATCCGGAAAGGGGCACACCTCTGGCTGATTTACTATTACGCCACAATCTTGCATCTCTACAAGCAAGAAGAGATGTTCTCTGCCAGAAGTTCTTGCATAACCTCATCAGAGGCGACATTGACTGCCCCTTCATGCACGAAAGATTATTGTTTGTTGTTCCACGAGTTACATTGAGATACAACTGAACGTTTTTGATGCCATTTGCGAGGTCTAACGCAATGAAACTGACTCCAGCATATCTTCTTGCCAGGGTGGGTAATGGGATGGAGTTGAATTTATTCTTGTGAGGGTGTGGGGATTCTCAAATGAAGTATTGGGTGGTTTATATATGTGTATGTTTATGTATGTGTATTATAATATTTGTATTTATTTACTGTATTGTATAAATTTTCTCTGTTATTGGGTATAGCCTGTTGGGAAAATAAAGAATTATTATTTATTATTATGGATTGAAATGGTTGGATGTGCCACTGTACATTGTACCAATCGAGGCAGCAATAGGAGTGAAAGGCAATTGGATACAGATAAAAGTTATAACCACAAGCAGGTTTATACATCTAAAACTTGATGAATGTTAATCTTTTAACTTAATATTCAAATTTTTTGATTCTAGGTTTCCAAAAAAATATTATTAGAAGGTATCTATGGATAAAGGCAATACATAAGCCAAATGAAAATAGTAGATTTTGTTCCGGGCGTTTTAAGGATTACTATTATATATATATATATATATATATATATATATATATATATATATATATATATAAGTATCATTCTTCTTAGCGAATGTGATATACAAATACGAAAATTGTGAATTAAGTCTGTTATCAAATATTTGTACCAGAGAAGGAGAGTGTATCAAACCTCTCATTAAGGGGTCCGCCCTCAAGAATTTGAGGAGAAGCTTTTGCATATTATTTTATATCATAAATAATATCAATAAAGAAGTTATACAAATAAATCATTGGTGTTACTATGATAAACCTTGAATAGGTAAATCCAAGCAATTACTTTTAGAAATATGAATCGACATACAACAGTAATAAATATAATAATTTACATCTGCTGAAGATGTTTACACTATTTGCAAGAATAATTACACATACAGATTATTAATTATTATATTTGCTATTTATGTATTCTGTAAATACTGATAGAATGAATGTTTTTGTTGAATAATTCATACTATCTTAGAAAATATAGCTAACTTTTGTTTCAAATATGTGTTGGAAATTAACAATAGTGTTCTCATAATAATATTAAGCAACTAGAATATGTAAAGCATTTCTTTTAAAAAGAAATCAAAATTTGTTAATTAATGAAAAAGTAAGTTTAATTAAAAAGAAAGGAATTTATATAATTTAATAAATTTTATTACTTTATATATACAATAACCCATTAAGTGTGGAATATATTTTACCACTTCAGTATCGCACTGGGCTTCAATTTATTTGTCTTCAAATTGTCATTATGCTCCCTATATATCTTACTTATTCTAAGGTAAAATTAAACTACTTTTAAAAGATAATATGAAATAAAAGATATTTATTTATTTTCCAGTGGTATGGAAGGTACATATAAATAGTAGATATAATAGTAATACATTACAATAAACCATAACTGAATATTCGCCCCATGAATTACCCGGATCACCATCAAGCAATGAGTTATTATTATGTATCTGACGTTCGACTTCAGTGGTAATCTCTCATCATTCGCTACAGAATTAGGAGAACTACAACTAACACATTTCCTCGTGAATTTTGCTGTAGGAAAAAGTAGATTAAACAAAATTTTATAATAATATTAAGTAATGTAGTGTGATATGCCTATCACACTGCACTTTATACACTATAAACTTCAAGAGTTCATTTTAAAGAGAGCACTATCATGTTTGAACTTTTCTCCATGTTGAAGTAGGCAGCCTTTCCACTCTGCGTGAATGATAAGATGCATTGTCCATGACTATTACAGCATTATTTGACAACTATGGCAATATTTGTTGGAACCATGTTTCGAAAATGTTGCTGTTCATTTTATCACGGTCATCAACAGTTTTCCTTCCTTTAAAAAGCAATAGTCCATTTTCCACAAATCCCAATACAGATCTTATATGAAGTATTATTAATTGCCTGCCTTTACCAGTACGGTTTCTTAATCCTGTTCATAAACCTTCGATGAAAGCTTGCCGTGCTCTGATTATTCCCGTGTCAATCCAAACTTTTCCCTTTGTGTGTCCTTCGTTTAACCATGTTTCATCCAGGTAAAATATCGGACGACCATAATCGCTGTACTGTTTTATTGTTTTCAGATATTTTTGTCTCCACCTGATAATTTCATCTTTTTATATTAGTAAATTGTTCTTGTTACGTTTAACATATCTGAAATATAACATATATATGCACATGTGGTAATATGATCAGTGTTTCATTAGCATCTACTTGAAATTAATGAGTTTCAAAAATCTGTGTAGAGTTGCTCGGCTCATTTTTGGTATGAACTCATAGTTATATCTGCCCTAATTTTATCAAGGGTTGGAAGTTCGTTTTTAAAAAAGAACTGTACACCTTCTATTGTACAGTATTTTTGAGATTCATCAAATTTATAAAGTTTTGAATGCCTGCCTACTCGTTCTTTAGGAAGCCTTAATCGCCTGTCTCTTTATATTCCTTCATTATCTGATATACATTTGATTTTGCCAACCCTAAAATACATATTTCTAATATATTGTTATTGAAGTAATACTTATACCTTACTTAGTCTTCTGGAGATGTTTATTTCCATTTCTGTTGTTCCCATTCTGGGAAATTGTACCGTTAACATTTTATACATATTTAAACGGTTTGTTTTTCGTGATTTGTTAGATGTCCTAATCGATCACGCTGTTTGGGCGGCGAGACTAACGCTTTGCTGGGACCTGGCAGATCACTCATTTTCATGTCGTACTGAAAAGTACAGAGTTTATTTAATAACAGTTAAGTGTGATATGTCAAAGCAAAAATATAAGAAAGCAAAATCGTAGGTTATAAACATAAAATGGCGGAATGGGCGTACTTATTATTATGCATATTAAACTTGTCTGCGCAAAAACCGATGAAATCTCAGAAAAAAGGTATCATTTTGTAGCGATACTTGAATCACTCCTTCTTATTATGAGAAAGGGCATAATATAATTCAGTAAATTGTTGGAAATACAGTTTCGTGTAAAATTGATTTGTCATATTTTCAAATCAATTTACGTAATTATCTCAATAAAACGTTATAACATTGTTTGTTCTCTGTAATTATTTTTTTATTAATATAACCTTTAACATCAATTCACGACTATGATACTTAACTGGAATTCATCCCATTGAAATAAGATGGTCTGTCACGTTTTATTAATATACATGATACATTTTGTTACAGGCCGCATTATAATAATAATTTTCAAAATTTATTGGTAAATAAAATATGTAGAAATGTATAACCTGGGCCGACGTTACACTTTATTTCTTCTTCATTTATATATAAGGCATATTTATCGATATTTCTCAAAGCAGTTTTCGGAAAAGGCTGCACATGACAATATCTTCGAATCACTCTGTATGTCAGGTCTCTTGATAATGTTCATAGTTTGTCAAGATACTAAATTTATTTAAAAAAAATATGCATTTTCACATATCAACTGTTTATCAATTATTTATTTATATTTTTCTATTCGATATAACATGTACAGGGTGTCATCTCCGCGGGTAAGGCCGATTGTGCCGTTATGAAAAAAGAAATTTCGAAGAGGTTTTTTTTGGTTGTGATAGCTGCTCATTAGGAGCACATTTTAAACATATTTTGTATTATGCAGAATGTTCTTGGTGGCTGACCATAGTTATAGTTTTTTAAATGGAACACGCGGTATATTATTACTTTTTTGTATTTCCCGTATAATTTTTAGGCAAAAAGTAATGAGATAGTATAGGCCTCAAATTTAAAGTTTTTGAAGATTATATTATATATTATGAGATGGGCACAATTTTGTGTAGTATTGTTCATAATAAGAGGTCTTAAAAGAAGCATTTTTTTTCAGTTACTAATTGCATGTGCAGAAACCTGGATTGAAATTATATGACACGTTTTTGTATAAAAGTCAATTTTTTCATATGGAACACCCTGTATATCATTTAATTTTTGAATTTCTTATTAAATTATAGAACAAAAACATGTAAGACGTTAATACGTTAAAAGTGCCTATTACTGAGCTATTGTCGTTTTTTGATATAGTTTTGACAACTTTACAACTCTCTGAGCTAATAAATAATTTCTTTGACCCCAGTACAAAAATCACATCTGTAAGCTCTTCTTTAGAAGACTTTATTATAAAATCACTTCAATTATTTTAAGATTACTATCATCAACAAATTACACCTGTCCACTAAAAAGTAATTTATTAAACGTCCTCTATCATCACAGCTAATTTCAGGGCATGCTATGCTATATTAAGGGGGGGGGGGGGTGCTCACTACCTCAATCAGTTTCTTCCAAATTCTGACTTTATTTCTTGAAATATTTAGACAATTATTTTTTTGAATCACTTAAAAAAATATAAGAAATATGAGAGCATAGTCCTTTTCCCGAAAATATATGTAGAAAAAAATAATAAAAACTGAAATTAGAAAAATATCGGAAAATTAACGATACCACAATAATTTAAAAAATATTCTGACCACGTCCTCGAAAGAGTTGAAAGAATATTTTCTTAATTAAACTTGTGATTTGGAAAATAGAATAGATTCTGCAAGACTAATTGTTGGAGAAATGTTAAAGTGAAACTTGGTACGGTTTCGGCTAGCAGGCGGAGTTTCGCCAGACGAGATTTATCGGTTCTGAGTACTCTAGCAGAGGCATAAAGATAAAGGTTTTACGATCCCCACTCATTGGGTGTTTAGACCAGATTTAAAATTTCGCATTATTTGGAGCTTTACCATGATATCCCATTATATTATAATAAAACAACAATATGAAGTTTTGAGATTTACATTAATTTATTAAAAGACACTCTAGCGTTTCGCTACACAATAGCTTTTTCATGGGATAACTATAAACTAATATTACATACAAACTTCTACCTTTATATCAAGTGTTACCCCTATATTGGATTACTGACAAATATTACCGTAATTGCTATTTGTGATCTTTAGCAATACCTAATTACTTACTTAGGGAAAACCTTTATTTTTATTGTCTAAACAGATTTAACAACGGTGACAAATTAGTCTAATTTATCATTTAATAATAATTCTGAATGTTTTAGTTTGTTAATTTAATTTTTTAATAGTTTTTTGCTTTTATTTTCTACATGGAGAATAACAAATTGTAAATTAAATCCGTGGTTGTTTTCTAATAAATGATAAATTAGACAATGAGGATAAAGGCTTTCCCTAAGTGTTTAGTAAATGTGTGCTTTCCACAAATTAGGTATTGTTAAAGATCACAATTAGCAATTAAGGTAATAATTGTCATAATCCAATATGGGGGTAACACTTGATATAAAGGTAGAAGTTTGTATGTAATATTAGTTTAGAGTTATCGCTTGAAAAAGCTATAACAGCTGTGTGTCTTTTAATTCATATTGTTGTTTTATTTTAATTTAATTGGGTAGACCAGATATATTCCAAACGTAATTTTGTGAATTTATATACATTTTTTTATCCTTAGTATGTAATAATTTACATACTAAGGATAAGAAATACATATGTTTTGTATTGAAACTAAGCTGTGTTATATTTTTGTTATATTACCTAAATAAATATATATTTCAGATAGAATTTTTGATTAATTTTTTAAATAATAATTTACTTACTAACGACAAGAAATATTTCTTGCAATATTTTGGGTGAAGAATAATAATTTTATCTGGTACCTGAAATAGCCTGTATTGTATTGTACCTCAACATTTTTATGGTTATACAACAGTCAACGTCGATTTGAGTGACACATGTCGATTCAACAAATCAAACGCACGGTACACTCATAAATCCGAGTGCCTATGGGGCTGCAACTTAACATAAATATTTCATCTCTCTCGCACCACTTGCGATTAGCATGACAGTTCAAAACGTACATACGTCGGTGTACAAAAATCGGAGAAATACAGGACACGCCTCTTTGAAATCCGAGTTTCTGCAATCTGGGAACACAGCTTTAATATAAAACCATAAAACTGACAAAATTATATCAAAAAGAGACAATAGCTCAGTAATAGTCACTTTTAAGGTATTAACGTCTTACATGTTTTTGATGTGAAATATAATAAGCAATTCAAGAATGAATTGATATATGGGGTGTTTGTTCCATTATGAAAAATTGAGTTTTATACAAAAACGTGTCAAGTAATTTTAGTCCAGTTTTGTGTTTTAGTTTTAGTGACTGAAAAAAAATAAAACATGCTTGTATTAGGACCTCTTATTATGAACAATACTGCAGAAAATTGTGTCCATCTAATACGTCATTTTCGAGAAATATAATTTTATAAAAACTTTGAATTTTTCTTTTTATTTAAAAAAAAGATAAATAGATTTATTATTTTATCATTGAAATCAAATAATAAAATAAGATGGAGATGTTAATAATCAATAATAGTAATAGTTTAAGAGCAACTGAATACTAATTACATCTATATTTGTAATTGTTAGTCAAAGTTCAAATGCCATGTTATATAACGTATGTTTGAGTAATCGTAGATAAGCAACGATAATCTTTTATTTCATTTGTATATTACACTTAAGCTAGACAATAAGTAATTTTCAAATCACCAAAGTAATCTAAAAATATATCTGTATAGCATAGCCAAATATTTTGTTAAATGTAAAACAGTGTCCAAATAATTATTTATATCAAGAATTATAGCAAGAATTTCATTAATACAAACACAAACAGGATTGACCTAACAAAATTATCCGTTTGTGATGAAAATTCAAGTAGTTTTATTTCAATTAGGATCCAAAAAGTCCAGTTAAATCATTGCTTGCATTTTTCATAGTCAACATCATTATTCAAACTACTATTTGTTGAGTCTTCCTGTTTTGAAAGACTTGTATCGTTTTCCTTTCACTTAGATCTTCTTGTTTTAGAAGTAGTAAAGAATAAACCTCACTGAATTTACGTTATACGTGGTTATTCACAAATTAAATAACACTACACTCCTATATACAACTTTATTTACAATTAAATAAATTAACAATGCGAATAAATGTAGGCTTCTAGCATTGGGCAAGTTGATATTTACAAAATTCATGAACGGTACATGAATTTTGTAAATATTTCGTCGATTACTAAGTTTAAACAAATTTATAAGGAATTCAAATGTACTCAAAATTAAATTTGAGAAAAACTGTCTTAAAAAAGTTTTCGAAATTCCAACCCGAAGTAGGTCTCTTACTCTTATTGAAAATCAGTTTTTTGCGAATATCTTGCAAGTCATGTTTTCTAGGTAGGTACATTACGAGTATAAAAGTATTTAGATTATAATTTTAAATATCTTTTGTATCAAAAAAATTTCAAAATTCGGACCGGAAGTACCACTTTTATGCTTACCGAATAGCGATGATTTTTTGCAAATATGTCGTAAATTATGCATTCTATTCATATATTTATTAAGAGTACAACAATATTTAGATTTGGATTTGCAATATTTTTTGTAGACATGAAATTTCAAAATTCGGATCGGCAGTAGCACCTTTACTCGTAGCGAGTAACACTTTTTTCGAATATCTTGCAAAGTATGCATTCTATAGCGATTTATTAAGAGAACGAAAGTACTTAGAATGGGATTTTGAATAAGTTTTGTATAAAAAATTCTTAAAATTGTATAGTTTGAAACGCTCATACGTATAAGAAAGTCGTGTGGTGGCCACACCACATTTTTTATTTTAAATCTAATGATAAAATTCTCGTGTCACAGTGTTTGTCACAAAACTTCTCCGAAACGGCTTGACCAATTCTTATGAAATTTTATGTGTATATTCAGCAGGTCTGAGAATAGGACGTAAACTATTTTTCATACCATACATAAGTGATAAGTGTGGTCCACCCCAAAAATTTCTTTTTGTTTTTTTGACAAAATATTGTATTTTATTTTTTTTATGATTCGGCATTAAAAAATACATACAACCCTAAATAATTACTGTGACTTACATATATACCTTTATACGTAAAACGTATATGCATATATGCATGTGTTTGAGATACACACATACATTAAGTGCTATTGTCGACAATCGAACGCACAGGCACCGGTGTTTCGACCTATGAGGTCTCATCAGTGTGCGTGGAAATTCTCGACTATAGCTTCAAGACTTAAATCGCTGCTTATGTCATTTTAGCGTGTTAAATGCAGTGAGAGTATCATAGCGACAACTAACACCCAAAAGATGACACAGAACAAAGCGATGGCTTCTGACGGCATGTTCTGCTATACAGAGGCCTGTATGTTAATAGTGTATCTCATGTAATAGAGCCTTAGGTGGCGTCACCGATCAAAACGAAAATGAAAAGTGTGAACACATGGATGTTAAAACTAACATCAAGCAGTAAATAATTACTGTGACTTACATATACCGGGTGTCCACACGAAAACTTTATATTGAATTATTTCTGGTGTTTTTGAAGACAAAAACTTGAAATTTTGGGTGGTTGTTCAGGATATAGGGGGACAATGAATAGTGTATTTCATACCGCCCCATCGGGTCACCCGCCGCTGCCGGCCACCCCCACTCCAATATTTTAAATGACACCCTGTATTTTTTATGGTGGTTTTGAAAGAAGACAATTTTCTTGATATTCCTATGTGAAAAAACTAGTAACACACATTATGACATTTATGAGATATTTAAATTTAAAAGTTTCAGATATCAGAAATTATTAACTCCGACAAATCATAAGTTAGTCATGGAAATAGTTTGCTTTAAATTAGAATTGTCAAAATTGTGACTTTTGTGTTTCATTAATATTAATACTTGTAAAATTGTTCTTAAAGTTTCGGCTTTCTCGCTGAAATGGTTTATACTCTTGAAGAGAGAACTGAAATAGTGATTTTGTGTGGGATTGCAAACAAAAATTATTCCCAAGCGGCGACGTTATTCAATGAAAACCATCCAAACAGAAACGTATCTGTTGCTTATGTCCCAACGCTAATAGAAAAATTTTTGCAAACTGGATCTGTAAATAATAAAAAACGGAATACGAATAATTGTGGTGTACTAAATGAAGCTATGCAACTAGCAGTTCTTGGGCATATTAATTTAGACCCAGAGCTTTCGTTGAGAAATTATCCGAAGTTTCGGGAGTGCCAAAATCAACCTGCCATAAGATATTAAAATTAAACAAAATGCACCCTTATAAAATTCAACTTCACCAAGAGTTGGGTGACGGTGATTTCGACAGAAGAGTCGAATTTTGTGAAATAATGACAGATATGATTCGGTAAAATGGAAATGTTTTCCGAAGTATTTGCTTTAGTGATGAAAGTTGCTTTTACTTAAATGGTCTTGTGAATAGACACAACTGTCGATATTGGAGCGACGTAAAACCCCATTTTTTCCGAGAAGGCAACACACAATATCCCCAAAAAATTAATGTATGGGCTGGAATTCTTAATAACCAAGTAATTGGCCCGATATTCTTCCAGGAAAATTTAAATGGACCTAAGTACTTACAATTTTTGGAAGAGCTAATACATCCTCTTATCATACAGTGTCTAGAAGAAAACTTGAATGAAATAGAGGAGGAGCAATTATATTTTCAACAAGATGGAGCTGGGCCACATTACTGTTTAGACGTTAGGAATTATTTGGATAATATTTTCCCAGGACATTGGATTGGACGTAGGGGCTCTATTGAATGGCCAGCTCGCTCCCCCGATTTAACTCCCCTAGATTTCTTTTTGTGGGGACATTTGAAGTCTGTTGTTTATAAGACACCGCCACAATCAATGGCTGATTTACGTAATAGAATAACAGAGGAATGTCGAAATTTAACGCCACAAGTGTTCGAAAATGTTAGAAATGCTTTTGAAAATAGACTTTATTTATGTTTAAATATAAACGGTGAACAATTTGAGCATTTAATTTAACTAAAATGTTGTGAATAAATCTTGTTTTAAGTATTTCCATGACTAACTTATGATTTTTCGGAGCTAATAATTTCTGATATCTGAAACTTTTAAATTTAAATATCTCATAAATGTCATAATGTGTATTACTAGTTTTTTCACATAGGAATATCAAGAAAATTGTGTTCTTTCAAAACCACCAAAAAAAAAATACAGGGTGTCATTTAAAATATTGGAGTGGGGGTGGCCGGCGGCGGCGGGTGACCCGATGGGGCGGTATGAAATACACTATTCATTGTCCCCCTATATCCTGAACAACCACCCAAAATTTCAAGTTTTTGTCTTCAAAAACACCAGAAATAATTCAATATAAAGTTTTCGTGTGGACACCCGGTATACCTTTATACGTAAAACGTATATGCATATATGCATGTGTTTGAGATACACACATACATTAAGTGCTATTGTCGACAATCGAACGCACAGACACCGGTGTTTCGACCTATGAGGTCTCATCAGTGTGCGTGGAGATTCTCGACAATAGCTTCAAGACTTAAATCGCTGCTTATGTCATTTTAGCGTGTTAAATGCAGTGAGAGTATCACAGCGACATCTAACACCCAAAAGATGACACAGAACATAGGTCGAAACACCGGTGTCTGTGCGTTCGATTGTCGACAATAGCACTTAATGTATGTGTGTATCTCAAACACATGCATATATGCATATACGTTTTACGTATAAAGGTATATATGTAAGTCACAGTAATTATTTACTGCTTGATGTTAGTTTTAACATCCATGTGTTCACACTTTTCATTTTCGTTTTTTACAACCCTAAATTTTCACCCTTCCACCACCAACCCCTATTTTTTAATAACGATATTAGTACTTTAATAATTTTCCACTCTCGGCGGTCGATAATTTATCAGTTACCACTCGATCAGACATTCCCGCCAGGCGTCTACCGGTGTCACTTCTCGCCCCGTAAACAACACAGAGTAGGGATGAGAACGAAGCCGGTCTCCTGTCTTTCTCACACAATAAGATTTCTCTCACTCACTAAAGTTTAGGGCCTAAACCGTTTTCCATCATTGATTGTGCGTCGATCGTAGCAGTGACGCTTATACTTATCATTTTACTTTCTCAGTGCAACTCACATATTAAGTATATTCACATCAAGGTCAAACAATGTCCGTTTGTGGCTTAGATTTGGGCACACCGTGTTTTTCACACGGACAATTATACGTGGCATGTTCTCGCGTGGGTAAACCATCCAGTTTGTTTGTGTTGGCTAAAGATGGACTCACTAAAAATATCGTACACTCCATTGCACTAAGAGACTTATAAAGTTTTTGTTTTAATTGTCATTATTTGTGATAGAGATGTAATTAGAAATTTATTAGTTAAGATAATAAAAGTACAATGAATTCAAAAAATTAATGTTTGGTGTTTTGTTATTTTTATAGGCCGTCATCGTTCACAGCGCTCCATTCTTCTTTCAGTCATATACCACATCCCCACACACTTACAATAAGTTACTTATTTTTTATTAGACTACCAAAATATTCACTAGAAATAATTTATATGCAAAACAACGTTTACCGGGTCAGCTAGTATATGTATAAAAGTCGATTAACCACTTCTGAGCTTCCATTGTAAACATAGTTGCTGAAAACGTTTTTAAAAATTTAAAAAAATATTGAAACCGATTGCATTAGAAAAGATATGAATTTTATTAATAAAAAATCATTCGAAATTGACACTTCATGGGCGAAAATTCTAGCGAAAAATTCAGGAATGTTAAATTCGTTTACATCTCATATTGTTACTATCTCCATCGAGTAATCCAAAGTGCACCACGAAGATAATAGTATTAATTTCCCATCAACTTATTAATTAGATGCTCATACATTATTATTTGTAGGTAACAACAACATCAACAATTATAAAAATGTCGAATCATTTATCAATCACCATGAATATACTTATAACATGGCTCTTTAATGATAACAGGCACGTAGATCAACGTATATATACAACACTACACCAAAAACTGCATTATTGGTACTGTGAAGCGATCGAGTAACATTTCTATCGATTCTATTACATTTTCAAATTAATAAATAAAAAAAAAATGGTTCAGTTTAACGGAAAATATCAATTAGAGAAGAACGAAAACTTCGTTGAATTTATTAAATCATTAGGTAAGTAGATTGATTTATTTCATTATGAATATACATTAATAAATATACATTAATTTTATAATAATCATCAAGTTTTCTAATGATTTTACAATATATTTTCTTTCCAAGGCGTTTTTATTCGTATAAAACTCGTTAAAGTTAAATTGTATATACTTTATTTACTAAATCTGTCCCTGTGATATACATTTTAACCTAATTTGTGGTTCATTTAATTTTAATGAATTTCCCTTTTTTCTGACAGACTAGTTTTTATTCCCAATAACAATTTTCAGCATCAAAAATCATTTTTTTGCAAAGTGTTTTATTATGATATGATATGAGTAAAATATTATAGATAGAGCATAATGAATAATAAAGCCTAAATGGTAAACATATTGCATACTTGACAGGTTGCATACCGTTAAGTGTGCTGAGATTCTCGAATTTTAGGTTAAGATTAAGGTTATTGTCTAGTTAATGAACTTGTAATTTTTCTTTTGGTTAATTAAGCAGGTTAATTAAGCAGTTTGACTGAGATTTTCCTTAAGGTTGGGTTCTGTGATTTCAATATGCTCTGTACTTAATGTTGTTGACATTAAATTTTTATTACTCTTTGTATTATATGTTTATTGCATCACGGTATCCAAAAAAATATTATTCTTATTATTATATGGAAATAAAATTCATTAAATTATATAAATTTTTATATTAGTCTTTTTAAATTGTTTTCAAGTTAAATTTCCCTCTTCATTAATTATGCTTTAAAGAATAAACTATATATTTTTGAATAAAAATACGTTATAATCTCTACTCTTATCGTCTATTATTTCTCTTCCTGTTGCCAATTTGTTCTTTAGCCTGTCTAAGATTTCTTGTGTAGTTTTGTAAATATTATTGTTGTGATTATTCTTGATCTTATTAATTTGCCGTTGCACTTTCGCTGTCGTTTGTAGGTTGTTAATTAGGGTAAGCTTTCTAATTGTTTACTTAGATCCGGTACCCTCTGTTTTAATCGTGTTTGTAATCTTAGATTTTATTTCTTTGATGGTATTTTATCGATATTGCTTATTTGTGTGTGTGGTAAGTATCTCGTACCCACTATGTTAGTGTTTGGAGATCTGTGATTGTCATCTCTTGCGTTAACTTACGTTGTCATTCAATTAGGCTTTTTTTTCACTGGATCAGTATTTTTGAACATACAGTAAAACTCGCCAAGCATAACTTTTATTTCTTCTTTCTCGCTTAACTCCTGATCTTAGCTGTTCTATTACCTATGTAGGTATTCTGTAGTTTGTCATTAAGGCTTTTCTTTTATTTACAACATTTTACGTTTTTTTACTTTATACTTCTGGGAACTTCAGGTCCAGCATATGTTACTGTTTGGAGGTCTGTGGTTGTCATCTCTTGCATTAACTTATGTTGTCATTCAATTTGGGTGGTAAAGCTCTTTTCACTGGTCAAGCATAACTTTCATCTCTTCTTTCCTATTGCTCTTGACTCTTCGTCAGTACTTCAGTTTGAGCTAAGTTATTAATGTCTCTTTCTTCGTTCTCATAGACCAGTTCTCGCTCAACTCCTGATCTTAGCTGTTCCATTACCCATGTAGGTATTCTGTAGTTTGTCATTAAGGGTTTTCTTTTATTTACAACATTTTACGTTTTTTCACTTTAAACTACTGGGAACTTCAGGTCCAGCATATGTTACTGTTTGGAGGTCTGTGGTTGTCATCTCTTGCATTAACTTATGTTGTCATTCAATTTGGGTGGTAAAGCTCTTTTCACTGGTCAAGCATAACTTTCATCTCTTCTTTCCTATTGCTCTTGACTCTTCGTCAGTACTTCAGTTTGAGCTAAGTTATTAATGTCTCTTTCTTCGTTCTCATAGACCCGTTCTCGCTCAACTCCTGATCTTAGCTGTTCCATTACCCATGTAGGTATTCTGTAGTTTGTCATTAAGGCTTTTCTTTTACTTACAACATTTTATGTTTTTTCACTTTATACTTCTGGGAACTTCAGATCCAGCATATGTTACTGTTTGGAGGTCTGTGATTGTCATCTCTTGCATTACTTTATGTCGTCATTCAATTGGGTAGTAATGCTCTTTTCACTGGTCAAGCATAACTTTCATCTCTTCTTTCCTATTGCCCTTGACCCTTCGTCAGTACTTCAGTTTGAGCTAAGTTATTAATGTATCTTTCTTCGTTCTCATAGACCAATTCTCGCTCAACTCCTGATCTTAGCTGTTCCATTACCTATCTAGGTATTCTGTACTTCGTCATTAAGGCTTTTCTTTTATTTACAACATTTTACGTTTTTTCACTTTATACTACTGGGAACTTCAGATTCAGCATATGTTACTGTTTGGAGGTCTGTGGTTGTCATCTCTTGCATTAACTTAAGTTGTCATTCAATTTGGGTGGTAAAGCTCTTTTCACTGGTCAAGAACAACTTTCATCTCTTCTTTCCTATTGCTCTTGACTCTTCGTCAGTGCTTCAGTTTGCGCTAAGTTATTAATGTCCTTTCTTCGTTCTCATAGACCAGTTCTCGCTTAACTCCTGATCTTAGCTGTTTCATTACCTATGTAGGTATTCTGTAGTTTGTCATTAAGGCTTTTCTTTTACTTACAACATTTTATGTTCTTTCACTTTATACTTCTGGGAACTTCAGGTCCAGCATATGTTACTGTTAGGAGGTCTGTGATTGTCATCTCTTGCACTAACTTATGTTGTCATTCAATTTGGGTGGTAAAGCTCTTTTCACTGGTCAAGCACAACTTTCATCTCTTCTTTCCTATTGCTCTTGACTCTTCGTCAGTGCTTTAGTTTGAGCTAAGTTATTAATGTCCTTTCTTCGTTCTCATAGACCAGTTCTCGCTTAACTCTTGATCTTAGCTGTTCCATTACCTATGTAGGTATTCTGTAGTTTGTCATTAAGGCTTTTCTTTTACTTACAACATTCTGCGTTTTTTCACTTTATACTTCTGGGAACTTCAGGTCCAGCATATGTTACTGTTAGGAGGTCTGTGATTGTCATCTCTTGCACTAACTTATGTTGTCATTCAATTTGGGTGGTAAAGCTCTTTTCACTGGTCAAGCATAACTTTCATCTCTTCTTTCCTATTGCCCTTAACTCTTCGTCAATACTTCAGTTTGAGCTACGTTATTAATGTCTCTTTCTTCGTTCTCATAGACCAGTTCTCGTTTAACTCCTGATCTTGGCTGTTCCATTACCTATGTAGGTATCCTGTAGTTTGCATTAAGGCTTTTTTTAATTTACAACATTTTACGTCTTTTCACTTTATACTTCTGAGAACTTCAGCTTCAGTTAGTGTTTGGAGGTCTATGATTTTCATCTCTTGCATTAACTAATGCTGTCATTCAATTTAGATAGTGATGGTCTTCTCACTGGATTAGTACTTTTGAACATACAGTAAAACTTGTCAAGCATAACTTTCATTTATTATTTCCTATTGCCCTTGACTCTTCGCCAGTACTTCAGTTTGAGCTAAGTTAATAATGTTTTTTACTCCGTTCTCATAGCCCAGTTCCCGCTTAACTCCTGATCTTAGCTGTTCCATTACCTATGTAGATATTCTGTAATTTGTCATTAAGGCTTTTCTTTGATTTACAACATTTTGCGTTTTTTTTACTTTATACTTCTGGGAACTATTCTGTAACCATCTAGCCGAGAATATGGCTGTTTAACTATTTCCATTTTATTATTAAGAGGTAGCTTTGAACAATATGTTGATTCACATTTATCTTGACATTTGCTTTTCCGCTCTTCCAGTACTGGCTGATGAATGTTTTCACCAACATGCCTGGAAGTTTGTCATTTGGAGTTGTTGGGGGATTTTTGTTCATGTGCGTTTCTTGTGGGACTTACTTGTGGATCCACCACTTATTCCAGCATTCTCTAAGAATGACTAGACCCCCATGGTGGTTCCGAACGAGCCTCGCCACACCACTCAACCCACCAGAACTTTTCTTGTCTTGGAAGCGATTTGTCACACATTGTGGGCTGCTAATCTGCTCAATGTGGTTAGTTGGGAATACAGGTCGATTGCTTATTCGAGTTCTGGCTCAAAGTTTCATGTATATTCTTATAGAGCTTCAGTTTGCATTTCAAAGCCTTTTGAGGTTTATACAAGATGTAATTACTTTCGTGCAAGTGCGACAAACTTCAAAGCTGTGTTGCAGATCGGATTGTATGTACATTATACCTCTCATGAAACTATTCACATACGTCCAGCTTTTATAATATGTGTGGCAAACTTCAGACCTAGCCCGAAGCAGATACCATTGTAGTCTGAATAACTATCAAACAGTTTTCCAAGTGGTTTGAACAAATACCGAAGTGATTTTTGGAACTGCTTTTGATGGATGTTGAACTGCTTCTCAGTTGCTGTGAAGTGCTTTTGAACAGGTTTGAACAGCTTTTCTGATTACTTCGTGGATTCACCACTCTCGATATAGTAGAAACTATAACTTGCGGATTTTAGTGAAATCCTGGGTCTGGTTGGCTTTCCTCTTCCGTGGTGTTGCCAATCACCAATCACATAGGTTCTAGCTTACGTTGCCCCTCCCTACTCCCTTGTTATCATTATTATTATTCTATTGTCCAACACATGCACTGCCAGCTTAGATGCACCGAAATTATCTTCTATAAATTAAATCCATTCGTCTTTACTTATGTACAAGGCTAATACTTGAAACGAAATAAATTATTGATAACTAGGTCTATTTTTTTCAGTAATATTTAATATAAAAGAATATATCGTAATAACTTATTTTCTTTTGCAGGCCAAGATGTTAAACCAGAATTATTAGAGAAACTCAACAACACTAAGACAGTATTCGAAGTGCAAGTTGATGGTGATAATTGCAAATTGATCTCACAATCGTCATCCGGACCTCGTGTTACCAGCTTCACATTTGGAAAGGCTTTCGAGGAAGATACAATTGCCGGAATTAAATTAAATGTAATATTACATACTTTTAACAGTAGTTTTCCCCAGTGTTTGAAAATTCTGATTATAATTTTCTGCATAACATTAATGATAATTTAATTGGTAAATTTAATTATAAAGAAATTATCAGTGAGGAGCAAAACATTATAATACCTATATTGTCGCTAGAGAGATCTGTAAGCGATACTGCTGACTGATAGCAACCTGTTGTACTAATTATAAATATCTTATAATGCGTTTAAATTAATTATAATAGTACAATTAATTTTCTTTATTGGATTGCTAGTATATGCGTATAGTAACTTACAGATGGCCCCTGACAAATTAATTGTTGAAATGAAAATTATTAATTACATAAGTTCTGACACAGTGGTCACTTCTGCTTCCTAAGACATAAATGCAACAGTATTCAGTGTAATTTGATTGCATACTCAAAATACATACTATATGTCTGATTATCTCCTTTCTTAATCCAAGCTAGCGAATAGATAAGAACATTCAAATAAGATTCAACTTTCGTTTCACTTTTACCAGAGCTAGGCCAATACTAGTGCTTTTCAATTAAATAGTGCTTCGTATATGGTATTCAGTTTGTTTAATTTCAGGTGTAGGGAAATAAAATTGTTGCCTAGTTAAACACAAACACATATAAATTCTATAAACCAGGAAAGAAACCGACAAGAATATTATTATAATCTCTTTAAAAAATAGTAAAAGTTTATCCAAACCAATTTTCAAAATATACAAGAATGACTAGAGAACCAATTGAGGCTAATCCAGCACAAATTCCTAAAAGAAGTAATACAGAAACTATAACATTTATGTAATCTGTAAATCAATCCTTACATAAAATACTTATCTGATCCTTTGTTATTAATTATAGTTATTTGACTAATGGATGTAGCATGCAATTTCCTACATGGTCATTAATAAATTCTCATTGCGTTATTTAGCGTTAACATTTATGTTTATAAATTCTATCGTCTTTATTATATTGTTGAGGAAACATGTAAACAATATTAATTAATTAGGTCTTTATCAATGTTTAATTAGATAAATTTTATCAATAACGAAATTCGATGTCATACATAAATATTGGACATATATCAATTAATATATAGAAGCAAAAATATTTGGTAAACAATATGCATATATGAGGGGAAGGTCAACAACACGCTCAATATATTTGACATGAAGAGATTCTTGAAGCAATAAACAACAAAAGAAAGTGCAAGGAGTGTTCCTAAATTTATCAATCATCAGAGCTTGATGGATTCCCAATATACTACTAACTAAATTGATATCTAAGTAATCGAAGTCAAAGGATAGTCCTATATTCTAACGCCGGGGTGTTCCCCAGGGCTCCATTCTGGGTCTAATACTGTGTATAATGTACACTAATGATATATGTTCAGTCCTAACACATAAAGTAGATGTGTTTGCTGATGACATGTCATTAATAATTCAAGCAGATGATAACGAAAGGCGGATACAAAATCGAAAGAAGTCTATGCGATCTAGAGAAGTGGTATAATGCAAACAGACAGAAATTAAACATGAGCAAAACCAAAATTATAAATTTTCTTTTAAAGAAGGAAGAAGAAATTGACATTTATTAAATGGGAACAGTAGTATCATATACACATCATGGTCAATTTTTGGGTGTAGTGTTGGATTCAAGGACGAATTGGAAGAACCATATCAGTAGTCTTTCGAAAGCTTTATGTTCATTTGTCTATGTGGCACAAGTTATACCAGCTTCGGTTAGCGAAAGTGCATCAATTCCTTCCTAGTATTGGTGCTTTTATTTTTGAGTAAAACTTGAATATCATTTTGGGAAATTCTGTGAATACGCCAAAAAATATTAAAACTCCAAGAAACGTGCAGACGCATATACAAACTACAACGAAAATACACACAAACATGTTGAGAATCTATAATAATTTGCCATCAGTGTGTTAACGCTTACAATTGAAAAACTATTTTTTTGTTCAAAGTTTGATGAACTCGTCCAGTGGGATTTTATATTTGAACGATGTTATTCTTCTATTTTGTATCTTGTAATAATGACAAGTATAATATTTTAGTTCTTTCTGGTTGAATATAAATAGCAATATATTTGCGAAAATTGCACAACACTATTTAATTGGTTGGGTGTAATATAGAAAAAAAATTCAGTTACAAACTATTGCTAAATTACGAATAAGAATATATTGATGGTTACGGTCCTTATAAACCGACATTTTTTTAAAAATAATTTGACCTAGTCCTCACTTTTAATTGGATTATATAACTCTACAAAGAGGCTGGTCATAAAAATTTTAATTCCCCATTAAAATGTCATAAATTCTTATTTGTTTTGAAATAACCTTGTAAAGTCATATAATTTAAGCATAATCATCTTCATTTCAGACTACTGGTGCACTTGAAGGTAATAAAATTACTTTGACCGCATCGATGGGTCCAACGACAGGCCTTAGAATTCATGAATTTTCAGATTCTGGATTAGTTATCGTAAGTTTGTTTTATTACCAACATGTACGAATATTAAAAAGTATATACATTTCAGACGTTCACCGCCAATGGAGTGACAGGAAAACGATATTACAAGAGATTGTAAATATGATATAAACAAGTTGTTTAAAAATATTAATAAAATAAATTATTTTGAAATTAAAAAAGTGTTTTTTTTTTGGAATTTTGTGTCAAATATAAAAAATATATTTAACGTGTTCTATAAATTTACAAATCCGTAAATAACATTTTATTTTTGCATATATAACAAGTAATCAGCAATTTTTTTTGTTTTGACTCATTATCTTTTATCTCTGTGTAATATAGATAATTATTATTGTTGACTATCTACTAAAGTACATGTTTATTTTTATGCATGAAATAGTATGATACAAATCTTCCGATGGAGTGCTGATAATTACATAAATTAATAATTAATCTGAAATATACTACAAAATGTAATATTTTGTGTTATGTAAGTACGTAAATGCATAAAATACAATATGCTTCAAAAGATTTAACTAAAGGACAACGTACACCGTTTAAGTATTTACAAAGACCTCTCAAATGTGGATATTTTGATATCAACCGACTCGTCTTGAAATGAAAATTATTTGATAATATTGGGTAAAAACGCAAACTTAACAAATAAAGCGGTACTTTGTAATTGAAAATTAAAATGTTTCATTTACTTTATATTAGTGAGAAAGAGCGCGGTCGATACCCGACTTGCTCAACAAATAGCATCTATCGCGCTCTTTCTTACTAATATAAAGTAAATGGAACGTTTTAATTTTCAATTACAAATTTCCGCTTTATTTGTTAAGTTAGCGCTTTGGCGCAATAATACAAAATAATCCTGATTTCAAGACACGTCGATTGATATTAAATTATCCATATTTGAGTAGTCTTTGTAAACACATAAGCGATGTATATACATAGTACATAGTCCTATTACCTATTTAAGTTTTTAATATATTTAAAATGCTCTATATTCATAATTAGCGACAATAAATAACAATGTAACACGTAAAGTACCGCATTTTTCGTGTAAACAACATGACTAAGAATAATACTGCTAATTGTAATATTAATTGTTTATTTATTACCGAACTTAATAACATATTCCTAATTACATATCGGCAGCAATTAATTTATTTTAAAAGCAAGTTCAGCTAACAAATGATATCTAATAAAACAGTAGAATCATAACGTGGTTATTTCTTTACGACATGCATATGCAGAATGGTGGAATTAGATGCTCTTTTACATACATACACTTACAAAGATTTAGAAAATAATTATAATGATGCTGCTGGAAACATTAACAATTACCGACTAACATGACTAGCTGAATTACAGCATATGCCGGGAACAAAGGAATACGTAATCTCCATCATTAATTAGTCATCAATTTATTTATGTAATTATATATTGTAGATTATAAATAAACCTTATCTATTATGATTAACTTGTGCCACTAACTAAAAATCTGCATATAAAAAGACTCTTCGGATTTGTTGCCACGTATTTGAAAAAGCACTATTGAAGCAATGGTCATAATTTACAAATTAGTAAAAAAAATTTTACTTAAAAAATAGTTAAATTAGCACTAAATGTATACACCGGGTGTCCCATTTCGCTATCTAATGTATCTAATACATTACATATCGAAAAACTTTTAATACAAACATTTTAGGTAACCATGTGATATAACGGGTGATTTTTTAAGAGCTTACGGATTTGATTTAAAAAGAAAACACATAAAATTTAGAGAAATGTATGAACTCTTTATTTGAGTCGATAGAACGATCTATATAATTAAATGTTTAAAGATGATTTCATGCAAATGGTGACCACGGCTACGCTCAAATGGTTCATATGGTGGGTCCAATTTTGGCATACTCTATCCAACATATCGGCCGGTATCTCATGAATAAATTCCTCAATATTGGCTTCCAGTGCGTCAACCGTTGCGGGCTTGTCCCTATAAACATGAGCCTTAAAAAATAGTCTAAAGGCGTTAAATTGCACGATCTAGGTGGCCAATCGACCGGCCCCAAACGTGAAATACTCTGTTCACCGAACTCGCATCTTAATTGGGCCATTGTTTCGCGTGCTGTGTGGCATGTGGCACCGTCTTGTTGAAACCACATGTCAGCCAAGTCCATCTTTTCCATTTTGGGCAAAAAGAATTTGTAATCATCGCACGGTAGCGCTCGCCATTCACAGTAACGTTCCTGCCTTCGTCGTCTTTGAAAAAGTACAGTCCATTGACGCCACCGGCCCATAATCCACACCAAATAGTGCATTTTTCGGGATGCATTGGCAATTCTCTGCTCTTCACACCAAATACGGCAATTTTGATTGTTCACGTATCCATTCAACTAGAAATGAGCTTCGTCGCTGAACACAATTTTCCGATAAAAAAAGTAGATCTTCATCCAACTTTGTCAGCGCCCATTCACCAAAAGTTAGCCGTTGCGGTAGGTCGTGTGGCTTCAATTCTTGCAGCAGCTGTATTTTAAAAGGTTTTACACCCAAATTCTTCCGCAAGATTTTCCACGTTGTGGAGTAACAGAGGCCCAATTGCTGCGAACGGCGTCGAATCAATAATTTACGGTCATCAACAACACTGGCGGATACAGCTGCGATATTTTCCTCTGTCCGCACTCTACGTATGCGTGTTGGTGGTTTAATGTCCAATAATGTAAATTTGGTGCGAAATTTAGTCACAAGATGCCGAATAGCCGCCTCAAAAGGTCGCCCAAACTGCAAATTCAATAATCTGCAAGCGTTGTTCGTTTGTAAGTTGATCCATGGTTTAATTATAAACCAAACTGAACATGTTTGACAGTAACATGTCACACGAAAACAGCTGAGCTGCCAAAAACAGTGTTGTCAAAAATAAAGTTGCTAAAAAATCACCCATTATAAGCTACAAGTTACAGAGTGTTCGAGAACGACAAACCAACACTAACCTATATTCTTATAAAAAGAATGCAATACATTTTATTACATTATATGATAGGCTTTTAAGAATTGATTAAATTAACACGATTTCTCTGAGATATAACAAGAATTGTCCAACATTTGAAAAATTCCTATGAAATAAAAATAACGATGAACGAATTGTTATCGCGTCAATTAGTGAAGATATTATTAGGCTACGTGAAATTAATATTTTTAATTATTTAGGTGGCAGTGAAAAGTACTAAACATTTACTATATAAAAATACCTGCTTTTTTGCACATGGGGGCAATGTTCTAAAAGTAATGGAATATCGATTCTCGATAAACAGAATTACAGTTTATTGGTTTCAAAATATAAGTTGCCAGAGTTAGTTGAAAAAATAGTTCATAATATTTTCCTGTTGCAAATAAGTACTATACATTAAATTTTAAACCTTATGACGTGAGAAGCATGATAATTGTGAATTAGTCTTAATTTGAAAATATCGCATTTACATTGAACAAAAAGTTGTCAAAACATTAAACTTAGCGTTACTACTTTTGTTGAAACAGCAAAACCGTTATTATAAGTATTTAAATTTATTATACTGAAAATTAGGTATCTTGAAATGCATGGTATTTTCAAGTGTCACACTTGCTATATGTCATCACTAGAGAACGTCAGTCAAGAGTACATTGGCAACATTTATGTGGTATACATAGTTAAAATATAACTATTTGTAACATATACATTATGTCAACCTACCCCTGATCCCTAGTCATCAGCTAACAAATTAAAAAGTGCGAAAAAGATTAAAGGCAGAAGTAATATTACATATATATCTACACTTATAAAGATTTAGAAAATAATTATAGTGATCCTGCTGAAAACATTAGCAAATACAGACGAACATGAGTAGCAGAATTACAGCATATGCAGGAACAAAGTAGTACATAATCTCCAGCATTAATTAGTCATCAATTTATTTATGTAATTGTATTTTGTAGATTATAAATAACCCTTATCTTGTATAAAATGCAAAAGGAAAAATCCCTTATCACAGGAAAATATAAAAAAAATCTATATACGTATTTCGGCAACTAAGTTACCATCTTCAGTAGAAATCTGTAGTAAATAAATATATTTCTACTATTGTAATATAATTTATATATGTTTCTTTTCTTCTATCTGTTATGTAGTTTCATACGAATATATACAGGCTGTCCAGAAACTCTCCTGACAAACGAAGACGGGAGATTCCTCAGATAATTTTAAGACAATTTAACCCAATTCACCGTAGTCCGAAAATGCTTCCTAAGGTCATAGGCGTCCGTTTTGGGTAGGTAAACGGTTATTTTAAGGCACAACTTTTTTGTCTTTAGCTTTTAAGCATTTGTGACACTAGATTATTAAATTTTCTGGTATTCTAGTACTAAAAGGTACTCTTACTTTAAGTCGGTAGGATACACCGTTTTCTAGAAAAATCGACTTGAAAATTTTTCGTTTTTTCGTCATTAAAATTCAATTTATTATATTTTGCACTAGTTCGCTCTGAAATGCCAACAGAAATAAAACCTACGTTTTTAATTGTCAAATTGTTGTCAGTTCGCGAAGTTGAAATGACGAAAGATGAAATGACGAAAAAACGAAAAATTTTCAAATCGATTTTTCTAGAAAACGGTGTATCCTACCGACTTAAAGTAAGAGTACCTTTTAGTACGAGAATACCTGAGAATTTAATAATCTAGTGTCACAAATGCTTAAAAGTTAAAGACAAAAAAGTTATGCGTTAAAATAACCGTTTACCTACCCAAAACGGACGCCTATGACCGGTACTAGAAATTCGCAATTGATGGAATCGATTCATCTCTGGAGGATAAATAAGCATACCAGTTTTTGTTTTTCTAAATAGAAGCGTTCGGGAGATATTAAAACAAAACTAATTACAAGGCGCCATCTTCAAATAGCTCTAGCTCCATTAGGAAGCATTTTCGGACTAGAGTGAATTGGGTTAAATTGTCTTAAAATTATCTGAGGAATCTCCGGTCTTCGTTTGTTAGGAGAGTTTCTGGACACCCTGTATATATTTCTGTAGTAACACAAAAAAAGAGTGTTAAACGTAGTATCTTTGGCTAAGGTATAACCTTAGAAGATGTGCTCTATTCCCGAATTATTTCGCGGCTTAATGAATCGACGAAATCAATCTTTGTATTGAAGCTAATGGCCGATATTTTCAACAATTGTTGTAAACAATCATTTATTTGTCAATAAAATACAAGCTCACATGAACAAAAACTGGTTTATTAATGTCATCCTAAACTTTTTTTTGTAAAATAATACCTAAACATTTTTTCCTCTTTTATGGTAATATGGATCAATTGCGGACATTGCTTATTAAACAAAAAATGTTCGTTTGGGTATCCCCAACTGCCCCTTAAAGTTTGTTGGTACAAAAGAATTTAGAGCTGCGTTTGGAATATGTTTTTTTATAAATGACATTTAAAAATTCGGACCGGAAGTAACACTTTTAGCGAGTAGCACGTTTTTCCAATATCTAGCAAAGTATTGCATTCTATAGAGATTTATTAAGAGAATAGAAGTACTTAAAATAGGATTTTGAATACGTTATCCTTAAAAAAAATTCTTCAAATTTGGACTTACTATATCACACACACTCACAGGTTTATTTTTTTTAGAAGGTAAAACTATTGAAAACTTAATTTAGACCAACTTGTGTTTTTTTTTTTTTGAAACGCTCATACGTAAAAGAAAACAGTGTGGTGGCCACACCTCATTTTTTTATAAAGTGGTAAAATTAGTTTTTTTTTTAAATTTTCCGAAAAAGCACCACATTCCAGTGATTTATTTATAATGGGATATAATGGATCAACGTAGGTCTCTCGACATTTCTTAAGAAAATGTTAAGATAAGCCATCAACACCCGAAGAGAGTTTAGAGATTTTACTCTATCCCGGACTACCTCTTTACATGTAGGATAGAGATAAAATGTATATGGATTCATATTAATGTGAGAAAACTTTATTATAATGCATACTTTCTGAAATTACTAGATTTGTTAAAAAGAACATTAAAGCTTTTTGCTAATTATTCCAAATCATCTGTAAGAGGTAAAGCAAATGTGTTAAGACTTAGAGATGTGAGCATCACGGTCGCGTTCCTAGTTATAAATTGAATCTTAATAAAATTTTGGTAGTACCTGAAAGTATCAAGATATACGGTATTGTGAATTGAAATAATTTTTAAAATAAATACGGTATTCCGAAGTTCTAGCGGGTTGTCTGGCAGATGAGACCCAGAATGTCGTTGATCGTTAAGGTCCTAAGAGATTCTTTACGGGAAAACACGAATTGAAATAGCGAAAAAAACTATTTAAAAAATGTTTTCGTTAATATTGTACCGGTTATTATAAACTTATTTCCTTAAAAGTTATTATGAAGTCATGAAGACTAAATAAATACAAGCAAAGGTTAAAGATAAAAACGAAAAGTACACTTTCTGTTGTCAGGTGTAAGAGAATAAAATTTAGATAGCGCTTTTAGGAAAGTGAAACAAATATTTCGACAGATCGTTGTATCCAATCAAGTGTTACAATTAGTATGATAAATTAAAAGTAAATATGCTTTGTGTGAAAGTAAACATTGATTTTTCTAATCTTGGCACGAATACGGTGTTATTATTATGCAACAAATCAGATTATAAATAACAAATTCGTGAAGTGTTTGTTGTTATGTTCAAGATAAAAGGGATTTCACCTTACAAGCATGGATACAAGAGGTTATGCAGCTATTATTACGAAAATTACAAAATGATATAATATGCTTACATATGTATATAATATAGATGATAAATTATAGAATAAAACTTTGCTCCCGTTCTATTGAACAAATACCACTTAAAATAATATTTCTTTATCTTGACATGAATTTTAATTGATTAATTGTCAAATAGAAATTGATTTTTTTACGTATTTTCTATTAATATTGTTATTAAATGTAGTATAGGGATGTTGGTATATTAGGACACCATCGATGTTGAAGAAAAATCTAATAAATGTATACTGAGTTCTACTGTGACTTACATATATACATTTATACGTAAAACGTTGCCGGCAATCGAACGCACAGACACCGGTGTTTCAACCTTTGAGGTCTCGTCAGTGTACGTAGAGACTGCCGACAATGGCTTTAAGACTTAAAATCATTTTTGAGTGTTAAATGTAGTGAGAGTATCACGGCGACATCTAACACGCAAAAGATGACACAGAAAAAAAGCGATGGCTTCTGACGGCATGTTCTGCTATATAGAGGCCTGTATGTTAATAGTGTATCTCGTGTAATAGAGTCTTATGTGGCGTCACCAATCAAAACTAAAATGAAAAGTGTAAACACGTGTCATCTTTTGGGTGTTAGATGTCGCTGTGATACTCTCACTGCATTTAACACGCAAAAATGACATAAGCAGCGTTTTAAGTCATGAAGCAATTGTCGACAGTGTCGAAGTACACTGACGAGACCTCAAAGGTCGAAACACCAGTGTCTGTGCGTTCAATTGCCGGCAATGGCACTTAATGTATGTGTGTATCTCAAACACATGCATATATGCATATACGTTTTACGTATAAATGTATATATGTAAGTCACAGTAATTATTCACTGCTTGATGTTAGTTTTAATATACATGTGTTTACTCTTCTCATTTTCGCATACTGAGTTTTATATAAAAGTCTAAAAGAGCATTAACATTATTTTCTTGAATTATTAATATGTTTTAATGGTACAAAATAATTTAGTGTTTGAAACACACTTAGGGATTTACATTATTTTGTCTAAACATTCTGTTGACTATTTCTTTCCCATAAAACAATTCTATATTGAAAATAATTTACACATAAATTACGTATAGTTTCATTACCTCTTGAGTGAATAAGAATAGAGATAAGTTTAGTTTCATATTTCATCGACCTTTTGATTTGGGATTAATAAATATTCCACCAATTCTAGGATCACCCGATTCAAACGGAAAGTTTCCAGTTTAAAACAGTAGTATTTTATATCTGTATTGCTCTTTTAACTTTGACCAGAAGTTAATGTGTTAAGCTATATTTAAATTAATCGTAATATGAACTCGTCATGTGATAAGAAATAATCTTGATGTATATTTAATTTGTCATATATTTTGAAATCGTAACATCTGCGATGCAACAGATAAGTATATTTTTATTTCTTTAAAATTACGTGACATAATTACAATCCAAAAGCAACTTTTATTTCCTTAAAATTGCATGTCATAATTACACATGAAAACTGTTTTTTAATGTAGGTATACCTAATCAGGTGGTAAGCTTTAATATATCGATGGGTTTGTAACAAAACTCATTAAACGACAATTTTTTTCTTATAGGTACTAGTTTTATTTTTAATTCTAGACCTATCATAATATGGAGGACTCTATTTCATTTGCCGAAAAAACGTTCGTGTTAATAAAATAAAGTACAATTTGATATTTCCGTTGAATATTGTTGCAGAGGATAGTTTGTCAAAAAGGCCTCCATACTTAAATTTCTTATTTAATGTTAATTTCTGCTCTCATACCAAACATCCTGATAAAGTTATGGCCATCAAACTAATTTTATTCGAAAAAGAATAACAATCTTGAAACATTTACCCAGCCGAATTTGGAAATTATGTATTATGTATTGAAATTAATAGAGAAATTGAAATTGATAAAGAAAAGTTGATAAAATATACCGAAAATTGAAATATTGTCAAAGGCACAATAATAATATTTTGCCGGCATATTTGTAGAAAATTGTTTTTCAAAAAATAAATCTTATTCTGATGAATATATGTCAATTATTAACTTTTCCAGACTTGCAGAGATTTTCAATTCGATTTGGAGATAGGTCACTTGTGGCAGACACCTTTTTTTCGGTTGAACCAGGCCACTTAAAATAATATTTTGCGAATACTGTCTAGTGACGACCCCCAAACAATCTCGGTGCATGCAATGACCATACGCTAGAGGTTGTAGGTTGAGGAGTAAAGAAGTATCATTAGTAGAGGTCGGACACGAGCGGTTGATGACTCATCGCCCATGGGCGCACTATTGAAATGTTGTATTTTTAAAGAGGTTATAATTTTATTTATACAGTGAGCTCAAAAAGGTTGGAATAAATTCATTTAAAATTCAACCTTTAATTTTTTTTAAAAACACTGGGACCCGTCAATTTTTATTTTTAGATGGGCATTTTTTAAACTAATTTTTGTTTATACCGGGTGACTCAAAAAAAAGATTTCATTTGACACTTCAATTTTTTTTAATTGAAACACCCATTTTTTATTTTATTTTCTGATTCTACGTAATTTGATCACATTTCATGTATTATAACCTAAGTCTAAGTTAAGTTCTTTTCTAAAATAATCAACGTAATTTAAAAAAAAATTATTTAATTCTAATTAATAAATGTCTCAATGATTCGTAATTAAATTGTGAAATATTAATTTAATAAATGTTGAAATTGGCCACCACCAACATCCTGGCAATATCCGAGGCGATTTTCGAATTCTTGCAAAACATTGTGCACTATTTGAGGTTCTATCAGTCTCATTTCTTGTCTTATTCGGGATTTAAGTTCGTCAATATTGTTCGGTCTGTTGATTTACACTTTAGATTATAGGTAGCCCCACAGATAATAGTCTAACGGGGTCAAATCAGGGGATCTGGTCGGCCATTCTATTGGGCCCCGTCGACCAATCCACCTTCCAGGAAAAACACTATCTAAATATTCACGCACCGGGCGAGTAAAATGGGCTGGTGCTCCATCCTGTTGATACCATAAGCTATCATTGAGAATGTCAGGATCTTCTGGATTTGGATACACTACAGCAAGCGCAGGTATCAAATCGAATTCTAGAAATTCTAGATATCTTTCTCCAGTCAAAGTGCCGTCAAAGAAGAAAGGACCCAAAATTCTGTTTCCAATAATTCCAGCTCAAACATTTACTTTTTGAGGGTATCGTGTGTGACACTCGATAATCCAATGCGGGTTTTCTGTAGCCCAATAACGGAAATTTTGCCTATTCACGGTTCCGTTTAGGCAAAACGTTGCTTCATCCGAGAACACAATTCTTCGTGAAAATTGAGGATCATCAATACATCTCTCCATCATTATTTCACAAAATTGCATTCTTCTATCTGGATCGTCCTCATTTAGTTCATGAACTAACTGAACTTTATAAGGATGCCATTTATTTTTATGTAAATAGTTTAATACAGATCCTTGACTAATTTTGTTCTCGTCAGCAATAGCGCGACTAACTTTATGGTTGTTCTCTTCAACGGATAATAGCACATTCAACTGCACATCTTCTGAGATAGCGGGCCGGCCTTTTACATAATTATCTCTCACATGCCCCAAATCCCTATATTTTTTGTCAATTTTACTAATAGTTGATTGAGATATAGGCGCTCTGTTTGGGTATTTATTGTTGAACAGTTCGGAAACTTCCAATTGGGTACGCATCCTATCTCCATAGCCAATCATTATTAGTATTTCTATGCGCTCCCTTTCATTTACTCGTGCCATTTTACAGTTAAAAAAAACTACTGTTATTAGAACTTTTATACAAATGTTTAAATACTTTTGACAGGGAATGAACTTCAACGTCAATGTTAAATAACCTAGGTAACAGATCAAAATGGTATTAATGTTTAAATGTTTACAGTTTCAGTAAATTTGATTATGTTTAACTCCTAATAGGTATGTACAGTTTAAATGAAAAGAAATAAGCTAACTTAACTTAGACTTAGGTTATAATACATGAAATGTAATTGAAATTTTACGTATATTTCGAAAATAAAATAAAAAATGGGTGTTTCAATTAAAAAAATTGAAGTGTCAAATGAAATCTTTTTTTTGAGTCACCCTGTATAAACAAAAATTAGTTTAAAAAATGCCCATCTAAAAATAAAAATTGACGGGTCCCAGTGTTTTTTAAAAAAATTAAAGGTTGAATTTTAAATGAATTTATTCCAACCTTTTTGAGCTCACTGTATAACTCGATAACAAGTGGGTGGTGATCTATAAAATACAAAATACCTTATTATTTGTTCAGTAAAGGAGTATTAATATTAACTAACAATACTTTCCCAAGGTTCTCTTCTGTAAGACTTGTTCTCTTTGAATTAAGTACATCTTTGTAGATAGAAAACGTCCTTTCTACATCGCAACTGGTTATAGGTGCGTACTGGAGGAATTCTTTTATTTCCGCGTATTTAGCAGTTTGATTTTGTGTCATTGTCCCCATACGCAATTGCCGCAATGTTATTAAATCTGGATTTCTATTAAAAACTGCGTCTAACTTTTGCCGAACGCCACATCCAGTCACTGGGAATACTTTTGAAATTATTAATAGCCACATCTAATGTGGTTAATCCATCTTTTAGTTTGAGATTTCGATTTTCAAAGTATGTGATTAGTTTAGGCAAATTTCCAAAGTGTTACTGAAGGAATAACAACTGATTTTTTAAATTTGGAATTTATGTTAGTTCCTTGCACTCAGAAATACTTCGAGCATCGTAATTTAAACATGTAACAAAATTTTGTAAACTATCGAAATTCTCTGCATAAAAACTAGTAGCTTCAAGCCATGTTTCCCATCTAGTTATTACTGGCGAGGGTAGCAGTAGCAAAGATGGAAGTTTTTGCCTGTAAAGGCCACTCTCGATGGTGCTTTTCTGTAAACTTTTTTAAAAGCGGATGCAAATCTATCAACTTCCGGATAGGTGTCTCTGATATATTCACATATTCTGTAGAGACCATGTGCTACACAAGTAATATGCAGCATATAAGGATATCTCTCCTTTGATAGTCTGCCTGTTTTTAACATATATGCGGCACTGTCACTAACAAATAAAAGTATTTTTTCTCTGTACCTGTCGTCCGAATGAAGCATTTTGTGCAAATTCTCGTCAATTGTTTTAGCAATTGTTTCCCCATCAACTGTATTTATAACTTTAGATGCTATTACATATGCGTTATATGGAATAGTTGGATGTAGTACACCAGCTACAACATTTACCACAGAGCGTCCTAATATATCGACAGTTTCGTCGGCACTTATCCATAGGTACTGATTTGACAGATGTCTTCTAATGCATTCTACTGTTTTCGTGAAGCACTTAGAAACATAATATTTGCGTAAGGTGGATTCATCAGGAACATTTCGACCAGTACATTTTTGAAGAAATGTTTTGAAAGTGAGATTGTCAAGTTTCTTTAATGGGATATTAGCCGTCATTAAAGCTTCACAAAATTCTTTGTTAAAATTGTCAGCTTTCAACGAGTCCAATTTCCGTGTATGTTTTAGCGATGCTAAGTGACGTTGTACGTGCGATTTTTGGGCATTGTGTAACAATATTTTACAGACTTTTCAATAAATATCGGAATCACTGACAATGGACATACAATCAGTATGATCCTCAATCCAACTTGCCATTGTTTCACGATGTATTTCTCGACGTTCTTCCATATCATATCAGAAAAAGTAACATAAACAATGTTTTAGATCTAAATAAATGATAAATAAAAATGTACGCGTATGTTATTGAAACTAAACGAAATCCAGTACACACTTACGTCTAGATAATTAGGAGAAGTCGATTCAATGAAACGGGATTAAACAGGGAGTATTACATAAATTACGAAGTACATAATTAACAGTCAAAACAATGAAAAAACGAAGCTAACGTAAGTATGAATAGGTATACACATATATAATTTTATTTATCATGCCAAATGTAAGGTAAATATAAGAAATTTTAAAAACCTCTGACGCTCCTATATCTACGCCGATGAAAATAGGATATTTACGAGTTAAGTGGATTTTTTGTGTCGCTTTCCCGTCAACATGTGAGTCAACAACAGATGTTGCAGTTCACCATATGAATATTGCTATTCAGTAAATGTGTGTTGTTTACATTATTTCTTTGCTCCATTGTAACTGCGTCGTATTTTAAACGTGGGACGTCCGCCCCCTAATCATTAGTTTTATTTGTTCGTAAGGCAGCTGAAATCTTAAATTTTTTCCAAAAATCCTATCATCTCTCTAACGACTGTTGTGTACAAGATCTAAATTTATCACTAGATAATTTAGTATATTTCATTAATTTATTTAAAGTTGCCTTTAAGAAGTGTTATGCTAGATAGTCGGCTCTTTTCATCATTGTTGTCTATGGTGAACTTCATAATTATTAAACGATTAATATACAGGGTCGGGCAAAAGGAGCGGTACACCGAATTTATGGCTTAACTAGCACTTTTTCGAAAATTTAACCTAAATTAAAGTTTTTGTATACTTTATGTATTATTTATTGGTGTTTGCAGATTTTCCGTTTTTGTCACATTTTTGGAGATATGATGTCACCGGATAGTATTTTAAATGAATCCCCCTGTATTTATATTTTTTTTTGAGTAGATATTTTTTTCCTGAATTCACTAATACCAGGTTTAGTGGGTGTCTGACTTATGGTTTCATAAGAAAAAAATAAAATGTAATGGCACCTAAATATTTATTTAATAAAAAACGAACGACAATAACTAAAGATTCTATTCATTAAAGCGTCCATTAACTTTAACAAATGATTATGAAATTCATTTCTCGCTTAAAGCTGACATGAACTTTTAATGCAGCATTAACTTTTATTATGATATCGGCCCTAAGTAACTATCGCAGTAGGTATACCAAAAACTATAAAAAAAAAACTATAGTTTATAAGGATTTACCTCAAACTCTTCAAGAACTAAAAGTTCGAATCAGAGCGGCGGTACAAAATAGTACAACGCCTGAAATGATACAAAATTCATTAAGGTCATTTGTTGACAGATTAGGATACTGTCAGGCAGCCGAAGGTTTTCAGTTTGAACACCTATTGTAAATAAATGTACGTAGATTCAGTTATTGTCGTTCGTTTTTTATTAAATAAATATTTAGGTGCCATTACATTTTATTTTTTTCTTATGAAACCATAAGTCAGAGACCCACTAAACCTGGTATTAGTGAATTCAGGAAAAAAATATCTACTCAAAAAAAAATATAAATACAGGGTGATTCATTTAAAATACTATCCGGTGACATCATATCTCCAAAAATGTGACAAAAATGGAAAATCTGCAAACACCAATAAATAATACATAAAGTATACAAAAACTTTAATTTAGGTTAAATTTTCGAAAAAGTGCTAGTTAAGCCATAAATTCGGTGTTCCGCTCTTTTTGCCCGACCCTGTATAATAATATTTATTAAATAATTAATAATTATTGTTACAAGAGAGATGGGGTTGGTGCGAAACTACGCTTGCGCAAACACTATAAAATGTTTTTGTATTTATTCGGTATTTACCTAAAATTCCTCAAATAAAATCGACAAATTATTTCAATTTACATCTCACAATTATTGGTCACAACGAAAGAACAGAAAATAAATATTGCCTACACTACTTAGCCAGTACCGCCTCCTCAGTCATAAATTACTTAGTGACATATTCAAGGCTTCCAGTACAGAGCACTAATTTGTAATATTTTTACTTCAATTTTTGATATATTATTAGCCACCAGTGCATATAACAATAATAATAATAATAATAATAATAATAATAATAATAATAATAATAATAATAATCATCATCATCATCTTTATTTCCCAACAGGCAAAGCCCAAAACAGGGTTACAAACTATATGATCCACTATCCACAGTCACAGTCTTCACGCAAATAGGTCAACATTTTTGTTCGCCAAGCGACAAAGCGTGTAAGTTGGAGCTCGTCTCATGATGTTGGTTCACGCAAAAGGTGTTGCAAAAGTGCAATTATGTCTGGAGTTAAGCCGCGGTATCAGAAATGACATTCGGGCAGTCAATGCTGCCATTCAACAGTCTAAGCAAAACTCTCTCACATGTAGCGCATCTCCTCTCACTCAAGGATACCATACCATGACTCTGCAACAGATCACCCATCGCCACGCCCCTCTCCGGATAAACACCATCTGCCCGATACGTGAGAAACATCAAGAACCTACGGCGAACACGGTCCAATGCCAAACAATCACTTGCATAAATAGGAAACCATATTAAGGAGGCATATTCTAGCTTACTCAATACATAGGCAGAGTATAGAGGTTTCAACAATGCTGAATCAGTGAAATACTTAGACACACGCATATCAAAACCCAACGATGTAAACGCAGATGTACAAATGTTCTCTATGTGAGATTTGAAGCTCAAGCTGGAATCGAAGGCAACTCCAAGATCTTTAAATTCAGTTTTACTCATTAACTCACATGGATTAGTTGTTGTTGCACTTGGACTAAACTGTTTGATTTCTTGTTTGCCTTATAATTAAAGAACCATTGTTGTGAAACCTACATTCGTCACTCCACATGATCTGATTCATAAAGTTGTTGGTTACTGCTAACATTACAGAAAATTCTGCCAGAAAGTCGAGTCTGCATTGATTATCTCCTATTCTTAAATGGTGGACTAAATGAACTTTATACGGAAAGTATTTATTTTCATTTAGAATCCTAGAGGTTACAGATAGATGATGCTGATCTTTTAATTGTCGTAATGATGTATGTGGATTGTTTGTAGTACCGCTGCCGTAATATCATCATCTCTTACTCTTTTCTGCTTTTATTGTTTTTGTTTTTTGAAGCTACATTGCTTCAGATGCTTTTCTATGGGATTCTCCATAAATTAAAACTATATTCAGTTTGTCTTCATTTGTGTGTAAAACCATATTTTTAATACAATCTTAAACCAAAGTGAGTCAATGTTTGAATGAAGCTAATTATAAAGACAATTAATAAACAAGCAAATGTCACTAATGTGTTCTAATGTCAAAATATTTCCTAACTAATCAAAGCAAGCATACATACATACATATAATACAGCCATGAATGCTTTTCTGCCTACATACCTATCGGTGTCTATGAAGTGGAATTTATAAAAAGGAACTAACTATAAAATTTAAATTGTGAAGTAACTATAATAGCAAGAATTGTGAATAAGTTTACTGCTATTTCCCCCCACAAATTAAATATTTAAAGAAAATAAAGTCAAAACTTTAAAATTACTCTTACATTCTTTAAACACGAATATCTCTGAAACCGTTAAATTTTGGAAACTAACACAAATAATATAATTTACATTAATTTTAATACTCATTTAAATAAGAAACAAATGAAGATTGTGGCGATCAAAAAAATTCATTTCATCGCAGCGCCATGTATATCTTCACATAATAAAATACAATTGTGAGAGCAAACTAGAGTCGATCGCATTCTTTAGTAGCTACTTTCTACAAAATTCAAATATCTTAATTCGTTTCCGAGATACTTGACCTCGGAGTTTTAAGTGGTACGTCCTGTATTCGGATGAGTCTCACAATTGATTAATTCTACGGGCGAGGATTTTTCAAATAGATAGTAAACACGAATTAGGAAAAAGTCTATTTATGGTGTTAAATTACTTACTGCACTAGGTCTAGCGATGTTGTGCCGAAGATTTCATTGCAAAGGTCTAGTGAGCCTTTCCACGTTCTCCATTATAGTTTTCATCTTTTTCATGCCAATCATGACCATTTGGAGTGATTTGGAACTTTTAGAATCGTTGGTATGGGCTTGCATCTGTAACAGGTAAATTAGTACTAATGTCAGTGACCTCGGTATTTTCGATTTTCTCCTCAAGTAAATGCGTAATGCGTACACCGGAACATTAGCGGTTTTCTCCGGCTTCCCTTTTATTTTTGCGAATTGCTTTGGGATTGCTCCCTTGCTCCCACTTGAAGATGGCTTCGTCACCGTAATGTTACGGTAAATCTTCTGCTGCGGCTGTGGTGTTGGTGGCACAGTTTGGGCGGACAAAACCTTCGGGTTGACGGTTGGGACCCACTGTCGGCTAGGAAGCTTCGGGTAGTCTTTGGTCGTCATCGATGGTTTAGCTGCCGCTGAAGGTGCCGGTGCTGCTCTTTCTGGTTTTCCTGTGGTCAGAATGCACAGGTGCGTTATGAACTCGCAGTGACTGGCAAAATGATACAATTTGCACATTTAGCGCTGGTTGTATTTTTCCTGCATCAATAAATCTGGTGTTCAGCGTTGCAACGTGCACATCTCAAGCGAAGGGTGCAACATTCGGATGAGTGGCCGTACCTCTGGCAACGGTGACACTGAGGAATTGTCGATGGTGCCTTGTAGGGCACGACCGAGACCTTCAGCTGCACTATGTCGCTTATTTGAAAAAGCTTCTTCAATTGTGTTTTAAGGGCACTCACCATGGATACAAAGCTTGTCTGTCTGTCTCTACCTCTTAGGTTTACAACTTTTTTGGTCTCTACACCTCTTTGCTTTATTGCCTGATGACATCCACAGGCATTTTAGGAGACAGGTACTTGAGTACTACCTTCACTGGGTGGACGTTAGCCACCTTATAGGTGAATATTGCTGGGATACCTAGTCAACTTCCTGCATGCTTCTACATCTTGGCTGTATGGCTGCCTATGTACCGCTCGATCTTGGAAAAGTGTTAATGGGCGTTGCATAGGTGAGCGGGGCTCTCGGGTCCCCGTTCTTAAATTTTTTGATGCCTTTCTTCTTGTTGACATCTTCTTCTTTGTTCCCGGCGGTTTCTTCTTTGTCGTTGCCTTCCGCAACGATTCCTTCTTCGTCGGAGGAAGAAGGCTTGACGTCATTACCCCTGGCGTTCGCTAATGTGTTCTCGTCGGCGTCCATTCTCGTCAGCGTCCATTCTCGTCGGCATCCATTCTCGTCGGCGTCCATTCTCGTCGGCATCCATTCTCGTCGGCGTACATTCTCTCCGGCTCCCCGGACATGTCCGGTGCGCTGGTTGTAAACGTCACTACTTTCCCTTTTATCATTATGTCTCTACCTATCGATAGGGAGTGGATGGTTTTTTTTATTAAAGAAAGCACGGTGGCGCGTTGTAGCTATTCTGAAAAGACAAATTCAGGAGCTCTGATGGTCACGTCTGTTCGGCAAAAAGTACACAGAGAAACTCTTAATAATGTCGTTAAAACGGGTGAATCAAGAAAGTCGAGAAAGATCTACTACTGTAGTGCCCTTTTCCTGCACCATGCTAAAACTTACGGAAAAATAGCATGGAACTTGTGCTATTTGACCATAGATGGGTTAAGTAATAGACACATTTTTTACTTTGGATTTAATTGCGTGGTGTTGTCTTATTTTCTACAAATAAAATTTTCCGAAATTAAAATTCTTACTAAAAAGCAGTCGCGCCATGTAAAGTTTGGGTAACACTGAGCAAGTGGATGTGAAAAAATTATCTGATCTTCTGAAAGGGAAAATCATTCAATGAAGGAAGTCTACGATTCATCGAGGTAGGACTTACCACGGTACTTTTCGGTAAATTTTGATCATCCGCTTTATTTTTGATTTAATAAATTGTATTTTGCAGGTTTTCCCTGAACGCTAGAACATCAGCGCCAAGAGAGTTTACAAGAGAGTTTAACTTTCTTTCTTATCAAATTTTGTAATGAACAAACTTCTATTCAATAGGGCAAAATAAATTTTAAATACATTGTGTATAATTTTATTTTTTTATTATTACCTTAGATTTTAAACTGACAATAATAACACTGGGCAACAAATTTTCGAAAAGTTCATGCTTCAAAGCTGAAAATTGTCATTTCTTAATGAATTCAATGTGCTGAACACGAAAATGACTAAGAAAAAGCTGAATTGGCTACGGGTTTTCTGTAATATGTACGCATATTTCAGAAAAAGTGTACTTATGTCAATATTATAATACATGGTAAGAAAACATTTACGCATATTTCAGAAAAAGTGTACTTATGTCAATATTATAATACATGGTAAGAAAACATTAGTCTGCTTCCGGCTTTCGACTTCTTTTGGCCTGCCGTTTGTAGTGGACTTGTGGAGCATCTCTACTGATTGTCCAACAATAGTCAGCTAGCATTGACGTAGACCATTTGCCTTGGTACCGTTGCTCCATGGTGGCAATGTCCTGATGAAAGCGTTCGCCGTGCTCATCGCTGACCTGCCCGCAGTTATCAGGAAAGAAATCTAAGTGGGAATCAAGAAAGTGGATCTTTAAGGACATATTGCAGCCGAATTCATGAAACAAAGCCAACATATCCTCAACCAGACACTTGTAATTTTCTGCCTTGTCATTCCCCAGGAAGTTTGCTGCCACTTGATAGAATGCATCCCAAACCTGTTTTTCTTTACCTTGAAGAAGTTCCTCAAACTTGGGGTCTCGGAAGAGCTGTCTAATTTGAGGCCCCACAAAGATGCCCTCTTTAATTTTGGCTTCACTGAGTCGAGGGAATTTGTCATGCAGGTACTTGAATGCTGGTCCATTCTTATCCATGGCTTTTACCAAGTTTTTGACAAGACCGAGTTTGATGTGTAAAGGAGGAATGATGATTTTGTGTGGCTGTTCCAATGGTGGGTGCTGTACATTCGTTTCTCCAGGCTTAAAAAATGCTCTCGGAGGCCAGTCTTTCTTGATGTAGTGCAAATCGATTGCTCTGCTGTCCCACAGACAAAGAAAACAGCAGTACTTTGTATATCCCTGCTGCAAACCCATCAACAGAGATACTACCTTCAGGTCAGAACATATCTGCCAGCCATACTTGCTGTAGTTAATCGTCTCCAGAAGCTGCTTTAGATTGCCGCAAGTCTCCTTCATGTAGACCGCATGTGCAATAGGTATGGAAGGAAGCTGGTTCCCATTATTCAACAAAACCGCCTTTAGGCTCAGTTTTGAAGGGTCTATAAACAGCCGCCATTCGTGGGGATCATGTGCAATACCGAGAGCTTGTAGTAGACCATCAATATCGCAGCAGAACACAAGGCTTTCTTCTTTTTTAAAGAAAGATTCGAAGAGCTGATGGCGAGTGCGAAATGAAGTCACTCGGACATTCTGTTCCAGAAGATTCCACTGTCGAAGTCTTGAGGCCAGTATCTCCGCTTTGCTTTTCGACAGATCCAAATCGCGAACAAGATCGTTCATTTCATCCTGGGTAATTTTATGTGGTGCAGATGTTTCGGCAAAGCACGAAAAGTCATCATCCTTACTGCCACGTTGAGGAGAACTCGCCGACGCATGGCCATCCTCATCGTCTGAACTGATAGAAAAATCTGTAGGAGGTTCTGGAATTGGGAGTCCTTCGCCATGAGAGACAGGTCGCAGAGCAGATGGTATGTTAGGGTATTCAACTGTCCACTTCTTCTTCTTGGTGATGCCTCCAGAAGCTGGTCGTACCATACAGAAATAACAGTCGTCAACGTGATTGGTGGGCTCCCTCCAAATCATGGGCACAGCAAATGGCATTGCCTTTCTTTTGCCATTAAGCCACTGTGAAAGATTTACGGCACAAGTGCGGCAGCATACGTGTGGGGCCCAGTTTTTGTCCTGGTCGCCTATCTTGCAACCAAAATACAAATGATACGCTTTCTTAACTGTTGCACTGATGTTCTTTTTCTGTGCAGCAAATGTCACTTCTCCGCAAATATAACAGAAGTTATTTGCACTATTAACACAGTTACGAGGCATTGCTACTGTTTAGTTACTTTACACTATAGCAATCACTTATGTATGCTAGAGCTTCGAAAAATATGCGCGAATGAACGGACATTGCACGAGTTAACTGTCACGTAGGCCATTTATAAATAAACTATAATTAGCTATTGCTTGATATTGCGCAATCAATTTCGCAACACTCTCAATGGAAACTTACAGTAAATGCTGCATTAACTTCTTTGAATGAAGGGGTGATGCAATATGACGCAAAATTTCGTAATTTCTCACTAAATTGCATTACATTATGCAATAGCTTCTATACAATTGACAAAACGTCAATATCTCTTGAACGTGAGCCAATCAACTTTTTTCAATGTGATATTCGTGTTCAGCACGTTGAATTCATTCAGGATTGGGTACTTTCACCTAAGAAGCAATTTCACTGTTGACCAGTGCACTGGGCAACAAATTTTCGAAAAGTTCATGCTTCCAAGCTGATAATAGTCATATCTTAATGAATTCAATGTGCTGAACACAAAAATGACTAAGAAAAAGCTGAATTGGCTACGGGTTTTCTGTTATATGTACGCATATTTCAGAAAAAGTGTACTTATGTCAATATTATAATACATGGTAAGAAAACATTAGTCTGCTTCCGGCTTTCGACTTCTTTTGGCCTGCCGTTTGTAGTGGACTTGTGGAACATCTCTACTGATTGTCCAACAATAGTCAGCTAGCATTGACGTAGACCATTTGCCTTGGTACCGTTGCTCCATGGTGGCAATGTCCTGATGAAAGCGTTCGCCGTGCTCATCGCTGACCTGCCCAAAGTTATCAGGAAAGAAATCTAAGTGGGAATCAAGAAAGTGGATCTTTAAGGACATATTGCAGCCGAATTCATGAAACAAAGCCAACATATCCTCAACCAGACACTTGTAATTTTCTGCCTTGTCATTCCCCAGGAAGTTTGCTACCACTTGATAGAATGCATCCCAAACCTGTTTTTCTTTACCTTGAAGAAGTTCCTCAAACTTGGGGTCTCGGAAGAGCTGTCTAATTTGAGGCCCCACAAAGATGCCCTCTTTAATTTTGGCTTCACTGAGTCGCGGGAATTTGTCATGCAGGTACTTGAATGCTGGTCCATTCTTATCCATGGCTTTTACCAAGTTTTTGACAAGACGGAGTTTGATGTATAAAGGAGGAATGATGATTTTGTGTGGCTGTGCCAATGGTGGGTGCTGTACATTCGTTTCTCCAGGCTTAAAAAATGCTCTCGGAGGCCAGTCTTTCTTGATGTAGTGCAAATCGATTGCTCTGCTGTCCCACAGACAAAGAAAACAGCAGTACTTCGTATATCCCTGCTGCAAACCCATCAACAGAGATACTACCTTCAGGTCAGAACATATCTGCCAGCCATACTTGCTGTACTTAATCGTCTCCAGTAGCTGCTTTAGATTGCCGTAAGTCTCCTTCATGTAGACCGTATGTGCAATAGGTATGGATGGAAGCTGGTTCCCATTATTCAACAAAACCGCCTTTAGGCTCAGTTTTGAAGCGTCTATAAACAGCCGCTATTCGTGGGGATCATGTGCAATACCGAGAGCTTGTAGTAGACCATCAATATCGCAGCAGAACACAAGGCTTTCTTCTTTCTTAAAGAAAGATTCGAAGAGCTGATGGCGAGTGCGAAATGAAGTCACTCGGACATTCTGTTCCAGAAGATTCCACTGTCGAAGTCTTGAGGCCAGTATCTCCGCTTTGCTTTTCGACAGATCCAAATCGCGAACAAGATCGTTCATTTCATCCTGGGTAATTTTATGTGGTGCAGATGTTTCGTCAAAGCACGAAAAGTCATCATCCTTACTGCCACGTTGAGGAGAACTCGCCGACGCATGGCCATCCTCATCGTCTGAACTGATAGAAAAATCTGTAGGAGGTTCTGGAATTGGGAGTCCTTCGCCATGAGAGACAGGTCGCAGAGCAGATGGTATGTTAGGGTATTCAACTGTCCACTTCTTCTTCTTGGTGATGCCTCCAGAAGCTGGTCGTACCATACAGAAATACCAGTCGTCAACGTGATTGGTGGGCTCCCTCCAAATCATGGGCACAGCAAATGGCATTGCCTTTCTTTTGCCATTAAGCCACTGTGAAAGATTTACGGCACAAGTGCGGCAGCATACGTGTGGGGCCCAGTCTTTGTCCTGGTCGCCTATCTTGCAACCGAAATACAAATGATACGCTTTCTTAACTGTTGCACTGATGTTCTTTTTCTGTGCAGCAAATGTCACTTCTCCGCAAATATAACAGAAGTTATTTGCACTATTAACACAGTTACGAGGCATTGCTACTGTTTAGTTACTTTACACTATAGCAATCACTTATGTATGCTAGAGCTTCGAAAAATATGCGCGAATGAACGGACATTGCACGAGTTAACTGTCACGTCGGCCATTTATAAATAAACTATAATTAGCTATTGCTTGATATTGCGCAATCAATTTCGCAACACTCTCAATGGAAACTTACAGTAAACGCTGCATTAACTTCTTTGCATGAAGGGGTGATGCAATATGACGCAAAATTTCGTAATTTCTCACTAAATTGCATTACATTATGCAATAGCATCTATACAATGGACAAAACGTCAATATCTCTTGAACGTGAGCCAATCAACTTTTTTCAATGTGATATTCGTGTTCAGCACGTTGAATTCATTCAGGATTGGGTACTTTCACCTAAGAAGCAATTTCACTGTTGACCAGTGTAATTAGTGTACCTATATTAGGTACATTGGACTAGTCTAATCTTTCAAGTAGGTACTTATTCACGAGTGAATGACGCTTTTGTCTAAAAGTAGACGTTTATTTTTAAAATGATAAGAGTATATAATATAAGTATCTTATATAATTAGGCAAATAGAATTAATAAGACCTTGAATATTTTTGCGCTTTATGTTTCATATGCACTTGACCCTGAGACTTATTTCTGTAACCTGTTAATATGCGATGCATTACAGGGTATACAAACATTTGTTAATAGATCAGTATTTTATTGATTTATCTGTGGCATAGAATATAAACAATTAATTAATAAATATGACAATAAGAAATAATAATAATAATCAATTATCTCTGAATAATTACTTGAAGCGTAATCAACAATAAATTATTATTATACAGCTGAGATTTCACTTCACTGTTCGCCTACCTGCATTAACCGAGGAAGTGAGGGACATCTTATGCCGGTATTTATAGATGGAGATCAACTCATCCACAAACTCACGTAAGCACGGCATTTCGGTATCGTCGCCTCAAGCAGGCGTTTGATTCTATAAAACATATTTCGGGAATTCTCGTGAACGGAGGACCTTGAGCACGCAACGTTAGGGAATTTTAGTAACTTTTGGTTGCAAACATCGATCAGCTGTTATAACCAACAATTTTAAAAAGAAAAATATGAGTAAAACCGAGAAATAATTAGTAGTAGTAATAGTATTTATTTTTTTAAAGTATGTTCAAAATGAAACATCTTAAATGCAATATTGAATTATAGCTATTTTTATGAGTTATTGCTTAACATTCAAACCTATACATCTGCATGTAAGTAATTAAATAATTTGTATTTTCAGATAAATGCAATGGAAATAATAAAACTGAAACTATACTAATTAATAACAATAGCCTAATAAGACGTCTTTTTTTGGAGACAAAATGTCGATGAGTTATTACGAGGAAAGTATTGCTAAATTAAGAAAAATGCAATATCTGGAGTATATTATAGCCACTTGAATATGAAACAGTTGCTTTTGAAGATGAAATGAATGCATTGTCCATTTCTGTGTCTTACCAAAACCAGTTAATTGGGGTCACTTACAATTTGGTAAAAATCTACAGACACATGGAATTACGAGGGATTACTAAACACATATGGCATTCTACCTCCAAGTATACATGTTTGCATATTGAAGCACATGGTAAACGAATATTTAGGAATGTTGATTTCTTCATATCCATTCTGTAGGGATGTATAATTTATAAATATTAATTTCGGTTAGGTATTACTTTTACTATAGAAAAATATGAAGAACAGAACTTTATAATTTTATTCTCAGGACATAGTTTAATTGGAAATAGAGAAACCAAAGGAAAATATTAATTTACATATAACAAAATGTTCATTTACTCTTTTAATGAATGTATTCAAAGAAAATTGACACATCAGCAACAATGTGTGTACATATTTTAGTTTTAAAGATACGTTCAATTGTCTTTCAAGCATGTATGTAGGTTTTCTCCATTAAATTACTTATATGGTTGAGTGAAAATATTATTCACATACTATAATTATTTACTAATATCTGAACTACTTTATTACAATTTGTAATTGTGAAAAAAAGAAAGAATATTTTCTTTTAATGTGTGTGTAATTATTGTACTAATAGATTTGTAAGCTTGCTCTTTTTAAGAGAAATATATATTTGCTAAGATTATGTCCAATGTGCTAATATTGATCATAACATATTATTAAAATATTTTTCATTAAAAAGTAACCGTCAAATAAAATAGAATGCAGTGTCATGATTAGTAAAAACATTCTCTCTCTGAGGTTTTTATTTATTGTTTAGGTGTAAATATAATGTAATTGTTGATATTACAAGAACATACTGAATAACTAGTACATATGTAAAATATCATTTAAATGCTTTCAAAAATGTCCTTTCAGCATCACAGGTATAGTTTTTGGTGATGTTCATAAACATTATTAGATATTCTCCTTTCAAGGCTATAAATTATATACTAATAACATTGCATGTTCTTGTATGTCTCACTTTAAATCATATTTCTTGTTTATACTGTAACACATGTTTGGCCAATTATAAGTTGCTATGAATAACAACTATACCTACTTGTAATACTGGACATATTAAGTTTCAACATGCACATACCAGTCCTTTATTAGTAAGCATATTTTTTCCATTATTTTTAAAAGTACTGCAATCAAATATCATGGAAACGATAAAAAATTAGGAATTTATATTGATGAAATATTTTGTTTTAAATATAATCACAATTTCATAATAGATGTCATTATTTAATACTCCATAAAGTATGTAAATCTTCAAACATATATTTGTAGGAAGGTTATGTTTTCAAATGAATCTGTCAATCGCGTGCTCAAGCCTGGTCGAACACAACCTTACAGCGGAGGTCTTGTTTTCGTCACCTTGAGCACCGGCCGGTGCTTGAGGTTGTTTTATAAAACGCAAATGTGACGTATTTACGTACTTGAGCATCTGCAGCGCCTTGAGCATGATTTATAAATCTGAGCCTTAGTAAAGCCAATACTCATGGCCATTTCGTTGACAGATTATAAACAGTGGTTAATATTTTTCGTTGTATTTTTGAGAAAATTCTATATTTTATGGATATAGATGTTTTTTCTGACTTCTTGTCATAGATTGCCACGTGCAATGGGAACAAAATTACCAATATTATATACTGAAACAGTTTAAGCATTCTACCACAAATGCATCTATAACTCACCAGCATAAATTAAAGCTGACTAGTATCACCCATTACAAAAAATGAAGATGAAATTACTAGTATCACCGATTATTTCTATTGTGCATATGTAATAAATATTATCATATTCAAAATCTCTTACATGGTGTTATTTTTCCCATTTCTCTCTGATCTTATTATATGTAGTATTTCGATTTAAGAGATAGGTATCCTAATGTTTTGGTAAAGAAATTGAAATGTATATAATTTGTCAGACATGTTTATTTTGACGACAGTAGTCAATAACTCCATCAGTAAGTGAAGGAAATAGGCACCGCGTAAAAGCTAGCCAACTGTTACGACAAATGTAAATGCTTGGTTATATATTCGAATAATAACTAATTAACAATATAATCAAGCACATTACACTGCAATTATTACACTTAAAATACATTTAATATTTTAAAAGATTTTGTAGTACTCTTGTTAAATAGTCGTTTTGTTACATGTTAAAATATTAACTTAATTCAAGACTTTTTTTCGGTTCAACAGAAAAATTCAATTAAGATCAATACCGAAAACATAATGAGTAATATTTAATGTATATATAAATCCTGAATTAACTCCGTCTGTTTTAATTACAACATTTCGTTACATGTACATACCCACATAATATTCATTACAACAGTATCGCTAAACAATAGATAACATTCTATGATAAATATTGGTTTACGTTTTTCATTAAGTCCGTCACTAAGAGGCGTTAAATATCTATTTAGATTTGATGAAATATTAAACATATTGACATAGGTAGGTTATGCCATTACGTAAAATAAAATATAAACATACACGTATTTTTACGTTGAATGTTAATTAAAGTTAAACAGAACAAATAAAATAAGAATTCAAGATGTGAAAACACATCTAACATCTACATCACATATAAATATTGTGTAATAAATCTAACACATGCAACTGAAGCCTTGAACAATTCAAAAGCGAGAAATAATAATATAAAACATATAATAATTCTTAATTTTAAATCCAGTTTAAAATGAACCTGTAAAGAAATATGAGCAAACGTTACAGTTCCAAAATATAATTTACAAATTGCATTTCGGTGGGGGAAAGCTGTATTAATTTAAAAAAATCATAATTTATTTATGTAAAAGTTCAAAATAATACTCATAGTGTTTATGTTATGGCACAATAAGCGGCCATATTGGCAAGAAAACTAAGTACCTACACACAAAAAATGCAATAAATCTCGTTACATATTGTTATTATAAAAGTAAGAACAATTAAAAAAGCCAAGCAACGTTAAGTGATAATAGAAATTATCCAAAGATTTTCCAAATTAAAATGGCAAATTTCCGATCGCTAAGTAATAAGAAAAAGCAATTATAAGTATTATAAACTAGCTGGCCCGGAAGACGTTGTTTGCCCCTTCCGGTAGATGACGCAATGGTGAGTTATCACCGCGGATAAGGCCGATTGTGCCTTTAGGAGTAAATATATTTCAAAGAAGGTTTTTCTTGTGATAGTTGCTCATTAGGAGCTCATTTTAAAAATATTTTGTATTATACAGAGTGTTCCATAACTTGGTGGCTGACCATAGTTATAGTCTTGTAAATAAAACATCCTATATATTATTACATTTTTGTATTCCCTGTATAATTTTTAGTCAAAAAGTAATAAGATAGTATAGGCCTAAAGTCTAAAGTTTTCGATTTTTTCCATTTTTCTGAAAAATTCAATGTTTGTATAAAATTAGATTTCTCGAAAACGACGTATTAGACGGACACAATTTTTTGTAGTATTGTTCATAATAAAAGATCTTAATAGAAACATTTTTTTTTCAGTTACTAATTGCATGTGCAGAAAACTGGATTAAAATTACATGACACGTTTTTGTATAAAAGTTATTTTTTTCAAATGGAACACCCTGTATGTTAGTTAATTTTTGAATTGGTTATTTAATTTCACATCACAAACAAGTAAGACGTTATTACTTTAAAAGTCACTATTACAGAGCTATTGTCGTTTTTTGATATAATTTTGCCAACTTTATGTTTTTTATTTAAATACGGTATAGTGAGCCATGATATTTGTGACAACATTGATAATTGAATGGATGTCATTCAATAAGTTGTTACTCAGTTGAGAAGCATGATTTTATACTGAATTTTTCTAAAAATTAGCATAGAGATACTATTTTTATACATATTGGGGAAATGACAAAAAAATGTTTACTAGCTTAACATTTTAAGTTGTTTATAAAACTGCATTCCAAAACTATATAATAAATCATTACTTTTCTTTTTTGTTTTACTTATATAATCTTGGTAAGTGTCTCATTTCTATATCTACATATTTATACGAAAATTGTATATATTGTACTTACAATACTCTCGATGCAAGCAATATATTTCACAAAATATATGGAATATGATACAAGAAACAAATTTTAAAAGCAAAACAAATTGATACCATAATTATAGTAAGTGCAGAAACAGGAATTAAGAGGTTATATCAACGGTAATTAGTGAAAAAGAAACTACAAAATAACAATACATATGTTCTCTTCTTTTCACAATCACATTCTCGTAACTATTGAACCACCATAATCTTGTTGGGGTGAATATGGAAGTCTTAGTGTAGAATTCCTATTGGTGTGGTTAAAAATTGTAGTGTTTGAGAGTGTTTTCTTGCAGAGCGTGTAGGACTGTTGAGAATAGACAACCACAACCTCAACGGTTTCGCGAATCATACTGCGTCACTTGCTGATGACACTGACAATTCTTCCACCCCCACTCCTACCAACTTACCGGAAGTTACATCAGTATTAAAACAATATCACTACCTTCTATAATCAAAACAATTCTTTTTTTGTTTTGAAAAAGATTTCTTTTGTATGCCCGCTATTTTCGTCTAATATTTTAATGTAAATCTCCTTCACATTTCAATTAAAACGAATTTTATTTATTTATATTCATTTTAAATTAAACTTCTATTAAACTTCTATTACATTCTATTAGTTTAGTTAGCAGACGGTTCTTGGTGGAACATTTTGTTAATAACTAATTTATCGAATCTATATATTAATACGCGAAGAAAAAGCTTTGTACCCATTTTTAAGCAAATTGCGCGAACGGAGGAATATGAGATTTGGCATAGTTAAAATTCATATGGAGAAGGAGTGTAGAAAGATAAAATTTATGTATAATATATATTACAAATACATTAAATTAAATAAAATGCAACATCCATATATTTGACACTTTTAAGTGTCAATTCACATTTAAAAGTGTCAAATGTGAAGTTCAAAAATGCCATGTCTTTCGCAAATTTCAAAAATTTAAACTTCTCCTTTTTGTTTTCTGTTCTCTTACCTTTTTTTGATTGGTTACTCTACTATTAAACAGTAAACGAACATTTCTTGTTTTGTGTCGTAGGTATGTGTTTGGAATAGGTAGCTAAAAGAAACTATTTATTTATGTATTATAATTTATTATTTTACTTTATCATAACATACATGTACATACACTTGCTATAGTTGACCATAAAGTAATTATTAATAATACTTTGGTCGTACATATTGCTGTAAACTGTACTAGCAGAATTTAATTAAAAATAATGACAATAATTATGCTATAACCCTGCCTTAATGATACAAACTGCATAGCCTTTTTATGAATGCTGAGATTGCAGTTATATAAAAAAATAAAACTACTCCAATAAATTTATAATTTCAATCCCTGTTAACATTCACACAATTTTCGTAAGTTCTGGCAGTGATCTTTCCTTTATTCATCTGGCTGTTTCTTGTTTAAATTCAATTAGGATAAGGTTAATAATAAATAAGTATTTAAATGTCATAAACATTTATATTCATATAATCATTCAGTGAACAACAACACAGTAAAAAAATTCTATTCACAACATGTGGCTGTTAAGAATGTCTTTTTATTATTCCAACCATAAAAAGAATATATATATAAGAAAACACATTGCTTTTATCCTTTATGTGGATTCAATAAAAATATGATTTATGCTATCCTTAATCTTTTAATAATGTATTCATAGATTCAAAGAAATAATTTTTTTTCTACGACGCTAAATTTTATTTCAACAAAGACATACATTCGCACGTAGTGCCTCCGAAGATATAAAATTTCGCAAAGAAGAAAATACCTTGAAAATTACCTTTACCAATCGCCGTATGCAAATATTCACACATTGTACACACCACAGATTGGCTTTTGTCCATCAAGAATATTTGTATCTTTACGTATTCAAAATGCTTGAAATTTTATTAAATTTTCCAATATAAATTGTTAATAGTGCACAGCAAACACCGCAAGCAAATATTTGCACATAGTACTTCCAATGTCATTTACACCATTAACAATTCTCCCATAATTTACAAAAGTTAATTTAATTTAGCAAAAATAATATTTTATTTAAGTATTGATGATGTATAACGCATTACTAGAAATGAATATTCACACATAGTATCCCTAGCGTACGTCGTACACCATCAATTATTTGAATCGTAAATTTATTTCAAGGAAAACACTTATATTCCTGATATAAATCATCAAATTCTTGTTTATTCTTGTCAACCATTTTTTATAATTTTAAATATGAAATAATCAATATAACAATGAATTAATAATAATATGAAAACCAAAAATAAATACTGAAACTCAAAATAAACTTAATACATTTAACTAATTTGATTCAATGTAGTGTATTTGAACTCCTATGATCATTTTGCATACGCGAATGAAAATTTTGCGTTCGGTAAATTCAAAAGATCGGCAGCTTCTTCCCTTTTCTCGCTCTTCGCGCCTTTTTATAACCTCGGTTTTCAAACAAAACCCGACTACCCGCGTACAGCGCCACAACTTCAACACTAAAAATTTTATGTTGGTGTTTCCCTGTTCATCTTTGTTTTCTTCAAGTTTTTCTTAGGTCAAAAATATACCTATATTGTTTTTTGACAGTTCAAGAATGCACTAAATGTTTACACACACAAATTGTTTGTTTATAAAGTCCATGCACATTTGCGATTCTTTGTCTTCAGTAGGTATATCTTCCTTTCATTATTAACGCCATCCCTCATTATGTTTGTAAATGAATTTATTGTCTCTTTCATCATTGTTTATGTACTTTCGTTTCCCATTATTTAAAACTATCCGTATTTTCTTGTTGTAGGTATCTTTGTTGGAAATAATCGGAAATATATTGAACACAGATGGAATTCTTCTTTCTACAATCGCGTTACCAGGAACACAGACTTCGACAGCATCACCCTTGTCTTCTAACCATTTCCTTTCATCTTCATGTAGGTTGATCTGCTCACAACTGTCAACAATGTTAACATTATTTCTTCTTTGTAGATTATTCAAATTAAACAAGATTTATCCTGTTATCTTGAAGCCTTTACTTTATTATGACATTTCAAGGATGTGTTTCTAACTGTACTTTTAGTATATCGTTTCGAATAAAGAACACTTTTTGTATATCCTTTTAAAAATGTTTTTAAATATAAGTATCAGGTATTTATTGTATTCTTAAATATAACCATAAAATGTCTGACAGATAAAAATCTTTTTTACAAATTTATATACTACGTCTATTCATTTTGAAAGACGTTTTCATATCGAGCATGTCGAATTTCACCTTGTTCGTATAATGTTACGGCATTTAAATGGCCCACTCTCTTCACTGTTCCATCTTTCAACATCACTCTCTCTGTGTTATTTATTTCTAGTACGTTTTTAATTTTGAAAACTGGTTCACTTTTCAATATATTTAATGCCACTCTTACACAATGCGAAAAGTTTGGTTCGGCCTTTGTATACTCAAACCACATCTTGTGCTCATCTTTTCTATAAATATAGAATACCTGAATTTATTTTTGTGTTTATTTCTATCCCTCTTTATGTATATATATTTCAACTTAAATTACCATATACTTTTCTCCATGATGTTTCGCCTTAAAGGTTATACAACTCATTATTATCTTAACAACTATATTTACAACTGAAAATTTATTTCCTTATCCTAAAGCTTAATTATTTTAACAATTTTCAAAATACTCAAACTATAAAGATCACGGCAATATGTATTACCATTAGGCGATTTATAAACATGAATGGGGCAATAATGAAATTCATGTAGCTGCATATGAAATATAAAGAAATTGTTAGTTTTATATAATACTTTTAAAGATTGAAAATGATAATTTTCTTGGCCTATTTTATGTTCAACACATATTAAATAGCAATGTTTTACATCTTCAAGTTCAGTGTGAAATAATTCAAAAATGTCCAATTTAATAATATATTATACCTTCCGAATTTACAGTGTTGATCGATTTAAGAAGACGTTTTGTTTATCTTTGACCTTCTCATTTAGAATAGGAATAATTTTAGTTTTGAAGCTGTCCCAATTTCTTAATAGGTTATAGGATTTTTCTTTATGCAAGTGAGAAAAGTCCAAATCAATCTACAAAAGAATATCTTTAATGGTTTTTAATAATAATAAAAAAGTTCTTATTCTTTACCAAACTAAATCCGACAGAGTGTCTATATAAAGGCCATAATTCAACAATATTTGCGATATTATTATTTTTATCCAAAATTTCTTTTCTTCGTAACTCAAATGTGCTCTGCCACTTTTTTTGTACATCACTCCAAGGACTGCTATTTAATTTTAACCACAACTTGTTGTCATTGCTCTGCATGAAATCAGTTTACCAATGCAGTTATTTCAAAACTCATATATATTAATATGTATGTTTTGTATTTACCTCATTTTCATCATCATCAAGCTTTCTTTCATTGATGTCATTTGTATTAGGCGATGGTGGTGCTGATCTGCTCACAGAGGAAGAGAGTATTCCTAATCTTCGTAGTCTTTTAGTGTCATTTTGATATTTATCATATAGTCTTCCAGATAGAACGTTTCCAGTTTTTTTTTTTTATTGTAGATAGTCTGAGAATAATTGAAATATTCAAAATAACTATGGATTTGGCAATGGTTAACAATTGTCGCGCCAACAATAGCCTTGACGCTGACTTGTATGTATGAGTAATAAATATTGGTGAAGTAAATTATTAGAAATAAATCCATAAATTTATTTCCATAAATGTATGCTCCTAATCGTTTGTTACACCACTTGTATATTTCCAGATAAATTATATTTATTGCTATTTAATAACTATAGATAATGATCATGTTTAACTATTATACCTATCTAATTTTTGGTCATGATCCTTAATTACAAATAGCATTTGACAACACTGCGAACCACAAGATACATACATGTTCCTGCTAGCGGTCCAATTGTTTACGATTGCTTTTGATTTTCTACCAAGATATCCAAATTGCCAGTTAATAGAATGATAAATGAACGTTCTATAACTGGCAATTTAATAATATGGATTAAAAATCCGGAAAAGATTTTTAATGATTATGTAGATATACATTCGTGTCATCCTTGAAATATACTTCAATGTCAGATGCCAAAGACTCAAACATAGATCGTGTAATTCTTATAGAATGCTGCATGTACGATCTTATTATGGAATCTATAATTATTTTTCGTGATGCATCATCTAACATTCTATTCTTTTCGAAAATTCTAAAAACGAATCTCCATTGGGTGATTCTTTTACAGCCTAACTTACAAAAGATTTTGAGTATGACGAACCATTACTGAAAGAACTAGATGCAGATGAAGTTGGAAATGCTTCATCAGCTGTTGAGATGTCATTATTCGTAATTGTATCGCACGACCATGTCGTTATATTCTGAAATGAATTATTTATAGATTATTAGATTATTATACTATTTCTTACAGTAGGTGTAGACCTAAAAGAGTCTAAAATACAAGACGTTGAGTAGTCAACGTCTTGTATTTTAGACTCTTTTAGTCTTCGACGAAATTCGATTCTAACTCCAAATTTAAAAGCCCTCAGTAATTCCTTTAGATCTTCTTCGGTGATATACATTAACCTCTCTCGAGTAACTTCTTCCGCTATAATAATAATAATGATAATAGTATATATTAACATTATATTCAAGTGTCTAGGTTCAAACAGGTCAAGTGACAAACTGAACTTCAGAAGAAAGAACAGACAAATTTATTTCTTGTCTATTCCTTATGTCAATTAAATACTTGGCCTGTGCCAACCTAACCTAAAATATAAAATTCAATATTTCTAATAGCGAAAATCATAAATAATAATTATTTATTATACTCCAACATACATGAGAGATACTTGAGAAACACTTACCCTTTAGTAGCTGGAATAAGTGACCAAATCCCCAACTATTGTACCCAATTCGAAGTTTGGAAGGTTAGGCGTTATTATAGGCTTCGCGTAAGAACGAACGTGCGCAAGGGCAGACGGTCATAGACAACTGAGCATAGTCGACTACGCAACTATTTTATGTTTATGTAAACACAAGTGAGGGTTAATTCTACAATAATATTGCTTGAGATACCACTATAATAGTACATCAAACTGATACTTGGTTAAAATTACAATTTGATAGTACTATATTTAGTATTTGTAGTTTGATTCAAGAATTTTTAAAGTTATTGTTGGTTTGGTTGGACAACAATTCTTTATTGGTTAAAATAAAAATTATGTTTTGTTGAAAAATAGTAGAATACAACATTAATGTAGTTTAATTTAATGAAACTAATGATGTTGTTAGTTAAACATTTATTTTGTGTGAATTAACGTACACTATTTCTTTGAGTGTATTTTGCAGAAGAAATGTCTGCCAAAACGTCGTTTTTTTTTAAATCCAAACTGTGAAAATAGCATACAATATCAATTTATGGTATTTATGTATCCGCATACTTCTATAAAAGTAGTTACACCTCTAGTATCTACATATTAATACGTGAAGAAAAGACTTTGTACCCCTTTTTAAGCAAATTGCGCTCACGGAAGAGTATGAGATCTGGCATAGTTAATGTTCATATGGAGAAGAAGTACAGAAACGTAAAATGTTTGTATAATGTGTGTTTCAAGTACCTACATTAAATTAATTAAATAAAAAGGTCGAATTTCGACCACTGGGCGACCACTAGTACGTATAATATAGTAATACGTTATATATTATCTAAATAAAACACTTGAAAATTGTCCACTAATTTTATTAAGTCTGTGCGACATATTGCTGTGACCTTCACATTAAAATAAAATAACAATGTTAAGATTTAGTTGAGTTTTTGAAAAAGAACATTAATTTTATGTTTAAAATGTTTATTTTAAGATTTAGGCATTATACTCTAAACAAGTTACAATAACTAAAATAGGCTGCCAACATTCAAGGGGCAATGCTATTACGAAAATGTATACGTTAGAATATATATTAAGTTGAATAGGTACTAATATTAGGCATAAAACAAACACAAAATAAATCAATGCATTCTATATTTTGTAGAAAACACAAGCATGAGATATGGTTTGAATATAAAGAGACAGAACCTAATTTCTTACAAGTCGTTACAACAGCCTTAAATAGTTTAAGAAATGCACCATTATTCAAAAACAAAAAGGTACTGAAAGTAAATAACAGAAAAAGAATTATTTTAAAAGATGGAATAATAAAGAGGGTAAATCATTTAAATGCCATTAAATTATATGAATAAGGCCATATTAGGTATGATCGAGACGAGAACACAATTTTAAATGAGTAAATGTAAATTCAGACATGATAATGGTGCCAATTCTTAGGAAATATTTTGTAATAGTAACACTTAACCCTTTCCCGCTGAGTGGTATATTATATATACCACAAATTGCATATTTTTCCTAGATTCGGCTTATCGGTATCTTGTACGTACCACCGGCAAAACACATTCCTTAGAGGCGCCCTCTACTGTGTAGTGTAGCATAACTCCTGCAGCTGACTGCAGGTGCCTACAGAAAAATGTTTTCAATCCTGTGTTTCACAAATGGTGTTCGTTTTGTACCGGCCAATTTTTGTATCCATAATAACGAAAATAATGGCAAGTAAGTACCTAGATAGGATCAAGGCAAGGTTTTAGCATGCGAATATATCATAAATTTAAATGTTTACACAAAAATGATGTTTATTATTGATATATTTGTGTGGTATGTCAAATATACCACAACGCACCGATATCACGGAAAATTTTGTACATAGTTTTTTTTCTTTTGTTAGAAAAAGCGAGTTGGAGCTTTCTCGAATTAGAAAAATTAAATATTATTATTATTATAAGTACCGTAGAGTAAATTAAAAAAGTTTTGTAAAGAATAAAGAGGATCCATCATTGTTTTTTGTTTTTGCTTAATAGAAAAATTAAACCAAGATGAAGTGCATGCGATGTTAGCAGAAATACCTTCTGATGGAGAATCAGAGGATGAATATGATGATGAAGAAGCCGAAGAAGGCGTGGAAATTGAAGGTACTCCCATAGATGTTTATGAAATTACAACTGCTCCCACACAAAATTCATCTGATTCTGAGGATGATGAAGACGATCGGCCATTATCGCATTTTGTGCCAAGGGATAAATTTAATTGGCAAAAGCCTCTGACAGTCACCAACACCAACAAAGATACAGGAAATGCTTTTTCAGAAAGTGTCGGGCCTGTTAACATCTCAGATGACATTGAATCGCCAGTTGATGTTTTTGGGTGTCTTGTAAGCGAACAAATGATCGAACATTTTGTTTTTCAAACAAACCTTTACGCTACCCAAAATGGTAAAACATTTGTTCCCACAACTGCAAAATAAATAAAAATATTTTTGGCTATAAACATTTTGATGGGTGTGAAAAGACTTCCAAGCTATCGGGACTACTGGTCAGCGCAGATGGACCTGAGGGATTCTTACATTTAAACTTTGATGAGTCGCACCAGATTTGATTGGCTCTTAGGAAATTTTCATTTGAATGATAATAATCTTCAGCCAAAGCGCGGAGACCCTAATTTTGACAAACTGTATAAGGTGCGTCCATTTTTGAATTCATTATTACGTAGTTTTACTTTTTACAATAAAATGCATAAAAAAATATCAATCGACGAATCTATGATTTGCTTCAAAGGCCGTTCGTCAATTCGTCAGTACATGCCTAATAAGCCTATCAAATGGGGCTATAAAGTTTGGACTAGAGCAGACGAATATGGATACATCGACGAATTTCAAATGTACACGGGAAAAATCAATGAAACTGTAGAGAAACAATTAGGACCTCGAGTTATTACGGATTTGACGAGATCTTTAGTTGGAAAGCATTATTTTGCATATTTCGATAATTACTTTACATCCATGCCACTGCTAAGGCAGCTGAAGACTGAAAATATTTACGCTACAGGAACTATTCGAAAAGGGAGAAAAGGAATTCCAGAAAATTTCAAAGCTGACAAGGAGTTGAAACGTGGTGATTTTGATTGGCGAGTAACAGACGATGGAATTTCCTGCGTAAAATGGATGGACAAAAGAATAGTTCTGTTAGCCTCCAATTGGGAAAATCCAACTGAAACTAACCATGTTGTAAGAAACAAAAAAAACGGCGAGACAGAGAATGTACCGTGCCCCAAAGTTTTGAAAAATTATACCCAAAATATGGGATTCGTTGATAAAGCAGACATGCTGAAGAAAACGTACGAAATTAATAGAAAGAGCAGATAATGGTGGCCACGTATATTTTGGCACTTTATTGATGTCAGCGTAGTCAATGCGTTTATAATTTTTCAACAACGATGTGGTGGCAGCGGTGGTATGAATCTGAAGGCGTTTCGTTTGGCCGTAGTAGCAGGATTGGTAGGAGCTGGGAATGAACAATTAAAAAAAGGAAGAGTAAGTTTAGAACAGAAAAAAACGAATAATTACAAGCCCGTAGTACCACTCGAAAAAAGATGGGATCAATCTCTACATATGCCAGTTTATGGAAATTACCGACGATGTGCTCTATGTAGTACCACAAACCATCAAAGGAGGTCCAAATGGGCTTGCAATTCTTGTGGCGTCGCTTTGTGTCTCTCGGATAAGAAAAGTTGTTTTCAAAATTTTCACAAAAAATAATCATTCAGTAGCTAAGTGGTACATCTGACATACCACATTTTTGTAAAAAAACTAATAAAACAAAAATTTTGAAAAAAATTGACGTTGCTGCTTTACTTATTTTCTACTTGTGTACTTAAAATCAAACGTGAGAAACAACTATTTCTAAACGCTGCTCGCAAAGGGTTAAGATATAGTAAATACCTCAGACTTATATCTATGAACAGTAAAAGGATATGAATCAAGACATTCATTATACGAAGTGACAGATTGTAATGTTTTATGTAAACAGTAACTGCATAAATTAAAAATACATTTATTAGTTCCTATATGCATAACACAAGGACTTCAATAGACTATGGAAATGGTCATGCGTGGTTTAAAAACCTGCAAAAGTAAAATGCAGTGTCAATATTATTTACAGCTTTCTACAAATCAACGTACTACCAGAAGAGAGAGCCTGGATAGAATTTGGAGACGGTGTGACGGGGGCGACTGGTCTCTACGGTGCAGGATCCGTTAGAAAGATTCCAGTTGTCTACAATGTGTTCTCAGTATTGCCTTATCGAGGTATTTCTAAAAGAAAAATAAGGATAACTTAAAGTAAAATAAATGGAAAAAGAAATATATATAAGAAATGACGAAAAAGGAAATACGTTCATATATAAGTACAATGAGGGTCTATATGAAGAAGAAAGGAAAAATATACCTACAGTAGACGAAACATAGCAAGTTTGTGAAAAACTTTTAATAACAAACAATTCAAGGTGCCGACATTAGTGTATAAACTGTCAAAGACAATGTGTGCGTGTTGGTGTAGATACGACAACTTGAAGAAAACAAATAAGAAAGATTTCATCACAGACGTTTCAAAAAATCACTGCCAACCTAAAATCTAGTTTGACAGGAGAGGCGTTAAAAATTGCCGATAGCAATTGTTTTTGATATATAAACGAAAAACAAGAATCGACTTGTTAGAGAGATTTAATCTGTACTTTGAGTTAGAAAGACGCTAATTTTCCAAAAAGAATAAAAACACTTGAGATATCAAAAGTGAGAGTAGGGTTAAAATACACTACTTCTAACTCACAATTAGATTAAATGTATTAAGTTTTTGAGTTCAATTTTAATTTAGTTTTCTTTTATTTGAATAATTTACATTCAATAATCATCATTAATGATTATATAGTTATTTCAATGTAATGTTTAAAACAAAATAAGTACGAATAAATGGGTATGTTCTTGATGGGCAGGTGCTAAGCCGCTAGATGTACTACGTGAGAATGTTTAGAGCTAGTGATTAGTACAGATCAGTTTCAGGGCATTCGCGTTGCAAAGTTTTAGATCACCAAGGCACTATGTGAAAATGTATGTTTTTGGTGAAATAGAATTAGCTTCGTATTAGTAAATCTATTATCAAGAATCAATAATTGTTTTTTATCTCAAAGAACAGGATATTTTTTTTGTTATTTAACCAGAATTAATTTAATATAAACTTTACACAAACATTATAACTCAAAAACGAGTATAAATGTTTTTCTTCCTCAGTATTTGTAATACAAAAATGGATATAGATACAATATAATAATGTTATTTATGATTGAATGTCTCATAAAATATGAATATAATTTCTACATGAGATTTACATCTTTGGTTTTTTTTTAAATCTTATCCCAAACAAAAAACTAAATAAGAGGTATACCAGAATAGAAGAAGCAAAAAATCACCGCAAGAACTCATAAGAACTTTCAAAATAATATGCTGTTAAGGAATAAGCTTATAGGTAGAATATAATGATGTTGTCATCTACTAGTATTTATTCAAATTATTGAGTCTACAGCAATATGTTTCGGTATCTTCATACCATTCTCGAGCTTAATTAAACCGTCAATTTCTGTGAAGCGTATAATATGCCGTTGTCTTTATTACCTATTTATACAAATACATTATAGATATGTGTGTGTATAGGTAAAATCTGTGTGTGTGTTGGTTACGTTCTCTTTTCTTTAAATTGCTTTTTTAATTTCTAATATTTCCAACAACATTGTTAAATTTCATTCAATTCGTCCTAATAGTTCTCGATTTATTCAAATATTATGCAATCACAAATTATTATTGTACGCTACTGCCTATTATCTGCAATTGAACTTTGCATAATGCAAACGAATTGAAATACAGTATCAGTCAACTAAGAATTGATTATCAATATGAAATTGTATATATAAGAGCTTGTCGGATATAGAGAAGTTAGTACGAGTGTTGTCTTGAGTATTGTATTATTAAACTTGTTACTATTACTTCATATTTAGAGTCATAATGGTTCAAATCGATGGAACGTATCAGTTTGTCGAAAATGTGAATGCCGAAGCATTTCTTAAAGCAACAGGTAAGGAATATAATTAATTTTGTTTACGTTTTTGATCAGTTGACGAGTTACTATTAATGCACGATTATTCTTCGGTGTAACAGGTATATATAATATTAAATAATAAAGTCTTATTTTGCCTACAATCAACGAATGAATTTGTTTATTAAATTCTCAGTTTGGTAGAATTGAAGTTGTCATTCAAGTTAATGTATGTTCTTCCTTTAACTATTATTCTGGTAGGTCTTCAAACTATTTTAGTAGTAAAACTGGAATTTTTTTATTAGAACTAAACCTTTAAATGATTCCTATATTCCAGGAACAAGAATAAGAAAGAAGTATAAATTCTACAAGAAAAACAAGCATTTTCTAATTTGACGAAGACGTTTCAAAGTAAAAAAAAATACTACAAAGAAAATTTGCTGTTTTATTAAAACTTTTAAGGAAGCCAAATATATGGATGGTCAGAATGTTCAAATTAACTTTGGGACACATTTTTAATCTTTCTGTTACTGCATTATTTTGATAGATATACGGAAAATATAACTATTTCTCGATAGATAAGTAGTTTACTTGGAGTACAAATATTGAAAATTTCTATAGACGAAAGTTATTTCAAATTAGTTTAAATAGTATTTTGTATTTGTAAAACATTTTCAAAGAATTCTTTTTAATAAAAGTAAAAGCGATGTGTCCGATCTAAATTTTAAAACTTTTTTCTACCAAGATGTTGCAAATTAAATTCTAATTACTTTATATTTTTTATAAATTTATGTATAATTTCGAATTTTCGAGATATTTGGAAAATAGTGCTAATTGATAAGAGTAAAAGTGTTCAATCCGGTCCGAATTTTAAATTCTATGTAATAATTTTTCCAAATGATGTTTTAAATGCGTTCATCTAAGTTGTTGGTCTCCACAGTTTTAAAAATTACGTCCAACCGCATCTTCTTCTGCACCAGCAAATTCGATATACTAATGCCCGATCTCACCGACAAATCTTAAACTATGAAAAATTTAAGTACTGCTTAAATATAAGTGTTACTTATTTTCCTATTTAGTTGCACCGTTTGATTTAAGTCCGGACTTAAACTTATACGTACTGAAAACATGCATATCGAGCGGCAAAAGATTTTTACCATAGAAGCTAGCAATGACAATAGTGTATTCAGTCTCCGCTCTATAGAAAACGTATAGTAGTAAAAGTTGGGTTACAGCAACGAATACCTACCCTCAACACACGTTTGCTGCACATGTTTGTCAAATGTACAAGTTCTACAAGTTGAATTACAATTAAAATTAGAGGAATTGAAGAAAATAAACCCAAATTGGGTGGACAATTTTGTTAACTCTAATAAAATGTACTTTTCAAAAATATGTGTACATATTTAAATATGCATATTTAATATGCCAATAAATAAATGTAGAATTTTTTTCGTTTGTATTTGAATTAAAACTTATTTTAAATAAAAAGACATGATAATAATTTATTAAAACTGCTAATGCATATTATAGTTTCTATCTACATCAAATATAATTTATCAATTCCTAACTTGAAAACCTTTGTCATTATTATTAAAAGCATTAATGCCTAAAGGATATCGCCATTTTGTATGAGTTGCTCGAACATTTCATTATTGCCATCATTTGGATTTGTATGTAGGTTCTAATCGGGGTAATAAATCTAGTACGGTTTCTTTTCGCAGACGAATATAATTAAAAAAATTAAGTCGGGCATACTATTAAAATGATCGTTTCATTATTAATTTTTGCCGTGGAATTCCATTAACCACTAAATCTAACACAATTATATCTATATCATTATTCATTTGCATTAAATTAAAATATTCCTGTTCCATCTTTTTAATGAAAATATAACCACAATAATTTATGTTCTTGTGTAGGTACGTTGTCAACCAAAACTTATAGGTTAAGTAAGCTTTAGGCCTCCGATATCGTCGGCTTAAATTTAAGATTCCATTTTATATTTAAGTACTCCTTAAACGTACCGTGCAACAGAATAAGTAGAACTTAGTACTTTAAGTGTTGCTTAAAATTTAATATAGGTCGGTGAGATCGGGCATTACTGGTCTAAATTTTCGAAATTTCTCGTCATAAAAGTAAAAAATTAAACGAGATTTTGCTAAAAAAAACTAACTAGCTCTCACGAATAAGACTGCAAACTTAACTTTAGAATTTGATGTTAGTAGATTTAACTCTTTAATAGCAATTTCGTCCCCAGGTATACAAACCCTTATACATAAAGAGATCAATCTGTAAACCTCTTTTTCAATATGAAGAATCTCCAATACATGGGTATCTGCAGCAATCTCGAGGTCGAAGATATTCATAATATCTCATTCACTTATTATTATTCTAAGGCCTGTATGAGACGATGCTAAATTTTACAGAAAATTTCTATGTAAATTATTACGAAAATTTTCTGCTTTAATTTAGCATACAATTTTGATATTATTGCATTACTCATGTATAACACGTATGCATTATTACATTATCAAATTTAGCATACGCACATGCGTTATTTATGATGTAGTGTTAGTGTTATCGTAATTGAAAGGTTGGTTGCTCTTCGAGAAATTGGTTATTAATTCTTTGATTCATTACGATACACAGTTAACTTTTATAATCATCTTGTCCTGCACCACTTTTTTTGAGACTCCTTATATTTTCTATGTTCATTTAAGAAATTAGTTCTTAGACCATGAAATTTAGCTTTAATATCTGATATGGACACACCTGGTTTTATTTTTGTCACTATATTTTTAATTGCCTCCATTGCTGTGGTACGAGCATGTTTGTTTTTATACCTTGCATCTCTAACTGCATATAAACAAGGATATTTTTTATATTCCTCTATTAACACAGACACCTGTTCACGTGATCAGGACATCTTTTAATTTATGCAATAAGAACACTATGATCATTCACACACAACCTCTGAAACCGCAATTTTTTTTTAAGTTACTTTGGTTTAGGTAACTTTGTCGTCAATTGCAGTTTTATTCACATTTTATTCTATTGCGCAGTTTTTCACGCAGATTTTACACAGAAATTGGAACCTACTCTAAATAATTTAGCCGCTAAATTTCGCATGCAATATTAGAAGCACTCTTCTGTTTTACACTTTGCTAAATTTCAAAAATAAAATGTGCACGAAAATTCTCTGTAAATTTTAGCATCATCTCATACAGGCCTAAGACATATATTGTCTTAGAACACAAAATCTTGAATTATACTAACACAAACACTCCTTGTATTATCTCTTTCTTTGTAATTGTAGCAATAAATGCTGTACTGCAGAATCTTTAAATATATTTCATTGTTTTAGGCAATCTTCTTGATGAGAAGGCGCAGAAAATGTTAAAAGACACTAGCTTGAAACTAACAGTTAAACTTGAAGGAAATAAATGCACTGTTTCAAACACGTTAGGAAGTGCTCCAACAGTCTTTACATTTGGCCAACCTTTCGATGATGTCTTACCTTTTGGCAACACACTAAAGGTAATATTAACGAAACTAACATATTTTCCTTTTACCTGATACAGCTATATTTTACAGACCGTAGCTACAAGGGATGGAAACAAAATTATTTTGTCTTCTGACGGCGAGAAGCATTCAATGAAGAGAGTTTACGACTTCACTGATACTGGACTATCTATGGTATATTATTAATTTTCGTCATTTTCTTAATTTTATAAATTACATTTTTCAGACTTTCACTCATGACAGCACCAACGTTAGCGTCACGAGAGTCTACAAGAGGCTTTAACTTGTTTTGATAACATTTTGTATTAAATAAGTTTGTGTTGAATAATTCACAATAAATTTTTATTCTTTTTCGCCATATATTTTTTTTTTATTTATACTTTAGATCTTATGCTGACAATGATAACAGGTCATTATCAAAGTTTAATTGTTCAAGTGTCAATTAGCGAATTCATAATGTCATTACCCAATTCTATATATAAAACTATATACCATACGCTGCACGAAAATAATATAGATTAATTATGCATTATCTAAAGGAAATTTTGAAAAATATTTATCAGTCATTAAACAGCCATCAACAATAATTATTATATAGTTAGGCCAACGTACACGTTCAAGTTTTCTAAAGAACAAGTGCGCAAAATGTCTTATGAAACGTATATTTTATACTATTTTTCTATTTCGGTTATTAAAAGTTCAAAAAAGCATAAAATAAGAGACATGTTTTGTTCGAATATTTTTTTGAAGTTGGTTACTCTGATTTTTAAGTAGAATATTTTAAATAGTTGAATATCGGCGGTGTTGTATGTAATTATGTTTAAAATTCAGACGGATTTATGCATTAAATTATTTCAAATTATCAATAAAAAAGGCGAAATAAATAATTGTACGCCCCCAGAGAATCGCAAAATAGCAGAAGACAATTTACAAAATCTTCCGCCAACAAACTCTCTACATATTTATCAAAACAAACTTTTATAACAGCTGTACTATTCAACATGGTAAGTAAATGTCAATAGTAGCATCAGACAAATTATCATCCAAATCTGCTTAACAATTTATATTGTTAATTAGTAAATAACATGTTAGCAAGTGCGCTTTTTATTCTTTGTATAATTCTATTGCACGTGTTTGTTACTTTAAAGGCTTATATTTTGACATTTAAATAGGATTTGGTTCAATTTTTTTTATGTTACCAACTTCAAACACAACGTGCGATAAAGTAATACTTTATGGAACCAAAACGGGTGTCGTAAAGTGAACTTTATAGCACCGGAATACAAAAAGATCATTATCATACCCTAAGAGCAATAGTAAATTTATTTAACGCAATTTAGTAATGCAACGGTATTCAGCGAATAAAATTAATATATTTATTACGAACAACAGGTATAAAATTTACAAAAATAAAAAATATCAGGTATCCATAAATTAATTAACATATTATTTTAGTCAGATTTATATTGGCTATTTGAAAAAAAATAGTTTTTTATTCATTATAAAAAATGACATTCATTTGCATTTATTTAAAAAATTAAAAAAATCTCATCTTTACTGTAGATGTTATTTTCTACATATAGAAAAAAATTGACTTACATTAAGCAAATAGTTTAACTAAATAGAAGTGATAACTGAAGCAGCATAGTCAAATTTATTGGTATATTTTCAGAAAAAAAAATTATAGCATCAAGTTTGAACTGCTTCTGATCTGGTAAATGAATTCTTAAATTCTTAAAGGAACACACATTTTTCTATATCCTGATATAGAATTAAGACACCATAAATAAACGATATATCGATTGCTCTTTTGTGTTTTAAATAAAAGAAAAAACAATTAGTGGAAGGTCCTTGGTTGCTTGTGGCGCATATTGCAAAAATACCTTATGCTCTAACGCACTTCCGGTTTCACCGGAAATGCACGAAACTTAATTTTTTTAAATGACAACCTATATATTTTTGGATTTTCTTGTACAGTTTTAAATTGCCTGTTCAACTGTGTTTTCTTTTTCAAAATCGAGCCAATAGTTTTTGAGTTATTAAGTTTTTTTGAAAATATTTGACAAAACACGTGTTCGGAAAAAAACTCATTTTCACATTGTTTTTAAAAGTAAAAACATTAACTTTGGTGATGCTTGTAGCCCATAAAATTCTGCATCATTTGGTAAAGTTGCACTCGACAATACCTCAAAAAACTTTGTTTTTTCAAAGCCTACTTCCTGAAATTTTCACATATCAAAAACTTTTTTTAAATGGAACGCCCAGTATTTTATTGAGGCATTTTCTTCCTTTTTCTATTCTCTTTCATTTTTGTTAACAATGTCCTATACCTATAATACCTATAATAACATAGACATTGCAGCACTTTTTCAATTACTATAAATATACACATACACAAAACAATATAATAAGTTATAACACAACACACGGCTACATTTCTATTTATATTGCTGTAAGTATCTAAAGAAACAAAGCATTGTCAAATCTACAAAGGTTTACAAAAAGTATTATCACATACAACACAATTACAAAACAAGACCGACCATACCAAGTATTCAACAAAAGCTCTTAAGAAACTTTTAAATTATTAAAATCTAAATCTCTAACAGTTTGAGGAAGAGATACAATCCTCTTCCTCTAAAATTTACACCTCTATAACTATAAGCCTTTAGTGTACTACTCAAACGACTATGTACAGAACTAAGATTATTTTTGTTTCTATATAGTGTTCATAAAAAGTAACAAGTATGCAAAAGAATCAGTATTAGCTTTCATTTATAAGAGGCAATTAAGAATATAAAGACGATGTGTCAAGGTTTTTGAATCTACAAATGCCTGACGACAGTCAGCATGGTATGAAAACGCACTTAATACCCTAACTGTCTTCTTCTGCAGAGTTTATATCCTATAAGCTCGCAGTGTGATCCACTTAAGTATAAGATCCAATACAAAACCTACATACTTGATTCCACCCACGACATCAATTCCGATACTACTTCTCACGGAAAACACCCTCCTAACTGTCTTACAACTATTAAGTGATAATCCATTTCGTGTAAACCAAACCACACCATCTTTGCGAGCCACAGAGATCCTTAAATTAGTGAATCCTTTATAATCCAGCAAATATATAATTGTAGCATAATGTTGGTTATTAAATTATTGACTAGTAAACTTTTGCGAAATTTAAAATTTACGATTAGTCATTTAGATAGTCCATTTTGTATTTTTTTTATTTGAATTAGTTCTAACATATTTCTAGTTTTGTTAGTTTGTTCTTTGCATAAAATGTTTGTTTCATAAAATTTTAAGTTTTTTTTTTTGTATTACCAGTAACGTTTTTAGCATATTTGTGGCCATTTAATCTATTTGATTAAAATAGCATGGTTTGACCTACATACAACATCATCAAACTATATATATATTCTATGGTAAGTATTGATTTACAGCCTTTTGTAAAAACCGATACTAATATGGATTACCTGTTCATGTAGTTTAATAAATCATTGAAGAAAGTATACAAATAAAGGATTAAATGTGATTGGTTTTCTGGCAAAAGAATATAATAGAATTACTACTGAGAAGTTTATTTTTGCAGTTGTAATACATAGAACTATAAATGCATATATTCGATGTTACAGATAATTACAACATTTATTTTTATACACGTTTATAATACCTGATTCCAACAATATCGGTTTTTGCGCTAGTCATAGACTGAAACAGAAAATGAAATAAAATAATCATATTTATCGTATACATAAGAAATATAAAACTAATCTAAACTGTCAGCTTGACTTAGTGGTTTCATTTACAAACATACTAAAGTAATAATGAAAACAAGAATAGGAAGACAGACTGCTAAATTATAGTTTCTGTTGGAGGATCATTAATTTATTAAGGACAACGGCGTACTTTACTATATGGTAATTAATTTATGCGAACGAATCATAAAATATTGATGTCACAAAAATGTGTAAATTAAAAATGAATTATTGGAAACTTGTAGGTGTAGTACAGTCGCAGATATATGTTTCTGACTTAGTAGCCCTCGTCAGTACGGCATAACTAAGAATAATACGTACAGTGTAAAATCTAACCCTAAAATTTATAAACTGTTGAAACCTATGTTCACAGTGTTCAACAATAATAGTTAGTTAGAAAACATTAAATTATTCGTAGCTAATATATTAAAAAGTCGTATAAAACAAATCTAGACTGTCATCTTGACTTAGAGGCTCTACGGAGGAGTATATTAAACAAGTAATAAAAAAATAGAAAGTCAACATCCGAATTTCTAGATTTCGTCAGAAGATAGGTACTCAATTTATTGGGAACAAAGACCAAAGACGAAAGGGCATATTTTTCCTCAACTTGTAGTTCTATTTTTAATGCTCAGGAAAGTATATATAGTCACAACTAAGCAACTAAATGTATATTTTTGAAACATGAATAGAAAAATATATGAATTTTTGTTTCGGATAAATCTGATCAATTTGCAACATTAATTACATATTCTTGTTCTGAGCAATTATATTTTCTATTGACGTGAACTATAAATATTGAAAAAGTATTTTATCTCCATAACCTTCACAATCTAGGTAAGTAAAACTAACTTTATTTCGATCTATCGGAATTTATCAATAACTTACTATTCTTGTGTTAAAAAGGATGAATTATTACTCAAATTATTTTAGGCCACTACAAAACTTAACATATTCAACGGGCTGCACATGCAATGTAAGCTTATACACTCCCCGCATCCTTAGACAGTAAGTTTACTTATCGTGAGACATACATTATACTAACTCTATATATCTTACTTTCTCTATGGGATAAAAACATTTTTCAATTTCCTTTAGCATATATCTCAGCATTCAACTGAATAAATAAAATACGTAAACTTAGTTTCAAAAATTATTTAATAATATCACTACAATATTGTTTCGCCAAACTTTGGCTTCATCAGGTGATGGGTAACTGAATATACAAAATTATTACAACATAATATATAGTGTCACAAAAGTATGGGATATGAGTGGGGGTATTTTATAAATTATAGCATTGTATTCCCCGTTGTTACAATGCTATAGTTTATAAAATACCCCCACTCATATCCCATACTTTTGTGACACTATATGTTATGTTGTAATAATTTTGTATATTCAGTTACTCATCACCTGATGAAGCCAAAGTTTGGCGAAACAATATTGTAGTGATATTATTAAATAATTTTTGAAACTAAGTTTACGTATTTTATTTATTCAGTTAAATATGGAGTTTCAACATGTATCAGCCTCATCAATTAACTATCTCAGCATTCTTTTAAAATAAGGAGAAATGTCTCTTTAAAGTAATATACTTTAATATTCAATAAGTTGTTCATTAGGTTTTTTCACATTTGCTTCATGAACACCTACTCTGATCATCTGTAGCCCCACCCTCCAATCAACGTGAATAAACAATGTTAAACTTATTGTCTTTACTATAACATTTCTCTTTGATTATTATAGGCAATGTAAAATTGAAAATAATCTAATATAATAGATTAATTACCACTTTGCAACCACGATCAGCAAACTCATATATCCTAGTATACTCTTTACCATCGGAACCTGTTGAAGCAATAGTAATTTGACTTCCATTACTTGAAGCGACACTCTACAATTCGCACGAACAAAAAAAGAGCAATATAAATTTTACACAATTAAAGCATGGGATTACCAATATATACCTGCACTTTCATATTTTCTCCAAATGACTCTTCGAAAGCTTCACCAAAAGTAAAGTTTACCGACCGTGTACCACTTGATGATTCGGTACTAATTTTACCAGTATTTCCATCTATATTTACAGTTAATGTTCCTGCATTTAACTTGTTTTCATCAATAGCCACACCTAAAACAAAGAGGGAATGTATAAGATGAATATTTGAACAATCAATTGCCTGAGTATAGTTTCAAAAATACACAACGACAATACAAATCCTAGGCGTGTACCGATTTTTCATATAATGTCTTGAGAAATATCGATAAGTAGGGTAGTCCATATTAGCAAATCTAAAATTCTAATAATTTCATATTTTTACATAGTTTTCTCTTCAATTACTTATTAGTTATTTAAAAAAACTAATAGAATAAAAAGAATTCATCTCAAGTCTGGCTAGATAAATTAATTTTATTGAATCTTATAGAGCAATACAAGAAGAAACATGATGTAATCTACTTTCATGTTATGATCAACTTATAACTAGAGTATAAACTTCTTGATGGATAAAAAATATTTTTGAATACTTGTTATGAAAAGTGGGGAAGATTTTGGTATATTAAAATCAATTTAGTTAACAATATAATACATGAAACATATATGTCTTATTTTGTTGGATATCTCTGAATGATTTGTATATTAAAATGCTGAACATAGAAATATAAACACTTTGACATATACCGCCATTATTGTAAATTATGTTAATATCTCATATTACTTCTTTTGTACTATAAAATAGATAGAATGGAAGTTATCTTATATCGCAAAATTTGAACAGAAATAATATACAACAGCTAGAACAAACAAAATTGCAAAAGTTCGTTCTTTTTAAGAAATTGGAAGTTTAATATATGGATTACATTGTAAGGATTTTGGTAAAGAATTTAGTTTTTATAATTTGACCAAAATTGAAAAAGACTTATTTGATGGAATTCATAATCCATCCTAGAACACTCTCAAACTCTAGGGTAATATTAGGAGCTGGCTATGTTACTGATGTAGAAGATTTTCCCTGTTAAATATATTCAATCTTCAAACTTTGTTACAAAATTTTTTATTATTATTGGTGACACATTATGAAATACGCCTGTGCTCTCTGAATTCTTTACAAAAATACATACAACCATTTTTCAAAATCATGTTTTAAATTGTTTCCATATTTTATGCAGAACTTAATTCGAATTGAATACAAAATACATCCATATTCATAGTAAATCTGTATGAAATGCATAATTTTCGAGATATTTGCAAGAATATGTTTGGAAGGAGAAATCCAGCAACCAACTAGAGATAGTGCTACCAAATAAGAGCCCTTTGCAGAGAAGTCTGATGAAGAGAAGCTAGTTACTAAGCAGTTTCTCATTGGAAAAACTAAATCAACAAAATGACGTAAGAATTAACGTTGTCAAAGAACGGTGTTACTCAACGAGCCCGTGGTAAAAGCGAACTGGATGCGTTTTTCCAAATTATAATTATTGACGGTGCTGATTGATTAGCTGAGAGCTCACCACCAGTGTTCTACAGATTGGGATTGGAAAAGTATCGACAGACACGAGTCAGCGTTCAATTTAATGTAACACCCTGTTGTTATTAAAATAGGTCTCATACGCATGATCCTTTTCCGAAGTTTTTTAGGAACCTCTCGTTAAAAGTGTTGACTAGCCATATGATTTACTTTTTTAATAGTCAAGGATTCGTCCACAAAGAGTTTGTGGACGAATCCCTGACTATCAAAAAAGTAATCAGCATACATTTGATCTTCGATTTGCCTATTCTTGCTTCTTCTGAGTTTTAGAGAGGTTAAAGTACATCATTCTATGCTCTAGAAGTTGGTTTCCGGATCGTACTTAAACAACCAAGACTCGTCACCAGTAGTGACAAGTACCAGAAAATGGAGATCATTTTCAATCAATTCCAAAAAGTCACGGCTCTATTTTTCCCGGTGTCTTCTCAGTCTAGCAGAAGGCCTTTTGGAGCCATTTTTGCGCAATTTTTCTCATATCTATCGAACTTTTTATCGGTTCTTCAATACGAAGGTCTACGGCTGCATGGTCCATCTTCCTTCGGAAAATTATCTAAACCACCATACAACCTCCGTAATTTTGCTACAGTTTTGCATAAGTTTCTGTCGCACTATGCTAAACTCTGAAGAAAAAATCATACCGTCGCTAGAAATTGATGACACTCATTTTTAGAACACTCTAGAAAGAACTGTTTCAGGACAAAAATTGCGATGAACAACCGAATCACTTTAGTGAGTTCAAACTCGCACTGAAAGAGTGTCACATATTATCTAGCAACCCCTCTAAGTCCAAAATTTTGCTAGATCGAACGCTATATTGTCATTATCATTGTTTAATTTACACACCTTGTAGTCAGTATTAAAATTCTTCCTTACAGTACGTATGTATGAGAAAATAAAGGTAAGTATATAATGATAAGTTTGGTTATAAATAAAATCTATCTGATTTATAGAACATATTACTTTCTTTCAAACTGCATTTGATTAATATTTAATGGAACACTAGTTTATCAGAGTTTGTAGGAAACATAATACAAAAAAAAAAACTTACCGTGAGCCTGAAGATATTCCGTAAAATTTTCACTCTTTGCCCATTCATAAACACCATTCATTAGCGCCATTTCAATTTAGCCTACGGACAAGTTCGCGATCTACTTTAATTCGTACAATAGACGAAGTATGTATATATATAATTCGAGTTGGGCATAAACTTTATTGCAAGTACGATGACGATGCCGAATTTTGAATGTGTAACTTTCAAACAAGTAAATCTTAAAGTAAATTTAAATGATAGCTCGTTTTCATATTGTAATAAATTCGCGTAGATTATATACGTTTGTCATAAAAGAACTTCAAATACGTAATTAAATAAATTAAATTGCATCAGAATGATATGCATGCAGGATGATCTGAAAGAAGTTCCTTTGAATAGACGGAACTTTAAATAACAACTTTTCCAGAGATTTAATTAATAATATATTGGAAAAATTCTGTCGCTAATTTACCCGGATATAAAAAAAAAATAGAACCCATAATTATAATTTCATTACATACATTGGTAAAATTTCGACAACATTAGGAAACTTAATTAAAACAAGACCATTCCATTAAAAACAAACAATTCCATATAAAAAATAATAAAAAACGATCAAGATAAAACGGACAATAGATTAAACTCAGAGGTGTACAAGTTGATATGGAAGACTCTAAAAATTGTTTGTACGACAGATAGGAAGAACCCTCGAAACAAGAATAAAAGAACTCAAAAATTTTTACAAGGACATGAAGACCCACCCAATTTTCACTAATCACTGCTTAGAACACAATCAAACCAAGTTCAAATTCAACATTAATTCTGAAACATTGCATGTACTAAATAAAAGTTAAAAACTTAATGTTAGAAAGCTTGGAAATTCACAAATATAGCAAATTAGGTGTAATTTTAAAGACTAGCTAGACTTAAATACCTTCCTCCCTCAATTTAATGATAACTAGTATTAACTAGCCTCTTTCTTGTGTAGCAATGGGATTTGAGGCCCGAGTTGATGTACTGGTCATACAACATGGTGGTAAAACCGGTTTTAACACACACCTCTTAAGTGTAGTGACCGAGAACAGAACAAAAAAGGTAATTCTACAATTAGTCACGATGTAAAAGCCTGTTTGGACAGGACGGTGTCAAAGCAAACCACTCCAACTGGAGCCATGGAGTCCTCTTAGATCTCCCATCTTTTCACTGCGTGACAAGTATGCACTGAAAAAGTATGCCTTTGTGTTTCAGGCAGAGGTGTATACACATAATCTAATATGCTATACTAAACAATAAGTGCCATTGTCGACCGGCTGATTAAAATAATGTGTGATATTCAGACAAGAAGTGTCGTCAAGCCGGGTTTGAGAGCACTTCGAAGTACTGGAAAGACTAGAGGGTCGCACAATAAGGTAAAATTAAGCTGGGTTCCAAGTCTTTAGAAATTGAGCGTAAAGCACAACTGATAAGCTCGCTAGGAGATTATCAGAAACCAAATATATCAGCCCAGAACCGGCTGCGGCTCTGGGAATACCAAAGGTATGGCCCAAAGCCAGATCATACACTGAGTTTATAAAAGACATAGGCATTACTAGGCAACAATTCTCTGGCAAGATCATGGTTAGAAATTTATTTGCCAACCGTGTAACAGCAGAAGAACTACTACATATGAGCAGGACACTTGTAATAGTGCATCTAAATAAGATGGGTCTGTATTATGGAGACCTTAATTGCAGACTCTGTCATAATTAGCCAAAAACAGTCAGGCATATCAGAGATGTACAAGAAATATCCATTAAAGACCTATACAGTATTGCACAGAATAGAAAAGTACTGGATTGATTGTCGCAAACCACACAGGCATAGCATAATAAACCTTATAGGAGTGGTGTAAGGTGAAGACGTAAGTCGGAGAAGCCTGAGAGGTGGTCGATGTGTATCTTCTTTACTGATCAATGCTATACCTCACGAAACAGAATTTGGACTTCTTTTGTTTCTAGCATGTATGTGTAAGTAGTCTTCATAAATGCTTCGATGTATTAAAACTATTCAGTTGACCAATATCACCACCATCTTAATATCTGCTAGGAGCTTAAACTACATGTTAAAACATGTCTCTCCTGGTGTTCAAAATATGCTACAATGGTACTCTAAACAATGCTTTCAAATCAAATTAAAACCGCCTATTAAGTGGTAAAACTATTCTTAATCTAACAGACACTAAGTTTTTTGAATATATTCTTGGTAGCACGAATCTTTAATGTGCAAAACCATATTCACTTAATTCTAGCATTTTGTGTGGTAAATTTGTACATGTAACAAATTTGTGAGCATGTAATCTATGTAATATATATGTTTATAAATATGTACATAGCAAATGAATGATTGTTATTATTAGTATATTAGATCTTCAGATAATTTGGTGTGATACAAGCAGACAATAAATACTTAATCGTATGACTCAAAACTAGTTCTGTATATCAACTGATAGTAGATTAATGTTTACATAAGCTTCAAATAAATTCAAACATAATCGATCTAGTTTGTAATCAATGATTATTTATATGTGTAACTACTCACTAATTCAACACAACAAGATTTACAGCTCTATAAAAACATGATTTATTAATACTTATGTGAATTATCTTTTCTAAATTTTAATAGTAATTGTCAACTGAATAAAAGAAAATTTAAATAGTAGTTTCAATAGAAAATAATTATAAAACGATCAAATATTTTTTTGTTATTCATAAATACATTGACGATTAGTGATAAGGACACGTTCACCTGACTAAATATCAAAAGAGAAATTAATAAAACTGCTTTAAATCAAATCATTTATTTATTCAATTTTTTTTAATAATAATCACAATATGTAATTATGTACTGTAGGGGTTTACACTCTAGAATAAACGCGTTTAGCTACAACATCGGAACTCCCACTGAGAGTCTGAAACAAAACAAAACAATTTTTATTTATTTATTATAGTATATAATTTATAATTGATGGAGAAGGTCATAAATTATGATGAAATTTAATCCTTTGAGTAATCATTCCTAATATAACAAACATCTGTATAAGATGTGAATAGTATTTAGAAACTTTTAGAATGAATTTTAAAACAAAATATTTTATATACGCTTAAATTTAGTTATGTATCCCCATGTTCGAAGTTTATTGATTTAACTATCAAAAGTATACATATATACATTTATACAATAACGTATATGTACATATGTATGTGTTGAGATAGTTGTGGATCATTGCCAACAGCACCAGGTACGCTGAAGAGGCCTCAAAGGCCGAAACACGTGTCTGTGCGTTCGCTGTTGGTAAGGACACCTAAATGTATATTGTGTATCTCAACACGTACATATGTACATATACGTTATTGTATAAATGTATATATGTATACTTTTGATAGTTATTTATCCGTTAGTGTACGTTACACATTCAAGTATTTCATATCCTATTTATTTATTGATTTATTTTTAATGCAGAGAGAAAGACTGAAAACCTTGGTAAGCTCTAAAGTCGCGTTTGGAGTTTACGAGGTATGTCTCAGAATTAATGAGAATGACTTTTTTACGCTATATGTGACAACGACTGCAGCCGACTGGAGTCGACTACATGTGAGTGGAGTGACTAAGAACGCAACCAGAATAGGCGCAGGCCACTAAGTTTAGTACTAGTGTCATGAGAGTGAGGTATTTACCGCTAAGTTCCAATACCACGTCACATGTAAAATGCAGCAGAAATTTGCAAGTAAATTTTGCGGTAAGCTAGGGAGAACTGCTTCAGAAGCAGTACAAATGTTAATAACAGCATATGGAGATGCTGCGTTGTCCTCTGCACAAGTTTTCAGATGGCACAAGACTTTCAAAGATGGCCGCGAAATCATTGAAGATTACCATTGCCCCAGACGGCCGTCCACGTCGCAAACCGATGAAATTGTGGCGAAGGTGCGTTCTGCTTAAGCACGAGGCAGATGGTTGACACTTAGGTTGATGGCACATGAGGTCGGCATGAGTAAGGATACTGTTTATCAAACTGTGACAAAGGAACTAGGCAATCCGAAAATTTGTGCAAAGCTGGTGTTCATGAACAAAATAAAAATCGTTTCTCCATTAGCTAACAACTGCTGGATCTCTTAACAGCCCAATCCAGCCTAACCCAACTTAATGCACAGAGTGATCGCAGGCGACGAATCATGGGTATTTGAATATGATCTAGAAGCAAAGCGACAAATCGCGGAGTGACACAGCAAAATCTCCGCCGCCATAAAAACCTCACATGGGCAAATCCTGAAGCAAGTCCATGCTTCTCATCTTTTTTGATTCACGTGGAATTGTCCACAAGGAATTCGTACCGCTGGGCCAGACGGTGAATCAAACCCTTTATCGCGAGGTCCTTGAACGTTTGCGGAAAAGAGTTTTGCGTGTGCGACCTGACATCGCCAGATCGTGGATCCTGCATCACTATAATGCCCCTAGTCACAGCTCATTGTCGGTTGAAGAATTTTTGTCACTCCAGATATGGCTGCATGTGATTTTTTCTTTTTCCAACGCGTATGGAACAATAAGCAACATCCATAGAGTCACGACACAGATTCTAAACAGCCTAATGGAACAAGACTTCCAGAACTGTTACCAGGAATGGAAAACTCACTGGAGACGCTGTGTGCATTTCCAAGGAGCATACTTTGAAGGGAACAATATTAATTTATCGACACATTCAGTAAAACATTTTAAAACTAATCATTCTCATTAATTCTGAGACATACCTCATATACAAAAGCAGCCGAAATATTACTTAAGACCATATTAATTCAAAAACACTCACAATAAATGATACTGGTTTCATTAATTATACCAATTGTAATGGTACAGCCCATTTTCATATAAAAACTTTATAGTTTCATTATTTTCAAGAATTTAATTAAGTGTTTTTATTAATATTTTAAAAAAGAAGTATTTGAAATCAATGAATGTATTACTACAATATTAAGTCGTAATTAGTCATAGGTTTAGTATGTATTTATGAGTAAGAAATGTGACGCCAAAAGTTTACATTAAGGCGATAAACGTTGCGATAGTAACAAACATTCTCGCAGCTAAAAGAACGTGTACGTGCGTAATGTGAGTGAAACACCCGGACTATGGAGAAAGCGGGGAACCCCAGACATCTTCATATAAAAAGAAAATTCGCATTCAAAAGTCAAGAGTCGAAGGCGAGAAACCTTAAACGTTGTATCGAAAAGCGAACTCCAAACAATAAGACTACTGTAATAGTCAGCAATGATGATAAGAATCACAAATAATATACTTTAAAATAAATAATAGACTACTGGGATAGTCGTTAACAATTATAAGGATTGTTATTATTTGAAAAATAGTAAAAAGTGATTAAAGTGGAACATATAGAGTAAATGTGCAAAGTGTAGTATCTTCGTAATAAAAATATGGTGTGCTGAATAGCAAAGTAAGCTTAGTTCCGTTGAAGACAACGTAAAACAAAGAAGATTTTGTTGAGGATAAACAGCGCCCGAAGAAAGGAGAAAGAAGTTGAAAAAAGAAGATTTAAAATTAAGGTATTGTTTAAAATGATAAATGATTATTGTATCATGAATGTATTTTTAATAATAAAGAATTTAAGATTGTAAAATAAATTTCAACCAGAGACGAACTGATTGAATAGAGTTGTTAAATAAACCTCGTCTCAAAAGATATAAATTATAATGTAACTTAATATGTTTCTCAATCGTCGTATATGTATATACTTAATCTTACATAAATCTCGTGTATGCAGCGTACGTGGGAAATTCTGGCTTTTTTTTGTTTACGTTTTACTCTAACAAAGAATCTACATAAATATTGGTGTCAGTTTAAGAGGAATCCCTACTGGACGGGCCAGTCCATTTGACAATGTACAAAAATCATAAACATTATCACTGCAGGGGTTTTGATTTTCCCTTAAAATTAAGATCAAATTTCAACCAATGCTATAAATAATTACATCAATTTGTAGAGAAAACTCAAATTTACTTACGCTTAGTAGTAAAATTTTGAATTTATTTTTATTTATTTCAAAATAAATTCGACAAAATGTCTAATATTGACCTACTTCTGCTCCTAATTATGACAATTTCTAAAATATTTTTAGAAAAAATATTACTAGGCGTACATACATATGCGAATTCTCTTTCATTTGGTATAAAAAATTAAAAATTCATTAATATTTTCGGTTAATTTTATGGGGAAATCAAACTGTCTACAGTGGCCTCAGCGACTGGGAGTAGAGATCCCTCTTAATATTTGTAAAAAAAAGTGTATAGAAATTGTCTTTTAAATATGTTTTGTTTCTTTTGTTGTTTGTAAAAATATCTATATGATTCAATGATTTTGAATACAAATATATTTAAAGTTTAAAATTTCATTTTTCTTTTTATTAAAACCAATTAATGTTCAAGAACCTTTTTAATTAATCATTTCTGTTAACCTGAATCGCCCTGAGAGAATCCGAGTTTAGCTGGCAAAACAATTTATTTTACATTTTATTTTAAAATTTTAAACTTTATATTAAATATCTTAATTTAGATATAGGGGTTCCACAATAATAATAGTTTTTAACCACCAAACCTAAGATAAATTGCCTTTTTATTCCATATACTTACAATGACTAGACCATCATCACTGAAGGTGTACTCTCTAACACCCTTTCTATTATCAGCGCTCGTAGATTCAATCTTCAAAACGTTTCCATTAAGGCTCGCCACGCTCTTCACTTTAACACCAGCTAAAATTTCGTCGTCGAATTGTTGATTAAGGGTAAAGCTGGATGAAGAACCAGCGTTGGAAATCAAACCGATAGAATCACCATCGACTGTGACTTCTAAAAGGGGTCTTAAGGCGTCGAAGGTGTTCGCCAGTTCATCAGTAACTTCAGGTCCTTGAAATATAACTTTAAATTAGTTTTTTTATTAAGCAACATGCACTGAAATAGTTATTTATGTAACAAGTCAGTAAAGTGATACTTTATCGAACGAGTCTGATTTACGAGCCAAGCGAGTGAAGCGAGCGCGGCGAGTAACAGACGAGTTCGGTAAAGGTACTTTACTGACGTGGTGCATACAAAATTTTATCGCCAACCGTGAAAATTGTTAATTTAAGAAATAAAGATATAATAACTTTTGACAGTTTATGACAGTGACAAACGATTTATGTTTAAAGTCATCTGTCATGGCTACACTGACAGATATTAGCGGCAAGTAAAGTACTTTATTGTACAGTACGATAAAGTGTTTGTTTACCTCCGTAAAACGCTATGGTAACGATTCACTTTACTGACGGTTGGCGATAAAATATTATATCGTAAATATCTTAATCAAATGTCTATAATTATGTCTTCAAAAATTCTGTTATACTTTTGTAAGTTATATCTTTAGTAGAAGAAATGTTTACTGTTAATCATTTATGATATCGGTAGTAAAGAAGAAAGGTGGCTAGAGATTATCGGAAATGAGATAACTCGATAAAAGAGTTTTATCAGTAATATAATGTATTACATTTTTTCTAATATTGTACAGGGTGAGTGATCTAAGCGGGTAAGGCCGATTATGGCTTTATGAGTAAAGATATTTCGAAGCGGTTTTTTCCTTGTGATAGCTGTTCATTAGGAGCACATTTTAAAAGATATTTTGTATTATACAGAGTGTTCCATAACTTGGTGGCTGACCATAGTTATAGTTTTTTAAATGGAACACCCTATATATTATTACATTTTTATATTCCCCGCATAATTTTTAGGCAAAAAGTTATAAGATAGTATAGGCCTAAAATCTAATCTATCTATTTTTGACTTATTACCATTTTTCTGAAAAATTCAATGTTTCTATAATATTAGATTTCTCGAAAACGACGTATTAGATGAATACAATTTTTGGTAGAGTTGTTTATAATAAAATGGCCTAATATATTTTATTTTTTTGCAAGTACTAACTGAATTTTCAGAAAACTGGATTAAAATTACATGACACGTTTTTGTACAAAAGTAATTTTTTTTAAATTGCACACCCTTTATATCAGTTAATTTTTGAATTGTCTATTAAATTTCATGTCAGAAAAGACGTTAATACTTTAAATGTGACTATTACTGAGCTACTTTCGCTTTTTGATATGCTTTTGTTAGTTTTTGCAAAAAAAGTCAATTTTTTCAAATGGAACATTTCATTTTTGAATTTCTTATTAAATTTCACATCAATCACATGTAATACGTTAATACTTTAAAAGTGACTATTATTGAGCTATTGTTGCTTTTTGATATAATTTTGTCAGTTTTGTGGTTTTAATTAATATAGTATAGTACTGACAAAATTATATCAAAAAGAGACAATAGCTCAGTAATAGTCACTTTTAAAGTATTAACGTATTACATGTGATTGATATGAAATTTAATAGACAATTCAAAAATGAACTAATATACAGGGTGTGCCATTAAAAAAAATGACTTTTACAGAAAAACGTGTCATGTAATTTTAATCCAGTTTTCTGAAAATTCAGTTAGTAATTGCAAAAAAATAAAATATGGTTGTATTAGGCCCTTTTATTATAAACAACCAAAAATTGTATTCATCTAATACATCGTTTTCGAGAAATCTAATTTTATAGAAACATTAAATTTTTCAGAAAAATGGTAGTAAGTCAAAAACCTTAGATTTTAGGCCTATACTATCTTATAACTTTTTGCTTAAAAAATTGTGCGGGGAATACAAAAATGTAATAATATATAGGGCGTTCCGTTTAAAAAACTATAACTATGGTCAGCCACCAAGTTATGGAACACTCTGTATAATACAAAATATTTTTAAGATGTGCTCCTAATGAACAGCTATCACAGGAAAAAAGCCGCTTCGAAATATCTTTACTCATAAAGGCATAATCGGCCTTACCCGCTTAGATGACTCACCCTGTATATTATACTTTGGGCCAGTCATTACAAAAGTTGCTCTCTTAAATTGGGAGATATAACAATAAAATTCCCACCAATACTATATTCCCCTATTTCTCAAACATTAGAGCGCATGTCCTTAAGATATAACAGTTGGTGCAAAACACTGTTGTGGAGCACACTTCTATTCATATCAATAGAGTCAGCTGCCTCTGTCTCTGTCTGAATATAATATTCATGACTCTCTAAATAAGTTATAAATCAATTGAGGACTGTACCTCTGAACTCATTACTTGCTATGATTTCAGATGGTTGACTACATCGAACTTTTCAATCAATAAAAATGCCACACATTGTTTTCTTTTTTTTTTAATTAAAAAAATAGGATAAAGCATAAATTTGAGACAAGTAAATCTGCACTCTGCCGGTAATATTAACAGGTTCAACACTTTCAGAATATATCATTCACAGCTTTCTATATTAATATGTCTTTTATGTGCGTACCTCTTCTAGAATCCGCCTTTTGGAGCACAATTGTGTTTACAACCCTTATATCATCACGCCTACATTTTCTTTCTAATTATAATATAACTTTTCAGTCGATAATTATTGCAGTCATTAATCTAAATACAGTGATGCATATTATGTTGGAACATAGTACAGTTTCTTTCAAATTTGACATATTTAAATGTAATATATTATATATATAACTAGCTTATGTGGCAGATTTTTTAAACACTCTTTGGCACATTAACATCAATTACTTTTTTGAAATCGGTTTATTCTAGAATGCAATTCATATCGCGGCTTATTTTTAGACATTTGGCGTTTTCTGTGTTCATTATTCTTATACTTTTTGCAATATTTGTTTAACATATTGTTTGCAGTGGCGGCCCGTGATTTTGTGGGAAGGGAGGGCACCGGGGGGGGGGGGGGGGGGGTATGAGTATTTAATATCAAAAATTAAGTACAGAGAAAAAAATAAACTCAATATGTTATTTATTTAACTTGTTTGAAAATAAAATCCATCCGCCGTTCCTTACGATCAGCAAAATGATTAAAATAACTAATTCATTGAAGTTTAGTGTTGATGTCAGTAATTGGTTTTAAATGGAATACATTGAAAATCAATTACTGTTACACATGTCTGTAGTATCAGGAAAGCAGAAAAGCGAGGAGGTATATCAAATGTATTAGGAGTAGATACTACTGTGAATATAGAATTCTATATTCACGATATAGTGTGGCTACTACTTTGAAGATGACGCCACATTTATTTTGTTTTACTCCTAATACATTTGATCAGTGGCGGCCCGTGATTCTTTGGGATGGGAGGGCACCGGGGGTCTGAGTGTTTAATATCAAAAATTAAGTACAGACAAAAAATAAACTCAATATGCTTTTTATTTAACTTGTTTGAAAATAAAATCCATCCGCCGTTCCTTACGATCAGCAAAATGATTAATAACTAATTCATTGATGTTTAGTGTTGATGTCAGTAATTGTTTTTCAATGGAACACATTGCTAAGGCACAGTCTGCTTTCCCGCATGGTATTTCTAGAAGAGGTTTTTATTCTCTTCAAAGTAGAAAAACACCGTTCACTTAATTTTTTCTATTTTGCACGCCCCCAGAGATTCGCAAAATAGCAGAAGACAATTTACAAAATCTTTCGCCAACATTGTCTCGACATATTATCAGTAACAAACTTTTATAACAGTTGTACTATTCAACCTTGGAAGTAAATTACAATACTAGCATCAGAAAACTTATCATCCAACTCTGCTTAACAATTTATATTGTTAATTAGTAAATAAAATGTTAGCATGTGTGCTTTTTATTCTTTGTACAACTTCTATTGCACATGTTTGTTACATTAAAGGCTTACATTTTGACATTTAAATATAATTTGCTTCCATTTTTTTTTTGTTACCAACGTCAAAACAACAAAATTAGCGTGCGATAAAGAAATACTTTTGCAACCAAAACGGATGTCGTAAAGTGAACTTTATAGCACCGAAATAGAAAAAAGCATTTTGCACATTACACCCACACAACCAGTCTGATAAACTGTAAGAGCTTCTGTTGAATTTTCTCGTCACGGTTTTAATAGTTTTCAAATTGCGATCTTCTACTTTAATCAATAAATTTGGTCTAGGGAGACCTAGATTTTTTAATTCTGTCTTAATGTTACTAACCCAATTCATAGTTGCATTTGCACCGATAGAAATTACAACATACACTCACCGCTGTATATTACATACTGGACCGCCACCCGGACCCGGCACCATAGAGTAGTGCCCCGCCGCCTACATATATACGCGCGCTACCCGCGCCAGTTTCATCGCTCGATTTCTAATACAGACGGGGTAGTCGCGCGAGATGCCCCGGAGCCTACGTCAGACTGCGATTTTTAAACGCGCTGAAAAGACGGACTGTTACTTCCGAAAACATATTATTTTTCATCGAATAAATCAGAAAAATTACATACAAATTAGATATTTATAATTAATTTATCTGTTAAAAAAAATTTGTCACGGGGGGGCAGTGCCCCGTTGCCCTCCCTGCAGTAGCCGCCACTGATTGTTTGTACTATCGTATTCTCAATTATGCATATTACATATCATGCCATTTGAAATGTTTACAATAATCATTTTCGGCAAAACGAAGTGAAAATTTATTTTAAAAAAGTGTGAAGGTATAAGGGTTCTTGATATTTTTGTGCTTCAAAAGTCGTAATATGAAAGAGATTTTGATACAGTTTAAAACAGTTTTCGTTTCACCATTGTACATATAGTGCATTTCCTATTGTAATATTTCTAGTTTAATAAACATATTACAATTTGTATTAAATAGAGGATTAAAGCAGTTTATATTACGCATTGCAATAAGGGGATATTATAGTCGATTTGTATTTGGGAATTGACTATAATTGCTTTTGGAGGTGTTGGCCCGTAGGAGGAGCCAATTGCAAGCAATCTCATTCTCATACAATTGAAATGAATGTGTTGTCTTCCGTCACCAGAATACAGAGAAAAAATACAGCTGATGGCGCTGCTAAAATACAAATAATTCAGTAACGCACCATTCCGAAATTTCATAATTTAATTACTCAAATTAAACTTTTTCCGTAATTCAAAAAGCTATATCTCACAAGAAAACATTGGTCTACACGGGAATTACATCTGTTTTGATCAATTTCATTTAATTAATTCAGATTTTGACCGAGAAACACACGTACATTTTACTCTAATTTGGAATAAAAAAATTGATGGTTGTGACAAAAAATTACATAATCTGACAACCTTTCCGTGTACTCATATCTATATTGGAGTTGTACAGAAAATTTCACATTTCTATCTTGAACAATAGTAAAAAAAAACTGATAAATTCGATATCTTGCTTTCTGGACCGCTTTAATATCCCGTTAAATAGTACTCCTAATGAGTGGCTATCATAGAAAAAAAACTGATTCGAAATATATTTACTCATACAGTCACAATCGGCGTTCCCCACGGAAATGACTCACCCTGTATATGCTTCTTCTCAACATACTTATTAAATTATGTCTGCGTTAAACGTATTAATGTTTTTTTTGTTTGTTTGTTTGTTTGACTAGCTTATGTCATGTCAAAATAATCACAGATAATTTATTAAGTCTTAATAATAATAAATTACCTATGACGTATATATAAATAAATTAACAATGTAATTGAAAAATTCATTAATTAATAATTAAATTAATCAAAATTTCAACATTGTTTGACTAGAAAATTTTGAAAATTTCGAATTGAAAAAATAGATCGCATCCCTAAAACTAAAGTAGACACATCAGCATCTAATTTTATTAAAGAAGAACAGCAGCATATTATATTATATTTCTATCGAATATCAGCTTACCTAATCCTTTGAGGTATGCAACAAAATTCTCATTGCTTTGTAATTGGTATTTACCAGCGATTTGCACCATGTTGATTTAAATGAAGGGCAACTAAGAGAGAGGAGAAAAAGTAGCACAACTTACACTAAACGGGATTTAAAAAAATACTGACTTTAACATGTACCTTGTCATATATTTATAGATTTTTTATATCGATGGATTTATAAAATGTTCTTATGTATAGAAGTTCAAGAGAATTATTGATCCCTACAAATTAATTTTACGAGATCCAGGTATTAGCAAGGGATAAAGCACATCGTAAATTTGTTTTTCGTAAGATATCGTTTTAATTTTTATTTTTTTTTACCTTTGATAAAGTTCATAGTGCAATAAAAGGATTTGTTTTATTTATTTCTGCTTGACTCGATACCAATTAAAGGTATAATAACATGTGATGCTGTATCGTTTGATCGTTTGGTTTCAAATATTTCGTAATTCTCTAAACTTTGATTCATTACATATACATTTTATCTTTTATATAATCTTATTTAATACATTTAGTTACAATAAGTGCTCCCTGTTGTCAATAGTTTTCGATAAATTCTATTATATATTATGTAGTGATTTTTTGCTTCCTAAAATATAACATAAAATCACATTTATTTATATAGAAAGTTGCAAACAAATAAAAATGCTCTTATACAGGCTGTCCCAGTAATGAGACGAAGCCCAGTATTAATATCTAATATTAACATTGACTTGTATTAGTCGATTTTCAACTGTTTCTGAGATATGGTAATTTTTTGACAAGAATGTTGTAAATTCCTAACGATTACCTATAAAAAAATGAGGTGTGGCCACCACACGACTTTCTTATACGTATGAGCGTTTCAAACTGTACAATTTTAAGAATTTTTTTAATACAAAACTTATTCAAAATCCTATTCTAAGTACATTCATTGTCTTTATAAATCGCTATAGAGTGCATACTTTGCAAGATATTATCAAAAAAGTGCTCTTCGCTAAGAGTAAAAGTGCTACTTCAGGTTCGAATTTTGAAATTTCATATATACAAAAAATATCGAAAATCCAGTTTTAAATACTTTTGTACTCTTGATAAATATATATAGAATACATATACTTATGACATATTTGCAAAAAATCGCTATTCGATAAGAGTAAAAGTGGTTCTTCCGGTCTGAATTTTGAATTTTTTTTTATACAAAAGATATTGAAAATTATGTTTTAAATACTTTTATACCCGTAACGTACTTGTCTAAAAAGCATGACTTGCGAAATATTCGCAAAAACTGATTTTCTATAAGAGTAAAAGACCTACTTCCGGTAGGAATTTCGAAAAACTTTTTAAATGAAATTATTCTCAATTTTAATTTTAAGTATATATGAATTCTTTATAAATTTGTTTAAACTTAGTAGTTGACGAAATATTGGCAAAATTCGATTTTTTCGCTGAAGTAAACTGCTACTTCCGGTCTACCGATTTTACTGAAAAACTTATCAGATCTCAAGAGGGAGATTATACACATAAATACAAAATTTGGAATTGATATCTACAGCGGTTTGGCCGCTATCGTGGTCACACACACACACACACACACAGACAGACAGACACACAAACAGACACACAGCCAAACAGACATTTTTTAAAAACCACTTTTTCGGTATCAGGGGACTTCAAAACGTGGACATCATCACAATACTTCCTTATACTACGTATAAGAAAGTAAAAACTATTATACTTTTAATAAGTAAAGGTATTATTTCGCTTTATAAATTTAATGTTTCTTTTAACTTTGCAACACACATTAAATTAAATTAAACACCATTTCTTTAAATTAAAAATTTTAAAAGAAATTAAATAAAATATATTTTATATTTATACATGAAAATTAAAAGTACTAAGCATTTACTATTTAAAAATACCTATTTTCTTGCGTTTGTGAACAATTATTGGCTTGTATTACACATAGCATAACTAAAATTAATTCTTTTACTAGTAAGTAAATTATGTTATTGTTTGAAAACTTATGAAGTGACGAACTTACAAATTTATGAAATATAAAAAGTTTGAAGATATGGGTAACAGTAAATACAAGAAAAATGCCAAACTTTTAGTTATAACTTTAGTTGATAAAGTAAACTCATGTATTTAATTTACTTTATTAAAAAAAAAGTATCTTAAACAACAAGGCATATGTTACTGTATTCGAGCATTAAGGCATGACTGTTATTATAAATCATCACTAAGTATTGAAAGCCAGATTTACATGACATTAGTGCCGGGTACATGATAAATTCCGATTTGATATTTTTCACACGCCAATCAAAATACTTATAGAGAAACAAGCACTCACCAAGTAACCGTAAATACAGTTTTTGCAGAAGAAATATTGCGGCATTTATAAAACATATCACACATCGTGAATGTTCACTGTGCACGTTGTGAGGTCAAATGAAAGTAAATCACCATTAATTATTCCATGTCGTCAGGTGTTAATAAAAAGAGTGTCCGTCACCGTAGATACATGTATACATAGAAAACGACCGTTCAACTGTTATGATGGGGCATATTTGAAGTACATAGGGTTTTTTCGTAGTACTAGTATTCACACACACCAGTTATTCATTCTGCCCGTTCTTGTTTTTTATGTTCAATACTTTCTATCCACTCGAACCATTTCTTTATAATTTCAAAGGTCTCTGGCATCGGTTGGGTATCGCTGTGCATAATGTCTGGATGCTGGCAAAGAGCTTCTTTCAGATTCACCCAAAACGTAAATCATATCTATTAACTCTTCATGAGAATAATTTGTTTTGATGATGACTAATAGGGATGCTTTTGACATAAATGTTTACCGACCTTTACTAGTTTACTCAGGCAATCGGGCCCCATTCCTGCCTTTACTGGATGAACAAATACTTGGGTCCATAGAAAAACAGCGCTCTTAGTTCTTTATTTGACCGCTAATTGCTTCTACAGTAATTATCTCAGATATTACAAAAGATAGGTCTAGGGCAACGATGGTTGACCTTCTTGAGACGTGGGTCAAATTTTGTTCACTATTTTTTTTTAGTACTAGCTCGTGGGTCACTAAGTGTTTGAATGAACAAGGGGTAAAGAAAATTACATAAAGTATGTATTATGAAATATTATTTATTAATATATTTATATATGTATACATATTTGTAAATGGTTTGAAGTAGTCTTTGCCGTTATGTATTAATGTTATTAACGTTATGTATTAAATTTTAAAAACTGATAATAGAAAAATTAGCAGAGAATTCCTTGAGATGGTCTATATCAACAGCAACAAAAATAGTATGAATTTCAGATCGGACATCCAAAATCTTAGTATTATTTATTCATATTTGTTAGATCATAGTAAGTTTAATAAAATATCACAAGCTAACAATAACTGACATATTTCAAACTAATTGTCATTTTAAATTAACATGTAAACACAATTTGTCACGAAAAAACACCGTGTTTTGTGGTATTTTTCACAGTTTGTTTCTTACTGTGTATTCATAATATATTTTTTCCCACCAAGAAGTCATAGTTGTAAGTATTTTTTAAAAATTTCTGTCAATAACTTCTTTACTAACTGTACTTTGTTTCATTATCTTGTTCTTAATTAGTTTATCCTGAGGAAGCACAAATACCTTATGTGCGAAATATTGAGAAATAAAACGTTAGACTTCCTTTAAACATAAGTCTTTTTATTGCCGGACTCCCCAACACTCTTTTCTGACATATTTGTAAATATATAACAAAGTATAAACATAAATTATTTAATGAGAGAGAAATATGTTGCTGTTTATTTTCAGATATTTTTTTAATATCAGGTTCATATTTCGTATTCATTAGTTTGACGCATTTGACAGTTAATTCCCTTTCAAGTCTATTTCTATTAGAATATTTTACAAAGTTCATCGAAGAAAACATTTTTTCACACGAATATGTTGACCCAAACATCGTTAAAGGAGCATTAGCTAGTTTTTTCATTGATATAAAATTACTTGGTAAAGAATCCCACACGTTCAATATAATATTTTCAATTTTCACTGTGGGATCAATATTATCTGCACTACTTTCGCACAGTTTTTCTGGGGGGGGGGGGAGTGTCTGAGTGTGTAATATCAAAAATTAAATACAAACAAAAAGATAAACTCAATATGTTATTTAATTAACTTGTTTGAAAATAAAATCCATTCGCCGTTCCTTACGATTAGCAACATGATTAATAACTAATTCATTGAGGTTTTGTGTTGATGTCAGTAATTGTTTTTCAATGGAACACATTGCTGAGGCACATAGTCTGCTTTGCTGCATGGTATTTCTAGAAAATGTTTTTATTCTCTTCAAAGTTGAAAAACAATATTGCAATATTCTTATTTTTATTAACTGCATTAAATTTAACAACAGTTGCCAGTTTTTTTAATAAATATCTGCCACAAAGCCCTAGAAAATATTGTAAATTCTCCTGTTTAGGATAGGATTTCATTTTAGATTTAGTAGCTACAACTCGATGCTGTTTTAGGCCTGTATGACACGATGCTAAATTTTACAGAAAATTTCCATGTAAATTATTACGAAAATTTTCTGCTTTAATTTAGCATACAATTTTGATATTATTGCCATACTCCTGTATGACACGTATGCATTATTACATATCAAATTTAGTATGATGTAGTGACGTAATTTTAGTGTTATCGTAATTGAAAGGTTGGTTGCTCTTCGAGAAATTAGTTTTAAATTCTTTGATTCATTAGGATACACAGTTAACCTTTATAATCATCTTCTCCTGCACCACTTTTTTGAGACTCCTTATATTTTCTATGTTCATTTAAGAAATTACTTCTTAGACCATGAAATTTAGCTTTAATATCTGATATAGACACTCCTGGTTTTAGTTTTGTCACTATATTTTTAATTGCCTCTACTGCTGTGGCACAAGCATGTTTGTTTTTATACCTTGCATCTTTAACTGCACATAAACAAGGATATTTTTTATATTCCTCTATTAACACAGACACCTGTACACGTGACCAGGACATCTTTTAATTTATGCAATAAGAACTTAAAAAACACTATGACCATTCCAATTTACCAATTTAGCATCGTCTCATACAGGCCTTAGAGATTTTCTCAGTCTTTCCTTTCTGGGTGTATGGGCAGAGAGATTTTTTCCTGTTTGAACCCCAACATCACATGTAGCAGGAATTTCCATAACTGCTAAAATACAATTAAAAAATTATACATTTCATTAAATACAAATTAATTGTATGTGTGTAACTGGAAAGTTCTAAGTAGGTTAAATACATATGTGTTGAATTTTTGTTCAAAAATGACTTCGAATTCTTTAGTTAAACAACTAAACGTATTTTATGTTTTACTCATAATATAATTTTGTATTGTAAATATTAATTGTCATACCTATAGGTGGTTCACTTTCTGCTAAATTTTGGGATCCAAGATCACTTGTGCTAGGAACATTCATAGTTTCCACATTCTAAAATACATTTTGAAATCAGCATGCTTTTAAAATTTCAAATAATACTTAGTTCTTATAAAATAATATTTTATAATAAACATTTACCTGTAGATAGTTCCTTAACCGGTGAGGTTTGAATTGATTTCTTTTTCAATATGGTCATGGCTGTGAGAGATAACGATGTTCTCTAAAATTCTTATTTTCGTAGGAGGTTCCTTCACTAATATAAAAAGATAAAAACCACATTAGAAGTATTTATTTTCATGCTTCATCTTTAATAAAAACTTTAATTATAAGTGCAAACCATATCAAAATATATTTAACAATGATAAATAAGAACATATATTTTATGACAGTTTATCTTAAAAACACTTTTATGAAAAATAACCTACCCGTGTGAAATTTTGCATCAAAAGCTGTTTCTTTCTGGTGTTTCCATGCAGAGTGAGAGAAATAATGCGGGAATTGCATTGGATTCCTTATATCATTTAAACATGTGTGATTCAAAGTGTTTACCACACACAAATGCTGTTTGCCATAATTTTGACAAATCTTTACTTAAGTCATTCCGGTTACAGCTGGTGATCCACTGTAAGACACTACAAAAAAGATGAATTATTACAAATTAACTGTTACTGAATAGCTATAACTTACCGATATTCTTCTTTAAGAAACGAAAAGAAACTAGAATATATTTTGTTGCTGAACATTTTTACAAGTAAAAATACAACATCTACATACGCCAGATTTCTTCTTTCGTACAGTTTCCATTATTTATATCAACAACAATCTTACTGGCACCTTTACTTATTATTCTTTCGTAAATTATAAGTTATAAAACTTAGACAGGTTATATTTATACAACAACAAAACGCCATTTTGAAATGTGCGCTTGTTCGATTTTGCGCACAAATATCGAAATTATGCAAGTAAGACTTTTGTCACTTCTGTTATTCTGTGATATTATATACTACATTGCCAGCCGACATCACAGTCTAGTGCCCTGTCGTGACATATACCGCTCTCGCCCGCGCCACTTTTTATACGCACGATTTCTAGTACAAACGGAGCAGTGGCGCGAGATGCCCCGGAGCCTACGTCAGACTGTGATTTTTAAACGCGCTGAAGAGACGGACTGTTACTTCCGAAAAAATAACCAAGCAGCAAAATCACAATTTTAGAGAAGGATAAAAATATATATTTACTAATGTAGGACAAGTGTGCATATACTGGTTTTGCTGCTAGGGATATTATTTGTTATCAAACAAATCAGAAAAATTACATACAAATTAGGTATTTAAATTTATCTGTTAAAAGAAGTTTATCACGGGGGGCAGTGCCCCGTTGCCCTTCTTGCAGCAGCCGCCACTGTTTCTAAGTTATCTATACCTAGCCACATAAATTCAATTAACTCCATTGTTTCAAATTCAGTTTTGTATGGATATAAAATAAAATTAAATGTATTTTCCAAACATTTAAATTGATTGAATCTCTCCTCAAAAGCTTGTTTTATTTTTTTCCCGGAGAATCATTAAATATGTTTAAATTGGATTTTCTTGAATGTCGGCCGTATTTTCAAAAATTATTGTATTTTCAAAATGTTTTCTTAATTGCGAAAAATATTTCATAATTTTCATTTCTAAATTCTTAATAAAGATATCAAGTTTTTTTAATATTTTCATACATGGTTAAAACAATTAATCCTTGCCCTTGAAGTTTGTTATTCAATTCATTAAAATGCTGAGTGATGTCGCATAAAAACATCAAATCATTTAACCAATGTACATTGGGTAATTCATCGGAACTATTGTCTTTTTCAATTAAAAAGAGCTTAATTTCATCAAATAACGTTACAAAGCGATTAAGGACTTGACCGCAACTAAGCCATCGCACGGTGTATGTCAAAATGCCAGAATAATTGCATTCAATTTCCTCTAAGAATTGTACAAATAGCCGTTTATTAAGAGCTCTTGCGTGTATAAAGTTGATGATTTTTATTACAACTGACATTACACTGGAAAATGTTTTTAACCCATATTTCGCAGATAAAACTTGCTGGTGTATTTATACAATGAAATTCGATCAGAGAATGTGAAATATTTTGCTTAAGATAAAGAATAAATCCAGTGTTTTTCCCTAACATACTAGGTGCACCGTTTGTTGTTACAGAAACTATTTTCTGCAATATCAAATTCTTTAAAAATATACACTTCCCTTTCAACGTTATTAGATTTATTAACTATTCTTTCGTTATATTTCCTGATTTATACCGAGCAAAAACTGGTAATTGTGCATAACCATTTACATCATTACTCTCATCTAAAGCAATTGAATACATTTCTGCATAATTTAAGTCGTTATGTAATTGCGAAAAAATATTTTTTTCTAATTCTATTACTCGATCCTTAATTGTATTTCGACTTATAGGTAACTCATTTAAACGCTTTATAATCAAGGCTTTTTCTTTAAAATCCGCAAACAATGTAGGACTACATTCTCAAAACGGTTTTTTTTACAAATTCTCCTTCTGAAAGAGATTTCCCGTGGCGAGCAATGCAATGGGCAACTTGAAAACTAGCAGCTGTAATGTTGTTTTTTGGAACCAAAAAACTTTTTAAAACACTGCTTTGAGAAAAGTTCTCTTTTTTCTTTTGTAAAAAATATGTTTTTCTTTCTTCATCTGTTGACATTCTGGGATTAGAATGCAACGTTTCAAAATGTCTTTATGTTATACATACGTGAAGTCACTTTTTCATTACAAATAACGCACATAACCATTTTATTCCTTTCAATCACACCATATTTATCAAACCATTCAGCTTGATATGGTCTTGAACTTGTATCGCTTGTTTTTAATTTTTTAACCGCCGACATAGTACAGGGCTACAATTAATAGTTATTTATTGTATAAGGGTTTTAGATAGCATATTATTCACGTAAGAATGTTTAAACGCGAGAGCTTGCTCGAGCGTTTAATTTTCTTAAGTGAATAAAATGCATCTAAAACCCGTATGCAATACAACGTTTTATCCACAATCACACTTATTTATAATCAGAATCGCCGAAATTTATGAAACAATGATCTGACATTTCGGTCTGACAGCGGCTGTCACCTCAAAAATCATTGAAATTTCGCATTAACTAAAAAAATATCGGGAGGTCTTGGATCGGCTACTATGTATTTTCGATTATTTATCGACTCCATTTGTAAGCATTCATTGTTGAAAAGTGGAAAAGATGGAAGAGATTTGTGAGAGCGAGTTTATTCCGGAACAAATACTTGAAGAAGCTCAGAAAGCAACTTTAGATTTATTGCCGTGGAAGTCAAAGGACGCCTACGAAAAAGTATTTGCCGACTTCAATAATTGGAAAGAAAAAAGTGGTGTAAAAGGAGCGATAAACGAAGAGGTACTCCTAGCATATTTCTACAATGTTAATAAGAAGTTTGCGGCATCATCATTATGGACAAAGTATTCTATGTTGAAGACAACATTAAAAGTGCACAGAAATATAGATATCTCAAAATACAGCAAGTTGATCGCCTTTTTGAAAAGCAAGTGTCGTACCTACAAACCTAAGAAGGCCAAAATTCTTGAAAACAAACACATCACACAATTTTTGAAGGAGGCTCCAGATGAAAAATATTTGATGATGAAGGTAACACTTAGTTGTGATTTTTGTTTGTTTGCATTCAAACTTAGAGTTTCTTCCTTAGGTGGGACTTATAATGGGTGTAGCTGGCGCTTGTAGATGTAATGAGTTGACGTACTTGAAAATTGAAAATGTCGAAGATAAAGGAAAATATTTGTTTATTACGATTGCTGATACAAAAACCTACGTTTCTCGAAGTTTTACAGTATTGGAAGAGGGTTTTTCTGTTAACGCTCTGGACATGTGTAGGAAGTATATGCAATTACGCCCAGCTTCTATCGCTTCCCAGGGCAGATTTTTTCTACGATATACAGATGGAAAATGTACAAGTCAATCTGTGGGTATCAACACTATGTCAAGAATACCTGCTGCAGTGGCTTCTTTTTTGCAATTACGGGATGCTAGTTCCTATACTGGTCATAGCATGAGACGCTCTTCAGCTACATTATTGGCCAATGCTGGTGGCGATCTTATGGCCATCAAACGTCACGGTGGATGGAAGTCGTCTAATGTCGCAGAAAGCTACGTGGAGAATTGTTTATCAAATAAATTGAAAACAGGGGAAATGATTCAGAAAGAGACTGCGAAACAAGTTGCAATGAATCATACCGGTGAAACTTCTTGTGAAAGTTCAATTCCATCTACGGTTGAAGTTAATTTGTCTTCGCCAATAAAACAAAAGCTTTGAAAACGCAAAGTTTTTGAGATATTGTCGAGTGCAACTTATAGCAAATGAAGCAGAATTTTTTTGGCTACACGCACCACAATGTCAATGTTTTTACTTTAAAAACAATGCAAAAACGATTTTTTTCTAAAGCCATGTTTTAGTCAAAAATTTCCAAAAAAATTATAGTAGCTCAAAAACTGATGACCCAACTTTGAAAACGAAAAAGTCCGACAGAGCTTAACGTATTTTTAGAATACGCGTCCCAAGCAACTATAAATCTTTCACTAATTGCTTTTTCTCTTATTTAAAATACAAAAGAGCAATCGAAAAAGCGGCTACTAATGACTCAGCCTGTATAAGTACGTATCACTAAAAACTCTGAAATAGAAATAACGTAATTGAATACATGTGTGGGAGTTCAAATCTCTAAAGTCGCTTTTCTCTAAGATTACATTTTGTTACAGTCACCTGTCTTCCACTGTACCCTTCATATGTTTAAGAACTTAATATCTGCATATACAGGCTGTCTCTAAAAGGTCTTTAAACAACTCTACCACGTATTTTTCGGACCAAAATAAACCGATTTAGCAAAACTTGGCTTAGTGAAAGTTGCTTAGTTTGTGCGCAATACGGTCCTGAAGTTGCAGTTGGAAAATTGTTTTTTTGTTATAAATTTGAAACGGCTGGAGCGATTGCGCTAAATTTTGTCACGTTTACATAGTTTTATGAGTCAAGAAATTCTGTATCAAAATTGTGATAGTAATCAATCCATAGGAGGAGAACCTGCGTTTATAAATATTAAAACATTTCCATTTTCTACGCCAATGGATAAAAAAGAGTTTGTCTATAAAATTTTAGATTAAGTGTCTTAAGTACAAGAAAAAAGGTACTCTTGGTAAGACTCGAAAAATTGCATCGTTTTCTCAAAAATCGCATTTTAAGAATTGTTAACAATTTTTTTATGATATGTTTTCTTTTTTAATAAATACGGAACGACCAATACCAAATAGGTCAAAACAAATAGGCACTAGTTAATAAAAAAAATATTCTGTTTATTTCGTCAATTAATACAAAGATGCTATTTTTTTTAATAATGTTTTTTCATATAAATTCCAATTGTGTTCTGGTTGGTGGACAACAGAGAATTATTAACAATTAAACAATGAAATAATGAAAATGAAACAATGATTTTTAAAAAAAAAAGAAAAGATATTATAAAAGGTGTTCAAAATGTCTACCATTTTCGTGAATACAAAGGTCTATTCGCCGGAGGAAATTAAATTGAACTCTTTGCAAAACTTCTACATCACCTCTGAGATTATTGGTTGCTTCTTGAATACGTTGCCACAATTCTTCTTCATTATTTACAGGTGTATTGTAAACAATGGATTTCTGGTGTCCCAAAAAAAAAATCCAGAGGATTCAGATCTGGACTTCGAGGTGCCCATTGTACAGGAGCGTCATTACCTCTACCGATCCATCTATTTGGAAAGTGATGGTTTAAGTAGTGTCGCACGTTCATCGAAAAATGTGGTGGTGCACCATCGTGCATAAACCACATATTCCGTCGAATATCTAGCGGTATATCATCTAACAAGTCCGGAAGAGTATGTTGTAAAAAAATCAAATATGCTTCTCCAGTTAATCTTTGCGGTAGTCTGACAGGTCCAATAATAAAATTTCCGATTATTCCAGCCCATACATTCATTTTAAATTCATGTTGAAAATGGTTAATTGTAATGGCATGTGGATTTTCCTCTGCATAAACATGTTCATTATGAAAGTTCGTTATCCCTCTTCTTGTAAAACAAGCTTCGTCGGTAAATAAGATTTTTTTGCAAAAGTTTAAATTTCTTGCTCTTTTATGTTCAATAAACCGGCAAAAATTTAGGCGCCTTTCAGGATCTTGAAGTATGAGGTCTTGAACTCGAATCTTATGGTATGGATGTAATAATTGTTCTCTAATTACTCTATTGACCACATCTTTAGATACTGCAATTTCTCTAGCTATTCGTCTAACGCTCAGTTCCGGATCTTCTTGAACACGGTCTAAAATTTCTTCTTCTACTTCAGGTTGCCTCACAAAGCGCTGCCTGCCATAGTTTGCTGTTACAGGAGCTAAGCGACCGGTTTCTCGAAGGCGTCTCTCTGGAAAACACTTTTGAAAATCCAGAAAAGTCGTTGTCAAATATTCAAATATAGTCATAACTATGGAAACCAACAATAACAACTAAATACAAACATATGTATTTTACAAAACGCAGGGCACAAGTGGAATTGTTAAAACAAAAAAAAAACATCAAAAAAATTGCATTTTTTGCATCAATTGTCGAGATAAATAGAATATCTTTTTTGTAAACCATATAATACAAACATATGTATTTTACAAAACGCAGGGCACAAGTGGAATTCTTAAAACAAAAAAAAACATCAAAAAAATAGCATTTTTTGCATCAATTGTCGAGATAAATAGAATATCTTTTTTGTAAACCAGTGCCTTTTTGTTTTAACCTATCTGGTATTGGCCGTTCTGTATTTTTTAAAAAAGAAAACATTTTACAAAAAAAAATTATCAATTCAAAAACGACGTCAAAATACGTGTACATAGTTTAAACAGACGTCTAAACGGCCTAAGATACGTGTACACGGCTTAAAGATACATGTACATGGAGCACACAGTATGCGCTGCGGTCCTCTAGTTAATGTTCTCAAATCTAAAAATGCGATTTTTGAGAAAACGATGCAATTTTTCGAGCCTTACCAAGAGTACCTTTTTTCTTGTACTTAAGACACTTAATCTAAATTTTATAGACAAACTCTTTTTAATCCATTGGCGTAGAAAATGGAAATGTTTTAATATTTATAAACGCAGGTTCTCCGCCTATGGATTGATTACTATCACAATTTTGATACAGAATTTCTTGACTCATAAAACTATGTAAACGTGACAAAATTTAGCGCAATCGTTCCAGCCGTTTCAAATTTATAACAAAAAAACAATTTTCCAACTGCAACTTCAGGACCGTATTGCGCACAAACTAAGCAACTTTCACTAAGCCAAGTTTTGCTAAATCGGTTTATGTTGGTCCGAAAAATACGTGGTAGAGTTGTTTAAAGACCTTTTAGAGACACGCTGTATATTAATGTTAGAAACACCATAACAAAATGTCTTCTACCATTGTAGTTTATACTCTTTAAGTGTTGCTATTTATATTTAAACATATGTACTTATTTAATAAAAACAACTGTATTTAATTTCTCAAGTTTAACAGAAAAATATTCTGCTTCATCAGACAGCTTATATTTATAATAAAATTTCAGTATCACTCTTTTCTAGTTTATTGTTCTTCTTTTACTATCAGATCAATTCGACTGACAACTCAGGAAGTAGTAGTCACAAAACTTCTGAAAACTCCTATCCATTTTCTGTACAAGCGAAAATAATATTGCGTCTTTAGTTATTCATGTAAATAAATTAAACTTTAGAGCGTCCTCGTCGACATAAACCCGATTCCTAGTTTAATTTTGTTCCACTTTCCAACCGTTATTTTCCATCGTCTAACATCCTGAATATGTATGTAAAATTTTTCTCTTGTTCCTCACCTGTTATTTACTCAAGACTGAACGCATACAGCTCGAAGCATGAACTTTGATTTCAAGAGACGTTAATAAACTTTATTATGATGTTACGTCGTTCAAGCACATGCAAGAATTTAATAATGCTAAAATCGATTCTGTCTCTCTAAACTCCAAGCGAAAGCTTGCGTGAAGTTAATATATACCATGCATATACATACGGTTGGAAAAGGAGCTAGTTCACCTTCAATTCTGGTGTTTGAAGAACATTTATAGCAGGTTCGGATTTAAGTTCTGTTCGATAGTTGTTTAAATAAGTTTTGCTTTAATTACTATAATGGATACAAATCAATATATTTCCACTTCTGGAATGCCGCAGGTGTCTAATCTTGGATCCTTATTATTTACCATCTTCGTTCATGATTTAATAACGTCTATCATTTCCCATGCTTTGCCCTACGCTGACGATTTAAAAAAAAATCAGCATAGCATCATGAATTATGCACTCCATCATGGTGTCACGGATGCTGCCTTCCGTCAAGAGCGCTTAGATCGTATCAAGCATTGGTCTCTTCAAGAAAATGAAAGTTAAACATTAACAAATGCTATTTTATATATTTTACCTAATACATTTTATTCTAATTATTTTATTGGCAACATCATAATCGACAATAAACGCAAATTACAGGTCTTTTAGCTACTTTTGACGAAAAGCTTACCTTTGATGATTAAGTTTCTCTCACACCTATTAAGATTTGGATAACAGTGCAACACTCAAGTCTCTTTTTTATGCGTTGCTTGTTAGCAATTGTAATATGCATTAGTCGTGTGGTGTCCCATATATTGCTATATTAATGTAACCATAAGGAGCTCTTAATACCTTAGTGGAAAGGCGAAAGCCGCCCAATAATTCGAATATTCTTAATCCGAACGTTTTGTTGATAAACGTGATGAGCTTAAATAATAATAAAATTAATCAGATATCCGTGAACATTAGTGAGTATAATAATTTATATTTTCTTTGTCTTGTGGAAGTTGTCTTGTGGGAGTCTTTGGATAGTAGGGGAAAGGAGGCAGACCCGGAAATTAAGAATAATAACTCGTAAAATATTTGTTTATTTAATAAACGTATACAAGTACGAAATCAGTCTTTATTCGTTGTTTCATTTCGACCAAATGTAAACATAATAGAATTAAACTCTGCAAATAAATTTAAACTGCAGACTAACAAAAAAAATTACATACTTCTTCGAAGGAACTCACTAAACAAGTCTTCTCAGTTCTGAAAATTGATTTCAACCAAATGTAAACATAACAGAATTAAACTTTGCAAATAAATTTAAGCAGCAGACTAACAAAAAAAATTACTTACTTCTTCGAAAGAACTCATTAAACAAGTCTTCTCAGTACTGAAAATAAATTGTAAATATATAATTTCATTTAGTTGTCCGTGATTTTGTTGCTACAATTATAGCTTGTGCGAAGTTATTGATAGCACCGATCTCGTCTTTCTTCAGCTGTTTGCTTTGACCGCATGCCTCTTTTTTCTAAAGTACAAATATTTTGCCACCGATATTTCAATGCATAATTGGCCCTTTTACTTTCTTATACGTAGTATAAGGAAGTATTGTGATGATGAAAATTTTCGACCTCGAGATTTTTGCAGATGTCCACGTTTTGAAGTCCCCTGATACCGAAAAAGTGGTTTTTAAAAAATGTATGTGTGTCTGTCTGTCTGTGTGTCTGTGTGTCTGTGTGTCTATGTGTCTGTGTGTGACCACGATAGCAGTCAAACCGCTGTAGATATCAATTCCAAATTTTGTATTTACGTGTACAATCTCCCTCTTGAGATCTGATTAGTTTTTCAGTAAAATCGGTAGACCGGAAGTAGCAGTTTACTTCAGTGAAAAAATCGAATTTTGCTAATACTTCGTCAATTACTAAGTTTAAACAAATTTATAAAGAATTGAAATGTACTCAAAATTAAATTTGAGACAAATTATCTTAAAAAAGTTTTTCGAAATTCCAACCGGAAGTAGGTCTTTTACTATTATCGAAAATCAGTTTTTTGCGAATATCTCGCAAGTCATGCTTTCTAAGCAGGTACATTGCGAGTATAAAAGTATTTAAATTATAATTTTAAATATCTTTTGTATAAAAAAAATTTCAAAATTCGGTCCGGAAGTACCACTTTTACTCTTACCCAATATCGATTTTTTGCAGATATGTCGTAAATTATGTATACTATATATATTTATTAAGAGTACAAAAGTATTTAGAGTTGAATTTGCAATATTTTCTGTGTACATGAAATTTCAAAATACGGACCGGAAGTGGCACTTTTACTCTTAGCGAGTAGCACTTTTTTTCGAATATCTTGCAAAGTATGCATTCTATAGCGATTTATTAAGAGACTGAAAGTACTTAGAATAGGATTTTGAATAAGTTTTGTATAAAAAAATTCTTAAAATTGTATAGTTTGAAACGCTCATACGTATAAGAAAGTCGTGTGGTGGCCACACCTCATTTTTTCATAGCTTGTAGCAACTTTTCTGTCTGATATCATTTTTCACACTTTCAAGTTGTTATTCATGGTTAGCTTCCGATTCAATAGATGTTGATAAAAGATTTCGGTCCAGAATTATTGATGGTTTGATGGCTAATACGTTATAAAGCATTTCAAAGTACTCGCACGTTATTTTACTCTCCAGTTTTCGACTTTTTTTTTATTTTGTTCATGTGTTGGGAACAAATACCTGTATTTAGCATTACAATGATGGTCACCAATACGGTGCTAGCTAGCTTCTAGCATTTTATTTAAAAAAATTTCCCCAAAGTTGTGTTTTCTTACATTTGGAATTCTAACCGTTCTTGGAAGATTAGCTTTATATTGTTTGTTGTCCACCTAAAAGAATTCGATGTAGAACTTGCTTCGTCTGGAGCAATACTTGATGCACTTGTACCTGGTGCTTGCTTTTTTATTTGCAGCTCCCTGTTTTTCAATGTACGTTTGTTTTTCTGGATTTACAAAACAGTAATAATCCTGTGTGTCATTTAAACAACTTAAATCTTAGTCACCAGCAGATACTTCTTCGATTTCTGCTGTTTGGTCATGTATCAAATCTACCACATGGTCAGTTTCAGTGAAGAATAATAAATATCAGTTGACTTTCAACACGAATTGTCAACGTCAACCTCACTTCTTCATTCACCCTAACTATTTAGACATTTCTTCCAATATTCGGCCATCAAACAGCCAAATTCCACGGCAGGTGGAAAAAGTGCATTTCTGTTGAGCGTTTTGACAAACTCAACATACATATAACAGCATTATAACAACGTTTTGCTGGAAAATTAATTCCAGCAATTGATCTACCGATGAATTTATAACACCAGCTTATTTTGAACGTGTTGGTCAGCTAAAGAAGATACCATTATGTTTTTTGGATATTTTTTCTTTTGGAGTTTGTTATGATTGGTTGTATTGATTATACAGCCTCTTGCAATATCTATTCTATCTACTGGATCATAATGTTGAGTTGCATCCGAAGGAAATTTGGATAACTTTAAAACTATCCTCGGAGATACGTGTTGGGATTTTATTCAAACAAGTAATGAGGAGTCGTAACTTTAACACAAAGTGTCCTGTGATAAAACGTAAACAAAAATGTCATCAAGTGCTGTCATGTATTAATCCATAATTAAAAAGTTTTAGCGAAAGTCTTATTTCTACGCATCAAATAATGCGAGCAACAAGTATTAAATCTATAGAGAACAATATATAATTGAAAACCGCGATCATAGCCACAGAATTGCACCAGCAAAGAAAGATTATTTGTATAATAGACTGAATTCTACTATCAATAAATGCAAGAAAATTTGGAAATACATCAACGAACAGGCAAATGGAAGGATCGCAACGTTTTTGCGTTATTAAATGAAAATGGAGATGAGCTAAATGGAGGTGCTGCTGCAGCAATTGCTGAACAAAAATTGAGAAGTCAGTTTGGGGGTAAATTGTCAGGTAATTGTACAGCAACTAACTTAATGCCGCACAGTACGTTTTTACTTTCTTATACGTAGTATAAGGAAGTATTGTGATGGCAAAAATTTCCGACCTCGACATTTTTGCAGATGTCTACGTTTTGAAGTCCTCTGATACCAAAAAAGTGGTTTTTAACAAATATCTGTGTGTCTCTCTGTGCGTGGCTGTGTGTGACCACGATAGCGGTCAAACCGCTATAGTAATCAATTCCAAATTTTGTATTTAAGTGTGTAATCTCCCTCTTGAGATCTGATTAGATTTTCAGTAAATTCGGCAGACCGGAAGAAGAAGTTTACTTCAGTGAAAAAATCGAATTTCGCCAATATTTTGTCAACTACTAAGTTTAAACAAATTTATAAAGAATTTGTATATACTCAGAATTATATTTTTAAAAAATATATTTATTATTAAGTTTTTTGAAATTCCTACCGGAAGTAGGTCTCTTACTCTGATCGAAAAACAGTTTTTTGCTAATATTTCGCAAGTCATGCTTTTGAGACGGGTACATTTCGAGTATAAAAGTATTTAGAACTTAATTTTCAATATCATTTGTATAAAGAAAATTTCAAAATTTCGACCTGAAGTGACACTTTTACTCTTATCGAATAGCGAGTTTTGCAAATATCTCGTAAATTATGCATTCTATATATATTTATCAAGAGCACAAATGTATTGATTGCTACATTTGAATTATTTTTTGTATAAAAGAAATTTCAAAACTCGGACCGGAAGTAACACTTTTACTCTTAGCGAGTAACACTTTCTTTCGAATTTTTCGCCAAGTATGCATTCTATAGAGAATTATTAAGAGAATAGAAGTAATACAGTATGATTTTGTTTATTGTTCAGAAAATAAAAATATTTAAATCTTAATTTGAACAACTTTTGTATAATTTGAAACGAACACACGTATAAGAAAGATGTGTGGTGGCCACACCTCATTTTTTACATTTGTAGCAGAGGAAGACATACAAATTATCATTATGATGTTAAAGAATAAAAAGTCATATGGATCTGATGTTAACACGAGAATTATAGATAAGATTTGTTCAGGTATTATAAAACCCCTAAATATATTTATTTAATTTGTTGGTCGAGAAAGGAGAATTTCCGAACGTTTTAAAATTAGCTCGTGTTGTGCTGGTGCATAAAGTTGATGTGAGAAAAATGTGGAAAATTACAGACCCATCTCAATTTTGAACAAGTTTTCTGCAATAATAGAGAAAATTATTGTCAATAAATTATGGCAATATATGTTAATAATTACAAAATACTTCACCCGAACCAACAGGATTTAGAGAAAACCATTTTACTTAAACGGCTACCTTTAAGTTTATACAGAATGTTAACAGAGAATTGAATGAGGAAGAATAAGTTACTCTGTTGTTCTTCGATCTTGCGCGGGCCTTTGACATCATTATTGCTGAATTTGTGAGCAGCAAAATGTTTGCATTGGGCATTCGTGGGAACATAAATGATTGATTACCTCATTCATGAAAAGCAGATACATACTATCTATCCATCGGATCCTTTGGGTCACGTCATCAATTGCTTGGCGTTATCAAGAACATCGGCACCATTTCTTTCCACTCTCAATGACTAAATAAGGGTAGAAATTTTAAACTTTAACGTGGGGTTGTCTTCCACGTAAGAGTAATAAGACAGACAGAGAAAATTTACCTCCATGACACTCTGTTAATGCGTTAGTCAACCTGTACGTTGTAAGATGAATAAATGATAGACCCTTAAATTTTGTTCATAACCAGCGGTTATTATTGTTTTATTAAATTTCATTATAATAGATATAGCCGAGGGGGAAACCGCTGACTCCGAAGTGTACACCATAATCCCATCATATGTAAATAATCCCACATAATCCATTATAATTCCACATAATTCCACATAATTCCAGATAATTCCAAATAATTCCAAATAATTCCAAATAATTCCAAATAATTCCAAATAATTCCAAATAATTCCAAATAATCCCATGTAATCCCACATAATCCCATATAATCCCGATAATCCCAAATAATCCCTAATTATTTCTTTATATGTTGCACGAGTTCTGAGGATTTTTTTTACGTAAACACAGCAAAAGTAACATTTATAAACTTAAATATTCGTGAAAAATAAAAATAAAACGAGTTAAACAATAATAATTAGTCTTTAACACAGGATTTAATCTCAGATTTAATGTTATCATGTTTCTTAGAAATCTCGACGTATGCGATTTTAACTAAATGAAAAGGTTCCATTTCGGTGGCAAAATTTAACAGGGCCATGAAAACTATATTTGCGGTCAACCGTAGCAACGTCTTGTTTAATTTTTGGCCAGGTAAACATTTTATTTTGCTTCCTTCCACGTGTTAAAAAATTAATTTTATAAATTGTATCACTGATAATTTCAATAATTTGGCCTATATACCACCGTTCATCATAAAATACAGCGTAAAATTTATTACACTCAATTACGCTTAATAATGCCCACTGAGTGATGGGTCTGTGATAAGATTTATTTTCCCTGTCCCGATTTTCTCCACCATCAGAAGATGTATCTGCATCTGAAGTATCAGTATATAATACACTGTAATCATTCCGATCATCCTCCTCACTTTCTTTCGAGCTCTCTCCAGTAATATATTTCAAACCTCTCTTGCTTATTGAATTACATCTCGATTTAAACATTGTCTTTCCTCGCGACTTGCCTTTACATGATTGCGAAAATGACAGCAATATCATTTCTGCTGCTTTACTGTTATTTACGTATATAAATCGACCAGAAGCCAACATAAGGACGACTTCTTTATGACTACAGGTTTTCCATTGGCCTATACTGTAATAAAGAGCCCAGTTTTATAAATTTTCTTCGAAGATTTCCCACCTTCTTTTTCGATTCTTGAAGAAAAATCTTTGAAATTGAGGTCATTGTGAAATTCAAGTGTAGTATTTCCATCTCCTTATGTAGTACTCTGTTCCTGGTCGTGTCCAGGTCGGAAACTAATTGAAAATCATTATTTTACTCTTCTGTGCAGGTAACTATATTTTCATCAATTGCCATCTCACAATCATCTGGAATGTTCTCGGGAATATTAGTTTCCATCTCGGACTTCTCCATAACAACTGACATTGACAGAAAATTTTTCAACATGTTCTATCGAAGTATTCACTTTAGAGCTAGAAATCTGATTAAAAAACCACGTAATATCTTAATTCTCACTTTTTTTTCTTTGGATTACATATCAAAGATGGATTTAACGCTGATTTTAGTGTTGGTGGTTTTAGATACGGAACAAGGTGCAGAATAAGCAGTTATATGTTAAGATAAATGCTTGTAAATATTTCCAAAAATCCATTTCTTAGAATGGCCTGGCTATTGCGCATATTTTTGAATTTTATAAGAACTTTTATAGTAGCATTTCATAACGCAATATAACTCATTTCGTATTCCATATTTGGTTTCGAAAAAGATTTCAGAAAATTTTGTTTTAAAAAAGTACCATTGATCCTGGCTGATGCACTTATGTTTAATCCAGTTTCTTATAGTACGTGAAACATGAGAAGATTCTTCTGGAAGATTTGTAGCGATCTCGTCGGTAACTACCGGTTGTGATGCTGATGCAGCCACTAATGTAGTACCTCCCTGTCGACTTGTCCCTAAAAGTAAAGCAAAACTTTATTCTGAAATCCGTTCTTAATACTTCTTCATCTTCAAGAACGACAAGTAGAGTAGCACTTCTATTATCCGAGTTAATGCGGACCGAATCGTGCTCCGATAATCAAAATTGGTATACCGTGGTCGTCAAGTTTTAATTTCGGTTTACACTTCTATCGCATGCATAAGATGGCCTTATAATATGCAGCGATGTCTGCTTGCTAACAGTGGTGGGAGAGCAACGTATTGTCGATGTCGGGGGACTCTCACGCGAGTGTACTCTCGGCAGCCTCGCTTATGTTTATATTTAGTTTAATTCGTCGCGCTCTTTTCCTCCTACTTTCGTATCAGAAATTAAAATATGTCGACCCCGGTATACAAGGCGTCTCTAAAAGGTCTTTAAACAACTCTACCACGTATTTTTCGGACCAAAATAAACCGATTTAGCAAAACTTGGTTTAGTCAAAGTTGCTTAGTTTGTGCGCAATACGGTCCTGAAGTTGCAGTTGAAAAATTGTTTTTTTGTTATAAATTTGAAACGGCTGGAGCGATTGCGCTAAATTTTGTCACGTTTACATAGTTTTATGAGTCAAGAAAGCTGTAATTCTGTATCAAAATTGTGATAGTAATCAATCCATAGGCGGAGAACCTGCGTTTATAAATATTAAAACATTTCCATTTTCTACGCCAATGGATAAAAAAGAGTTTGTCTATAAAATTTAGATTAAGTGTCTTAAGTACAAGAAAAAAGGTACTCTTGGTAAGACTCGAAAAATGGCATCGTTTTCTCAAAAATCGCATTTTAATGTTTGAGAACATTAACTAGAGGACGGCAGCGCATACTGTATCTTTAAGCCGTGTACACGTGTCTTAGGCCGTTTAGACGTCTCTTTAAACTATGTATAGTCGGATTCAAGAAAGATGATCCCTGCGTCATTTTTTAATATCGTATGATTCAAATCAATACTTCGCCATCATGATAAGTACTGTAAACTATAAAATGAACATGGAAATTATAATGATGACATCCTACGTTTTCCGGTTAGATTTATCGATCTAATTTTAGGTTATGTATAATTAGATAACTAAGTTAGATAATCGCCTTTATCGTTTATTAAAAATATGTAATATGAACTCAATAGTCTTTTAATGTACTAAATTTAACATATGCCAAAATACAAATGATAATAGAACTTTATTGAGAAATAACGTGGGTACAAAACAAACAATCCAAGTCTCATCGAGAAATATCACTTCTCTCTGAAAAGGAGAATTTATGTTTTTTTAAATAATTCTTCAGGAATAATAATCGCATCTCAGTTATGTTGGATCTATCTACTAACGCTCGGCGATTATTCTCCTTTTTAAATTTAAAGCCAATATTATGAAGTACACGATTTAAACTGCTTCTACTCAATAAAATATGGTTTTCAGCAATTTCTGCATTTAAAGTTTGTACTGTAACATGCTCTTCTAAAATTAAAGATATTATTACTTCAATACTCAACATTTTTAAGGTCTTACTCTGTAAATACATCGTGTATAATGTATTTCGGATACTCATTTTAGAGCTTTCTGCCAAATGGTCTGTTTTAGCGTTTATATGGGGCCTTTTCTTCCCTGGACTAGATAGAACAGGACTATTGAGTGATCGGGCTTTAATACGTTTTACTTAAGCTACTCCTACCTTCAATGCATCTGCTACTCGCTAAAAGATATTCATTAGAATTTGTAAAATGTTAAATCTCACAATGTTTACCTGTTGTACAGATGTAAGGGATATTATAGGACCACCATTAACCTTCTCTTGCTCGAAATATTCTAATAAATTTAAACGAGTCCTTGAGCTTGTGACCGTAATGTTTTACCGCGTCGTGACATTCTGGTTTAATAAAGATTGAAACAACCAACAAATTATGAAACGAAATCAAACGATCAAACTACTAGAAATGTCAAAGCGTTAATGTCAAAGCCAAAACGCTAAACGGAAGTGTATGAAATAATACAGCGCATGCAATCACTCCGTCTTTGTCTTGCTCAAATAAATTCTATGAAACGTATGTCGTGCTTGCATCGCACTGAAAACACATGCATTAGCTTATGCTATCCTTGTTATACAAGTTGATACTATTTCTTATTCGGATATAGACATAATTCTTTGATAGAATTATATAGTAGTGACGCAGGGATCATCTTTCTTGAATCCGAGTGTACACGTCTTTTGACGTGACAAAATTTAGCGCAATCGCTCCAGCCGTTTCAAATTTATAACAAAAATATAATTTTCCAACTGCAACTTCAGGACCGTATTGCGCACAAACTAAGCAACTTTGACTAAGCCAAGTTTTGCTAAATCGGTTTATTTTGGTCCGAAAAATACGTGGTAGAGTTGTTTAAAGACCTTTTAGAGATACCCTGTATATATAAAATCATAAGTGAATGTTAGAGAAAGGTTTGGTCTCTTTTTCTAAATAATAATTATTCTACCGTTTTTTAAAATTTGGCATTTTTACTAACCTCGTAGCCAACCACGTAACTGACTTATCAATGTGTAATACTCTCGATGCACTAGACGGAAATGGAGTAATAGAGAAATGAATAGACTAATTGAAAAGAAAAATAAGTTTCCACAATATTTACACCGATTTGTTACAAAATATGCATAAAATTATGAATCAGGGTCGCATAATATGGAGTACGATTAATATATAAGAAAATTGTTTGGATAATCTGGGTTCTACTGTCCATATACTATAGTATAGATTAACTGAGGTTCCGGCCGACATCTTCGCTTACCTAAAGTTCCAGTCTCGGTTCCAATGCACCAGTTTGTTGCAAGGGATTTATCTTGCGTTTTCGATTGTTGTAGAACGTTTCTTTTGAAATGGGTAGAAATTTTGGTAATTAATTTTCTATGACCTTGTATAAGTTTGAAATTTGCCAGTTTTTTTGAAAATATTCCAAAATACGATTCGTATTCCTCCTTGGGAATTAATGTTGGCACTGTTTCAGCCATAAATTTCTCCACCTCCAATATGTCATCATTTGTGATTTGAGCAAGTAATTGTGCGTTAGTAAATCCATTGATCCTTAAAAGATTTTTTATGCAGATAAACACGGAAATATTTAGCTTATTTTCAACTTCGGTGAAGCACTCAGCCCCGGTTTGTGAAACTTCCTAAAGAAAAACAACTGGATGTTACAAATTACAATTACTCTCTTGATAAAGACTCGGTAATAGATTTCAAGTGAGAATCATACCTTGATTTCACCTGTAAAAATTATCCTCAAGGTTATTTGTGCAATAATTCAGTGGCAGCAAAAATAAACAGCACAACATCCTAGAATATCACATCATACCGCATTACACTGACCTGTATAAATAATATGCCGAGTGGAACGCGCATGCGTTCAAATCTCGGTTCAAATCAGTTCAAACTAGTGTACGATCAGCAATTTACCGCAAAATATCGTATGAATAAGTAATGAGTCGTAAGTGTCATTCGTGGAAGTGAAAAACTACCAAAGGCACTTTCTGTTAAAATTCAATTTGATCTTTACTACTGTGACTGAACTATGGACATGACGTTTAATTTGAAGGGATGATTCGATACATAAAGTATTGTTGATTATACAGGACAATAGATACAAAAACATTCTTTCTGATGACCGTAGAATCCCTCATAATTCTACCAAATAATCCCGCATAATTCCACATAATTCCAAATAATCCCATATAATCCGATGTAATTCCAAATAATCCGATATAATCCCAAATAATTCCATATAATTCCAATAATCCCAAATAATTCCTGGAATTCCTACGGGGTGTACACCATAATCCCTCAGCGGTTTCCCCCTCGGATATAGCTTATTTTAAGCAATTAATAAAACATTTTATAAAATATAGAAAATAATAGATATAAGCATCATAAACTCATTATTTTTAAATATTTAATTTTATTTTGTAAGTAATGAATTTTAGCCAGAAGTGTTGATTTAATTCATGTGGATGAAAATCAATGGCGTAAGCTAAAAGATCCGACGGACAGATAGTAAATGTAAGCGGTGAGAACTCTGTGAGAAAGAGTCTGAGCCTTGGTGTGCAGCAAAATGTCATAGTTGGGTCCTCTACTATTTCTGTTATATATGAATGATCTACATCATTTGATAAAGACTGGTTATACCGTTAGTTTTGCCAACGACAATTCGATTTTGGTGTCCTCTGAGACGAAGGATAATATGAAGTTGATAATAAATGCCGCTGTAAGCGAATTCAAGAAATGGCGTGATCTCAACAACCTGATGCTGAATATAAACAAAACAACATTTATAAATTTGCATAGGAATCTATGATGTCGGGGTTACTATTAAGTTTCTGGGGGTATTTATGCAACCTGATCGTTCATGGAAAAGGCATATGAAACATAATAATATGGTAAACTCAATAGTGCATATTACGCCATTTTGAAACCTAAAAATATCATGCATTCTCAGTGGTTGTTAGAGATATTTTATGCCATCGCGTATTCGCATCTACGTTACAATGTGATATTGTCGGGTAATTCGTCGCGAGCAAATCCGATTCGCGTATTTGTTGCTCAGAAAAAACTTGTGAGACTGATATTTGGTTTGGGGTCCACGGATTCCTGTAGTCCACTATTTATATTACACAAAATATTACACAAACAAAGACAAATTTAAAAGAAACAGTGACTTTCATGATTAACTAACAAGAAGAAAAGATACCGGTACATAAATCTGCGGCCTTTCAAAGGTCTTCCATGTATTGTTGTCTGTCTGTTTATAATGTTTCAAAACAAATAAGGGAGAGCAGTAATAGAAGAATATAAAAAAAAGGTGAAGAATCTATTTATTGACAGATGTTTATATGACTATAGTTAATTTTTGTAATGTTTGTCTTCTTTTTTTTTTGTATTATTTATTGTTTTTACAGTAAGGACTAATTTTCATGTGATGTGTTTTTGTACACTATGACGTAACCGATATCATTATACGATCGGATGATTTAAATAAATTTGTTATTATTAATTATTACATGTAATGTGATTTGTGCGGAAATATAATTTACTTTATAAATTAAAAAAGATGTAAAGTAATATTTCTTTATGTTGCTTCTACATGTGGTATCACTATAAGAAAAAATTAGATATGGCCACCACACGACTTTCTTACACGTATAAGCGTTTCAAATAATAGAGTTTTAAATTTTTTTTATATAAAAATTATTCAAGTACTTCCATCCTCTTAATAAATCTTTATAGAATGCATACTTTGCGAGATATTCGAAAAAAAAGTGCTACTCACTAAGAGCAAGTGTTATGTCCGGTCCGAATTTTGAAATTTTTTTCTATATAAAAGGTATTGAAAATTAAGTTCTAAATACTTTTTTCTACTCCCATACTTTAATTCTATTATTAGATATGCCGAGCCTGTACTTTAATGATGTCCATTACGATACAGATTTTCTTGACACAAATTCGGGTCAGATCTAAATCTATGTCACATTTGTGTAACGTCTTTTAATCCGATCATTTCTATAAATTAATTAAATTCAAATCTTGAAACATAGCAAATGCAAAAACTTGGAAAATCAATTTTAAAATTACAAACAATATAATGCTTAGTTAAATATCAGAAAATACTTACAGTTAAATTTTATCCTATCTCATTTTTATGCAATCCATTTTTATAGTTTGTACATAAGGGTCAAACTCGTATAAGTTGCGTTGATTTAAATACATCAAATTTGTAGAACTTCTGCCTAAATAACTGCTGTTCTTGTACACAACAAAAGTGTATTGTTTAACATAAAAATTTTACGGACATTGTTGATTGTCATCCTGTTTATGGGACTTGTTTATTTATTTCTCATAATTTTTTCATTGTTGTATTGTCGTAGAAATTCATTGGTATGTTATAAATAAATTCAGATCTGTTGTTTTCCTGTATAAAGTGTTTGTTTTCTTCACTGTTAAAACCCATTCTGTATTTATAAGAGGTACACATATTCTGTTTGGAGTCCCAGCATTAGAGCTGTTTCTCCAAGTAGACCTTTCAGGTTAGATTCTCCAAGATCGTCACACGACAACTGGAAGGCATGGTATCCCGGACTAAGGTAAATCAAATCTCAAACCTCCTTAACGCCCTGTAGATAACACAATTAGAGTCACTTAGATATCACCCACTTAGATAATCACATAACTTTTAAACTACTTTTTGGTTACTTCAACATACACACTTGCACAATAGTCATAGCGTCTTCGCGCGTAATTCAGTGTTTGTTCCACCTCTTGGATAAAGTCTATCCCGATCTTGCGCAGTCATACGTTGAATGCCGCGAAATTTTTGAATTATTAATAACGTTGTATTTATCCATTAGGATAATTTTTGAGATACTAAATAATACATAAAATAAATATATAATTTATCTCCGTTTTTATAGAATGCAACCCCCTTTAGCTAGCCGGCCAAATCATAATTGAAAAGTTAATGGTTCAGTAGATTATTGTGTTTAGCAGTTTTTTTAGGATAAAGTAAATTAAGCGCTCTAAGTCTCATTAGCTCTCCATTCATTATTATATCTTGGGGCTTGGTAAAATACACCCTTGAACCCCTATTACATTTTAGACGCGCAAATTAGGGCCTTATAAGTATACCTACCCCCCACAACAATACTATTATATTCGTAACGTACCTATCTAAAAAGCATGACTTGCGAAATATTTGCAAAAAACTGGTTTTTGATAAGAGTAAAAGACCTACTTCCGGTAGGAATTTAGAAAAACTACCATAATAAAATTCTCCTCAAATTCAATTTTGAGTATATATGAATTCTTTATAAATTTGTTTAAACTTAGTAGTTAGTAGTAGGCAAAATTCGATTTTTTCACTGAAGTAAACTACTACCAATCAGATCTCAAGAGGGAGATTATACTCGTAAATATAAAATTTGGAGTTGATCCTATAGCGGTTTGACCGCTATTGTGGTCACACACACACACTGAGAGAGAGAGAGAAAGACATTTTTTTAAACAAACTTTTTCGGTATCAGGGGACTTCATTCCTCACAATACTTCCTTATACTACGTATAAGAAAGTAATAAGAAGTAGAACAAAATTTAATTGAAATAAAACAAAATAAATTACAACAGTAATTTAAAGTTATTAAATAAAACTTATGAAATTTTCAGTAAAAATGAATGGCATTACTTCTATAATCAAAATTGTTTCAATATTTTACATACGTTTATTTCGCTAGTAAGTAATTGAAGCAAAAGCAGAACCTAGATTCTACTTAATCTTATAATATAATAAAATAACAATAAAAATCTAACATTCATATTTCACCATCAAAATAAAATTTCTGTAAGAACATTTTCTGTCTTCCTCTGTTATGTATATGTTGTAAGATTTTGTAAATGAAAATGAATTCAAAGAGAGATACGTAGGAGAGGTACAACAACGTGTCAATATCAAAAACGAGATGATAAATTATATGAACGGTTATTATTAACACTGATTAACTCCTGTTATTATTATATGTATGATAATGCATTTCAATTTTGTACACACGTGATAAACTGTGGAAAAAGATGAGAGATATTTATCCATGTGCCTACGGCATTGAACATAGGGGAAGGTTGCCAAATTTGGACCACCGCCTAAAATGGACCATTGTAATATCTCGAAAATTACGAAAGGTACTCACTGCGACATCTATTTGCAAGGTGCATAGTAACATTAAAACCTAAAAGAGTCAGTTGCACGGGGCGCTGTTATAGTTGTTTAAGAACTCAGGCGCAATAAATGTTTGTGTTGTTGCGGTTATTATGTTTTGGCTACGCCGCTAAGGACATAATGCAGAAACGGTAAGTGGATTTAAATTATTATTTAGTCTATGAAAAACTGTAGTTAGTTAGCAATGTTTCCATATTTCAATACCTGCAAAAACATTTGTCTTCATTAAACGACAATTATTTAAACCTTCTCATGTAGTAGTAGCCTATAATGGACCACTACTGCTATCCCTAAAATGAACCGGTCCATTTTAAGAAACTTTAATATACATCTCTAATAAATTAAATGTTTGTTAAAGAGCGAGAGGAAAATATGGACAATGGACGCAACAAGAGCTTATTTTAGCTGTTAACGCTTACAGAAGCGACCAGTACGGCCTAAATGAAAGTGCTCGAACTTACACCGTCCCAAAAGCTACTGTGCAGCGATACGTAAAAATGGAAACTGAGGTGCCAGATATAGTTAAAAAAAATCTGGTAAGGCATGTGCACTTTCAAAAGAAATAGAAGATCAACTCGAAATTTTAAATTAGAAGAAGTCATATTCGGATTAAGTCCCTACGATGTCAGAAAACTTGCTTACGAAATTATAACCAAAAATTATTTATGGCATAATTTCAATAACGAAAAACGGATTGCTGGGAAAAATTGTATTGTTCATTTTTAAAGAGTCACCCTTCTTCTATTTCTTTTAGCGAGAGTAAAAGGTTTTAATCGCAAAAATGTTAATAATTTTTTTGATTTGCTTGAAAAAATATGCACAGAAAACTCTATTGATGCTACCCGCATCTTCAATGTGGATGAAAGCGGGTTTTCGACTGTTCAGAAGAAGTCGCAAAAAATTCTGGATAAGAAAGGAAAAAGGCAGATTGGTGCAGTCACAAGCGGGGAAAGGGGTGTAAATACGACTATAGTTTGTTGTGTAAGCGCTGCTGGTTAATACATTCCTCCAATGATAATTTTTAAAAGAGGAAGAATGGCTTCAGAATTGGCCAATGGTGCTCCTCCCGAAAGTATGGTAGAAATTTCAGAAACAGGCTACATAAATACAGACCTTTTTACCAAGTGGTGAGACAATTTCATTAAATTGTACAACCACCATCGAAAAGAAAGGACTTTTCTTGTTAGATGGTCACACCACTCACAGTAAAATTTAGAATCTATACTGCTTGCACGGGAACATGGGGTTATTATGTTGCAATTGCCAGGTCATACGACCCATAGATTACAACCACTTGATGTGGGTTTTTTCAAAAGCCATGAAAACATATTACACACAAAGTGTAGAAACATGGTTACTGATAAATCCTGGTAAAAAAGTGTCGGACTACTTGGAAAGCCTTCGCTAAATCTGCAAGCGTACAAACGGCAATAAATGCGTTCAAAGCTGCCGGAATTTGGCCAATTTATCGTCATGTTTTTGGCGATCCCCATTTCGCGGCTGCAGATAATTTGGAAGAACTTCATGTCGTCGAAGAAGACAGTGAAAATGAAGTGGCTCACGATAACATTATGGTGGCAAAAAAGAAACTATTTGAAAATGAAGGAAGTTGGAGCAAGTCGCAAACGCATTTAAATGTCTCAGTTGAAGAAATATCTCCTATACCAAAACCAAGAAATCTTGAACAAGCATTACAAAGGGGACCATAACAGGTTGCTGAAATTACTAGTTACCCGTACAAAAATCATTTGACGATGAAGGGTAGAAAAAAGCAAATAGGTGTCTCCAAAAAAACCGATCAAAATAAACAAGCGAAGAAATTAAGAACGCAAAAGAAAACTAAAGTAAACGAGGACCGGTGGTTTTGTACCATCTGTGAGGAAGAAGATCAAAGAGACATGATCCGGTGTATTCTGTATGGATGTTGGGTACATGCAGACTGTGCCAATGTTAGTCCTAAACGCAAAATCAATAACTGTCCCTCATGCTTGATGACAATGTAATGAAATATATATTTAAACATTAATTTTTGATCATGGTCCAATTTAAGGTAGGTACTGTTGGTCGATTTAAGGCAATGGGTTTCAGAGAAAAAAAATTTTTTTTTAAAATGTTTGTTGTCAAAGTTTCTTAATATAATAAAGTTTCGTTTGCGTTTCTTAAACTTATCTCTCTTTACTTTACCTATCCTCCGTAATAAATAATCTCCACACTGGTCCATTCAAGGCAACCTTCCCTTATACATACAGAAATGACCTATACAATAGTTATCGGTAATAAAAACATCTTTTGTATCAAATGTCATGAAAAACCACACCAGAACCTTGTATTTGTTCATTTCTCTAGCGTTATATATCTCATAGGTAGCACACTTAAGGTGGCCATCTAATAGGAAGAGAATCATCACATTGCTCTGAATTCAACAAATAGTATCATATTATTGCAATTTCATTTTATTTGTAAATATGTGATTTTTTTTAGGGGTTACTCTTTTAATGGCAGACAGAAAGACATATATAACGTAATTATATGACTGAGAAAGCCATATAAGACTACGTCGACCCTATATTTGCATTCAAGTTTTGCTACATTCAACTAGAGAGCGCCCCGAATAATTTTAAAAACTGATATTATTGTTGGCAACACCCTCTGTTTAAGAATTACTGCACCCATCACCCTGATTATGATATATGGAATCTACTTTTCTCTTAAAATATGGCTTGTTTAATCGGAATGTTGGGTAAAAACAATTAAAAGCACAAGACAACTATAAAATACGCTTAATTGCTTTATATCAAGCATCAGAAGAAAGAGAATTTATTTCTCCAGGGGCTAAACTACCTAATATCTTGCAATTATTTATATATTCGAAGTAATTACGAAATAAAGTAGCAGATTTTTGATACAAAAACTCCCAGTTTTTTAACAATTTTTTCCACATTAATCGAACAAATTTCAGTTATTAAAACTACCCAGCCCCTAGAGATAAGTTTGCAGATTATGCCAGTATTTTCTTAATATCATTTTGTTGCTTATTAACGGATTCTGGTGCGATATGTTAGCAGCATGTTTGCAATGTAATTGAGATGGGCGAGATGGCCACCTTAAGCTTTTTACCTACTGAAGCTATAAGCACTACAGTCGTTTAATTTTAAAAATACTTGGCGGTTCGATTTAATTATCAGATATGGTATTAGCAGGATGGTTTAAATAAATTTGTTGTTATTAATTATTACGTTTAGTGTGATTTGTGCGAAAATATAATTTATTTTGGAAAAAATTTCTTTTGTTGATTTCTTTCAATAAATAAATAAATAAAATAATTTTTACAAACGTCTCACCTCCCCCATCAGCTGTTGTTTGCGAAACAACGGAAAGTAGCACAAGAGTGAAACAAACATTTCTCAATATGCAGTTGTATTCTGGGCATATTATAGTTCTACTTCCTGATGTTTAGAGGTCAACTACATTGACACAGAGGTAACCTAACTTCCTAATCACATAAACATATTTGGTTTCAGTTATTTTGAAATTGTTATTCAGCTGAAGCAGATACCATTATATTTTTAGTTATTTTTTGTTTTGGGGTTTGGTATTGTTGGTTATATTGATTACACAGACATTTTCTGTATTTGTAATTAGATCATAATTATTGTATTTAGTTTTATATGTTCGGAAATATAATTGATTTTTGAAAAAATGTCTTTTGTTGATTTTTTTCAATAAATACATAAATAAAATAATATTTAGAAACTTCCCTCCGCCCTTAGCATCAGCTTTTGTTTGCGAAACAACGGATGGTCGCACAAGAGAGAAACAACCATTTCCCGATATGCAGCATACACAAACGACGCACGCATCATGCCAGAAGGTGTATCATCGAAAATCATCTGCCTACACACTCTGCGTTCGTACCTTTTAACGGAAGAGCAGACGATTACACTACCATATCTTCCATTAGATACATAATACATCTAGTATAGGTTGTACCTTTGTCACGGACCAAGCGCGTAAATTCGCATTCCACGTCCTTACATATATATATATATATACACACTTTCTGTCCTTCTTCCTTGGTACGAAACGTTAGGTTAACACTGTCGGTCGCCAAGAGGGGACCGTCAAGCCGACTAACCAGATCATCGGCGCAGCATCCTTGTAGCAACTGAAAACGCAGCAGTCAGTCCACTTTGGGCCTTTATTCTGTGCGGATCTACTTTTCAATAACCCACATACCTCCCTCGTTACCCTAATATTTTTCCCGAATAATATATTATAAATATATATGATCATTATTTAAAATAAATATAAATATACGTACCTGTGTACAAAAAAAATAAATTCTAAAAATACCGAATTAATAATATTTGATAAAACCAGCAGTTATCGAAAGAAAAAAATAAATTATAAAATTTCAAACGTAAATCATTTTTAAAAACAATCCAATAAATTGTAATCCAAGTTCTACCACAATATATATATATATATATTAATTATATATATATATTTAATTTTTTTTTCTCAAATTAAAAATTAAAGTGAATTCGACCGATACAAAATTTCCTCAAATATTGAATACTTTTCCACTACATAAATTCAAATTTCAAAAATTTCAAAAACGCTGTATTATTCAGTACACTGAAATACTACCTCGTCACGAATAAGAGATAAATATTAAAATAATTGTTGTAATTTCCCGCGTCTTAAACACAGCCAACTTGTCTTCTTGTACTTTAGGCGCTAGTTAAAGAAGTTTGTCCCACGTTTATAACATACATATTTCCGGGCGATAAATCGTCGCTGAGTAGGCGGTGATTAGTTCTTTTCTGTTTTTTCTGCCGTCGCAAAGAAAAAGAAATAAAACGCGCGAAAAGAAAAACAAAAGAAATACGTTTTCCTAGGAGCCGACGACATACGAAAATTACAAACGACATCCGTCAACTGTTTTACGGTAAGTTTGTTGTGGATTCTCTTCTTGTTTATTATTATTATTATTATTATAAATATTATTACTTTACTATATCAATAAAAGCATGCTAATAAATATATATATATGAATAAATACATAGCTTACTTGTTTTTATAATTTCCTTCTAGCAAGCTTGATTCAAAATATTATTATAATTCTATACCTATAAAAAAAAGTTATTCTTTTAAATCAGAAATTTCTGAGTTACGTTTTTGCTTCTAAAATTTGAAGTACTTTAATGTATAAATATATTAAGTGGTACCTACACTAAAATAAAGAGTAACTTGATGACAAAAATTAAAAAAATACAGCAAATATTTTTGATAAAATTATAAATTAAGACACATGTAAAGTAATATTTCTTTATGTTGCTCCTACGTATGGCATTACTATAATAAATAAGAAATAAAACAAAAATCCAATTGAAATAAACCTAAAATAAACTACAACGATAATTTAAAATAACTAAATGTTAAAATAAAATTTATGTGATACATTATTAATTGAGTTTAGTCAACGATGTAATGATATCCAAATTTTCAATGAAAATGAAATGTTTCATTGAATGATATTACCTCTATAAACAAAACTGTTTCAATATTTTACATACATTTATTTTGCTAGTAAGTAATTGAAGTAAAAGCCGAACCTAGGTTTTACTTAATCTTAGAATAAATAAAAACAACAATAAAAATGTAACGTTCATATTTCAACAACAGTGTGGCTTCATCAAACTGAAATTTCTGTAAGAACATTTTCTCTCTTCCTCTGTTATGTATATGTTGCTCACACCTTGTATTTAAAATTTTATATTAATACATGAAGATAAAACTGCAAGTAGTTTTATCTTCATGTATATTTTAAGATTTCGTTATTAAAAATAAATTCAAAGAGAGATACGTAGAAGAGGGGCAACAATGTCCCAATATCATGAACGAGATTATAAATTATATAAACGGTTATTATTACCACTGATTAACTCCTGTTATTATTATATATATAATAATACATTTCAATTTGTCAATACTTTATAATAATATAGAGAAAGCAATGAGAGATATTTATCTATGTGCCGACGGCATTGAAAATATACATACAGAAATGACCTATACAATAGTAATAATCGATAATAACAATATCTTTTGTATCAAATTTCCAAAAACTACACTTGTACTCTCTATTTGCTCATTTCTTTACCTTTATATGTCCATACTTAGCCTACTTAAGCTTCCTACCTACTGATGCTATAAGCACTACAGTCGCTTAATTTTGAAAAACAATTGGCGGTTCGATTTAATTGTCACGTATGGTATTACATGTTGTTACGATTAGTTGTCAGAATTGACTGATTTCAGCGTTTATTCGCTGGCATCGATTGTACATTTTAATTTAATTTTATTTTTTGGTGTTTTGTAATTCTGCTTTGTAATAATGCTGTATGATCCAATCAATAGAGAAGTTTCCGAATATTATAAAACGTATAGCTTTGGCAATTAATAAAAGTAAGTTTAAGCAAATATTTTCTTTATGTATTGTAATGCTTAAAACGTTTTAAAAAAAAATATATATTCAAATTCTCCCGCCTTAAATATTATAGTACCATATTCAAATGTAGATAGAAACTTTCTTGTTTCAAGTTTGCCAGTCTATATTAATACAGCAGACTGTGATGTCTGCTTATTCGGGGCCCGTGTAACTATTTGACAGATGTTATTAATAAGTTTCATTAAAAAAAATATATATCGATTTGTTCACGTTACGTTAAATAAACACGCTTTTCAACCGTACACGGACCCAAATTTGTCGGCCTTCTTACGTTCGCGCTTGACAACTGGTCGTTGAATATGACTATTTAGAATGCTATTTCTCGATATTTTTCGGAATTTAATCTCTCTCTAACACATCTCTCGATAATTATAAATGTCCATCTTTAATATTTCTAGTATTTAATGTTGTCAATTCAGAGCATTCGTTTGTGGAAGAAACTGCACGACTGACACGATTCTGTCCGACAATTCTGACGTTTGAAAAGTCGATGCAGCGTGATTTTCATCACGTAGGCCGATTTTTCCTTTTTTTAGGCCTTTGTTCGTTCTTTGAAGAGATAAAACCTAGCCTCTGACACGTTGGAGCAGTAACCTGACGACACCGCACTTTCGATTAGGCCGTAAATTCGCCCGTTCTTGAGATCTTTCGTTCCCCAATTTTCCACTTTTTGCTGTTATTGTTCCGTGTTAATCGGTCCTGTGCGTAAAGGAACGGTGTGGGCTTTCATTAAATCTAATTATAAATTATTATCATAAGGAAATTGTGAATGTATTCCTTGAATCCGAAACTTAAAATAAATACTCCAATTTGATTGAAAATACTGTATGTGCATATATTATATCTACGCTCTCTATAGATCTTTTCAAATTCCTGGTTATTTAAGTTTAAATTGTTCAGAATAAAGATACTGAAATAAAATGAAAGAACGTACAATAAAATCATATCTTTTACTTAAACATCTTTTAAACATAACACAACTACAGATAAGCATAAATAGTATTTCAATTTTGATTTGATAATTTTGTTCATATTTATAAAACTACCACAATGGCAAGTAGAAAAATAAATTTATAAATTGTTTACCGATTACGTTAATAATTAAACAATAAAATGTAATTGTGAACACTAGACCTATTTGATCGTTCACTTATTATGCCAATTCGCAATGTTCTGGAGTCGCCACCCACTCACTATAAACTTAAATAACACCAAAGAAGATAAACAGAAAATTTGCACATAAAGAAACGGTGTTGTTAACTTGTTTTTAAAGAATATGCGGAGTCCTTGTAAATTGTTGAAAGACTATTCAGGAACTGATTTTAAATTTTAATCCTCTTGATAGAAGAGCTCGCGTAACATTTATTCGTAAAGTAAAAGAACGCAAACTGAACAAAACCATTTATTACTATCCCATGTCATATACCGTAGTCGACAAATTTTAATTTCTGATACGAAAGTAGAAAGAGGAAAAGAGCAAGGACGAACTAAAGTAAAGATAAACATATAGCGAGGCTGCCAAATACACTCGGAAAACGTTCGCTATCAAATGTGAAGATCCCCTGATACTGCGTCGGTTCTCCCACCACTGTTGGCAAGCAGGCATCGTTGCATATTATAAGGTCATCTTTGGCATGGGATAGATAGATAGTATTGCTGTAAACCGAAATTAAAATTTGTCGACTACGGTATAGGCTATCATTAACAAATAACGTTTTATCATTATAAAACAGGCAAACTAAAAAAAGCAGAACTTTCACTACTTACACATAAATATAATGCGGGACACTTCCTCTTCAAAAAATATATAATGGTTAAAGGAATTTAGGACGTGGCTACACTTCTTCTCGAGAAGTAATAACATTTGTAAAGACGGAAGATTTAAGTGATTATCGAGAGTGAATCTAACAAATAACAGATGTGGAAGTTGTAAATTATCAAGCAAGGATCTGTAGCTTCAATATTCGGATGTAATGTAAAGGATATATACAGAGTGTATAACAAAAAAGAAATTTAAAGTTTGCGCGGAAGTAAACAAAAGCTTATTCACCTTCTGGAAGAATTGGCGACAGTGTTTAGTTGGTTTACACTTCTACCAGATACCGTAAAATTCTAAATTAACGAGAATGTTTATTTTGCTTTTCTCCAATACTAGTGCCTGTCTGTCCTACATAACGCCGGTTTTTATATCAAGACACAGCACAAACATGTCCTTCACGTATCGAAAAACTAGCATACACGCACTCTGGCAGGAAGGAATGCATTGCAGTACGTATTTTCATCCACCTGTTTAGCGTTCATCTTACTGCTGCAGTTTTTATATTTATATGAATATATAAGGGTTTAAATTTATGTCTTAATTTAAAAAAATGAGGTGCGACCTTCTCATACGTATGAGCGTTTCAAACTATACAATTTTAAGAATTTTTTTATAGAAAAATTATTCAAAATCCTATTCTAAGTACTTTCATTCTCCTAATAAATAAACTTTGCAAGATATTCGAAAAAAAGTGGTACTCCCTAAGAGTAAAAGAGTTAGTTCCGGTCCGAATTTTGAAATTTCATGTCTACAAAAAATATTGCAAATCCAGCTCTAAATACTTTTGTACTCTTGATAAATATACATAGAATGTATAATTTACGACATATTTGCAAAAAATCGCTATTCGGTAAGAGTAAAAGTGGTACTTCCGGTCCGAATTTTCAAAAATTTGTTATAGAAAAGGTGTTGTAAATTAAGTTCTAAATACTTTTATACCCGTAACGTACCTGTCCTAAAAACATGACTTGCAAATTATTCGCAAAAAACTGATTTTCGATAGGAGTAAAAGACCTACTTCCGGTAGTTGTTCTCAATTTTTATTTTAAGAACATATTGCTGTGGCAACATAATTATTTGGTATAAAAATAATTGTAGTATTGCCATACGTTATGCATTGCCAATTAAATTATGCTGTGTGCTGTTCCAGCAACATAACTAATAAAATAATGATAATTTTAATTATCTTTAATATATTCATTTATTTTCTCAACAGCACGTACATTATAAGCATACGTGAATTCTATCAGTGTAATCAAACTTCTTTTCTCCTAGCAAATCACTTGTTTGTCTTTTATAGGGATAAGGTTATAGCTTATATTAAAGAAAAATCAGAAGCTATATAAAACATATATTTATTCAACATTTTTAAGAATGTATAGCATCGCTATACTATATTCACCCAAGAATTATAAAAGAAAATATAATTGAAAGAAAACATTTGTACCGTGTTCTCGGTTATAATGTTTTGTAGAACAAATATATCGATAATGCTTAATCAAAAATAAAATATTATCCTGTTTCAAAACAAAGAAAAATTCAATTGAATATCAGTATTCTATTAATATTTTATGCTAATTCTATTCTATCAGAAACATTATATTCGCACGTAATGCTCTGATAATTTTAGAACTTCGCAATGGTCAATGTTCGGAGAAAAAGCTTGAATTTGATTACAGGCAACAATCATTTGCACGTATTGAGACCAGCATCTCAAAGTCAGCTACCCAGAAACACTTCCCTTCTTGAAATATCTATTTTAAATTATTATTTGAAATCAAAAATTATTGTAAGAATTAATGATGCTTAATAAAGTGTCAGAAAATATACATTCGCACGTTATATCCTCTTAACACCCAACACTATTAATAATTCCATTTGTGTTGTAAAAACTAATGAATTCATACTACTACAGGACAATATCTATTATCCCTGCGGCACAACGTTATATTGAATATACATTTGCACGTTATATTGCAATATACGCATAGCAGCATTGATAAATCCTTGTATTGAAACTTACTTTGTATCATTAAAAGTCTCTTCAAATTCTGCCATAGGCATCTCCATTTTTGAAATACAAAAATTATTAACAAAAGAAAAATTATTATAATGAATGAAATTTAAATACAAATAAAATTAATATGCTAATACAAAAATGAGCGAATATACATATAATCGTGGTGTATCTGACCCTACGATTGATATTTTTTTAAAGTCTTTATTTTTCGAAGTCGCAGTTAATCTCTCGTCTCCAAGTAACTAACTACTCTTGTTCATTCTTGTTTTTGAACTTATATACCCGGGAAAAATGTGCAACGCTCGCAACGCTATCCTCGGAACTAATTTTTAGGTTGTCCTCTGTATCTTCAGTGAGATCTCTGCCCTCAAATTGCCGTCGTGACACCAAACAACACGCACTTATTGTCTTTGACAGTTCATTCTCTAAAACGTTAACACATTGAAATTGTTCGCTTACTTAAAAGTCCTTTACTTAAACTATTTGGTATCTTCCAAAGTAGGTATATTTTTTATTAATACAATTCTTCCTTGTATTTGTTTATGAACTTGTTACCTTCTTCATTATTTGCCACATACTTCCTTTTTCCATTCGCTAACACAATCCTTATTTTTCTTTTATTTGTTTCAATATTCGGTAAAATTGGAAATATATTGTAAATAACAGGTATTCTTCTTCCAAGATTATTCGTACTATCACGATCCATTTGGCCTGCTATTTCGTCGCTACTTTCGATCCAGGAGTTTTCTAATGGTGATATATTTATCTGTAAGAAACTACAAACGAAGTTTATACCATATTTTCTTTTTGTAGGTTATCAAACCGTACAAATCTCTCTACAGTCTATGAAACATAGTGCTACACACACGAATTCATGAATGTATTTTTATTTGCTCAGCTGCCGTTTATAAAAACATTACTACTGATTGTATAGTCTCGGAATATTTTAATTTTATATCCTTTTTTTTTATTTATATAGTCATAAGTTAAGGTAAATTTTTATCCTTCTAGCCTGACTTATTTTTAAACTCTTTTATTGAATTTTTTTATTACCTTATGCACGCTTTCAAGTTCATATAATTTATTCAATTATATTTATCTCTCGTGCATAGCGGATTCGATCCTCTTCATACAATTTTACTGTGTTTAAATAATTAATTCTCTTTACTTTTCTATAAAAGAAATATATATAGCTTAGATTTACCTCGTCTTTTATTTTTTATCTATTTAATATTTAAATTGTAAATATTTATCTAACCTTTTCATTTATTGTAATAATAAATTTATTTTATGTCTGTGTTTTCTATACCTAAATGTATGCAACTTATTATGCCCTTATGTTGAAATCTTTAAATACAATAAAATCTGATTCCTTACTGTTTCTTTTATATTTTTATACTTAAATTAATTCTTAACGCTATTATTATTATTTTTGATATGCAAGAGATCACGGCAATATGAATCCTTCATAAATTTGTTAAAACTTAGTGGTTGACAAAATATTGGCAATATTCGATTTTTTCACTGAAGTAAACTACTACTTCCGGTATACCTATTTTACTGAAAAACTAATCAGATCTCAAGAGGGAGATTGTACGCGTAAATACAAAATTTGGAATTGATATCTACTATCGTGCTCACACACACACACACACACAACCAGAGAGAGAGAGAGAGAGATTTTTCAAAAAACACTTTTTTGGTATCAGGGGGCTTCAAAACGTGGACATCTGCAAAAATCTGGAGGTCGAAAATTTTTGTCATCGCAATAATTCCTTATACTACGTATAAGAAAGTAAAAAAAAATAATAAAATTTTTACTTTATAATTGTTCACTATAAATTCTAAATTTATTACTTACATAACTAATTTAATTGATTTCAGAGCAATTTATTTCCATTGTACATATGCTATTGCAAGAAGCAGGTATCAATGGTTCCTTTATTTCTACTAGGTTTAACTTGCTGTCAATGCATGCTGTCATCATAAATAAATCTTCGGATGCCTTTGTGGTAGCCAGAAACTAAAAAGCAGGTTTTTTGAAATTTTACATGCTTCAATATATTAATAATAAATTACTTTCAAAATGAATTTTATTTTGCCAGGATGCTTGACCAAAGAGATTTGAATGTTGATAAAATACTGAAGCAGTTTATGTATGTTAAAGTGCAAAACCAGCTTAAGTTTGAATAGATAGATTTCGATCATATCACTTTTATATATAATAAACGTGTTATTTCCTATACTTTAAAGCTGTTCATCTGACATATACATATTTTTCTTTAATCGAGCATTGATAATCGGGATCTAAATAATACCGATTCAACTTATACCCAGCAAATTTAATCTGCGAATGAGATCGACTGGACAAGAAGGAAATATAAATTTCCTCATCCTTTGTGTTGAAAATCTAGACCAAACTCTTCTGTACGCATATACCTTTATTTACTGAAATGCAAAATTTTCCGGCATCCTTTCTGAGAGAAAATCCATCCGGACAGCCTCGTGGATTCTTTTAGAAAATAGAGGAAATTCCTAACTTCAACTATATATGTATGCAGTTATACAGAGATCAGAGAATTTATAACAAAGCCATCTATAACAACAACAACAACAGCAACAACAACAGCATACTTAAATATATCTAGCGGAAAACGTAATAATCGGATTTCTAGAGAAATATGGGACATATTTTTCATTTCATTCTTTTTTTTATTTTCTTCTTTATGTCCTTTTAAATTAAGCGGATTTTACATCAAGAAGTTTTGTGTTTGTTATCTTTTTTGGTTGAAATACCATCTTTTAAAAGAGATATTAAAATCTTACATGAGTATATATCATTATTCTTTCTTATGTTTCCCATTTTGTTCTTCTTTTTTTGTGTGTTTCTTTCCTACACTTTTGTCGTTCGATTTACAATAATGCACGGTTTACATGCTACAAATGCAGAAAATCCCCTTAGAAAAGCCAATTCTTTTTGATTTCTCGCTCAAAAGTTACTCATTCAGTGACAATAGGTTTGTGGACTATGTGAAGACGAAAGCCAAGTTTATTTTAGTTGTGTAAATATATCAACAAAATGTATTTATAAACACCATTATCACAATTTTAATGAAAATAAATATTTAAAATTCGGTTTGCGAGAAAATTTTAGACCAGTCAAGTTTTTTTCGAAATCGAGGGGTGTTGAATGAATGCAAACTATGTATTTCAGAAAGTACATCTTGCGTAATATAAGAAAAAAGATCTGATAATATTGTTTGTTTAATAGAATACCTCCTATATTTTGATACGAAGTGTGATCAAATTGTAACAATAATTTTGAATTTTCTCAGATAAAAATTATTTAGTCTACAATGTTTATACCATTCCCTTCGAAGTAGTCTCCCTGTGGTATTATTTTAGGTATCGCTTTGAGCTCGATTTGCGATTTTGTCTTTATCTCATCTATTGTTGAAAAACGTTGTCCTTTAGTTGTTCATTCTAATTTAGGAAATAGGAAAAAGTCACAGGTGGCTATGTCCGGAGAATAGGGTGCATGCGACAACAAAACAGTTTTGTGTTTTGCCAAAAACTGTGTTATAAGCAAACCGGTATGTTCCGGTGCATTGTCGTGGTGCAAAATCAACGAATTGTCTTTAAAAAGTTGGGATTGACTCACGCAAATTGCTCAAAACTTGAAAGTAATACTCCTTGTTTACTCTATGGTCGCTCGGTAAAAATTCATGATGAACTATTCCATCATAGTCGAAAAAGACTGTTAACCCTTTCAGCCCTGAATTTTTAAAAGCAAATGAAAAATTTTTTTGGTGGTTGCTACTACTTACATATGTTGTTAAGAACATATACACGACATTTTATACATATAGCTTCGCTATAAAAAAAATTAGAACTTGGTGGCAAATGCCACCATTAGGTCTAGGAGGAAAACAGGACGTGCAATTTGAATCAATATAATTTATTGTTTTACGTGGTATTTTTTAAAGCAGTTTCTTTGTTTACTAAGACATAAATAAATATTACATTTTTCACAAGCTGTTCTGACCTGCCACTACAGTTTTCTAATTTACATCTTTGCTCGTGACCTTCTGTTGGCACTGGCCAGTGTCCACAATTGTCATATCTGATGTCTGAAACTCGTGCTTTCGCAACATGAAGCTTCTTAGGTAGCAAAAGCGGAGAATTTTCTCTTGAAGGCCTACCTCTTTTTGGGGTTTGGGTAGTGGGGATTCCTGCAAAAGCAAGTGCTTCAGCAACATCTAGCGTAAATTCTAGCAAATCTTTTGTCTTTTCCTTCGGCAAACCTATTGCATTAGCCTGTTTTCTATATTCCAGCCATGAGTTACATACAGCAAGATTGAAATAATGAAACATAACTCTGAGTGTCCACTTTTTCGATATAATGAAAGTTCTGTATAAAGAAAGCAAAAAGTCACACTTATCTACACCTCCCATAGATGCATTGTACATTCTAACGATTGCCGGACGTATTTTTTTTCTTTCTTGTCCCACCTTTTTGCTTCATCTCTTGGGCTAACAGCAATAAAATTCGAAGCCAAAGTCACTGGTTTATTATCAAACCACCTCACAATTACTAGCAATGATTGCAATAATATTTACTGATTTTGTAGCACTTACCAGCACAAGAATCACTTATGTCAGCATCCATCTTGAATATCTGTATAAACCATAGAGAATACTTATGAAATAAAACTTCTGGACACAGAAATCGAAACCACATGTATATCTGATGCCACCTAGTCCATGAATGTCGATCTAGATAAAACAGTTTACAGGTACGTAGGCCTTGAATTTGATGGTGGCATTTGCCACCATTAGGGCCGAAAGGGTTAAAAGAACTTTCACATTTGACCGGATTTGACGTGCTTTCTTAGGTCTAGGCTCCCTAGAAAACTTTCATTGAAACGATTGAGCTTTTGTTTAGACATAATAGTCTTATACTCACGTATCGTCACGAGTTATAACGTGTTTAAGCCAATTTGGGTCCTCATCAATGTCACTAATTATTTGATTAACACGATGCTGTTCTTTTGTTGCCACCCCGTTTCATGTTCAAAATATTAGTAAAAATAGCTTCACATTGCCCATTTGAAATTCCTATTTTTATAGCAACTTCCCTAATAGTAATTCTTCTATTAGCAAGGACAATCGCTTTAACTTTTTCCACATTTTCATTACTGGTGGATGAGCAAAGACGCCCAGAAGTCTGAGTATCTTCTTTAAAGCATCTGTACCATTCACAAACTCGTGGTTGTGACATAGAATTTTTGCCAAAGGCCTTTTTTTAATATTTTGAACGGTTCGCTGCACTTAATTCCGTTTTTAACACGAAATTTAAGACAAATCCTTTGATTCTATATTTCGCCATACAAACAATTAGCCGAACACACTGAACAACGCTCGCTTATTCGCTAGCCAATCTGATCATAACTTAGCATCGCAGTTTTTCAATTAAGTGACGTGTCTGTTACAAACACTGCTGTCAACATAGAAAAAAATAATCAATTCTTTAGATTAAATACATTGCTCAAAATTTGAAATTCGTCGTTTCAATCTGATCATACATCGTATATTCAAGTTTCTTGTGGTTATCTACTTTAATGTACTATAAAGCATTTTTCTTATTACCAAAGAAATTTATTAGAACAACTTTACCTTCGTTAGGGTCTCTATACATACCTCATAAAAACATTTTGGAAAACTACTATGTAAGGTATTCCGAAAGGATTTATACTGAGGCCCATTTTGTTTATAATTACTTACCTAATCCGAAACACTGTTTAGCTTTAATTATCAAGGTGTCTGGAGTTGCGCTCCTATGTTCTTCCAGGTTCTGTTTTCTGTCCTTTGTTTAAAATTTAATGCCTTTCTAATTTCTGTTTGTGTTTGAATTTGTTGAATAATCCTACGTGTTCCTTGCTATATTGTGTTTTTATACCGGCTTTATTTTTACTTGCTTTCTATATATTTCACCTCGTATTCTAGAATTTATTTGTCTTCACTTTTTTTTCCCTAAAAAGTCGTTTCGGCAGCATTCAGTTCCCTTTCGGTGTTTTTGTGATCGTCCATATATCAGAGCCCAAAGTTGAGGCGACTCAACTATTGTTTCTATATCTCCTGCTTCAGTAGTTTTTGATCACTTTTTTCATGAAATTTTTTTTAAGTGATTTTCTAATTTTCCAGTCCTTGTTTTTGCTGGTTTATATCTTCCAGGTTTCTTTTGTTGTTTCTAATTGCCCACAAGTAAGTAAATTCATATATCTGTCCCAATTTATATCATTGATGATCGGCGTTGGTTTATAATTGTCATAACTTTTATTTTTCCTAAATTTACCCTCATTTATATTCTTTCTAAGTATTCAGCAAATATCTTCGTCCAGAATTACTTTAAACAGTCTAGGAATACGTTTTCGCTTTGATCCACCTATGTTCTAGAAACGATCAGATTTATTTATTTATTTATTTTTTTATTTTTTTATTTATTTATTTATTTATTTATTTATTTATTTATTTATTTATGTATTTATTTATTTATTATAGGTACGTGAATAATTTATCATAAGCTACAGACGATGTAAAATGCTGATGACACTTTTTCAGTTAGAGCTAGCATCTTCCGCGATGATTATGCAAATTTTGAAAGACTATTAGCAAACCAAAACATTTATCTCAGGAATGTATTTTATATGGGTCCTGATAATCCTTCTAAACAAGTCTTAAAATTCATGTTCATTGTTTGATTGGTTCGACTAGCATTAACTTGAAAAATGTAGGACTTAAAGTCCAACCCTGGTTTTTTCAGCCTTGCTTTCGCAATTTTCAGATGTATTTATTATGTAGGTAAAAATTTAACATTGCTATACACCGATTACACATCTTCTATTGTTAGAACTATCCATCTTCTAAGGGTGCTACTGTAAATTGTGAAAGTCTATTGCTGAGGTAGAACGCTTGGTGATAATTTTTCTTTAATTAATTTTCGAGATATTTGTAAACAATTCTTTAAAAAAAACGACATGTGAACTTGACTTGTCTTTCCATGAATGAATAGAGAATTAAAAATTATAACATTGGTGAATTTTAAGCGTCATTAATAGTTTTATGCATCTTATTATGATGTATTTATTATTATCTGCACAGTCCAATAGATGGCGCTAGTTGCAATTTTCAAGTATTCTACTTTGTCACGTTTATTGGGCTTGATGGGTTCAAGATTTTGACACAAGATCACAGTGATTTTCTTTATCAGCATTGATCTTTAATTTTTTCAAGCTGCACTTTGAAGATATCTCTTTGTCTCATTAGTTTTGAGGCTGAAGTCGATAAGTAGACAGTTTATTTCCTTATTATTGCAGTAATTGTAGAAATATTAAATAAATATGTATATACAATTTATAATAAAATTTAAAATTTAGTAAAACATCAGTTCGCAGTTTTCGTACAAAATATGCTCGGAATAGTGATTTAACTTCATGCACTGTGAAAAGATTAATTAATAAATTGAGGGTACCGGCTTAATTAGTGATCTCAGACAGTCTCACCGCCCTTCAATAAGTTGCTCTACATAAAAATTTGAAGCAGTTCGTGAGAGTGCTGCCGAGAGTCCAGCAACATCAATTCGGCATCGTAGTCAAGAAGAACACCTTGATGCTTACAAAGTTCAACTGATTCGAGAATTGAACCCCACTGACCAAGAACAGCGCACAGCGAAGAGAATTAATTAAATGGATTATGGAACAATTACAAGTGGATGCTGATTTTTCGATCAAAATCATTTTCAGCGATGATGCTCATTTTCATCTTGACGGTTTCGTTAATCGTCAAAATTGTCGCACTTGTGGTTCAGAAAATCAACAAGTAATTGTTGGGAAACAAATACATCCAAAACTTATCATTGTTTGGTACTAATTTTGGGCCGGAGGCATCATCAGAACGTTCTTTTTCGAAAATTCTTCTGGTCAGGTAATAACAGTTAATGGTGCTTGCAATCGCGACATGATAAGTCAGCTTTTCTGTCTTAATTGCAAGATATTGATGTGGACGATATGTAGTTTCAACAAGACGATGCCACATACCATACAACCTAAGAATCACTTCAATTACTGCATGAGTCAGTTTCTGTTCGTGTAATTTACCGTTCTGTTGATCAGAATTGTCCAACCAGATCATGCAATTTAACGGCGTTTTACTTTTTTGTTTGAAGTTTTTTGAAGTCGAACGCTTATGCCAACAAGCTGACGACCACTCACTCATTGAAGGAGGAATTTGAGCGCTGTATTAATGAAATTCAGCCACATTTACGGCAACCGGTCATGGAAAACGTCAACAGAATGGGGTCGTTTTAACCAATAAAACCGTGGAGGCCAGTACACATAGCGAATCAATAAAAGAATCACAATTTTTAATAAAATGCACAAAAACATTTGAAATAAAACATTTTATTGAAATGGAATTCCAAGTAACAACCAACTCTATCACACAATTTTTAATGGAAAATCTGTGTTATCAAATTTACTACTTGCGTAAATTTTGGGCCACCACTTGTTTAGTGAATCAAATAACTAAAAGTTGTTACTTATAAAAAAAGTATATTTGTACTGTTATTGCTTACTAATTGAATGACTATTTAGAATTTAATCTCTTATCTATTTTTCATAGTTGTGTCTAATAGTGAAAAAGGTAACAATAAATTATTTATTTTAAAAATTTTTTTCCAAAAATTCCAAAAACATTTATATATTATTTTACATTACAGTAATAATTAACACATATTTGCTGAACGGACGATTACACTACGCTAGTTGTCAGTTACATATTCATTTTAAATGCTTCTCTAAGTTATTTTTGAACGCAATTTTCAAATATAAATTACTGCATCTAAGCAAATAAAAAAATAAAAAAGCTTTTACAATAAGTTGTAGCGTCAACGGCTGGTAGTGCTTAATACACTTACACATACACACAAGTGTGTCTGCCACTGTCGCCAAAATAGCTAATAGCCCAGCATTCTTAATGTGCACCACGAAATGCACTTGTGATCTATTTATAAAACCGCGACATTTGACGTGAATCATTGGATTATATCGAATCGTATATGTGTGATGTAAAATGAATCATAAAAGAATAGAAGTACTGTTATAAGAAGTACAACTCACTTCGTTTATGATTTACATACACACATAGTACTCATATATTGTCGCCACATTATTTATGAGAGCGTAAATGTTTGAAAAACTGCAAAATCCTTTTGTGAAATATACCGTAAGTTATATCTCGACCGTGCTTGAGCTTTATCATGACAAAACAGAAGTGTTTGACTATTTCCGAACTGAAGACGTATCCCCCACCCCCTTAGTTTATTCAAAGCAGTCTAAATGTTTAGCAATGTAAACGCAACCATTGAGACATGCCAATAATGAAGAGGCACAACAGCTTCTACGTTGAAAATAGATATTGTACTTGTCGTTCTCGCAAGCGATTTAAATGTTTTGATAGTTTGTTACTTTAATAGAGATCTTAAGTGACTAAATATGTGGCCGCGTGCTATTGGAGGAGTTCAAGTGAGCATTTTCCCAAAGGAAGTTTTTCGAGTATTTAAATTTGGAAATGTGTCATACATAATATAACAATATAACAGAGGGGAAAAAAGCGTTCTTAGTTTTAAAAATTATTTTAAATGGTCTAAGTGTACTTCTGATCTCATTCTCTCTATGTTTGAAAACAAATTAAGATATATTATTGAAATATTTAAACCATTTATTATTAAGAAAGAAGGGTTGATTTATTAGTATTAGGGTATTTTTAAACTAACAAAAGCAAAAGTATTGCTTTTGTTCTTCATTGGTTGTAATCAATTTATTATCACGCTCAGCTATATCATACACTATTCGCATAGAATGAACGATTTTTTTAGCCACAATATGAGCGTCATCCTTCCAAGTTTTCACATCTTTATTCAAAAAATTTGATGTGGTATCCAGGATATGAGAGAACCGTAAGGAGTTGCTATTCACGAAATCCTCAATATTTTTTTAATGGATTTGATCCATCAGAGTTAGTGTCAATAGATCTTCCATTCGTTTGTTTGTTATTTTCTTTTTGGGCAATTTTCTATGCCTTCGATTTTTAGCGCATCAACTTTTTTCTTCTTATCTTGAATTCAAAGTTCGTCATCGAAAAATGCAAAAGAAACCGCTCTTCCGACAAATACCGCAAATGACTCAGTATTTTTTCAGGGCAACAGTAGCCATTTTTTGATTAATTATCTCAAACGCTGTAAGGTCTTTCAATACTTGTAAGCCGTTTATTGGTGCTGACCATCCGGTAGAGAATTGAAACCAATATTTTATATATATCATCACCGTGAATATGTATATTTCTCTTACAGCTTTCTCGTCCTTTTTTGTTAGTTTAAACTGGTGTTTAAATAGGAAAATTTTCAAGCAGTACAAGGCCCTTGCCATCCATCTAGCTTGGTGTAGACTAGCAGATCTCCTAAACGAAACACCTTTTTCGGGAACTCCTCCTAAGAAAATGATGGTGAGATTCAACATTTCCCTATAGTCATCTCGAGGTTGATATACTTGTAGTTGTTCTACCCAATTTGTTTGTCCCAATTTTTATTAAAACTTTTAAATAATTGTATATCAGGACCACTAGACTGAGCGAAAGATTGATCCACTACAGCTGACAACATAATTTCCATTATGTGGTGACGACAAGCAAGCTAAAGAATATCTTTCTCCATTTTGCGCTCCAAAAGAACGCATACTCCATTTCATAAATCGGTGTTTACAAAAGTTTTGTCAAAACATAAACAATTTACCTTATCGCTCAAATTCCACGAATTTAATGTTTCGTAGACAGCTGACGCAGTTGCTTTACTTGTTCCACGTTCCAATTTTGGAACTGCTAGATCAACCCCATGTCCTGATACCAAAATTGGCAGTGGATCTACAGTTTCATGCCCAGTAATACCTTCTATTAGCTTGCCATCCCAATGAATTGTTAATGGCAAATTAGGTTTGAACTCGGTTTTGAAAGACGATTGGAAGATCTATTGACACTAAACTCTGATGGATCAAATCCTGCACTTTTCAAAGTAGATATCACGACCTGCTTTTTCGTCACTTAATTTAGAGACATCAAGACTAGAAGCTAATTGACTGTTAATAATGTCTCTTCGAGCTTGCTTTTGGGCTGGTTGCGTTTTCGAAGATTCTGATAAGACTTAGGATTCAGATGCACTTGCTTCTTCAATGGTGACGGGAGATGATGACGAAAGAAACGACAAAGAAGAAAAAGGGCACTTTTCTGTCAAAGCCAAGAAATTTATGTTTTCACGTTCGCGCAGTTTTTGAAGACGTTCTTCTTTCTCTTTTATTTTATTTCATTTGTTTAAAATTTTTCTGTCTTCTGAACCAATTAAACCCTGGCGCCTTTTTTTTATCGCTGTGCTAATAAAAACTGCTTGCCCTCTTCTACAGTCATAATATTTAAAGCATCACAATGAGCAATATCAAATAAATCTTCTAATTTTTGTTGCCGGTCTCGCTCTTCTTTCGTCAATACTTTCGAACGCTTTTTCTTGTTCTCTTTATTTTTTAGATTTTGCCACTATATGAAGTGTTTTTCGATTTTACTGATTATATGTTTTTTTTAATCTCATTGATATTGTAACGTTTTCGGGTGCGCAATAAACAACTCGTGCAATTTATTTATTTAAAACAGTCTGTAAAATTAATTACAATATAAAATATAAAACTAACGTATCACACTTAAACTACTACGATTTAAATTAGCACTTGTATTTATTTCTATTACTAATATTTATGTCCGTATATTTAAATCACTTCTATTTATATAACACGGTAATATTTATGTCTTTATTACATTATATTTATGTTTATGTTGATTTTTCGACTACCACTCAAAGAACTATTTATTTATTTCTTATATTTATCTTACTGTTCCGCACGAGACTACTTAAGGAGTTTCTTATTCCGGAATTACTCATCCATCCGTTCAACTGCCTTTTATATACGCAGATAAAACTTCTAGAAAAGTGCGAGCGAACTCTCGATACGCTCAGAGTATACTAGATGAATCTGCAGACTTTCCGTCGCCGACACAATACCATGCGTGTGATTTACGACCTTGTTTACGTCTCGTTTTTTGTCGTCGGCCGGTCTGCCTCTTTTTTGTGGGACATATTCCGTTACAATATACTAGTTTTTTCCCATAATTTTATCACTTCGCATGCAGCCAAGGTCGCAGATTCATGAATAGGTTTCGTTTCGTCACATTAGTAGTAAAAAAAACGTAATACTTCACCAATGGATGCCAACCTTGAGTGGTTTAGTTTTGAGAGTAATTTACCGATCAGCCAAATTTTGGTTTTATTTCTAGTAACTACATTGACTCCGCTACTTGTACACACCATTGCAAGTTGAAACAAGTTTGTATGATTTTTCAAACAAAACATGCGCGCTCTCTTGTTAACGACTTAATTCCAACTGAAGTGTGTGCGAGCTTAATCTCGACACGTAGGTTCGGGAGATCTTGTACAAAAATAAAAAGAAAAAATTCTGTTTCATATTTTCATGTATAGAATCGTATGACAAAGTCCCGCGGCAATAAGTCAAAAGTCGAAGGGTATAGACCACCATATATAATTTTGGTAAATCTTTCCTAAAAACTAACCCTTATATTCCCTTTTAATGTATTTTTTTAAATAAAACTGTACTCAACTCTTATTTAACTTAAGTGATGCTTACACGACACTATTAGTTAAATTAGTTTTAGGACAGACAGTTCTGACGTAGTCCTACGAATAAACATTTTATCCAATTCTTCACCCTTGTCAAATCCAATCGAGAAACTTGTATATCCCAAACATATCGAAACTTCCGAAGTAAATACAATTTAAAACTTTAACATTCTGTTTTCGATTCAATTTCCACCGAGTAAACACTTTTACTTTGAATATCAATAGATATTACACAGTCTGCAGGATTTGTCACGTCCTACTACTAAGTGGCTTCCATTTATTTTATCTTGTTTTACGATGTCTTCGATTATGTATGTAGGTATGTATATAAGCGTACGCATTGTTGTGTGCTCCAGAATTTTTTCGTGGGATAATCGATGGTCTCCGGTACGTGATCTTGCGTGAGCAGAAAAGGAGAAAAACGGAGACACGAGAAGGGAAAAACTCGAACAAAACCCTACACCTGCAGTGACAGATGTTGGGTGATCTACACTGAGGCAGCAGTTCGCGAAGTACGGGTTTCGTAATCCTCTGAAGACCGTGAATTCGTTTTGGGGATATCAAGCGCATATTAGACGAGGTTTTCTGTCCTTCCAGTGCATTCTCCCTTATCGTGGTAGCTATAAAACAGAGGAAGTTTGGATTGAAAATTAGCGCGTAAATCATTATTTTTATTGTGATTGTTATGAATTGTCGTAACTCTAATAGCAATTTTGCTCGTTAATATTAAGATAATCTTGTATCAGAAAGATATGTAGTATATATGTGGTTATTATCAAACATTAACAAAGAGAAAAACTCAAAATACACTTGTACCCTAAAATAATAGAAAAAGGTAACACGAAATGGCACATTATACAATACATTCCACATATTACTTATAAAATTAACAGAATATTTAAGAAAATTGGAATCAAAACAGTTAACATAAATAAAAACAATTTAGGTGCTATGTTAGTCAATAACAAGGAAAGAACTAAGCTTACCGACAAATCAGGTGTATATAAAATTAGTTGCACAGACTGTAAAGCTATCTATATCGGACAAAGTGGCAAAAAGATCAAAACTAGATTAAAAGAACATAAAAGATCAATATTGCATAATATTAGAAATACAGGCCTTGCCGAACATTGTATAGATAATCTCCATTTTCCCGATATAGATAGTTGTAAACGTATGCATAATGTGAACAAAGGACCGAAATTAAATTTGTTTGAAATATTACAAATTAAAAAATCAATTCAAAGAAAAGATAAAGTAACGAACACACACACAGATTTTACAAACACACCCACGCGCATAATAGACATTTATGTACAAAGAGGCAATAAACACAACGGCATATATAACACCCTTCACACAAATTGACCTGTTAGCTCAGCTCGAAAATGGTATGAATATACCGAAACATATGTCGTAAAGACTAAATAAAAAATTGTGGAAAGTTTTCAAGAGTTTTATTTTGATTTTTATTTAAAATAGATCTTTCTCAAGTTACATCAAATAAATTTAAAAACACTCGTTCATCTGATCCTGATGAAATTCCATCGTTTTGTACGTGCTTTATCTCGCCTCATTAATATGTCTTTCGAGCAAGAGCGATTCCCCTTTATTCTAAAAACCACTAAATTAGTTCCAATTCATAAAGATGGTAATTAGTAATCTGTGGAAGGTGACAGGTAAATTGCCCTTATATCCTGTTTTTCTAAAGTATTTGAATACTGCTTTGTGTTTAGGCTAAATGACCTTTTAGTTAAAAATAATATATTAAAAAACAATCAACATGGCGTCAGAAAAGGAAATTCAACCACCCTTTCTGCTTTTTACAACTGTATTATCACTGTTATTGAAATGGTACATAAGCTGTTGCAATATTTCTAGATTTAAGTAGGGCTTTTCACGGTATAGATCACAGTATTTTAATAAACAAGTTAAAAATCTTGAGTTGCTCTCGAAGTGATCAAATCTTTGCTTATGGATAGAAAGCAATATGCTAATTTTACCTATCTAATTCTAATAGAATAACTATCCATATTTCTGAGATGTTAACAAGAAACATAGGTGTACCTCGGGGTTTAATATTGAGACCAGAAATGCTTCTGCTTTCTATAAATGACTTTCCGCAAAATGTTACGGAGACTTTCATTGGACTTTATACCATACTGATGACCATACTCACACAAGGAATTGCCATGATGCACTGATCAGTGTTTGTGAGTGGTTTTTGAACTAGTTTTTTCTTAGCAACAACAAAACACCTCCATAAGATTCCTTCCTTGTCAGTTTCAGACGGATAAGGAGTTTTATTTAAATATTAATGTTAACAATAATAAGCTACTAAAAAGGGAAGAAATCAGGTTTTTTGGAGTTTAGATGGATGAGATGATGAATTGGAAACATGTGAAACTTTATTAGCAAAACTGTATTCGTTTTGCTACTTGTTTAGATCTTTAAAAACAATTTTTGCTCAACAGCAGTTAATGAGTATATATGACGCTTAGATTGCAAGCAGATTAAGGTACGTAATCGAGTTTTGGGGTATTTCTGTATTACCTACTGATATTCTTATGTCAACAGAAGATTGTACAATCCATAGCTGGTATAACACATTCAGAGTCTGCCAAACCTTTTTTATTGATCTGGATATCTTGACTTTAATTTTTATCTTTATACATGAACTAGCAAACAATGTACATAATAATAAACACTTATATCGTTAACCGTAATTTGAACAATATCAGTACAAGATCTAGAGAAGCTTTTGCAATTCCTCTAGAGATTAAGATTACATCAGATCTCTCTCCTGGTGCAGACTTTAAAAATATATAACAAATTACCTTAAAAGAATATGTACAATCTAATCAAATCAAGTACCAATTGCATCAGACTCTAACTGTTATGGAATTTATTCCCTCCAGAGTTCTTAGATTCTTTTTTTAGATTATAATTTTACATAATATGTATACACATACTTGTAAGAATTACCAAGAAACCCCTATCTTTAGCTTATGACGTTTCGGTCTTTAATAAGGTCTTTATCAGACCTTTATTTCATTAAGAAAGATGTATTAATGAGTTATATTACATAGTTTTGTAAAAAATACTTACATGTACTCAGTTTTTGGGCAAAAACCTATTTTGACATTGTAAAAATGTTGACATATTATTTTCAATGTAGCTATGATTACAGTTCAAATTTATACATAACTTGATATAGACAAAATATCTAATAAAACTCTGTTTTAGTCCATAATCTCAAAAATACTCAATGTCTTTTTATAAACATTTTTAATTTATACAAAAATATAAATACTGACTTCTGACGGGTTTGTTTAAGGTAGTCTGTATTGTATAATTCTTCTTTAAATGTGAAAAGAACTTTGATCAAGTATTTTTTAATGAGCATATTAAATTTTTTTTTAAAAAAAAAACTAATTTAGTATGCCTAGTTTTTTGGCAAAAACTTTTTCTGACATTGTAAAAATATTAACATATTATTTTCAATGTAGCTATGATTACAGTTCAAATTTATACATAACTTGATATAGACAAAATATTTATTAAAACTCTGTCTTAATCCAAAATCTCAAAAATACTCAATGTTTTTTTATAAAGATTTTTAATTTATACAAAAATGTAAATTCGGACTTCCGATTCGTTTAACTTAGGTTTGATTGTTAGTGTTTCTTGAAAAATTCTTTTTGAGATAAGTCGTTCTTTAAAATTTATACGAACATTTTCATAGTCTGGCTTATGGTTTGTTGTTGAGGTATGACTTGTCAAAGCATAGGCATGTGGTTTCACGCTGATGTCAATGTTATACTTCGAAAATGTTTTATATAGTTTTTAAAGAACCGCCTGTTTCAAAAAGAATTTTGCTAGAAGCACTAACGATACAAACTTTTGCAGATAATTTAAATATTAAGACTGATTTTCAAAACTTTAGCAAATGTTTATAGTACTTTTTTACCACACTTAAAGGAAAGAAAGACAATACACAATAATTTACGCGAACCTGAAATCAGAATTTATATACTTGATAAATTAAAAATGTTTTTTGAGATTTCGTACTAAGCCAGAGTTTTTTAATACATATTCTGCCTACATCAAGTCATGTATATTTATAGGCTTTAATTGTAATTATAACTACATTAAAAATAATATTTTGAAACTTTGACAATTTCAAAAAAAGTTTTTGCCAAAAAACTGATCAAATGTAATACGACTCATTAATACCGTACTGGCAATAAGTAATATATGCATGTACCAACATGAAAATTTAAATAGTATCTTTCATCCACCTGATGAAGCCACAGTGTGGTAAAGCTAAGCAATTATGTTTTTATTAGGTAGATATAATTGAGTTTCAAGATGTGTCTCCTTCGTCGATTGTTAATTTTAGGTTTTATCATCGAATATAGGATTTCGTACATAAGACGATGATTGGGTTATACAATTATTTTTATTAATCACACTTCCGAAGGATATTTTGAATAACCCTGTATACAGTGCATTAGCATAAAGAAAGATCTTCCTCATAAGTGGGACTTGGCTGGATTCAATTACCGGAATATACTAAAGTTTTTAATTGACTCGCAAATACATAACTTAATTTTAATTCAAGAACTTTAATTCTTCAAATTCTTAATTAGAAGATTTTATCTGGGATAATGCACCATCTCTTTAATAATAAAATTAGTTGACCTAAATCTTCCCGGAATATGCATTCATCAGCATCACGAAACACCTGAGAATGATAGAGTATGACCGATCTTGTTTGTAGTCCCTTGTTTTTTTTTTTTATTATAATTTTGCACTTCTCTTTATTTCCCACCTATTTTCTCATCAAACGTGACGCGCTCCATAAATCATTTTTGTCACACAAGTTGCCTGCGACAGAACAGAGGCGGACCAGTTCTCGTGCTAAGCAGATAGAAAGAGTGATGCGCGGCGAGCCGGGGCGGGGGATCGGTTGGAGGATATCGAGATGTCAATTAAACTTTCCACTCGTCCGAGAGAGGGAGCGTGTCAACTTCCATTTCCAATTTACTGTCCATTAATTATTAAATTCCAATCCGCTAAATTACCGAAAAGGAGATTCGCTCTCAACAAATTGTTCTGCTTCAGCACGAATCCAATTAGAGATGATGCTGTATGTGGGTGAGAGGTGAAGAGGAGTACCGGGAAGAGAGGGGTGAAAACTTTTTTTTTTATTTTAATTGGTTCAAAATCGGCGATGGTGGTGTGACATTTCGTGCAAATCTTATTTCGTATTCCGGAACGGATTTTATTAAATACGATTTTCGATGTCGTAATCAGGAATTGGTTGTTTAAAATTTGAAGTGAATCAGATAAAAATTGGAATTTGAGATTTATGATATGGAAATGTTGAAATGAAGAAAGTTCGAATACGAAAACAATACGAGGATTTTTTATTATACTCAAAAATGTTTGTTTATTTATAATGGTGTCCCAAAAAAACTGATATTTTAAATTTTTTTTTTTGAAAACGCATTTTATATTTGATAACTAGGGAGCGGAATCGAGCGAGTCATGACGCGCCCAAGGACGCGCTATTGAAATATTGTATTTTTAAAGAGGTTTTAATTTTATTTATATAATTGAATAACAAGTGGCTGGTGATTATAAAATACAAAATACCCTACTATTTGTTCATTTTCTCTTCTGTAAGACTTGTTCTCTTTGAATTAAGTACATCCTTGTAGATGGAAAACGTCCCTTCTACATTAACATACACAATTGCCGCAATGTTATTAAACCTGGATTTCTATTAAAAACTACGTCTAAGTCACATGGTATTATTCATAGCCACATCTAATGTGGTTAATCCATTTTTACTTTCTTATACGTAGTATAAGGAAGTAATGTGAAATTTTCGACTTCGAGATTTTTGCAGATGTCCACGTTTTGAAGTCCCCTGATACCGAAAAAGATGTTTTTAAAAAATGTCTGTGTGTCTCTATGTGACCACGATAACCGCTGTAGATATCAATTCCAAATTTTGTATTTACGTGTCTAATCTCCCTCTTGAGATCTGAGTAGTTTTTCAGTAAAATCGGTAGACCGGAAGTAGCAGTTTACTTCAGTGAAAAAATTAAATTTTGCCAATATTTCGTCAACTACTAAATTTAAACAAATTTATAAAGAATTCATATGTACTTGAAATTAAAATTGAGAACAATTTTATTTAAAAAGTTTTTCAAAGCTGCTACCGCAAGTAGGTCTTTTACTCCTATCGAAAATCAGTTTTTTGCGAATATTTCGCAAGTCATGCTTTTTAGACAGGTAAGTTACGGGTATAAAAGTATTTAAAACGTAATTTTCAATATCTTTTGCATAAAAACAATTTCAAAATTCAGACCGGAATTACCACTTTTCTCTTATCGAATAGCGATTTTTTGCGAATTGTCATAAATTATGCATTCTATATGTATTTATCAAGAATACAAAAGTATTTAGTGCTAGATTTGCAATATTTTTTGAATATATGAAATTTCAAAATTCGGACCGGAAGTAACACTTTTACTCTTAGGGAGTAGTCCTTTTTTCGAATATCTTGCTAAGTATGTATTCTATAGCGATTTATTAAGAGAACAGAAGTACTTAGAATAGGATTTTGAATAATTTTTGTGTAAAAAAAATATAGTATAGTTTGAAACGCTCATACGTATAAGAAAGTCGTGTGGTGGCCACACCTTATTTTTTAATTTGAGATTCGATTTTCAAAATGTGTCATTAGTTTAGGCAAATTTCCAAAGTGTTCCTGAAGGAATAACAACTGATTTTTTAAATTTGGGATTTGTGTTAGTTCCTTGCACTCAGAAATACTTCGAGCATCGTCATTTAAACATGTAACGAAATTTTGTAAACTATCGAAATTCTCTGCATGAAAATTATTTCTGTGTATGTTTTAGCAAAGCTAAGTGACGATATTTTACAGACTTTGCAATAAATTTCGGAATCACTGACAATTAATTTTTATCTCAGAAAAAGTAACATAAACAACGTTCTAGATCTAAATAAATGATAACAAAAAATGTACGCGTATGTTATTGAAACATACATATTATATTGCGAAATATAAGGTAAATATAATAAATTTTAAAAACTCGTCACCCTTGTACCTACGTCGATGAAGAAAGGATTTTATTCATAAAATTCCTTATTTTATGGCAGTTTTTTCTCTGATTCTCTGGAGTAAACAGATGTTACAGTTCGCCCTATGAATTAGTGCTATTCAGATATAATGTAACCAACACGCAGTTGTTTACATTATTTCTTTTCACGGCTGTGGCTCCGTGGTAGTTTAGCTCGCTCGATTCCGCTCCCTATTGATAACTGTTAATACTTTTAGTGATTTAGAAAGTAGACATGGAGGTTATATGTGACACAAAACATCTGACAAATGACCGCCTCTGCTGTTGGAGGAGCACTCATTCACTCTATTAATGAAAATTTTCACAACATATTGACATAATTACTGGGAAAAATTCGAATTTCATATTTGAGGTCCTCAGTTGTTTGTGGTTCATTGTTGTACACTCTATCCTTAAGATAACCCCACAGAAAGAAGTCTAACGGTGTCAAGTCACAAAAATAAAAAAATAAATTTAAAAAAACGCAAAACGGCGATGCCTTGCAGGGCCATAGTTTTCGATAGGTAAACGCTCCTCTTAAAGCAAAAAAGTAGAAAGCGGGAAATTCAAACGATTTTCAATCATTTATATACACTATGTATTTAAAACAGTGTGTTCTCCCTTCATATTAAGATTTAATATAACGAGGTCATTTAACTACCACCATGGAAACACAAAATAATTAAGTATGCCATTTTAGGCCAGTTTCTTCTATATTGTATGCATATTTGAACTGATACTGTCAATATTTCCACTTGAAATTTTCAGACAATAATGGTTTATTTATTTATTTATTTATTTATTTATTTATTTATTTATTTATTTATCTAGACAACCAAACGCAAAGACCAAACTTACAGTTTCTTCATGAGGGATCGACACAGAAATTGATATGGTATTTGTAGAATAGTAAAAGCTGAAAAATACGATTACTAGGATTAATTAAAATCCAGCCAGTATTAAATAAGGATGCTATTTGCTATTTGACATGTCATATTTTTATTTTATAAAGTTATTCACTCTCAAATCTAATTTAACATTTTCGCGTTTGTTCAACGTATATAACATAATCACGTGAACAAACATTTTTCCTAGTAGAACTTATTTATTAGATTAAAACTTTACCCTGAGCTACCTTTTAGGCAAATGAAATTCTCTGTGAGAAATAGAATGTATCCCTAATGCAAAACTAATTACGTTTCAAAGAATTGTATGCTATTACAGTTTAAATCAACATGAGTATAAATTTTAATTTCCGATATAAGAGGAAGTATTCGACGAGGAAAAATACAATTTAATACGTTTCCACAGAGGTGTATTATTATCCGATCTATTATTGCATCTTGAGGAACTATTTTTCAAGTTTAACACGTAGTAATCGAATATTATTTGTTTTTACCGGTGTGTAAACAGACGCTCCATCTCCCTCTTGTTTTAGATATATATATATTTCTCATCTCCTGCCTCTGGTCGAAAAATGAGTAAATCGTCAGCGATGGCAGACTGTAGCGGCAACTGCAAACAAAAAACTTCAGAACACCGTCGCCTAGCCGTCTAGATCAGCACGGGTCTGAACGTACGAGTTGATGTTTCGTCTGTCAGTGAGACAACCACCCTCAATCTCTCATTTCGTTCGCTTCTGGCAGCGCGCTACTGTTGTATTATATAGCGTGACGTCACGTACAATCGATGTTGTAGACACGTACCGTTAGGAGGCGCACGCCGTTGCCATGGCGACAATGTGGAGTATGGAGCGCATGTTGCTTGGATACCTGGTTCATGATCGGAGCGTGTAGAAAAAAAAATGGGCAGGTGTAAGAGACGAAAGTGAAAAGGGGAACGTTCATCTGAAAGGGGAGAATGAAAATTCGTGATTTCAGTTTTTGTTTTCTTTTCGACGTCTTCTTTTTTAATTATAATTTCATTTTATTTATCTTTTCTCATTTTGTCTAGAGTTACTTATACAAATCAGGAAGCATACTCTTATATTAAAAAAAAAACTAATAGAATAAAGAAAAAATAGGAAATACGTTGTCTTGAAATGCTTATCGATATTTGCAAATTCCCAATAAATGTCTAGTATGCATTTTAGTAACAGGTAACAGAGAGATTATAGTAAATGTTTTTGTACATTTACCGCTTATTCACTATTTTTGCTTGTAATAAATTTAGAATTTAAACATTCAATAATGGATGGACACTGTGGCTAAAAAACTGAAATAAAATGCAAAACGAAAAAATCCCTTACCACAAAAAATATATATAAAAAATCTAAATACGTATTTCGGCAAGTAAGTTGCCATCTTCAGTAGATATCTGTATAAAACCAAAGAGATTGTTAAACGTAGTATTTACACCTTAGCTAAAAATACTACGTTTAACACTCTTTTTTGTTTTATACAGATATCTACTGAAGATGACAACTTAGTTGCCGAAATACGTATTTAGATTTGTATATATATTTGTTGTGGTAAGGGATTTTTTCTTTTGCATTTTATTTCAAATTTAAATATTGATAGACTGTTACGTTTAAAAAGCAGCGGCTAACGTTCAATTCATTTATCCGTGTATATTACATGTTAAATATTTTCAAATCAGTATTAATTCTAATTATGTTTAAATTCCAAATAAAATACGTCTTAAAATTTTCAACACCAAAATCTGCGTCGCATATATATTCCGTTTTAAAATATTCAATTTAAAATATTTAGTTTATGAAGGACTCTTTGTGCAAATTTAAGATTTGCGACGTATACACTTTTTGTCCGTCTAGCTTATCTAAATAGTTCTCATAGTTTCTTGTCGTATGGTATTTTCTGGTGGCGTGATCCAACAGTGCCTTTCCGACGCCTAGATTTTCTAGAATGTTCATATCCCCTCCGCACCTCCGAGTCTTTAAAAGGGCAAAGCTCTTCAAAAATTAGTGCTGTGGTAGTTGAATAAGTATTAGCTGAGGCTCCCGGCGTCGAGTCGCTAGCCTGCGGTGAAGATGTTCATGGAAACGAGTTGTTAATATCCTAAGCATGGATACACCGGTTAGGATAATTTTAAACTCAATTTCCAAATAACAAATTGGAGTATTTATCGTCCTTCAATTTACGGCGTTGATCCGGATTTAGGGGACATCTCATTGATACCATCGACACAGGGCCCGTTAAACAACATCGAACGAAGACAGAGCGGCAGAAATAGAAACGTACGGAGGAACCATCTTCACTAGCGTTCTGTACGTGTAATTTCCAGGTATTTGAGTCTTTATTACCTGTACTTTTGAAAGCAGGAGACTAGTACGACATCCAATTTGTTATCAATTTTAAAAGTTAGATACTTGTTTAATAAAGTTAAATATTATTTTGCGCAAGGCACGATCATCAAGAACCTTTATATTTGTCCAAATTTGTATATGTTCATTAAATCTTTGTTTTTATCTAAATTTGTATCTGTTTATTGTATCTCTGTGTGTTGTAATAGTCACTATTATTTTCTTTTTGTTTTGTATGTATGGTCAAATAATTTTGAATGTATTAAATATTTGTAAAGTTTCTAAAATTTGCAATATTGAGTTTATAGAAATTTTAAGGTAAATGGTCCATATTTGATAATTTAGTTTCACCATATCTGATCAATTAGTTTACTGAATTTGACCAATTAATTTGATTGCTTATTTGTTGAACCTGTTCTTATTATTTTGCTTTTCTGTATGTGCCGTCTCTTTAAAATTTTGTTTTCTTTGTTTTTGTAATGAATTTATATTTAGTGTAAAGTGAGTCATTTTTAACAACTAAAGTTAAATTTATATTCGTTTATTAAACAATAATCATTTATATTTTGGATTCAATATTTCTTTTGTGTAATTAATACTTTAATTAATATTATTATTGTAATGTAACTAAGACAGAGCGGCAGAAATAGAGACGTACGGAGGAACTATCTTCACTAGCGCTCTGTAGGTGTAATTTCTAGGTATTTGAGTCTTTATTACCTGTACTTTTGAAAGCAGGAGAATAGTACGACATCCAATTTGTTATCAATTTTAAAAGTTAGATACTTGTTTAATAAAGTTAAATATTATTTTGCGCAAGGCACGATCATCAAGAACCTTTATATTTGTCCAAATTTGTATATTTTCATTAACTCTTTGTTTTTATCTAAATTTGTATCTGTTTATTGTATCTCTGTGTGTTGTAATAGTCACTATTATTTTCTTTTTGTTTTGTATGTATGGTCAAATTATTTTGAATGTATTAAATATTTGTAAAGTTTCTAATATTTGCAATATTGAGTTTATAGAAATTTTAAGGTAAATGGTGCACCATATTTGATAATTTAGTTTCACCATATCTGATCAATTAGTTTCACCATATTTGATCAATTAGTTTACTGAATTTGACCAATTAATTTGATTGTTTATTTGTTGAACCTGTTCTTATGATTTTGCTTTTCTGTATGTGCTGTCTCTTTAAAATTTTGTTTTCTTTGTTTTTGTAATGAATTTAAATTTAGTGTAAAGTGAGTCATTTTTAACAACTAAAGTTAAAGTTATATTTGTTTATTAAACAACAATCATTTATATTTTGGATTCAATATTTCTTTTGTGTAATTAATACTTCAATTAATATTATTATTGTAATGTAACTAAATTTTATATTTCAAATTTCTCTTGTTTTTATTTAATAAATTGTTATTGTTTTTATTGATTTGGTTCCTTTGAGGTAGTATTATTTATTATTATATATTATATATATATATATATATATATATATATATATATATATATATATATATATATATATATATATTATTATTATTATTATTATTATTATTAGTTCATGCAATTTCCCATTTTAATTGTGCAATACTTTAACAACAGTGACCCCGCCTTTATTATTATAAAATGGGTTGCGCAAACGGGCATTAATTAACATCTTTTTGACAAATCTCACGCTCTCACTAATAATCTGAGCTAGATATACAGGGTGGGTCACAGGTATAATAACATCAACGGTTCTACTTCAAAGTCAACATTTGGAAAAAATTATTAATCATAAGCGATTAATAATTATTATTAACGGTAAGTCATTCACACAATTATCTTGCACCCTGGTTTTGTGGATTTCATTAATTGGTGACGCCGCGACGAGCATAGTCTCTGATCAATTAATTTATTTGAATTAAGGGTTTTTCTCCCAGTAATAAGACCAATTTCTATTCTGCAAGTAAAGTCAAAAATAATTAAGAAAATAATTAAGAAGAAAGTTGTCTCCTGTTTAAAAGAAAAAAAATCATAATAATTTTGTATAGATCAGTTCGATTTCAACAGAGTTAGCGCCAAAGGGGTAAGCAACGTAAGTGTCGCAGGGAGGCGTATTATGTAAAGGGCGCTACAGCAGGGTCTCATTAATAGAAATTAGTAACGGGTGTTCAAAAAGATTTGCAGCGTTAGCAACTAAATTAAATTCAGTTCTTAAGAAACCGGACATTAAACGAAGAAGATTAGGCGCTTGAATTGTAAAAGGAATGTCTACCCAATACCAAATGCAAATAGCGGTCTGTCAACCGATGGTCTTCCGTACATGCTCACATCTCCAAGGTTATCCCCCTTTATTCCTTGGCTACACAATACTGATGATGACCAATGAGTCAGAAACAAGTATCTACGGTTGCTCTACGACGGAATATACTCGATATTTTTCTATTTCTTGTTTTTATCCACAATAATTTCTTTTTTTATTATACATAATAATAATAATAAATAGTAGCTACTCATTTGCATGTGTGCTATTGACCTGTTTAGTGAGGGTAGTCACGTCATTGCTGTATTTCCACATTACTCTTATAACTTTGTATGTGTTTTTTGCTTCCTCTACTACATCTCTCCACTTTCTCCTATCTACCTCTTAATCTACCCTCTTGTGTTTTCGCTTCGTAAATCTTTTTTCTAACGCTATATCTTCTATTCTATTGATAAGTCCAAACCATCTTAATCTTTGACCTATTATCACACTTACTAAAACGTATCATTAATTTCATAATTTAATATACTTCTGTATTCTTGTCTTAACTTTTTTACAAACATTTTTACTCACATATTCTTCTCATTATGGTCCTCTCAAAAATCCTGAGCTTTCCCTTTTCGTCTAGTACATAATTTTTGACGCATAGGTTACCACAGTTCTTATTGTTGATCTATAGCTCTTAATTTTGTGTTTTTGCTTAGTCTCTTGATTTGCATGAATATTTTAAACTTGTAGTACGTTCTATACCCCGCTTGAATCATTTGCAATGTATCACATTTCTATTGTGGCCATGTATCTAAAATTTTCATCAACTACAACTTGATTGCTCCTGTCCGTTGTTCTTGAGCTACTTGTATTGCTTCCAGTAGTTCTTATATACTTCGTCTCTTCCTCATTAATCTAATCCTCTTTTGCCAGCTTCTTCCTTCATCTTTAATAGTTCTTCTTTCAGTCTTCGTTCTTCTCTTGCTATAATTGCAAGATCATCAGCATACGCAATCACCAGTACTGGCTTTTCTGTTAGGCTTCCCTTAACACTACACTCTCTCATAATACTTTCTAACACGATATTAAATAATATTGCTGATAAACCATAGCCCTGACCGACTTCTGCATTAAATTCAAATTCCTAAAAAATCCTGTTTGAGAAAGAATGGCAGCCTATATGTTTCAATATTTTGAGCATCTTTTAATACCATATTCCTTTTGATGCCATCAAGTGCCTGTCTGAAGTATATAAATGGTATGTGCAATTATATATTATTTTCATATGATTTTTCAATAATTTGATTAACGCTGTAAATAGCATCTATTTTAAATCTACCTTGTCTATATCCGCACTGATAATCTCCAATTGCACCTTCTGTGTACGTTTTTACTTTTTTATGAATCAGTGTTTTCACGACTTTATACAAAATCAAGCAGCATGGATTGCCTGTAGTTGTCGCATCTCGCTGGTTTTCCCTTTATCAGTATTGGCACTCTTAGTCCAATTCCATTCTTTGGGCCTTCTTTCTCCATATTTGTTCAATTAACTCATATAATCTATTTTATAACTCAACTCCCCCATTCTCTAACATCTCTCCACCGATATATTTAGGACCAGTCGCCTTATTCTTTTGCAAGTTGTCTTCTCTTGTCGCTATGACATCTTGTTCATTTTCATAAGTTATTGGCATATCGTTTCACATATGACTCCCTTATTCATACTCTTGGTTTAATAATGTCATAAAGTGTTTCACCCATTCTCATCCTCAATGTATGCTGTCACATTTCTTGCATTCTATTTACTTACTGTTCGAAATAACTTAATATTGTTCTTATTATCTTATAAGCCTCTATTGCCTTCATAACTGTTCTACCCATCATCTTAAACATGTTTAATATTATTCTTTAAATATATATAAATTATATATTTTTATAATCTATTTTGGTTTAAATTTATATAATATAGTAATTCGGCAAAATTTTCAAAACAGTTATCCAGATCTCAATAGAGCAAACGAAAAGCACTTAGAAAACAAAAACGCGAAAACCAAAGCAATGCAAATGATTTTGATATATGTGAAAATATTGAAGAACAATATTTATAACAATCAACTCAAGTTGAGTACGCAAATGAAGATATATCAGAAAGTCAAGAAGGATTACAAGAAATTTAATGTCACTGTAACACAACTTAGTACCATATATGTTGCATCAACATCTACCCTTTTAATTTAAATTTCAGAAAACGCGTAGTTCAGATTGTAGTATTAGTATATCAGTTTTGTAATAATAATAATACCTTCATTTAGTAATACGCCAATTACGTACTCTTATAATTACCTATAGCTATTGCTTTATTATGTAATAATGTGTTGACAGTTGCCTCTTAAATTTATTTATATTATTACATTTTTTTATTTCATATGGTAAGCTCTTAAACGTTTCTAAACTATTAAGAAAAACATTTTTTGCAGTTTCTGATCTATTTACTTTATCTTCATAAAAATCCTTAATATTTCTAGTGTTGTTCTTATGTATTTCATGTAAGTACACTAATTTCTTACAAATATACTATGGTTATTTATAAATAAATAACATAGTATAATATTCTTCGCCGTACATTCATTAACTTCAATGTACTCAGCACTAATGCAACTGGTGTATATTTGTTACACTTGACAATTGTTCTTATCGTCCTTTTTTTATTTTTTGTAATTATTTAACCTAAATATTAATGTTGTACAGTATTCCAAGTGTACTGAAATTATCGTTTTAGCTATATAAACTGGCTCTATAGCAGTGGCGGCTGCTGCAGGGAGGGCAACGGGGCACTGCCCCCCCCCTGTTAAATTTCCCGGTAACAAATTTCTTTTAACAGAGAAATTAATTATAAATACCTAATTTGTATGTTATTTTTCTGATTTGTTTGATAACAAACAATATGTTTTCGGAAGTAACAGTCCGTCTTTTCAGCGCGTTTAAAAATCGCAGTCTGACGTAGGCTCCGGGGCATCTTGCGCGACTGCCCCGTCCAGCCCTGTCTGTATTAGAAATCAAGCGATGAAACTGGCGCGGGTAGTGCGCGTATATATGTAGACGGCGGGGCACTACTCTATGGTGCCGGGTCCGGGTGGCGGTCCAGTATATAATATACAGCGGTGAGAGTATGTTGTAATTTCTATCGGTGCAAATGCAACTATGAATTGCGTTAGTAACATAATCGAAATGATAGAAAATAACACACTGAGCTATGATATTAAGATTTAAATATTAATTAAAGAGAATAAAAAAATCTAGGGGTCCCTAGACCAGATTTATTGATTAAATTAGAAGATCACAATTCGAAAACTAAGAAAACCGTGACGAGAAAATTCAATAGAAGCTCTTACAGTTTATCAGACTGGTTGTGTGGGTGTAATGTGCAAAATGCTTTTTTCTATTTCGGTGCTATAAAGTTCACTTTACGACACCCGTTTTGGTTGCAAAAGTATTTCTTTATCGCACGCTAATTTTGTTGCTTTGACGTTGGTAACAAAAAAAATGGAAGGAAATTATATTTAAATATCAAAATGTAAGCCTTTAATGTAACAAGCATGTGCAATAGAAGTTGTACAAAGAATAGAAAGCACACATGCTAACATTTTCTTTACTAATTAACAAAATAAATTGTTAAGCAGAGTTGGATGATAAGTTTTCTGATCCTACTATTGAAATTTACTTCCAATATTTTAAATATTTAAATGTTAATTTATACACACTACTTATGATTATAAATTTAGATTTGCTTATATTTATAACTAAACTATTGGTACACAACCATTTGTCATACTATTTACTTTATCTATCATATCAATTAAGTCATTTCCACTAATATGCAAGAGTCCTAATGTTGTTCCTTATTCTTTTATTAGTATCGATTTCAGATATATATAGCTAATTGTCTCCATTTTCAAATTGATATTTTACTACAGTAAATTGATTTGACTACCAAGGCATGATTGAATTATTTTAAAATTGATGCGTACAAAACGTATTCTTTAAACAATTACCATTTTGTGCCAGGTACATCAGGATATGATGCGCGAAATAAGACGGCTACGAGAAAATATTAATTGAAAGTAATAGTAATGATGGCTTTGTCGGCAACACTCGTGAAGAAGAGAAAATGAAAAAGTCAGCGATAAAAGAACGCCAGCAATGACAATAATAATAAAAATAATAACAGCAATAACGGAAATGTAGCGTGTAATGCACGGGAGAGAGACGCCACGCTTTTCAATAGACGGTGGAGATGGTAAAACGATGTTCTTGAAATTAAAATTGAATGTTATAAAAGATGAAACGGTACGTTGTGAAAATTGGGAAACGTGAAAGAGATGAAAGGAAATTTCAATGAAATGTCATTGATAAACGGAGTTACAAAGTGCTTGCAGAAAAAAAAATTGGAACGGTTAATAAGAAAGAATTTAATTTAAAAATTCAAATAAATCATATAAATTACATTCCGCTATTATGCACGTGCAATATATGTGGGATTGGAAATTTCTTTTTATTATGCGAAATATCTCGAAGTTATTAGAATTTTGCAGAGGGGCTTTTATTTATATTATGTTTTTGGGGTAATACAAAGAATTCTTATACGCATGTGCCTTCCAAATTTATTATATAATAAGTTTCAAATACTTTTATTTTCTTAAAAAACCTGTGGCTAAAAGTGTTATTCTTGATAAAATTTTGGAATTTTTTATACAACTTTTTTTTTAAATCGAGCTCTAATTACTTTTGTACTTTTGATAAATACGTATAGAAAGCATGATTTTAGAAATATTTGGAAAAAGTGAACGTGCTACTTACGGTTTGAATTCTCTGCCTTTTTTGTATAAATTTTATTCAAAATGATGCTCTAAGTCATTCATATTCGTTGTATGATCTTCCTGTTTTGAAAGATGTGAATAGATTGTCACTTGGTCTTCTTGGTTTAGAAGTAGCAAAACCCTTCACTTGATTTGGTGTAGAGGTAACTGTGATATTGCCCAGTCGATACTTCACCGCTAAAGGAGGCGAGAGCGGGGATACAGTACGCGGCGTTGCAATTCTGATGTATTTTGGACTTGCTATATCAAGTGTCCTATTACACAACATGTATAATAATATAAACGTTTTTTCCTAGAGCACCAATTTACGAAACAATTTTCATTAGAAAAATTCTAGAATCTACAGAATTCGAAATCTAAATCGCTCTCAAGCAAGGATGTGTGCTAAGCCCTTTACTATTTTCTTCAGTAATAGGTAATGCCACAAGAAGATGCAGGGAAAGGTGCAAAGATACATATAGTAATAGGCAAATGGAAGGTGAAAAATGTAACACTACAAGAACTCCTATTACAATAAAACCTAGATTTTCATTAGAAAGAAGTAAGAAGTAATGTCCTCAAAGAAAAAACGGCATGAAATTAAAATCGAAGGATAACTAGATCATTTCTTCGCTCGTATCATCCGAAAACGATTTTATTTTATAACCACATACAAAAGAACAACGTCTGTATATATGTAGGTTTCTTACATTGAGCAAGTTGATTCTAATAACATAGATAGAAACAAAAGGGAGACCATCGGGAAAACAGACCACCAATGGCAGCTTAAATGTCAGAAGATCCTCAGGTTTGAATGCCGACAACCGACACCACCGCGAGGCAAAGATTGTCAACCCTCGTGTGGTTCAACCCAGGAATGATAAATCAATAAAGGAAATATCGCGGATACATAATAAAAAAAGAAGAAAGACTATCGGGTTATTCCGCTATAGTGCAACCGCAGACACGTGTTTCAGACTCGTAGGTCATCGTCAGTACGGTGTAGTCAAGGAATAAGGTGGGATATCATTGGGAGATGGAAACAAAAAGAAGACCATCGGAAAGACAGACCATCAATTACAGCTTAAATGTCAGAAAATCCTCGAGTTTGAGTGACAACAGCCGACACCACCGCGAGGCAGACATTGTTAACCCGCCTGTTGTCCAACCCTATAAATAAATCAATAAAGGAAATATCGCGGATACGTAATAAAAAAAGCTGCAATTGGTGGTCTGTCTTCCCGATGGTCTTCCTTTTGTTTCTATCTCCAAAGATATCTCACCTTATTCCTTGGCTACACCGTACTGACGATGACCAACGAGTCTGAAACACGTCTGCGGTTGCACCACTTTTGGTGCCAATGCCATTTTTCTTTTCAATTATAATTCCTTCTACATTTTTTTTATCTAATGGTCCTCTGTCAAATTTTGCAATAGGTATAGGTGTTTCTATCTCGCCAAAGATGGTTTTGCTCCTTTTTCTCATTACTTTCGCGACTTTGGCTTGTCCTTCATAGAATTTCTTCCGATCAATTCTAATATTTTCCTCATTGATGCAGAGTCTGTAAATAACTTGGCTTCCAAACTCTTCATCGTTTTCAAAAGTAACACCACAAATTACGTGCACTATTTTATTGCACTTTGAACAAGCGTGAGCGCCTGTACTTTCGTTGCCGCAAACACAGCAATATATTATGCCACCGAGACTTGTATTACAGTCATCACCAGTGCCTAAACCATCTACCGTAATGTGCTCTGTCACCGTAGGAATACTCTCAATGGTTTCTCCTACGCACGTCTCAGTTTGAGAATCGGCAACAAGTACTATATTTGCTTCGCCTGAATTTTCTTCTTGATGTTGTACTTTAGAATTGTCAAGACTTTCTGCCGGTACTGCAATACTGCCATCATGTGATAAACATTCTCTGGTACTCTCATCTTCGTTTATGTTTACGCTTTCTAAGTGCTCTTCGGTCTGTATTTTATCAATAAGATCTGATGACAGAATTGTAGAGCGTAAACCTACTTTCGGATCTGCACCATATAGACTTTTGTAAGGTGATCTACCAATGATACGATGATATGATGTATTTTTTAACCATTGCACAAAGAAACCCGATCGACCAAGGAGGAGTTTTATTTGCTTCCATCCACATTCTTAACATTTGTTCAACATCTTGGTTTGCCCTTTCAACAAACCCTAGGCTTTGAGGGTGCCTGGGACGTCCATGTACGATTCTGCATTCTGGCCATAGCAAAACCAATTCTTTTATTACTTCGGCTGTAAACTCCCGTTCATTATTACTCTGCAGGATCACTGGTACACCTTACTCGAGAAAAATTTTCAGTAATTCGTTAACTACTTCCGCAGCCCTCTTTGTTTATAATGGTCTCAAATATCAAAATTTTGTGGAATGGTCTTGGTAGTTTGATAGCCCTTTATATTTACCATATGAGCAGGATTGAAAGTCAATCAAGTCAACTTGTCCTCTTTGATTGAAATCTCTTGATGTTATCGGCTTTACAACCAAACCAGCATGCTTCTGTCTTTTTTTCAAGTTACAAATCTTACACAATTCTGCGTATACTTCAACTGCCAGTCTTGGGATGTTTCATTTCTTTTTCAAATTATGAAGCATTTTCTCCCTTCCCCCGTGTCCTGTCGGTTTGTGTTGTTCGTCAATTTTATCAAAAAATTCTTCAATTGGTGTAACATAAATAAGGTAGTCGTTAACAGATTTTACTTTCCGAATAACTTTTGATACGCCGGACATCTCCATGAGGTCATATGTTTTGCCATAATATTTTTCTTTTGCTGAGAGGGCCTGAGTATTATTCTGAACTTGTTTTGAACGACAACTTTTTAAAATCGCACTAATTTCATTGGTTCGTTGCAGGGTCCACGGCTTTTTAACTGTTGTTTGTTCGTACTTTGCATTCAGCCTTAACCCTTGGTCGGGCGCAATGCAAATCCTAACACGATCGGGCGCAATTCAGCTGAGAGCTTAATGTACTCAATAAATGCAATTGTTGAATGTACGTAAAAAAACATATTAAACTGCACTTTTCACTTACATTTGTGAGTATATTTATGCTTTTGGATAACATTTTAATTTTTCTTTGCAGTTTTTATTGACAAATTTGAACAAATCATGAAATTGTCCCAAAACACTTTTTTTTCCTCAAAAACCTAACTTAAAATTCACATTAACTTCATAAAACAAGTCCAAATGATCATAAAAATCAAAAAATAGAAAGAATGCAAATTTATTCAAAAACCTGATTATTCCTATATGCCGATTTTAACAGATATTCATGAAACATAACTCAAAAGTAACCTTAACTACACAACACAAGTCCACAAAATTATAAAAATAAAAATATTAAGTTACTCATGTATCAGGTTGAGGCACTGTAAAAGCTGAATCATAACATTTTTCGCAAATCATCTTGGCATGCTCCAAACAAAATACGACATCACATTTCAGGCAATTATATTTTGAATACCGAACTTTTTTCATTTGGCGACATTTGGAACACCTCTTCCTCTTTCCGTCGTGGCATTCAGATGCTGGCACCTCCTGATGTTGTGATGTAGGCTGGAACTTGCTTAGTTCATATTGCAGCTGTATAGGCATTCCTCTTGTTTGAATGCTCCTTCTTTGAAGTTGTTCCAAACACAACTCGTTGCATAGAGCTTTCTGCTGGAATTTGAATCGGGACTGTTATTGAAGACGTATATAACTTCTGCATTAATTCCTGCTACATTTAGTAGTGCAAAGAAAATCACCATTGGCCATCTTCGTACATTTCTTGCTACATTATAGGTAGCGCACAATTTGTCAACTACATCGACTCCAGATTTCGTAGCGTTATAGTCTAAAACCATATGCGGTTTTTCTGTGACTGCATCAACTAGGTCGTCCTCGTGCATGCTTGAAATTAGAAGCACATTTTTCCCTTTTTTTGGCACAAATGACACAAGTGAGCACCTCTTTGTAAAACCAAATTGACTACTACTTACAGCCCTAGATTTCGTATTCACAAATTCAGGGGGGAGCTGGCGTTTATTTTTCGCAATGTTCCCAACAATGACAACTTTTTTTCGTTGAGAGCCTGCACTAATTCGTAACTGTTGAACCAGTTGTCGCACGTTATGTTACGTCCTGATCCATACAACGATTGAACAATTCTCATGACCACGTCTTGCGGCTTATTGCTCATCGCGAAGGGGCCTTCTGGCTGTTTACCTGCATATATCTCCAAGTTGTGTGTAGCACAGTTTGGCATCAACGGCAGCATACATCTTGATATCGTACTTATTGGGTTTTGATGGGATGTACTGTATAAATGAGCATCTTCCTCGAAACCCTTCTAGTTTTTCATCTACAGTAACATTTTGTCCAGGTGAGTAACTCTTTTGACAGTTCGTTACAAATAGGTCAAAAACTTCGCGAACTGCTGCTAGTTTATCGTTTATCTCTGATCTCGCGTATTTACGTCATCCAGGCGAGTGCACTTGATAAGAAATTTGAATCTTTTCAAGTTCATTACCAGATGAAAAAATTATACACCAAAACCATCTTCAACCCATAACTCTTCTAGCGACTGCCTATTGCTCCTAAGAACGCCTGCAAGATAAAGCAAGCCAATAAAACTGCGGAATTCAATCAAATCTGTAGGCCTCGCATCCCTTTCTCTTGAATATTTTTCTTGTATTTCCTCAATGTATATATTTGTATACTTTACGATCAACTCAATTACGTCATCAGCAAAAATATTTTCCAGCATTCCTTTGGAGACCTTGCATTCCGAGCATTTCCAGCGAGGCCAGGTAATCCCGATAAAACATTATGCGCTCTCTTTCTGATTCTAGCTGAAGGCTTCACTTTTGACCATTAGTTCCATCCTTACCTACATAAAATTCTTGGCCAGCCGTTTCGTCTTCATCAGTCTCACCGTCTTGGTCAGTATCAGAAGTATCTTCTCTTTCTTCTACATTTTCTTCAGTATCAGTGTCGGCCTCGTCATCTCCACTGTCCTCATTAGTCAATATTTCGTCTTCATCCCACAAAATACGTTCTATTTCAGCCAAGTCTGCAGCGTTCCGCAGGTCAAACGTTCGAGCTGGAGGTCCTCTTGATGTTGAAGCCATTAAGGGAATAAATTGCTTCGATAAAGAAAGTTTTCCTTTCTAAAAAATAAAAAATAATAATCCTATTTTACAATCGGGCGCAATAATCTGACAGATTATTCTTTTATTTTACAGTAAAACAAGGTTAATATCACTAAATTTGGGGCTAGAACTTGTTATACATGCTATTTAACGTATACAAAAAGAAATATAAACAAGAAAAACTGGAAATTCGAAAGTCAAAAAACTTACACGATCGGGCGCAATTCATCTGAGAGATTACTACATCTCTCACGGCATTCGGAGACGTACTGGGCAATAATCAACGCCGACCTTCTGTAAAAGGGTAGGAAACAGGAAGCTACTAAGAGACTCGCGCCACTCCGTTCCAATCTTGCTGATTGGTGCAAAAAAAGCTCGTGACTTCATCTCACAGATTAGTTGCGCCCGATGGAAGGTTAAATAAAATTTATCTTTATCTACCATGGTGTTAATATTAACTTATATGTTAAAGGTAGAAAACTGCTAAATGAAGAACCGAAGCACATAAACGTTAGGTAAACACGGATAAACATAACCTCAAATAAAAATTAAAAACCAATTTCCTAAAAAATGTTGTTGGCAAATACTATTTGCCTAAAATAACTATTCGCCCACGACATTTGTCTGGTTGTGAATCTATTTACCTAAAAACCCAGCTGGCAAGATACCATTTGCCTAGGAAAATAGCTTTTGAGCAGAAATAAATGATACGGAGCTATTTGCCAAGGCAGATATCATTTGCCTAGGCAAAACCTATTTGTCGTAAATGACTATTAGCCTGCTACATATACATGTTCTAAATTAATTATGCTTAAACAACACATTATTGAGAAAGAAAACTTTAACATAAAAATGCGAATAAAACACCTTCGGGTGCTTTATACTAGAACAAGAAATACTGTAAACTTATCTATTACTTACACATTAGAGAACAATAAGATATGCTCCGTTAATTCACTAACTATGACTCAGACATATCTCCCCTCAATCTCCCTACTATTTAACCTTTATCTAATCACACATCGTTACAGTGAAATTAAAACGCTATCTTCAACCAGTCTTATTCCCTATTCTATCAACAACTTCTGTTAGTCCCTTTGCATCGCTTCTTTTTCACGCAAATTTCGGCAAAGCTTACTACATTAAGTAATATACATATATAGGTACAGAAGCCCACAGGGCATCGGTCCATAAACATTTCCTTTGACAGGGGATCCACTTAGTTCACGCACGAGCGATTCCTTCATTTCGGTATATAAACAGCAATGTGGTATTAAAATAAGATTCCCCTGTTAGACCCTTTAGCGCTCCCTCCTGTTCCTGCCGTTTCACATCTGAAATTCTATTAAATCGTCTTCAATGCGTCTCCCTTCCAGATTGTATTTAACGCTTTGCTAGTCGTTTTGATCAACGTCTGTTAATTATTTAATTAACTGAGGCCAGTGAAAGAATAATATCGAAATACTGAGAATTATATGAACAGAAATAAGAAAATTGATTCAATTTGTAGACGATGCCATCCTATTGATAGCCACGGACGAATTACAAGTTAAACTAAGACTGTTGGATATTTGTCAATAAAATGAATTTAAAATGGTACTAAAAATTAAGCTTAGAAAGTGTAGATAATTAATATATTAAACTTGTTGACAATAAAACGTTTTAAATATTTCAAATGGATAAACTTTCAATTGAATCAGAAATTGATTAATTTATATTTTATCATTTTTCCTTGAATTGGTGGAATTCTTTAATTATTATAAATTATTTTGATATACTTTTAATTGGATGTAAGGCGATTTATATTCTTTTTTATATAAATAAAAATTAAATGCTGTTCGACGGTAAGCACGTCACTTAAGCACGGCTGGATCGATTTAGCTAATTATTTTTTAAATGTTCGTAATAGTCCTAATAAGGCTTTTAGGTAAAAAACAAAAACTGGAAAAGTTCCCGGGAAATTGAAAAATTCAGGAAAAACTGAAAGTTCTTTTTTCTATAGGATTTTTGTATGAACAAATCTTAATTAGAACAACGGCTTACCCAAGTCAACGCTAGCCGAACCCTACTAATTAATAATCCGCAATACACATCCTACAATTTCAATCAAACACCATAAATATATGTCTCATTTATTAAGGTATCGGCAACAATCCAATGGTAAATATGCGAGTAGACGAAGGAGTGAGTGAATGTGGAATCGGTGTTTAGAGCAGCGACTTAAGACAAAGTGAAACTCAAACACTCTATGACTAGAGGCACAAGAGTAAGGCGCGGGCTACCAAATGCTAAAGCACAAGGACGAGATTGGCAAGATAAACTAAAACAAAGAACACAAAATAATAAGGTCAAAAAACAAAATTGAAAATAAATCAAATAAAGTTAGAAACAAAGCTGAGTACTAAAACAACCCATTTAAGGAAGTACAAATAAAACACAATAATTTACCACGTGCCGATAACTTAAGTGAAAATCAACTACACGGTATCACGGGAAGATGGCGCGATATATCCAGGAAGTCAGCATAAAATAAACCAAATAAGTAACGTTACACTGTAAATTCCAAATAAAGATTTTAAATTCAAGTTAATGTATATGAGCCTTCAGAAATAAAAGAATAATAAATTACGTCCTAAAAACAGCAAATCAAAATTTGTAATTTAAAACTTTAAGTAGACCAAAAAGACTTAACTCAGCAATATATACATTGAAGATGACCTAACCAAAGGTATGCTGCAACAACAACTACAAGAGAGAAAGAAGGGCTGGAACACAACATTTTTACAACAAAACAAATTAAAGGTAAATACTAATATATATACATTGACACACAACAAGAAAAACAAGGACGCTAAAGTAGTTATAAGAAATAGAGATGATGAACCAAAAAGCAAAATAACTAGGGCGCGGACATGACCGGTTTAAACTACGACGAAGTTACAACGGAGCAAAGAAATTATGTAAACAACACACGTTTACTGAATAGCACTAATTCATATGGTGAACTGCAACATCTGCGAACGCCCGAGAAGTGCCCGAGAATGAAACCAAAGAATTCCCATAAAATAAGGAATTTATGAGTAAAATCCTTTTTCATCGGCGTAGATAGGAGCGTGAGGGATTTTTTAAATTTATTATAATTACCTTATATTTCGCAAGAGAAATAAAATTTTCATTCATACTTAGTTTCGTTTTTTCATTGTTTTGTCTGTTAATTACATACTTCGTAATTTTTGTAATAGTCTGTTTAATATCGGTTTATTGAATCGGCTTCTCCTAATTATCTAGACGTAAGTGTGTACTGGATTTCGTTTAGTTTCAATAACATACGCGTGCATTTTTAGTTATCATTTATTTAGATCTAGAACGTTGTTTATGTTACTTTTTCTGATATGAAAACAAATTGTCAGTAATTCCGAAATTTATTACAAAGTCTGTAAAATATCGTTACAGAATGCCAAAATATCGCACGTTCGTCACTTAGCTTTGCTAAAACATACACAGAAATAGTTTCTATGCAGAGAATTTCGATAGTTTACAAAATTTCGTTACATGTTCAAATGACGATGCTCGAAGTATTTCTGAGTGCAAGGAACTAACACACATCCCAAATTTAAAAAATCAATTGTTATTCCTTCAGGCACACTTTGAAAATTTGCCTGAACTAATCACATATTTTAAAAATCGAAATCTCAAATTAAAAGATGGATTAGCCACATTAGATGTGGGCTATTAATAATTTCAAAACGATTCCAAGTGACTTCGGATGTGGCCTTAGGCAAAAGTTAGACCTAGTTTTTAATAGAAATCCTGATTTAATAACATTGCGGCAATTGTGTTTGGGGACAATGACACAAAATTTAGCAGCTAACTGTTACACACGCTGAAATAAAAGAATATTTCCAGTACGCACCTATAACCAGTTGCGATGTAGAAAGGACGTTTTCTATCTACAAGGATGTACTTAATTCAAAGAGAACAAGTCTTACAGAAGAGAAAATGAAAAAATAATAAGGTATTTTGTATTTTATAGATCAGCAGCCACTTGTTATCCAATTATATAAATAAAATTAAAACCTCTTTAAAAACACAACATTTCAATAGTGCGCCCATGGGCGATGAGTCATCAACCGTTCGTGCCCGCGCCCTACTAATAACTATAAGAAAGTGGAGCGAGGAAAACAAAGCATGAAACGAAATGATAAGAAAAAAAAGCGATAAAAGAAACTGGGAAAATAAAAATACAACATTTCGAAGGGGTACTTGGAATATTCGAACAATATTGGAGGTAGGAAAAATAGAAAGAATACAAACAGAAATAACAAGATACGAAATCGGAGTACTGGCACTGCAAGAGATCATGTGGGAAGGCGAAGGTAAAATAGACAAAGAAAAATGTACGCTCTATTATGCTGAAGAACAAAAATGAGTAAGCAACAGTACTGCATTTATGATAGAGATGAAAATCAGCGAAAAAGTAATAAAACTTCAACAATCAGTGTATACGCAATTATGTAAATACCACTAGTAATTCCGGTTTAAGGTTCTAAACAAAATGCAAACAGTTGCAACCTTTGTTAGTAATGAATGGCAATTGAAAAGATTTTCTACGGCGATGTTTTTTTTTTTTGTGAATAGCACCCCTTTATGTGAAAAAGGTCGACTACCTCGGTGCATTACCATGTTTTTTTTTTCGGTAAATGGAAGTATATTATTTTGAAACTTAAATTCTTCTATTTGAAAATTATTATGTTTGTATAGTAACTGCGACAGGCTCGGCCTCGAGAAAAGAAAAATTAATTTCTCCTCACTGCGTGCTCATTGGACCGCGATTTTTTTTGTAGCGCCATTACTCATATTTTTTTTCACCCCCTTTTTTTAATGACGCTATTTAAAACTAACCCCGTGTACACGCTACCTACTGCTTAGCGTTCGTCTCCAATAGTCTTGCCAGTGCATCTTTCTCCAAATATGCAAATGTATTTTATAATGTGTATATTGTTTATAAAATGTTAGTACTACACAATAACAGACATTTTAAATACATTTGCCGTTAAGAAAATATTAGGTTACTAATTATACTAGTCGTTCCTAACCTAATATGGCTGATGGAAATCCTATGTATTACCTTATGGATACATGCATTGTAAATTCTTATATTTTAGATAAAAATTCTTCAAAAGGTAATAAAATTACCACGCACTTGCATGTTCGTTCTCATCTAGGAAACCAACTACATAATTTGAAATTATAATACATAACAGAAAACTCCAATAAAATTAGGAAAAACGAAATGAAATAAATTGCCGGTCGAGTAATCACTGTGGAGACTGTACAACGAAAAACGAATGTTTATTTACCTATTGAAGGAAAAGCCTCGTCGGTGTGCTTTTCGTAGCACCAAAGCATCAGTCAAGCGTTCTAAAATAATATGTGAAGGATGTGTTGTAGGTTTGTACCTAACTGTCTCTGACGCTTCCATAAAAAGTAGTACATAGCTGTAATGTTGTAATAAATAAACGTAATAGCTTTAATACGTTTTATTTGTCAGTTGCATATGTCTTCTTATTACTTGTGGCACTTATACAGCGTTAGTAAAAAGTCCCGGAACGGTCGAATAACTTTGTTATTTGAAAATTATGATTTCTGAAATTTGGTATGGGGGTATAGTTAATATAAATGCATTTTATGCAATACAGTTAATATTTTTTTCACTTCCGGTTTAATCGGCAATACGTCCAACTGTTTTTTTTAACACTTTTGAATGCAAAATAAAAAACTACGTTCAGGAAGTATTAAGATGTTTATTTATATTCACAAGAACAGTTAAAAAATAAAAAAGTGTCCTAATACAGAAAAATCAAGGTACCTTTGAAAAAAGTTGTTGTTTAGTGTTTGCATTCTTTTTGCCGTCACATTTGACAATTTTAAAAGCGTTTTAACTTTTGCATCGCTATAAATTTACTTATTTTATACATTGACACATTTGAAAATGGCAGTAAAACTTACTGAATCAGAACGAATTGAGATATTAATGATGCGTGGGTACGGTGATCGTCAACGTTCTTTTGAAGAGGTTCGTATTTTGTTTAATACTGTTTATCCGGATCGTCACATTAGTAAAAGTACGGTATGCCGAACAATTCAAAAGTTTGAAGTCTTTCGTCAGGTGAAGGATTTACCTAGAAGGGGACGTCCATTAACAGCAACAGATGAAGAAACTAGTTTGAATGTGTTACTTACAGTGGAAGAAAATCATCACGTGTCCACAACAGAATTAGGTCAAATTCATGAGATCTCTCAAAAATCTGCTCATAATATTCTTAAATCAGCAAGAATGAAACCCTATAAAATGTATCCCGTCCATGAGTTAACTGAAGATGATCCAGATCGTAGACTACAATTTTGCGAAACAATGACGGAATTGATCGAGCAGTAGCCTAATGTTTTAGATCACATCATTTTTTCAGATGAGGCAACGTTTTGTCTCAACGGCACTGTGAACAGACATAATTGTCGCTACTGGTCAATTGAAAATCCGCATTGGATTGAATAAGTCCATACACAGCGTCCTCAAAAGGTGAATGTCTGGGCTGGTCTTGTTGGAAACAACATCATAGGACCATTTTTTATAAGAGGAAATTTAACTGGCAACGTCTACTTAAATTTATTGCGAAATGAGGTTGTTCCAGCACTTGCGGCCGTCTTTCCAAATGCGAACATAGGTGATCACCCTAATGCACATTTTTGGTTTCAACTAGATGGAGCTCCCCCCCCCATTTTGCCCATAATGTCCGCGATTATTTGAATGAAATTTTTCCGGGACGTTGGATCGGACGTAGAGGAGCAATCGAATGGCCAGCACGTTCGCCAGATCTCTCGCCATTAGATTTTTTCTTTTGGGGTCACTTGAAATGTCAAGTGTACAAAAATCGTCCCCATAATCTTGAACAATTGGAAGAGAGAATAGTTCAAGAAGCCAATCGCATCACTCCAGAACAAATACAAAATTCAATAAGAAATTTTACTGACCGTTTACATTTTTGTCAAATTATAAATGGAGAGCACTTTGAACAATTATTGTAATCGCAACCTGAATAGACAGGTATCTTGATTTTTCTGTATTAGGACACTTTTTTAATTTTTTAACTGTTTTCTTGTGAATAAAAATAAACATCTTAATACTTCCTGAACGTAGTTTTTTATTTTGCATTCAAAAGTGTTAAAAAAATCTGGGCGTTCCATTTAAAAAAAAAAGTTGGACGTATTGCCGATTAAACCGGAAGTGAAACAAATATTAACTGTATTGCATAAAATGCATTTATATTAACTATACCCCCATACCAAATTTCAGAAATCATAATTTTCAAATAACAAAGTTATTCGACCGTTCCGGGACTTTTTACTAACGCTGTATATGACACTAAACAAAGAGATATTTCAATACATTTAACGATAGGTGGTACATGTAAATGCCACCCAAGATCACTTAAATACCACGAAATATCAAATTATTGCAAATCAAGTTTTTATAGCCGTACACCTAAATCAACCAAATCACGTAATTGCTAATTCATATTTTAAAGAAAATGGTATACTCTATAAAAGGCTTAAGTTTAGAAATAATTTTAAAAACATATATGCACCAATAGAAAAAGCAGTGGAGAAGAAAAAACAAGAATTTTATTAAAAAAAATGAGGTGTGGCCAGCACACGACTTTCTTAGACGTATGAGCCTTTCAAATTATAGAATTTTACGAATTTTTTTATACAGAAATTATTCAAAATCCTATTCTAAGTACTTCTACTCTCTTAATAAATCTCTATAGAATGCATACTTTGCAAGATATTATCAAAAAAGTGCTACTCGCTAAGAGTAAAAATGCTACTTCCGGTCCGAATTTTCAAATTTCATATATACAAAAAATATTGCAAATCCAGTTCTAAATACTTTTGTACTCTTGACAAATATATATAAAATGCATAATTTACGACATATTTGCAAAAAATCGTTATTCGATAAGAATAAAAGTGTTACTTCCGGTCCGAATTTTTAAATTTCTTTTTATACAAAAGGTATTGAAAACTATGTTATAAATACTTTTATAATCGTAACGTACTTGTCTAAAAAGCATGACTTGCGAGATATTCGCAAAAAACGGATTTTCGATAAGAGTAAAAGACCTACTTCCGGTTGGAATTTCGAAAAACTTTTTTAAGACGGTTTAAATAAAATAAATATATATAGAATGCATAACTTACGACATATTTGTAAAAAATATCGCTATTCGATAAGAGTAAAAGTGGTACTTCCGGTCTGAATTTTGAAATTTTTTTTATACAAAAGATCTTGAAAATTATGTTTTAAATACTTTTATACTCGTAACGTACTTGTCTAAAACGCATGACTTGCGAGATATTTGCAAAATTTAGATAAGAGTAAAAGACTTACTTCTGATAGGAATTTCGAAAAACTTTTTAAATAAAATTATTCTCAATTTTAATTTTAAGTACATATGAATTCTTTATAAATTTCTTTAAACTTAGTAGTTGACGAAATATTGGCAAAATTCGATTTTTTCACCGAAGTAAACTGCTACTTCCGGTCTACCGATTTTACTGTAAAACTAATCAGATCTCAAGAGGGAGATTATACACGTAAATACAAAATTTGGAATTGATATCTCCAGCGGTTTGACCGCTATCGTGGTCACAGACAGACAGACAGATACACAGACATTTTTTTAAAACCACTTTTTCGGTATCAGGGGACTTCAAAACGTGGACATCTGCAAAAATCTCGAGGTCGAACATTTTCGTCATCACAATACTTCCTTATACTACGTATAGGGTGTCCCAACGGGAACTTAGGGATTTCAAGACCAAATAACATGCTTAGTGTTTAGAAATTCAATGATTTATTAACATAAACATAAAGTGGAAACCTTAAAATTATATGTGGAACAAGATATCGGATAAATGTCCACTGTGACTCCGTGTGCACATAGTGATTCTTTTCTTACAATTTTCGATGACTTTATCATACATATCGCAGTGATCTTGAGTTTGGTGGTAAATTGTAAATAAGCATAATCAAGATCACTTCTAGATTTAATTTAATTAATTACTATTTTGTTTATTTTATCATGATGTGTATATATACATTCATTAAGTCAATATTTTGGCAAATTTAATTTTTATTTACGTAAAATAATATTAGAATAAGCATGAAATATTAAGTGAATTATAATAAGAAAGTGTTTCCCGCACGAAAAATACTGTGACCGGGAGAGATCGACAGATTGGCCCGGCGAAAACAATATTCTTCGCTAGATGCATTGGACAAATCATGAATGTGTAAACAAGTTTATATTTACATATTTGTTTACCTTTTTAAAAGATTAGTAATGCGCTGCTTTCCCAGGTGGTGCAGCACTGCAGCTATGTATTTCTGGAGGTGGAATCGGTATCGTACCGAAAATAACCGTACGTTTTTGTGAAGAAAAATATGCATATAAGTCGACACACGATCAGAAAACGTTAGATGCTTGGTGAAAATCAGCTATCTCAAAAGAAAAACAAGAAGTAGGTGGAAACCTCTTCTTCCTCTTAACATAAAATGTTATTTTAATTTAGAAGTTTATTCATGAATCGGAACTTAGAATAAATTTTCAAAAAGATTTTACGACACATAAAATTTTTTTTACAAAAATTAGGACCTACAATATTTTATAGATTAAACGTTATTCCAACATAGAAATTTGTTCATGTATTGGAACTTATAATATTTTCGTAATAATTCTATTGTACTTATAAATTTTAAAGACGAAGAATAATTTTATGAATTAGATATCATTTTAATTCGGAGTTTGGTTTACATTGGGACTTGCAATTATTTTTCGGAAATAATTATTTATGTTTCGAAACAGTTTTATTCAATTAGGAATTATTTGAAATTTTTTTTTAGAATGTTTTATTTTTATATGCAGGGTTATTACACCGTGTGTTATGGTAAAGCATTTTAGTGTTTGTAACGATAAAATTAAATAGCCTAATAATAATAATTTTTTTTTGAAGTAAATATAACACTCCACGTTTTTAATTAAAGTTTCTTTATTATTTATTTACAAGATTAGAAGATTCATAGTTTGATATTTTTTTTTGTTTTATGTATATATAGGATAATTAAACTGTGACAAAATTTTCAAACATATGTATTTGAGATGGATGAATTTGAGAGGTTGTATGAAGAGTTAAGGTGATTTAATAATGTTTATTATTAGTGTATACATATAGTGTTGTGCAAATTTCTCATGTGGTGTTTTGTATTGGAATCTTAGAGCGAGGTAAAAATTTTTATTTTATTTTATATATATATTTTCTTTATATTAATTATACTTTATTGTGTTTGTGTATTCGATATTGACGTGTTGGATAATAGATCAGGGATGTGTGCAATGAATTAAGTAGATGTTTAATTCATAGCATGGAGCCTTGGTGAATCCTTAAAGCACGAATTGGTCTTGGTGGTACTGTTTTGGGAGTGAGCAAAGGCGCCAAGCAGAACTAATCAGGGCTGAGTTAATTAATTAAATGCACAAAGACACTTTTGAATTAAACTCAAAATTTATATATATGCCTTAAAGGCTGATCACATAGTAGTGTATGTTAGGGTTGTGTCCAACGAGTTGAAAAGAATACTCGTAGGGTGGAACTTTGGGGTACCTACCAGTGTGGATTTGCTTTCTGATGGTACTGTCTTGGGAGCGAGTAAAGGCGCCAGGCAGAACTAATTAGGGCAGAGCCATTACGTTAATGTTTATATACTTGCAAACTGAGAGGCTACATATTTTTTTTTTGTAATTAATTTATGTTCCAGTACAACTCACACCATACAATAAAATATTTTGTTTAAATATTGATTGTTTACATGTATCTTTGACGAATAAAGAAAATGATAATTATATTTATTTTTAAATATAAATTTGTATTCGATGTTATTCTTTTATTAATTATAATTTGTTTATTGATTTGACTATTTAATCATGACATGCATGAATTTCTATAATATTTAAGACATTTATTCTGGTAAATATGCTTGTATAATTTTAAATTTTTTCTTTAATATCCTTAATAAACTATATTGTAAGGTTTATTTTGCATTTTATTTTCTTTACCTGATCTGGTAATAACTAAAGAGCATTCAAGTTGACTGGAGAGTTTATTTATATTTTCTGCCCCTGAGAGAAAATTTTTTTTTAGTCATTTTAAACTGAGCTAGTTAAATGTAAAATTGCCTAACCTACTATTTTGCAGAAAATTTATTAAATCTTGGTCTAGCATAAGGTCTAGCACTAAGATGTATGCTTGATTCTTACTTACTTACTGATTGAATGGTGTAAATTATTTTTATATAAACCTCAATTTGCAAGAGTCACAGCAATATGAAAGTTAATTTCGGCAATAGCAGCACGAATGTTATTTTTTAATTCAATTGTCTGTCGATTATTTGTGTATACTTGATCCTTAAGGAAACCTCAAAAGAAAAAGTCCAGCGGTGTTAAGTCGCAGGATCTTGCAGGCCAATACACGTTACCATTACGAGAAATCACACGACCAGGGAATTTCTCCTGCAGTAAATTTAGAGCTTCCCTGGCAGTGTGGCAAGTGGCCCCATCTTGTTGAAAAAAAGATTTTTGAGGTCCATATCTTCCAAACGAGGCCATACAAAGTTATTCAACATCTGTCGATACCGCTCCCCATTGACAGTTACTGCTTCTCTATTCTCATTTTCAAAAAAGTGAGGTCCAAGAACACCGTTGGTCGAGAAACCACACCATACGGTGACACGTAGTGGGTGCATGGGTTTTTCAATAATCTCTCGAGGGTTTTGGAGCCTCCAAATGCGGCAGTTTTGTTTATTTACGTAACCCCCTAGGTGAAAATGGGCTTCGTCACTGAATATGATTCGCTTTTCAAATTCGTTATCAAGTTCTGTTTGCTCCAAAATCCAATTTGCAAAGATACGGCGGTGTTGGTGGTCCCTGGGATTCAATTCTTGTGTTAACTGCATCTTGTATGCTTGTAGCCGTAGGTCTTTGGTTAAAATTCGTTGCAGAGATGATCTTGAGATGGCCAATTGCTGTGACCGACGACGAATTGAAGTTTTTGGACTTTCTGTTACAATTTGATTCACCCTAACGATATTTTCAATTGACCGAACATTACGATGTCGTAGCGGTGTCTTTACATCGAGAACAGAACCAATTATTTCAAATATTGCAATTAAATTCCTAATTGCTGTATCGCTGGGAACATGATACTGATGAAAAACAACGCGTAGTCGACGAATTGTGTTCATAACAGAACGAGCATTTTCATAATAAATTTGAACAATTTGGATACGTTCTTCAGTCGTGAAACGTTGCATGATGACACTTACAAGTTTCTAGATGACGTATGTCAAATATTAGATTAATATGTTACATTATTTGAAAATACTGTGATATTTAAATCCCCAAGTTCCTGTTGGGACACCCGTTATAAGAAAGTAAAAATGAGAATAGAATAGAAGGTCCACGACATATTTTCAAAACCCCACCAATCATAATTGTAGAAAATTTTAACAACAAATGGGGTTTCAAAATAAGTTTTATTTCAAATCCCCAATTTATGAAGAAGTGCTATAATTAATTTTACAAATATTTGCACTCAGCATGTAAAATGATATTTCCATATCAAAATTCAATCCCAAGCGTATATTATCTCGAACTTCGCACAGTTTTAGTCATCTACAGGAAATACGCGAAGCGAAATCGAAAATAACTCCGGGAATCATTTGAAACTTCCAAAGCAATTTAATGATCCATAATTTTGTACGGGCTATCTGCATGCCCCCCCTCTTCGACCTCGATTCGAGTGCCTGACCCCATCCACCAGTATTTCCTCGTCCCTACTGCTCCACCGGCCTCTCCAGCCCTAGTGCCATCATGTCGATGTTAAACGAGCGAACTTTTCATATCAGAATCTTAATAAAGAATCTAGGGATGGAAGGTTGTGCGGGGCGTGTCAACGTTTAAAATTTATACGAAAAGACATTATGAGCGGCACCGAGGGCGCACTGTCGGTGTTGAAAGGTAAATTGAATTTTTGTTAATGTATCTACCATTGTAATAAGGGAATTTTCGCGGCGCTTTATAGTGACATGTGAAACGATAAAGATTCTCCACATGCGGAAGAGGAAATTAAGTAGTTGTTACTATTGCTCCATGAGTTGACTTTTTACTTTCTTATACGTAGTATTGTGATGATGAAAATTTTCGACCTCGAAATTTTTGCAGATGTTCACGTTTTGAGGTCCCCTGATACCAAAAAAGTGGTTTTTAAAAAAATGTCTCAGTGTGTGTCTGTCTGTCTGTCTGTGACCACGATACCGGTCAAACCGCTACAGATATCAATTCCAAATTTTGTATTTATGAATATAATCTCCCTCTTGAGAAGTGATTAGATTTTGAGCAAAATCGGCAGATCGGAAGTAGTAGTTTACTTCAGTGAAAAAATCGAAATTTGCAAATATTTCGTGAATTACTGAGTTTAAACAAATTTATAAAGAATTCAAATGTACTCAAAATTAAATTTGAGAAAAATTGTGTTAATAAAGTTTTTCGAAATTCCTACCGGAAGTAGGTCTTTCACTCTTATCGAAAATCAGTTTTTTGCGAATATCTCGCAAGTCATGTTTTCTAGGCAGGTACATTACGAGTATAAAAGTATTTAGAACGTACTTTGAAATATCTTTTGTATAAAAAAAATTTAAAAATTCGGACCGGAAGTAACAGTTTTACTCTTACCGAATAACGATTTTTTGGAAATATGTCGTAAATTATGCATTCTATTAGGTATATTTATGAAGAGTACAAAAGTATTTAGAGTTGGATATGGAATATTTTTTGTATAAATGAAATTTCGATATTCGGACCGGAAGTAACACTTTCGTACGTATAAGAAAGTCGTGTGGTGGCCACACCTCATTTTTTATATACCTTATCCTCATGTTTTTCTTTAGTCTCGTTTGAAATTTAAATACAAGGGGAAGAGAGGTATCGTGGGCATTACACACCTTTCTTATATGTATGTATAGCCTGAATGTTTTCTACAAAAGCCGCAGCCGTTTTAACTTAATTTATGTAATTAGAATATACAAATGTTGAACAATCCATCTAATATAGCTTGAAAGTAAGAGAGAAAGATAAAAGTATACACAAACCAAAAACGTTTGTCTACTTAGCGTATAAATTAAATTTTAAATTGCAATATACCTACTCTATAGCAGTCAGAAATAAATAGAAGGTATTTAAACAATAGTAACTTATTTTACTTTTCTTTTAACGAATATAATGGAAGTTTTTGGACTATTTTGATTGAACAATTTTTCTCCTGCGGAAAATTTAACAATTTAGAAATTTTCACATAAAATTTAACGTGATTTGTAATTTGTAACCTAATAATAAAACACTTAATGTGTTTCTATGTATAGATATAGCTGCCGGCTCTTGGTGAAACATAATAATATTTATATATACTATAACGTAGATAAAATTAAAAAAACACTTGATTTGGTTTCACTTAATTTATTAGCATATTTCTAACAATTGGTTCGGTATGTTTTCCCGTTCTCAAAGAATTTACTCAACTAAATTTGTTTTATATATATATATAAAATAAAAGATGTTAAAACTGTTGTGTATATGTAAATTCCAATAAACCAGTTTAATTACTGTTTCGTAACTCCGAAAACAGAATGTATGGGTAGGTTTAAAGAAAACACTATATTGTGGCTTATAACGTTTCGGAAAAATTTATTTCCTGCATCAGATAACTGCCACACAATGGACCAAGGATCTCAGTATCTATACTCATAAGTTTTAATCAATGAGCATTGATTAGCAATTGTCAAAATACTTTATTTGCTTCAAAACTGTATTTATGTAATCGAAGAAAATGTTTTAAAATACTCCGAAAACTTTCGTTACACCCGTTACTTTAAACAGAATTTGATACTGAACTGTGATTAAGTATTTTCTTGACTATAACAGAGATGTGATGTAAATTACAAATAACAAAAAAAAAACAATTAACTAGTCTCAGGTGTATTAAATATAAATGTGTAAAAAATACGTTTTATTCCGGGTTAAAATAAATAAAATATTTCAGAACAAAAAGGCACAAGAAACAACAATAACTAAAATAGCAATAAGTAATATTAGCAGAAGTCAATAACACGACAATCGCTTTATTCTTTTACGACAAGTTTGACGGTGTTTAACAGTTTTGCATAAATATTTTTCAACAGCGATTATATTTTTCCATGGCTACCGTGATATTTACTTCGTCATGGACTTGTAAATTTACATATCTTTTAAAATATCAGAGATAAAGTAGACATACTTAACAAGAATAATGAGGTGTGGCCATCACACGACTCTCTTACACGTATGAGAGTTTCAAATTATAAATTTTAAAAATTCTGTTATATAAAAATTAAAAATCGTATTATAAATACTTCTATTCTCTTAATAAATCTCTATAGAATGCATAGTTTGCGAGACATTCGAAAAAAAGTACTACTCGCTAAGAGTAAAAGTGTTACTTCCGGTCCAAATATTGAGAACATTTTTATACAAAAGATATTGGAAATGAAGTTCAAAATACTTTTATACTCGTAACGTATCTGTCTAAAAATAATGATTTGCAAAATATTCGCGAAAAACTGATTTTCGGTAAGAGTAAAAGACCTACTTCCGGTAGGAATTTCGAAAAACTTTTTTCAAATTTAATTTTGAGCACATTTGAATTCTTTTGTAAATTTGTTTAAACTTAGTAATTGACGAAATATTGGCAAAATTCAATTTTTTCACTGAAGTAAACTACTACTTCCGGTCTACCGATTTTATTGAAAAACAAATCAGATCTCAAGAGGGAGATTATACATGTAAATACAAAATTTGGAATTGATATCTACATCGGTTTGACAGCTATCGTGATCACACACACAGAGAGAGAGACCGACAAACACACACACATAGACAGAGTGATAGAGAGAGAAAGAGAGAGAGAGAGAGACATCTTTTAAAAACCACTTTTTTGGTATCAGGGGACTTCAAAACGTGGACATCTGCAAAAATCTCGAGGTCGAAAATTTTCGCCATCACAATACTTCCTTGTACTACGTATAAGAAAGCAAAAAGTGGCTATTGAAGGGCTTAATGTTATTCTGTTAAAAATATTGGGCCTTCTATTTATAATAAGTAAGTTCTTTGTGTTTAAAGTTTCTTCAGTATGCAGTACCTTTGCGAACAACCAATATAAACTGAAAAAGTTCTGCAGATAAGTATCACTGGCACACCTTGTGTCTATGCCAAACCAAATCATTTTGTGTTCTGTCATGACACTTTTGAATTATATGCAATTAAAAAGTCTGCTGTAAATGTCACTTCCTAACTATTGACTTTAACAAATAATTACCTTTAATAAAAGATATTTGTATTCCAACGCAAAATCCAAATTTGAACTTATATATAGGATGTTCAGCTTTAAAAAGTATATATTCTTTGTGCCAATGATTTATGGTTCAGCCTGTATAAGCGTATATGTTTTGAAATTTTAAAACAACGAGAACCGTTTCAACCACAGTACACACATTTTTAATTAATTTAAAAATTAAAAATGTATTTGGTTGATTCACTCTGTAGGTAATTTTCAGTGTACTGATATACTATTTCAATTGCAACAAGCATATCTTCATAATTTCAATAAAATGCATTACCATTATTGAAACACGTATGTAAATTTTAATAACAACCATGATAATATATATATTACATAAATTATATGGCATTATTATTTTTACAATAATCAGGTTTTCGTATCAAACAGAAAGATACACTTACTTTTTCATAAATAACTTTTACTGTGTAAGGGGCTTGAATACGTGAATATATGCAAATATTTCGAAATCGAAAATTTTCGTCATCACAATACTTCCTTATATTAGGTATATGAAAGTAAGTAAATTTTAATCGGAGTATCCTTTTAAATTTGAAGTAAGCCTAAGCTTATGATAAATACGATTTATAATATTATTTTATTAATAAGCATTTATATTCTGGAGAAAGGTCATTTCAAGTATTGACTAATATTTATTGATTACATGCATAGGTACCTTACAGAAATATACAGGAATTTACCACTATGTTCACAATAAAAAATAAAATTGTTGGCACAAATCTATTAGCATTTCTTGTGCGCCTTTATACAGATCTAGTAGCGTGACATATCAGCAAAATGACGTGAATGGCGTCAAACTTCTAGAATACAATCAGAGCGTAACTAGCAACAATGTAAATGTCACAAAACTACAAACGTTAATCTTAAATTTTTATTTTTATTAAATATAATTTGCTTTAGCTACGGTCGGGCAAAACAATACCTTTGAACTAAAAGTATAAAGTTGGCGTTTATCGCGAAATAAAAATTTTGTTACACGATATTAAACAAAATCTGTGTCAGTAAAATTGCGTATTTATATATACGTCACTATTTAAATGTACATTTATATTTCTATTACAATTTTCAATTAGAATTATGCGCAGTTACTTTTTCTTGGTGTGACATCTGTAATACAAGCATAGCAAAATAGGAAAACAGGTTGTCATTTATAGGCTCTATTAGATTGCTAGATTTAATAGCGCCAATAACCTATCACTACAAAGCAGACAACGTCAACCTGCGCGTTATTTCATCTATAAGTGATAATTCATGTCAATTAAATAGTAAATTACTGAAAATTTCTAATGTACTGTAATCAGTCTGTATTTCAAACTCGTCGGTCCTCATCAGTTCGGCGTAACAAAGGTATATGTTTCTTGATTGAATAATATGATAATTATAATAAAGTCTTATCCTAAAAATCCCAAATAATTCAAAAATATTATTACAGTGTTCACCAACAGTATCTGTAATGTGAACATGCTATATTTCAAGTCAGGTATACTGAATAAACATATTATCGTATGCGTTCCCATATGAAGCGTCTAAATACAAAAGCAAACATTTCACGTATAATTAGTAGGGCGCGGACATGACCCGTTTAAACTACGACGAAGTTCCAACGGAGCAAAGAAATAATGTAAACAACACACGCTTACTGAATAGCACTAATTCATATGGTGAACTGCAGCATCTGTTTACTCCCGAGAAGTGCGCGAGAATGAGAGCAAAAAATGCCCATAAAATAAGGAATTTATGAGTCAAATCCTTTTTTCATCGGCGTAGTAGGAGTGTGGGGGTTTTGTTTTAATTTATTATATTTACCTTATATTTCGCAAGAGAAATAAAATTTTCATTCATACTTAGTTAGTTTCCGTTTTTTCATTGTTTTGACTGTTAATTACTTACTTCGTAATTTTTGTAATAGTCTGTTTAATACCGGTTTTTTGAATCGACTTCTCCCAATTATCTAGACGTAAGTGTGCATTGAATTTCGTTTAGTTTCAATAACATACGCGTACATTTTTAGTTATCATTTATTTAGATCATTTGTTTAGATCTAGAACGTTGTTTATGTTCTTTTTTCTGATATGGAAATGAATTGTCATTGATCCCGAAATTTATTACAAAGTTTGTAAAATATCGTTACCGAATGCCAAAATATCGCACGTTCGTCACTTACCTTTGCTAAAACATATACAAAAATAATTTTTATGCAGAGAATTTTGATAGTTTACAAAATTTCGTTATATGTTTAAGTGACGATGCTCGAAGTATTTCTGAGTGCAAGGAACTAACACAAATCCCAAATTTAAAAAATCGGTTGCTTTTCCTTCAGGAACACTTTGGAAATTTGCCTAAACTAATCACATATTTTGAAAATCGAAATCTCAAATTAAAAGATGGATTAACCACATTAGATGTGGGATATTAATGTTTTCAAAAGTATTCCAAGTGACTTCGGATGTGGCCTTCGGCAAAAGTTAGACGCAGTTTTTAATTTTACGCACCTATAACCAGTTGCGATATAGAAAAGACGTTTTCTATCTACAAGGATGTACTTAATTCAAAGAGAACAAGTCTTACAGAAGAGAAAATGAACAAATAATAAGGTATTTTGTATTATATAGATCACCAGCCACTTGTTATCCAATTATATAAATAAAATTAAAACCTCTTTGAAAATACAACATTTCAATAGTGCGCCCATGGGCGATGAGTCATCAACCGTTCGTGTTCGCGCCCTAATCATTAGTTTTGAGTAAGACGCAACAAACTGCCTAGATGTTATAACTTGTTCAATGAACTTGAAATGTTGATAACAATTTGATATTACTTTTTTAGTGAAATTGGAGTTTTATCCTGAAATATCTGATTTTGTTATTAAAAAGATATCTTGTTTAAAAAATGACACATGTCTGCTTTTTCAGCTGAGTCTGCTTATGCATCTGAGTGAACCGGAATTATCTGAGTTTGCATCTTATGATAATAGTGGGAACACCAAAAATATTACGCTAGGCTGTAACATTTGGGATTGATGTAAAAAAGAATTTCAAGGATATTAACTGAAAAACTGATTTATGATTGTTTTAGTAGGTACAAAGGTATAGCAAAAAAATTTCTAAAACTAAATTCTTGAATTTTCATGGTCTTCAGCATCCGCTAAACTGACCATATTATCATCCTCACCAGGTAGATTTCCTTTTGAATTAACTGCTTCTCTTTCAAAGACGTTTCTGAAATAATAAAAACGATTGTCGGTCTTCCAATTCGCTTCATAATGTTTGGCTAACAAAGTTGAAATGCTTTTTACTTTGTTGGGCTTAAGAATTCTACACCTGGATGCCTTTTCAACAGCAGTAGATAAGCTATGAGAGTTGTGGCGCAAAATCCCATATGATTTAACATAGGGGTCAAAATTTTACTTTTCTTCCCCACTAAGGGGAGTACCCCTTACCTACACTTTAATTCTGTGACGCGCACACGCCCAAAACAGACAGCTACTGAACAGCTTGTAAAGTTCTTCAAACAGCTTCTGAACGGCTTTTATACAAAGGCTGTTCAAAAGCTCTTCAAAAGTGCTACAAAAGCTTTTAAAGCTGCTCGAAAGCTCTTCAAAAGCTGTTCAAGAGCTCTTCAAAAGCTGTTCAGAAGCTGTCTGTTCTGGGCGTGTGCACGTCACAGAATTAAAATGTAGGTAAGGGGTACTCCCCTTGGTGGGGAAGAAAAGTAAAATTTAGACTCCTATGTTAAATCATATGGGATTTTGCGCCAGAACTCTCATAGCTTATCTACTAACAGCAATATCACTTTTATAATACGGCTCACCTTTGACAAGAACAGATGCACTAGCGGATTTCGAAAAAAATAGCCTTTTAGATGGTTGAAAACGGAAGTGCCAAGACGCAGGACTTTTAAGAACTCTTTTCACCTCACCTTTTCAGTCAAGGACTGAGTAGTATTTTCCCATCTTTAACACGGTTGAAAATTCTTGAATAATATCATGTACGTTTCTGGATCAATTCCGATGATACATTCTTTAACTCTTTTCTCTATCTGGCCAAACACTCAGTCAGGAGGAAGAAATGAACGACCAATTAATGGAGATACCACTTCTAGGCGTTTTATGTGAGGTAAAAAACAGCACTGTAACCAATATTGGGCCATTCCAACTATCGTGCTGTTCTTTTTCTGCCCTCCACAACCATCGGCTACTAAAAGTACTACTTCTACCTCTTCATAAAAAGTGAAATTTGGAATGCTCGAAAAACTGCGGATACTATCTCATTTGAGCTTTTTTGCCGGTCAGTGTCCACATAAATGATTTTACAGTTTCAGGATTGAGTTTTCATTCTGTATACACTGCTACCAACGTAAAATTGTACAGATTTATCTTCATGCTAAAGTAACAGGATTAACCAGGGATCTGTGGCAACGGTAAATATTTTTGACAGTCAAAGGAAAATATTGCAATTTTGAGATTATCCTATCTTAAAAAATCATAAAATGCATTACTACGCAGTTTGTGTACACGCTGTTCTGTCATTATTCTTCATTTTTCTTCTGAATCAGTGATTTTTTTTATTTTTACTCCAAATTGTAAATATTATGAACACACATCAATCTTTGGAGATCCAAGCCCAATGTTGCATTATCTTACAAAAATATTTCTGAAAAAAACAGTGTTTGACTTTAAGATGTTTTTCCATCCCAGAATTGTATATCTTCCACAATTTGATAATATTCAATTCACAGGGTAAGTATCGTCTAATAATTGTTTTATTTCTTGCATAGTTTCACATCAACTTAAAGATTCGATAAAATTTCCTCCTTTTACTGCTAAAACCAACACAAAGTATTTCCAGGAATGTTTTTTGCACACAGGAATCGTTTTAACGGTATATAGGGTTGCCACCTCTCCGGTTTTCACCCGGAGTCTCCGGTTTTGTAGACCTCATCTCCGGTCTCCAGTTTACACACGAATTTCTCCGGGTGAAAGATGGAAGAGGAGATTTTTGAATTTTGACAATAATTTTTACGACCCGATATTTAAAACCAGAAACAAGAAAATAAATGTGAGAGAGATGGAAAAATATTTTGTAGTGGCAACACTGTTCCAGTCATTTGCATTACGCAGCTACCAGCTGTTACTGTCATTTCTGTAACCGCTCAAACCGTCTGTAACATAACCTGTTAGTGCTGCTCTAATAGTGTAGTAGGAACTCAAAATACTCAGATTTGGCTGTATAAAAACAAAGGTGAGAAAAATGTAGTATAATTGTACTGTTTAGTAAATAGTAACTCCATTACAGAACTGAACAATGTCAATGAATAACAGGAGTACGATAAACAAGAACAATAATGTTGATAGTGATTATGAAGTTTCTTCTTTATCTAGTTGTCGCAGTTTGCCATCTTCACCAGAAGCAGAGCGAAAAAAAGTGAGATATTCAACTTCGTTCAACGAGTCGTGGAAAGAAAACTCATTATACAAAAACTGGTTAATCAAAATCGACAATTTCACTGCTAAATGTACAATTTGCAGCGTACAGTTTACTGTAAAATACGACGGGGAAAAATCTGTGAGGTCTCATTTGAAAACAAAAGGACACACCGCTTCTGCCAATACAATTAAAAGCAATAAATTGCTGACAGCGTTTATGCCAAACAAGTTTAGTCTCGAAGAAAATTATGTAACAGTTATTGAGGTTAGTCAAGTTTACCACGCCGTAAATCATCACCACAGCTATTTAAGCACCGATTGTGGCATCAAATTGAATTCTCATGTTTATCGAGACTCCATATTGGCAAAAAAGGTTCACTGTGGACGAACAAAGGCTGAAGCAATTGTTGAAAATTGTTTAGGGTCTTTAAGTATTGAAAAAGTTTTGCAAGAAATGAAGACTGGCACTAACACCACGGTACCTTTTTCTATTCTTTGTGATGCGTCGAATAAGGGAAACCAGAAACTCTTTCCTGTGGCTGTTAGATATTTTAGTGTCGCACAAGGCATTCAAAATAAGTTATTGGATTTTGTGGAAAACAATGATGAGTCTTCAGCATCAATTTCGACAACAATTCTGGAATCGTTGAAAAAACTTCATTTAAAAGCATCTGATCTTAGCTCGTATAGTGCTGACAATGCATCGGTGAACTATGGAGTGCACAACTCTGTTTTTCCAAAATTATTAGCTAAAAATTCTTCTCTAATAAAGGCTAATTGCAACTGTCACGTATTACATAATGCTGGAAGAATTGCTTGTAAGA